>OX451736.1:649742641-650342641 GCA_948472305.1 Vicia faba | reverse complement strand
TTTTCAAACAAAAGCAAGCAATCTAGCAAGCAACTAATAGGCCGTAGATAACTACGGATGAAAAGGGTGCTAATACCTTCCCTTTTCATAACTTACCCGCCGAACTCAAGAAAACATCTCGAAGGTATATCCTGTTATTTTTACCCTTTCCTATTTGGATAAAAGAAAAGTCGGCGTTGACTCTTGCTATCCGCAACAATTGCAATCAAACGCAAAACAACCAAGTCAGTTCTCTCACCGTATTACAAAACTGGTGACTCTGCTGGGGAGTCTATTTAAAAGTGGGGTTACCTTAGGGATAAATCATGTTTACTTGCTTTCATTGTTTGACTTGCTTACTTAACATTTATGGGTCCTTGTTTGGGTTATTGTTAAAGATCCTACACCCGGATCTGGGGCATCTTTTTAGGTAAGTAGCAATAAATCATGGAGGCCATACAGCGTAGACCGATATGGACAAAGTGATAGCTATGTTTGCGTGATACTCTGGTTTGTACTAATGTTCCTTGAGTCAGTTAAGGATAAGATTAGGCTTCCTTATAGCATCATTAAGCGCTGACTGACCTTAGAACCTTTAATTGAAAAACTTGGCCATTAGGAAGTAGTGAGATAACCGACTTTGGTTCCAATCAAAGATTGGTTGATACTCGATACTACGCTCATTAAGATTGGACTTTTGGGATATCTCGGCCACAAGAAAAAATTGATTAAGCTGAGACAATTCCTAAAATGAAGGTCGGTGATATTGAGATCCCATAGAACCCGGTTACTTTCTAGGACAGGTTAAGCTAACTAAACTTCAAGAGGGAACTTACCTATAAAACTCCATGCAAGCCTAAACCTAAGGACTTGTCTGCTTTGTGTGTATATGATTATTTGTACATAAAGACTTGCTTGCTTTTCATACTTGTACATAACATCATGATATCATACCATAGCATTTTCAATAACCATTTCAAGGGTCTCAAGGGCCTATGATGCAGGGTCATGTTGAACCAGACATTTATCAAGGGGCAAGAGGATTTATTCTCCTCTAATCAAACACCGTCAAAAACCAAAGCATGATAACTTGAGTCAAGGGCTATGCCCCAGTTGACATGGTGAGCTTGATTCTCGTGGAAGGACATCCACCGATACAAAGTTCTCCAATCAAATTTGTGACCAAAGTTTAACTTCTAACATCTTCTTGTGTTTACCCATCGAGATCCTTGAAAACATGCATCCACATACCATGCATCATATCATGAGAGGTTTTCCCCACACAGGTTTCCTTATCTTTCTACTGTTTATTTTAGTAAGATGGATATGGAACAAACAGTGAAGGATCTTCAAGCACAAAATGCCCAATTCCAACAAATGTTCCTGGTTATGGCTAAGGGGCAAGAGGACCTGAAGAGTCTCATTCTCAAAGACAAGAAGAAAAAGACAAAGAAGCCAGTGGGCATCTTGAATTTGGGAAAGAGGTTCAGAGGACCAGCTGAGCGAGCTCTAGAATTCACAACTCCGTCAACTGAAGGGGACAACCAGACGAAAAAAGGGGACCATAGTCTGGGGTCCAATGAAGAAGAGATTGATTATGTTGAAAAATATTATCCTCTTGCGGATGACAAATACAAACAGCTGGAGGATCGTCTTAATTCCATGGAAATTCAGAGGGTACCTGGTCTGGATTTTGAAGATTTGGGTTTGGTTTCTGGAGTGGTCATCCCACCGAAAATCAAGATTCCTGCTTTTGCCAAGTATGATGGGGTCTCTTGTCCTAAGATGCATCTGAGATCTTATGTCCGCAAGATTCAGCCACACACCACTAATCAGAAGCTCTGGGTCCATTTCTGTGAAAAGAGAGTCTAGTTGGGACTCAACTTGAATGGTTCTATCAATTGGAAGGTTCTCGCATCCACACCTGGGAGGATCTAGCTGTTGCTTTCTACAAGCAGTACCAATACAATGCTGATCTGGCACCAACTCGAGTGCAGTTGTAGAATATGACCATGGGTTCCCATGAGGGCTTCAAAGAATATGCCCAAAAGTGGAGAGACCTAGCTGGAAGGGTGCAGCCACCCTTAACTGACAGGGAGCTGATTGACATCTTAATGGGAACTTTGATAGGACCTTTCTTCAATCACCTAACCAGAAGCTCATTGTCCGAGTTCATCGAGCTAATACTGACATGCGAAAGAGCATAAGATGGCATTAAGAGATGTTAAATCCAAAGGGGTTCATCTTCAAGTTCAGGGAAACAACCTTTCAATAGGAAGAAAAAGTCTGATGTTGTGTACGGTCAAAAAGGTCGCAACCAGAGTAACCACGACCAACACGTGGGGGCAGTTCTGATCTCTAATCCTGCATCGATACAACAACGTCAACAAGGGAATTAGCATAAGGAGGTAGTGCCTAAAAGACAATTCACCAAGATCAATATGCCACTGGCTCAAGCGTTACAAGACATGTTGAAAGCAAAGCTGATTACATTAAAGGATCCTCTCCAGAATTCCAATACTTCTTCTTCTACTTATCATCCCAATGAAAGGTGTGCATACCATTTTGATACTCCTGGACACGACACGAATAATTGTTGGGCTCTGAAGAATAAGATTCAAGACATGATTGATGCCAAGGAGATTGAATTCGACCCTCCTGAAACATTCAACATGGCCACTGCTCCCATGCCAAATTATTGAGCGTCTAGGTTATTTTGAATTTTCAATTGTAATTTCTTTGTTTGTTTAAACACTTATCTGTATGTCAGACTTTGGTTACTTTCATTAATGTATTGCATATGTTTGTCTTGAATTAATCTATTTGTCTTCACTATATTTAAACTGTGTTTTTATTCCTTGTTTTTTGTGATATTCAACTCTCGTTAAAAGTTGCAAGCCTTTAGAGGGAGGATGATGAAAACAATTCCATAATCTCATACAATATGCTTTTGGACCGACCTTGCTGATGATGTACATGAGTTTGTTTCAATTCCTAAACACTGGAGTTATAAGGAAGATAATCCCTAGTCAACCCCGTTGAGCCAAAGAAGTAGGACTTTTCTTTTTCACACAAATTGAAACCTTTAATCAAAACCTGGGGCAGGGTAGGCTCTCAGTTAATTCAAATGCGTGTACAGTCGTAAGCTTTCACTTTATACACAATGAATGACAATGAAAATTTCCTTCTGAATCAAAAGACAGCGATGGTTCCCTATCAAATAGGCAGTCATTATCTCTCAAAAGAAAAACCCACTAAGTCAAAACCTACGTAGGAGACTTAAGAAAAACTAGGGCATCTCGCTGACTATAATCTCAAAACAGCCAGGCAAAAATTAGGGATATTAAATAAAAAAGAGGACCCTACAAATCCTCAACAACATGAAAGAATGTTGCAGGAATGACTGCCTTCACAAATAAACTTCCAAATTTCTGAACCATCACCAAAACGTCATTCAGACTCAAGTGGAACTCAAATGCATAGTTAACCGAGTTAGGGACTGAAGAACATCACGAAGAATGGGCGGGTACAAATAGACTATGAGCCTTATCCTTTGTTTCTTAAGCCGTGAACCAGACCACGATACAACCCTTCAAAAGTCCTAATTAAAGCATGGGTTAGTTTGAAAGCATACTGTTACCAAAGGTATCCTGACTCCTGTAAGGCTTACTGCAAATCCTGAGTTGAATTCATATTCTTACAAAACTCTTTACTTGCTTAAACGCATTTTCAAAACTTCAAGACAAGCATAAACTTTGCATTATTTGAATATCGCTATTTGCATATGGATAATTGTTTGACAACGGAGAAATCCATACAATGAATATCCAATGAGCAGAAGTTCTCAAGAAACAAAACCACTTCAAATGGGATGACACTCCCAAATGATAAACTCTCCCATAAGCAGGGGGCATGACATGTCACTGTCCATATTGTATGGGGGAAGTCAAGTCGAGATTCTAAGAAATCTCTCAAGAAATGCTGAATAACTAGGGACAGGTTTGTATCTGAATCACTTGGGGCATTGAACATGAGTTCTAGCAAAGGGTTACGTATGGTCAAGAAAACATTTCTTAGCAGTACTACAAACACTTACTACTAGAGACAGTGACAAATTCCCACAAAGTCCTTTTCATAGGTTGTTCCTCAGTCAAGTCCCTACAAAGTCATCTCTATAAGGTTATCCCCACAAAATAATCTTCACGAATAAGGGTGCAAACCCCTCAAGGAGAAATTCATAGATATACCCACAAAGTTGGATCCAGGAAATCCCCATCCAAAGTTTCAATCTCTGGAAAACCTTCTTTCCAGATAATTTGGTCTCAAGAAGAATCCTCAAGGAGTTATGCCAAAAGAAAACACCTCCCCAAAAGTTTATCAAATATTCTCTTCAAAAGGGTTTATTTCCCCAACAAACTTTAGATTCCCCAGTTTGAGTTTGTCTCTCAGACTATTACAAATTGAAGGACCACAACTCCTAGTCCCCAGTGAGGTCATCAACAAAGATCCTCTTCCTCAATAGAGTTTACCACTATCACTAGTGAGTTGCTGCAAAAATTGAAAGCCGATTAGATAACAGTTAACTCCTTTATCCCCAACAAGTTGTCAACTTTCATTCTCTCCAATCAAGAGATAACTCCCCAGTAGAGCAACAGACAACTAAAACTCCTGAACTCTTTTCCCCAAGCGGAAATCAACACTCTCCGTGGAGTTTTCCCTCAAACAAAGTCAATATTCCACAAAAGAGTTCTCCTCAAACAACAGGAATCCCCAGTGGAAATATTCTAAACAAGGTTTGAAGATGTGCACATTCTTCATCCCTAACAACAATCCGAGAATTAACTTCCCAATGCTCCCCAGCGCTTGTCAAGGAGCAAAGATACATTTCAACAAATATTTCACACTCATGCATCATATTACATACATGATAAATGCATACAACACAATCTCATTTATTTTGAGAACATCATTACGCCATGCATTTCATACATCATGACATTGCATGCAGCTACCTCTTTAACTTTTTAGGAAAGATCAATCAACAGATAACTATCATCAACAATTTTCAAAAGGTTAGAGATTAATTCCTGAAACCAGCCAGGGAAACTATCTCTACGACCAACAAAAGAAAGTTCCAGATTAATACTTGAAACAAGACAGAATAACTATTTGTGAGCGACTGATTATAGATTAATACCTGAAACCAAACACGGAAACTATCTACATGAGCAGAATTAAGATTGATACTTGAAACCAGACGAGAAAACTATCTTTCGTTTGCTTAGGTCAGAGATTAACACCTGAAACCAGACAGGACAACTATCTCAACAACCAACAAAAACGAGTTCCAGATGAATACCTGAAACGAGATAGGACAACTATCTAAGGACAATTGATTGTAGATTAATTCCTAAAATAAGCCAGGGAAACTATCTACACTACCAACTGAAGCAATTCTACACGGGCTCCTTCTCATACACTCTTCTAGAAATAGTTCAGATGCGATCCAGATACGGCTGACATTCTGATACTTACTCTAGATTGCCTCTAGAAACAGTTCAGATGCGATCCCGACACGGATGACATTCTGATACTTACTCCAGATTCCCTCTAGAAATAGTTCAGATGTGATCCTGATACGACTGACATTCTGATACTTACTCCAGATTCTCTTCTAGAAACAATTCAGATACGATCCAGATATGGCTGACATTCTGATACTTAATCCAGATTCCCTCTAGAAACAGTTCAAATGCGATCCAAATTCGGCTGACATTCTTATACTTACTCCAGATTCTCTTCTAGAAACAATTTAGATGCGATCCTGATACGAATGACATTCTGATACTTACTCCATACACTCTTCTAGAAACAGTTCAAATGCGATCCAGATACGACTGACATTCTGATACTTACTCCAGATTTTCCCCTAGAAACAGTTCAGATGAAATCCAAATACGGCTGACATTCTGATACTTACTTCAGATTCTCTTCTAGAAATAGTTTAAATGTGATCCAGATACAACTGACATTCTGATCCTTATTCTAGATTCTCTTCTAGAAATAGTTTAGATGCGATCCAGATACAGCTTACATTCTGATACTTACTCCAGATTCTCTTCTAGAAATAGTTCATATGCGATCCAGATACGGATGACATCATGATACTTACTCCATACTCCCTCCAAAAAGGGTTCAAATACAATTCAGAGACGGATATTATTATGATACTTACTCCAGACTTCCCCCCAAAAACAGTTCAGATACAATCCAGAGACGAATATTATTCTGATACTTACTCCAGACTTCCTCTAGAAATGGTTCAGAAACGATCCAAATACAAATGTTATTCTGATACTTATTCCAGTTTTTCTCCTAGAAACGATTCAAATATGATCCAGATACGGATGTCATTATGATACTTATTTCAGTTTCTTTCAAATACGAGTCAGATACGATCCATTTGTGGATATTATTCTAAAACTCATCCCACTACGTCTACTGTTTCAGTATAAATCAACCAGAGGTATATTCTGACACTTCTTCAATTCCTACCAACAATCACCTTTGGATGGAATCTATAAGCCCATCTCTGAAAACTCTCCATCATCTCTCCAAATGGAATCTTTAAGCATATTCCATACACAATCAACCACCACATCATCGAGTGTAAATTTATGGGCATTCTAGTGTTCAATCATCATCTACCTTCAAGTCACGAATGACAGACTCGCCAATCTAACTTTTCAGGTTTAAGAAGATTGAAGAAGGGCAACTGTTGTACCCTAAAATTTTCCTTCTCATTTCTCAAGATTTTTCTCACAAAATTCCTACTGGGTCAAGGCTGCATAGTACAATTGGATCATATTGGATTTTCAAGCATCAAGTTAAAGAGGAAAGTATTGAAAGAGAAAAGCAGATAAATTTGATTTTTTTGACAAAATTGAAGAAAAGCAAGCTTGATTCGATTCATACTAGCTTCGACTGGGCATTGCTTTGACTTATGCTAGCTTCGACTGGGCAGTGTCTCCCTTTGAAACAGTTTGCTTCGATCCAGAGGATTTGATTGGGCAATTGGCTTCTTTTTAGTAAGCTTGATTCTTATGCTTCGATTGGGCACTAGACTTCTTTTGAGCAAGCTTGATTCCTACTTCGATTGGGCATTTGATTTCTTTTGAGCAAGCTTGATTCCTGCTTCGATTGGGAATTGGACTTCTTTTGAGCAAGCTTGATTCCTTCTTTGATTGGATATTTGATTTCTTTTGAGCAAGCTTGATTCCTGATTCATTTGAACATTTAGCTTCTTTGTGCAAAATTGGTATACATCCTTCGTTTGGCCATGTGACCTCCCGCAGGCAAGCTTCTATTAGACAGTGGCTCTTCATGCAAGCTTTCGTTTTAGAAAAGGCCTCTTGCATGCTTGCTTAGGGTCACAAAGCAGTGACCTCCTGCAGGAAAGCCTTCAATTGTACAAGGGCTACCTTCACACAAAGCTTCGATTTGAGTATTGGTTCCCTTCGAGGAAATATAATTAGAATCCAATCTGAACCCTTTGAGCAAGCTTGGTTGAAGAACATTAATCAAATCTCATAGCCTTATCCTCCAAATCTCAATTTCCAGACTATGTTTCTTCCAAATCTTTACATAATCAGAGGCTTAAACAAATTTGTGATACATTACACAAAGGTTTAAAGCTTTATTCATTGAATTATCCCATTTTTGGATAAAATGGCAAAAAGCTACGTATCCTTTTTTCATAAAGATTACTTTAATCATAAAGTTAGTTTTTTGAGCTCCCAACCTGATTTTATTTGAACACAAGTGTTGTACCCCAAAATTTGCCCTCTCATTTTATCAATATTTTCCCCACAAGACTTCTTGGACTCAAGACCAGATTAGGGTTTGCCCCGCTCAAGACCTCATCTTGCACTGATGACCTGAAATTAGGGTTTGAGTTTGCACAGAGATTTTTGGGCTTCCAATACCTCATATGGCTTTCATACTTTATGTTGGACTCCTAAGATTGCTCATACCAAGTTTCAAGCCTTGAATCACATTTTTGTCCAGTCAATTGGACAGTTGACCTAAAAATCAACTGTATTGGGGAAAAAGTCAACCATTGCCAATTCACAGTCAAACTTCATAATTTTTTATCCACATCAACATTATAGGCTCCTATGAACCATTTGATCAAGTTTGGACCACAACTCCTCAAGAAATTTGATCAGATCACCAAAAGGGCAAAATGGTCAAAATTAGGGTTTTGACTGTAGAAGGGCAATTTCTGATTTTTCACCTAGCCAATGGCAAATTTGGTTCAAGCATGGTTTCAAGGACTCAATGGCATCATCTTGACCTAATCACAAGGTTCAAAAGATCTCAAATGTATAGGATTGACAAATGAATTTTCCAGTCAACTGATCCAAAATCAACTGTACACTGAAAAGTCAAACTTTGACTTTTTGGTCAAAATCAAGTGCCAAAGGTCATATTTCATCAAGATGTGTCAAAACATGACACTTGAAACTTAAATTTGGAAATTAGGGTTTAAGTTTGAAAATTTTCATAACTTAGAAATTTTCTAAGTTATGAAAATTTCTTATTTTTTCCCAACTTTTCCCAACTTTTTCACCATGATGCAATTGGATTCAAAGAAAACTTCCAACATGAAAGTTGTAGAACTACACAAAATCTAAAACTTTGGTTCACAAAGTTTTCCCAAAAGATGCTTTTATCTCATGTTATGATTCTGTGAATAGGGGTCCATGAAACTTTTAACTTAGTAAAATTTTGCCCTAGTTTAGGCAGATTTTTGACCTAACTTCATGGCAAATTTTCACATAGTTCCAAGAGGAATCTCAAAATGCATTTCAAATATGGATTGTATATCATGTTACAAGATTTCCAAAATGTCCAAGAACTCTGCAAGATCATTTATGGTTATGGAGAATCGAAGAAATGAAAATGGCCATTAATCACTTTTGTTCAAGGCATTTTTCACATTGGCACAAGTTGCAAATCAGTTTGAATCATGCTTGTACTTGGAATTACAGGTTCTAATCCCTTCTACAATCCAAAATTGAATGCAAACACATTGGACAATGTCTTTGTTCTGAGCTATAGAGCATTGTACATTGATTTATTCCATTTATGGCAAAAAGTTTACATTACTATTTTGATAAAGCATGCTTTATGTAACTTTGTTTATCTTGAGCCATGGACCTAATATCTTTTTGCAAACAAGATCCACATATATCAGGCAATAGGTACCAACTCTCATCAGGCCTTGAGCTAGCCTGTACAGGCTTTGAGCTTTGTCAACTCACCTTTTCTTCAAAAACAAGAAAACTTGCAAAAGTGAACATAACTCATTCATCTGATAAAACCAAGCCTTGGTATCATTTCAAACAAGTTCAACATATTGTACCAATCAAGAAAAACGATTACCCAACCTCTCAAACACCCTAAAACACAAAAACACCAAGTTCCTGCCCAAACAGGGAAATCTCTGCAAATCACAAGCCATTTCCATACTGCCTCGTGCGTTTTCCTTGGAACCACTTAAAACACATTCCATACATCACACCTGAACTATCCAGGCCCCTGTCCAGCAACTGTAACCTCTGTTTCAAGGATCACCATCTTCATTTTGAAGCTTTACAGGTTTACTTCTATAGGGAGATTCAGGCGAGTTCAAGGCAAGTTGAGCATTGGGAAAGGTTGAGGGAACTTCAAGCAAGCTTACACGACCTCCAGGCCTCACTCAAAGTTGCTACATTGCCATATCCAAACTCAACTGAACAAGGTAATTTTGAAAGATCTATCTCCTTATTTAGGCATCATTAGGCTTAGGTTTGTGAAGCTAAAATGTAGTTCTTAAGTTGCCTGAGTTGTACATATGCGTAGACATTATTTATATTAATTGAGCTAGGAATATTTGATAGTTGAAGTTGCTGAAAAAACTAGATCAAAATTTAGGGCAATTAAAATTCTCTCTGATCTTTGAGAGTTAGGTCAAGTTTTTTATATCATTGGAATCGTGACTTAACATGCTACAAGTTTCATGTTGCAAGATTTTTTTTTATGCACGTATGCAAGAGTTACAGTTTGAAGCAGGGCGCGCGCGTTTTCTGTCTGGAGGACAGGGATGAAGTGAGATTAGGCCTGGGCCTGACTTCTCTGACTATTCACACCCCCTTTTTATTTTTTGCACCCCCTTGGCCCATTTTCTATATTTTTGCATATTTTTCATTTCCTTTATATTTTTTACTTTTATTTATTTTTTCTGAACATTTAAAAATCTCAAAAATAATTTCTTAATTTTTTGCATTTTATTTTATTATTTTTATTATTTTTTGGACATAAAAATAGTTTATTAATAATAACATACTTTATTTTCTTAAACAAAACTTGTAAATAATATAAAAATATTATATATTTTTATTATTTGTACACTTAAAATAATATTTTCATACAATATTTAATTTTTTAACATTTTGTATATATTGATAATATTTTTTATTAAACAAAAATGAATAAATAAATAATATAAAGCATATTTTCCTTTAAAACAAAAATTAGGGTTTTCACCCTTTCAAAAAATAATCATTTTATTTTTTCTTACTTTTTAAGACTTAAATAAACTTATTTTTACATACATAAAATTAATACAAAAACATTTTGCATATTTACGATTTATTCCATATTTAAATATTTGCTTATTTATTTATTTGTACAATAAATTCAATTTGGTTGTAATAGTAAATTAGGGTTTTATTTTGTGCAAATATCCGCTATTCAAACTTGTATCCCCCTCCCCATAATATTGTTGTAATAGTCTAGATTTTACTTTACGCATTTTATTGCTTTCATATACCATGATAGTAAATTAGGGTTTTGTATGCAAAAGACCAAAAATCAAACAAATAGCATGACTTAATACAAGACAAAAATGTATGAAAAATGACAACACCTTGCACACGAGCACCCCTAGGGTTTCATCCACTATGTTTCTTTAAAACGGCCATGGTATGCATGTTAGGTATCTTGGTAAAACAAAACAAAACAAAAAGATCATAGTCCCTCGATGACGCTATCAAAATGTTGCCTAAAAACAAATGATCTTAGTCCCTAAAACTTGCTAAGATACTTAGCACCATTGCTATCATGGTCATACGATGACCCACGCCCATCCCATTTAAAATCCAAAGATAGGGTTATTTACCAAATGCAATGGTAAAACAATAATTTCAAAGGGTTAAAAATGTGTAGGAAAGACTTTTGAGTAGGGTAGACAACTCCTAGTTACTTGATCTCTTGCAAACCATCCTTGCTAATTTCAAACTATCACACACATTTCAAAGCAATTTCCAAACAACTTTCAAACATTGAAACATTTTTCAAAAGACAAAACATCTTTGTATACATTCTTACGAAATACTTTCAAAACCACACAAAGCACCATTTCAAACAATTGAAAAAGCAAAGCAAGTGATCTAAACAAGTAACTAAGAGCCCATGGAAAACCATGGATGAAAAGGGTGCTAGCACCTTCCCTTTTTATAATCTACCCCCCGAACCCAAGAAAACATCTCAAAGGTCTTTCCTGTGTTTTTTGACCTTTCCTTTGGATAAAATAAAAAGTCGGTGGCGACTCTTGCTAAACCGAAACATTTGTGAACACAAATGAAAAACCTCAAGTCAGTTCTCCCACCGTATCACAACAAGAAGTTCCAAAAGCATGAGTCCAATCTCCTTCCCCCAACCGACATCAGGCTTCCACTTGTACTTGAACTTGGGAACTATGAAAATCAATAAAACTTGATTCTTTCGTTTTTAACCAAATCATGGTATTTCATCTTACCAACCTCGTCACTCCAACATCTCTAACCTTTTCTCTATAAATAGAAAAACTATTTGCAATAAAAGGGTGGGCTTTTTGGTAGCTGGAGAAACTTTGGTTGTGGGAAAATCATCAAACTCTCAAACTCTCAAACACTCTCAAACATTCAAACTTTAAAACTCTCACAAAAAATCTCAGATCCTTTCATGCATTAGTGAACCCTTCGATTCACTCCCCAACTTCCTGATAACCAACCTTCGATTCATTCCCTAACAACAACATAACAGTCTTTCGATTAACTCCCTAGACTGTTATACACCAACCATCGATTTCCTCATAATTACCACGTACCAACCTTTCGATTCAAGCAGAGAGGTGGTCACATTAGCTTAAGGAAGGTTCCAGTGAATCTCAATCCATCATCAAGTCCGAGTCATATATAGGTCCTCTGATTGGCACTTCAAGAGGTAAGTTTCCAATAAACTTGGAAATTTCCATTTAAATATCATTTGTACATACAAATAAAAGAAAAAAATGTAGATATCATATCTAGGAAGTTGAACCTATTTTTAGCTTCGATTATCACTGCCTGTATGTTGAGAATCTCAACTCTGACTAGTTAGCCTTTGATTTTTGTGCCAAACAAGTGTGTACTAACCCCTGGCCTGTAGCTTTCGAAATTTACATTGTTAGATTCGTTTTAAAACTTTAGGAAAGTTTTGTGTATCTTTCAATTGGTTGAGGATTAAAGCCTTTTGAATCTCAACTTGGGAGTCTTGCACTCCTGCAATCGACGGAAGAAACTGGGCATGTTAAACATTCAGAAACAAGCTCATCTTGTACCCAATCGAAGTTGCCTTATGAACGGATGAAACAGACCACCCCAGTGGTACAAACAGCGCACGCGAAAGGCTGTTATGTGTAGGGTCCTGAGTTCAAACCTTGGTAGGACCAGAACATTTTTTATCCTTTGTTTATTTCCTTTCTCTTTTTAACAAATTTCAAACATTTTTCCAACCAATCAAAACAACTCCTTTGGAGTTGATTTTTTACACACCATTTACTTACGAGTATTATTTTATGAATATATAAAAATATTACAAATAATATTTTATTTTCATGATTATTTTAATTAATCAAAACCTTTATTTGACAAAAATCAAAACAAAGTTCATTTTCTTTTCATTCCAATTCTTGTACATTTATTCACATTCAATATGGTTGTATTAATTAATTAAGATTTAATTTCTTGCAATCCCCATTTATACATTTGTATCCCCATGCCCAAGTGATGTAATAGCGTAGAACATTTATTTTTCACATTTTTATTGCTTTCATAAATGTTAGTAATTAGGGTGTATGGCAAGATAAAACCAACAAGTAAACCACCCTAATCAAAGACAAAAATGCATGCAATCAAACACATTATTCACACACATCCACCTCTAGGATAATCTCACTTGTTACCTCGAAAAATAGTCATGTCCCTCGAATATGGGCATTTTAGCAAAGACCCTCGATAAAAGATCGTAGTCCCTCGATGTCCCTCGATGTTGCCTTCAGTAAACGATCTAGCCCTTAACGAAATTGCTAAAACGTCTCATAGGTTGCCTTCTATGACTATACAAATGACCCACGCCCGTCCCTTCACATCCAACTATGGGGCTTCTTATCAATCAATGGTAAGATAGAAACATCTAAATGAGGAGGAAAAGAACAAATACCTTTTGAGTAGGTAGGACGCCCGTAGTTTCTTGCTTGCTCACAATTAAAAAACCATTTTCACACCAACACTTTGAATTGAAATATTTTCAAAAGTCAAAACACTTTGTATGTATTCTTATAGAGACGAGAATCATTACAAAGACACTTTTCAAAATCACTTTCAAAAACATCTTCCACAACAAACATCTCTTTGAACTATTTTCAAAACCAACACTTTGTACGCATTCTTATAGAGTCAAGAATCATTACAAAGACATTTTCAAAATATTTTCAAACTCACACCACGAGCACATTTTAAAACAAAAGTAAGTGATCTAGCAAGAAAATAAGAGCCCGTAGATAACTACGGATGAAAAGGGTGCTAATACCTTCCCTTTTCATAACCTAACCCCCGAACACAAGAAAATATCTCAAAGGTCTTTCCTGTTCTTTTCACCCTTTCCTATTTGGATAAAAGAAAAGTTGGTGGCGACTCTTGCTATCCGTAACAATTGCGATCAAACGCAAAACAACCAAGTCAGTTCTCCCACCATATTACACACTCCTTTGGTTATTTCTACTAATGTTCCTATTGTTACTCCTGTTGCCACTCCTATTGTCACTCCTGTTGTTATTCCTTCTACAGAGTCAACTAAGACTTGGGGCAAAGAAGTACTTGTTGAGCCTGCTCGGATGGAGGCACCCAAAGGAGCCATTCTTGAATCCTCCAAACGAGAAATAGAGGAAATTTTGAAAATCATACGAAAAAGTGACTACAATATTGTGGAACAATTGGAGTAGACCCCTTCAAAAATTTCAATGTTGGCCTTACTGTTATACTCTGAAGCCCATGCTAAGGCTTTGGTGAAGTTCCTCAAATCTGCTCACGTGCCACAAGAGACTTCTGCCGACCAATTCGAGAACTGTGTTTCTAGTCTGACGGCTGACAATGGACTTGGTTTCTCCGATGCTGATTTGACGTCTAAAGGAAGAAAGCATAATGATTCCCTGCATGTCTCTATTGAGTGCAGGGGAACCAACCTGCTGATGTTCTAGGTTATACGGGTTCGTCGCTAAATGTTCTACCCCAGGGTGCTTTAGACAGATTAGACTATGAAGGAATGACTTTGGAGCCCAATAATATTATGGTGAGGGATTTTGGTGGTTCTAAGAGAATGGTACACGGGGAGGTGGACATTCCTATTAAAGTTTGTTCCCAAACTTTTGGCTACACTTTCTATGTGATGAACATTCGCCCGTCTTACTCTTGTTTGTTGGGATGCCCTTGGATTCATGGGGTCGGCGCTGTCACTTCCACTTTGCATAAGATGTTAAAGTATCCTGTTAATGGAAAGATTGTTACAGTCCATGGCGAAGAAGAGTATATGGAGAGCCACCTGAACTTTTTCTGATATGTCGAAATAGACGGGAGTTCATCGAGACCCTCTGACATAATTTTGACGAGGTTCCTCAGACAATTGTTGTTACCAAAGCTGCCACTGCTGTTCTAAAAATTACAAGACCTCCACTGAAGATGGCTTCTCTAAAGGATGCCAGGAGCTCAAAAAGCCATTCGTCATGCTCGCTCCGGAGGACTACCATTACAAATCAGCAACCATGAAGTCAACGTTGTAGAAGACACTGACAGTGACTACAACTTGGAAAATTGGATCTTCCCTACTACTAATGGTGGACACAGCAATTGGACATCTAGAGATTTTGTTCCCATTATGTTCATCTAGGAGTAATTGTATTTTTTGTTTTGTTTTGTTTTTTTAGGATATGTAATATTTGAACAATTTAAACTCTAAAACCTTGTGTCTTACCCGAGGCATAATGGTTTTTTGTAAGGGTTATCATTTCACTTTCATATGTCATAAATAAATCATTGGACGTTTTTGCATACAAATTTTGCGCTCTTTGTCTTTCTTTTCTGCTTTTACTTTATTAAAATAGTTATGCTCTCTTACATACACCCACATATCAAACTACAGATCCACATCCACTATGGATCCCATTGATAACGATTCTACTATTTCTAGTTATGAATTTGAAAATCCAATAAACCAAGTTGAGAACGAGGGTGAGGAAGATTGTGAAGTACCAGGAGAACTTGCTAGACAGTTACAACAAGAGGAAAGAGCAATACTGCCTCATGAAGAGCTAGTCGACACGGTAAACTTGGGTACTGAAGAGGATAAAAAGGAAGTCAAGATAGGTGCCAACTTGGAGCATAACGTCAAGGAGCGGTTAATCCAGATGTTACATAACTACATTGATATCTTTTCCTGGTCATACGAAGACATGTTGGGGATGGACACTGTATTTGTGGTTCATCGTCTACCAACGAAAGAAGATTATCCTCCAGTGAAGCAAAAGGTTCGTCGTATGCGGCCTGAAATGTTAGAAAAGATCAAGGCTGAAGTTATGAAACAATTTAATGTTGGGTTCTTAGCTGTTACTTCTTATCCACAATGGGTTGAAAACGTGGTACATGTACCCAAAAAGGACGGAAAGGTGTGCATGTGTGTGGATTACAGAGATTTGAATAGGGCGATCCCCAAGGATGACTTTCTGCTTCCCCATATTGATGTTCTGGTTGACAATACTGAACAACATAAGATATTCTCCTTCATGGACGGTTTCTCCGGGTATAATTAGATTAAAATGAAATATGAAGATATGGAGAAAACGACTTTCGTCACGCAGTTGGGCACTTTCTTCTACAAAGTTATGCCATTTGGATTGAAGATCGCTGGGGAAACCTATCAGCGTGCTATGATAGCCTTGTTCCATGATATGATACATCATGATATATAGGTATATGTTGACAATATGATAGCCAGGTCTCAAAATAAATAGGAGCATTTGGATCACTTGCAGAAACTGTTCGAAAGACTGAGGAAGTACAAGTTAAGACTGAATCCGAACAAGTGAATTTTTGGAGTAAGATCTAGTAAGTTATTAGGTTTCATTGTCAGCGACAAAGGTATCGAAGTAGATCCTGTGAAGGTTAGAGCTATTCAAAAGATGCCAGCTCCCCGCATCGAGAAGGAGGTTAGGGAATTCTTAGGACTTTTAAACTATATTTCCAGATTCATTTCCCACCTAACCGCTACTTGTGAGCCAATATTCAAACTACTAAAGAAAGATCAAGTAGTGAAGTGGAATGACGACTTCCAGACTTCCTTTGAAAGAATCAAAGAGTATCTTCAAGAACCTCCAATTTTGATGTCGTCAATTGAAGGAAAAACTCTGCATGTACTTAACAGTATTATAAAACTCAATAGGGTGTGTGTTGGGGCAGCATGATGAGTCTGGTCGAAAAGAGCATGCAGTATACTACTCTAGCAAAAAGTTTACCGACTGTGAAACAAGATACTCACTGCTCGAGAAAACTTGTTGCGCTTTGGCATGGGATGCTCGCCAACTAAGACAGTACATGTTGACCTATAACACTTTATTGATATCTAAAATGGATCCTATCAAATAAATATTCGAGAAGCCTGCTCTCTCTGGAAGAATAGAAAGATGGAAAATGGTCTTGACCGAATATGACATTCAGTACACTACCCAAAAAGAAATAAAAGGAAGTGTACTAGATGATCATTTGGCTCATCAGGATGTGGACGGTTGTTGTACCCTAAAATTTGCCCTCCCTTTTTACTCAACACATGCCCGTTGAGTCCCCAACTTGCCCAAGGATGACCAAGAATTGAACAGTCAAATTTTCCTCCTAAGGTAATGAACCTCTAACTAGGGTTTCAATTTTTATCAAGATGTGTGAGCTCCAATGGTCTTAAATGTTTTCCATGGTCCTAATATATCCTCAAGATTATCCATGCTAATTTTCATTCCTTACACAACAAGTTTGCTCAGTCAACTGCTCAAATGCCTGAAAATCAACTGTATTAGGTCAAAAGTCAACTGTGGCATATATACAGTCAAACTTCAATATTTTTGGTCAACATCAACATTTTGAAGTGATATCCATCATTTGATCAAGGGTTGATCATGATTCCTCAAGAAGTGCTCCTAATTCATCAAAAGTCAAAAATTGATGATTAGGGTTTCTCATAATTTATCAGAAATTTTTCCATCAAATCTCATTTTGAAGAGAATCCAATTCCCTACAACTTCTCTTCAGCCCTCAAGTTCAAGAAATGCACCAATTTAAAGATACACGCTTATACATTATGGGTCCTTTCAAAAAGTCAACAAAAAACACCTTTTGGGTCAAAGCTTGGTACATGAACATGGAAGATTCAATTGAGATGAAACCAAAAGGGTTGTTTAGAGGACATCATAAGATCTCTAAAAAGTCCAAGAACACCCTCGTAGGGTTAAAATTAAGATAGATATGCATTTCTAAAGTTGACCAATTTTTGGAAAAGTGCATGAAGCAAATATTGAGCTAACTTAGAATTTTTCCAAATGGGCCTATCTTTTTATGTTTGAAACTTATTCCTAACATGGTCCACGACCTCTAAGCCCACACATGTATTATTCTATTATTTATGCTATTTATTTTGATATTTTATTCATCAAAATTCAAAATTAAATAAATAAATAATGGAAATAATATAAGATTTGATTTGAAATCGTTTTCCTATTAAATGATGGACAAATATGCTGATTATATCAAGGGAATTTCGTGGAGAGAGGCAAAAGATTTGATTTCGTCCAAAAAAGTAAAAAATCCACATAATTAGAAAGCAAATATTTTCTCATGAAAGCATTGATATCCCTCCATATTTGTTAACCTAATGTGGCCTAATATAAATGCACACGCATTCAGAAGCAAAAGAACACGCACAACTAGCCTCAAACAGAACCCTAAAGTTTCAAAAAAATTTTTAAAGAAGTGCAACCTTGGTTCACACGATCCAGCCTCCCTCAGTCTGTCCCAGGAACTCCATCATCATCATCCTGAGATTCACAGGAGTCCACACCTATCACTCTTGAGTCCTGTTTCATCTCAAATCACCATATCCATACAACTCCGGTCAAGCAAGGTTTGATAGATTCAAAACTGAAAATTTATACATTGTTGAATGTTTTGACATGTGTGCATATGTTCATATGCATCCTTAGAACAAGTATAACGCATCATTGGCAAGCTTGAACGTCCCAATAAGGATCCACCATTGTTATGCCGTGTTGTTTTGTTTTCCCCATATCTCGTTGTACATGTCACATTAGCCAAAAGGGAGGCCACCATTGAACTCGCCATGGTCGATTTAGGGGGATAGGCCCTTTCTTTCGTTTTGATTTTGACTCTTGTGCGGGTTCAGAGGTTAGGGTTGCCGGAGAAGGCGACCGGAGCTAGGGCTCTGGCGCTTCTCTGGTGAGTCAAGGGTTGAGGTTTGCATTGACTGCAGGCATGGAAATATCATATAATTTGATTGGCCCATGTGAATTGCTGACGCACGCATTTTTCTTATAACCTGGAATTCACCTTTGCTTCACATATAATATTATTAAGTGATTATATACATGAATGAATTAACAGCGCAAATGGTAAGGGTGAAAATGTTTGAGGGAAGGAACTTGGTTTTAATCCCCAGGTCCAACAATTTTGCATTTTCCTAACTCTTCTTGCAGGTTCCATTACATGGCATCTCAATACGCCCATCATGCATCTCCAGATCCCAATCATTGGATCATACACAATTCAGATCCAACGCCCAACAATAAATCCCCATGGTGGACCCTCAAACACATCCCCCACTAGATCTCAGACAAGGGCATTGGGCTTGTGTTGACCTGGGCCTAGCATTTTTTTAACTTGCACCCCCAAATTGCTTTCACTATCAGGCCCATTCTCTCATTTTTGTTTTTTTTTTCAATTTCTTTATTTTTATTTTTATTCTTTTAAAATCATTTTTTATTCTATTTTTCATAAAATCAATAAAAAATCACAAAAAATAGAATTAGGTTTTTCATAATTAAAATTAATTTTTGAAAATTAAATAATTTAATTACTTTAACATGTTTTCTTTAAATTAAAGTTAATTAGAAATTAGATTAAAATTTCAAATCTTTTTCTCAATAAGATACCAAAAATGTTTTATTAAACAATTAGATTTTATAGGACTTTTCAACTTGTTCCCGTCTTGATCTTCACGCGTTTATCTTTTTTCCATTTTATCTTTATTTTCCAATTATGTAACTGTTTCCCGGCTTGTAATAATTTTAATTAGGTTTAAAATTCCGCATTTTATGTTCTTGTGCTATTTATGGAATTTCCCCAAGGCCTTGTAATAACTTAGGAATTTTATTTTCTGCAATTTAATTTCTTGCACTATTATTAACTGTTTAGATTAATAGGATTGCATGAAAAAACTGAAAAGAAAACGATTAGATAACCCTAATGCGCAAGATAATTAAACTGAACTAATACACTTGCACATGCTCACCCCTAGGGTATCTCCCACTTCGGTTGCCTTGGAAAACAGTCATAATTCTCGAAACGTGAGAATCTTTAGTGGCTGTCCTTTAGTTCAAGAGATCACAAGTCCCTCGATAACCCTTTCGATGTCGCCTCGGTTAAAAAGGGATCTTAGAACTTTAGGATAATTACTAAAAGTTTTTACCCAGTTGCCTTAATGACCGTAAATGTCCCTTCGATAGTCCCTCAGCATCCAACGATTGGGCTACGTACTCACTAATAGTAGGATAACACTACCTAAAGGAAAGGAGGAAAAGAACACCTTTTTCGAGTAGGTAGATAGCTGTTATGTACTTGCTCAAAAACCATTTTTTCACCTTACACTTACAAAACCATTTCCAAAAAACGCTTTATCAACACTCTTGAGGACTGATACAAGAGTTAGCATAAAGCAAACAAATTTTTCAAAACACACAAACACGAAAGAAATTTTCAAAATGAGCAAGTACCTAAGAGCCCGTAGAAAACTACGGCTGAAAAGGGTGCTAACACCTTCCCTTTCCAAAATCTACCCCCTTACTCAGAAAACTCTCGAAAAAGGTCTTTTTCTGTTCTTTTCACCCTTTCCTTTGTTGGATAAAAGAAAAGTCAGTGGCGACTCTTGCTTACCACACATTTGCGAATACAAAATGCAAACCAGTATAATAGTCGGTTCTGCCACCGTATCACGGAACTGGCGACTCTGCTGGGGAATCTTTAAGAAAGTGGGGTTACCTTAGAGTTTTAGTTCACCATTTTAAATGCTTTATTGAGTGTTTGCTTGCTTTATCTTTGAGGTTTTGTTGGGGTATTCTTGTAAATATACTACACCCGGATCTGGGGCACCTTATTAGGTAAGTAGCAATAAATCATGGAGGTTGTACGGCGTAGACCGATACTGACAAAGTGATGGCTACGTTAGCGTGATACTTTGGATTGTACTAATGTTCCTTGAGTAAGTTAAGGATAACATTAGACTTCCTCATAGTGTCACTAAGCGTTAACTGATCTTTAGAACCTTTAATCGACTCATCCTAGCCATTAGGAAGTAGTGAGATAACCGACTTTGGTTCCGACCGAAGATTGGTTGATACTCGATGCTACACTCATTGAGACTGGACTTTCAGGATTTTTTGGCCGCAATACTTCAGTGCGTGAGCTGAAACAATTCCTGATGGGAAGTTCAATGATATTGAGACTCCTTAGAACCCGATTACTATTAATAGGACAGGTTGAGCCATCTGAACATTCAAGAGGGTACTTACCTTAAACCTCATGCAAGCCTTTGAAACTAAGGTCTATTGTGTGATTTGTTTATGTTTATCTGTGATTTAAGCATAATCATGACCTCATAAACATCATGACATTCATATATACTAACCATTTCAAGGGCATGTTGGATTTACCTCTTTGCTGTTTTGTAGGATATGAATTGAGGTCACAGAAAAACCATCCGGATTAACTTCACATAAATACCTCACAAGCTCAAGGAATTGGTCTTGAAAGTTCCTGAAGACTCATCATTCAACAAAAGACATGGCCATTTGCTCAACTTGGTTACCACCGGATTTGACGAAGTTTTGATGAGTGTTTTATTCCAATTATTGATCTCGAGCACCATTGCTTCATATTTCCCGATTATCAACTGGTACCTACACTGGAAGATTTCTCTAAGCTACTTGGTTTACCTATATTGGAGCGAGTACCTTTCCCTAGTTTAGAACAAGATCCAGCTGCTGAAGATGTTTCCATAGCTTTATACTTGAAGCCATCTGATATTGAATCCCATTGAGAAAGAAGAAGCGGAGTTAAAGGCCTTTTTGAAAAATTTCTAATGGAGAAAGCTCAGATTTTCTTGGATGCTATGAGTTACCATGCCTTCAAAGATGTATTAGTTTTCTTAATCCATGTGTTGGTCTTATTTCCTAATTCAGATCAATTTATAGATGTGAGTGCCATCAATATCTTCCTTGCTCATAATATGGTTCCTACATTGCTCGGGGATATCCTACATTCTCTCCATACCCATACTGTGAAGAAGCGAGGAAATCTCATGTGTTTCACCCCTCTTCTATATAGGTGGTTTATTTCGCACCTTCCTCGATCAACAATGTAGAATGATTTAGGCTTAAGGTGGAGTCAAAGATTAATGTCTCTCTCTAACTCTGACATCCGTTGGTGTCCTCGATCTCAAGAAGACATCTCTTTTATTGATCACTGCCGAGAATTTCCTAATGTGCCACTCCTGGGCATTAGGGGAGGCATAACCTACAATCCTTCTTTAGCACTATGTTAGTTTAGCTATGCACAGAGAGATGGTCCACCAGATATGCTCATCCCGGGTATTGTGTTCAACTATTCAAACGATTTTCAAAATTATCGTCAGAGGTTCACCCACGCTTGGGAAATTATTAAGAAGACTGATAGTAAGACTTTGAGGCGCAAGAACTCCATCCCTTTAGAACCTTACATCAAATGAGTGCGAGCTCAAGCCCAAAGTCTTACGATGCCATACGATGTTGTTGTACCTCAAAATTTGCCCTCTCATATTTTCCCAAGATTTTTCCTTCACATGGTGGTTACAAACACTTGGTTAAAGAAAGAGGAAAATCTTGAATATTAGAAAAGTGCCTTTTGATTGGCAGTTCAACAATATCCTTCTATTGGCAGTTAAATAGTGCCTTTCAATTGGCATAACAATAAGTTTCGACTGAGCCCTTAAAAACCTTCGGTACAAGCTTGACTCACTAGTCTTCGATTGAGCTTTGTTTTCCTTTGAAATGGCTCCCTTTGGTTCAGAAAAGAAGGGGAGATTTCCTAGAAAAAGAGAATACTCACACCATCATAGACAGGATCAAAATTATGACTAGTTTTCTTTGCAGGCACCCTCAATCCAGACGAAGGATATATCTGTGTTCTTGAGATTACCAAGAATCTGTTCCAAGCCAAGTCACGCTCAGATCGAAGCATCTCCAGTTGGTAAGGACTTACCCAAATTGAAATTGCATTTCTAAGCCTTTTAAATACCTACTATTGGTATATATGTGCGGCTAATGCCATTTATGTTTATATGAGCATATCATACACAAGATAACATGTAGGAATAAAATCACACCATCGAAAGGAATGACATGATCTGCCTTTCAAAACTCATGGCATAGCCCGTTTCAAGTCAAAATAAGCTTATGCCTGAGGACAGAAGCTTCGAATTAGGGAGAAGGACCTGGGTTCGATACCCAGGTCCTGCATCTTTATTTTTTGCCATCATTTGCCATGCAGGTTCAATTCGAAGAATAACTCCCTCCTTGGATCGAAAAAGGCAACATCCCTCCTAGATCAAAAATCCCATCCCCTTCATAGAATCGAAGGACAACATCCCTCTAGATCGAAAAGTTTGTTCTCCCTCGGGATTGAAAGATCCATTCTCCCTCTGGGTCGAAAAGTCCATTCTCCTTGTAATCGAAGGAGTCCCTTTTTATTTTTGTATTTTATTCTTTATTTCATTTCTTTATTGACTCTTTTTCTATTCAACTTAACATTAAATCAAAAAAATCACAAAAATTAGGCTTAGACATTTTAATTAAATAATTAATTAATTGATTAATTAATTTTAACCATTTTCTTAACTTAAAACAAATTAGAATTTAGGACTCAATTCAGATTTAATTTTCTTTTCATAATAAAAAACAACCAAAAACATTTTTATTTCTTAGGATATTATTAGACGTTATTTTCAATTTCACGCGCATTTATTTAATTCTGTATTTTTGCTATTGATGTACCTTCCCACTGGATGTAATAGATTAAAACTACGACATTTAATGCTTTATCCCCCTCATTCTTAAACAGTGTAGATCCCCTCCCCAAAGCATTGTAATAGCGTAGCTTTAAATTCATGCACTTTAATATTCTACAATATATATTAACTGCTAGTAATTAGGCGTGTATGATAAGACTAATAATCAAATGCTGACAAACTTAATAAAAAGATAAATAAATTAACTGAACACAATTGCACACAAGCACCTCTAGGGTATCCCGCTTTGGTTTCCTTTAAGAAATAAAATAGTCATGAGGAAGGAACGCTTTAGCAAAGACCCATAAATCAAAAAAAGATCATAGTTCCTCGATGACCCTACAGTTGCCTTTCGGTAAATGATCTAGTCCCTAAAATAAAATTGCTAAATTGTCTCCACAAGTTGCCTTCGTGATTGTAACGTCCCTTCGATCATCCCTCAACATCCAACGATAAGGCTACCTGCTCACTAATAGTAGGATATCATTGTCTAAAGGAAAAGAGGAAAATAATGACCCTTTTCGAGTAATAAAGTAGATAGCTATTAGAAGTTTGCTCAAACATTTTGCACTTACACAAAAAACTACTTTTCAAAAACAATTTCAAACACTTTGTATACTTTCTCCACTATCCCGAGAAACATTACAAAGTTCTCCGTACTAAGGCATTTTCCAAACATTTTCAAATGCACAAAGCACAAAGGTATTTTAAAATGAGCAAACCTCTAAGAGCCCGTAGAGATCTACGGATGGAAAGGGTGATAACACCTTCCCTTTCCATAATCTACCCCCTTACTCAGAAAACTCTCGAAAAGTTCTTTTTATTTTCTTTTCACCCTTTCCTTTGTTGGATAAAAGAAAATACGGTGGCGACTCTTGCTTACCGCAACATTTGTGAACACAAACGCAAAACCAGTACATAACAGTCGGTTCTGCCACCGTATCACAGAACTGGCGACTCTGCTGGGGAGATGCAAAAAGTGGGGTTACCTTATAGTTAGTTCATTATTTAACTGCTTTGTGTGCTTTGATTGCTTTACTTTTGAAGGCTTTGTCTGGGTTACTATAGATCCTACACCCGGATCTAGGGCACCTTTTAGGTAAGTAGCAATAGATCATGGAAACTGTGCAGGGTATACCAACATAATTGAAGTGATAGCTACGTTGATGTGACACTTTGGTTGGTACCGGTAGCCTTTGAGTAATCAATGAGAATACAGGGTCATTGTATGGTGTCATAAAGCATCAACTGACCTTAGAACCTTTAATTGAACAACTTGGCTATTAGGACATAGTGAGATAGCCGTCTTTGGTGTATCCCCAAAGTCGTTTGATACTCGATACTACACTCATTGAGATTCGACTCCCTAGTTTTGTTTGGTGGCAAGTCAGTGGTCTATCGGAACGAAACTTGTGGGGAGGATTGGTGATATTGAGATCCCTTTGAACTCAATTACTATTTATAGGATAGGTTGAACCAATCAAACTTCAAGAGGGTACTTACCTACAAACTCCATGCAAGCCTAAACCTAAGGCTGCTTGTATGATTTGTTTTCTTTCAACTTAAGCTACTTGCAGGGTTTTTATCTAACAACATGATCTCCTTGCAGGATTCGTTTACAGTCATTATCCAGTAACCTGGACTTCTTAGAATCACTTGTCTTAATCACCTTACACTTTTGCTTAATGCATATCATACACATCATAACATCATCCCATAACATCTCTTTAACTATTTCAAGGATCCCAAGGGTTTGTGATGCAGGTTATGATAAATCAGACGTCTAGTAAGGGGCAAGGGGATTTATTTTCCTCTAGTCAGTGTCGTCAAAAGATTAAAACTCGATAACTTGAGTCAGGGGTTATGAACCACTTGACATGGTGAGCTTGATTCTCGTAGAAGGGCGTTCAACAATATGAAGTTCTTCAATCAAAGCTGCAAGTTTCAACTTCTGACATTTTCTTGTTTACCCCGCGAGTCATTGAAAACATTGCATACGCATATCATACATGTCATTGCATAAACAGGTTTCAAAGCAGGGTTCTCATCTTCTTTGCTGTTTATTTAAGCAAGTAAAGAAATGGCTCTTGAACAAACAATCAAATACCTTTAGGCTCAAAATGCTCAGTTCTAACAAATGTTCCTGACTCTGACCCAAGGGCAAGAAGACCTGAAAGCTCTAATCGTCAAAAAGAAGGCTAAGAAGGCAAAGAAACTAGTTCGTGTTTTGAGTGTGGGAAGAAGAAGACCATCTAACCGAGCTCTAGATTTTGCAACCTCGTCAAAGGGAGGGGATAATCAAGAGGAAGATTATGAGGAATCAGATGAAGGAGACAACAATCCAGCGTCTGAAGAAGATGAACCTGACTATTCTGAGGAGCAATATCCTCCTGCTGACGATAAATATAAACGACTAGAGGACCGACTCAATGCCATGGAGATCCAAAGGGTGCCCGGTCTGGATTTTGAAGAATTAGGTTTGGTTCCAGGGGTGGTTATCCCACCTATGTTCAAGGTCCCAATCTTCGCAAAATATGACGGTGTTTCCTGTTCCAAGCTTCACTTGAGGTCATATGTCAGAAAGATCCAGCCTCACACTGCTGACCGGAAGTTATGGGTCCATTTCTTCCAAGAAAGATTAGCTGACACTCAACTGGATAGGTTCTATCAGCTAGAAGGAACTGACATCCATACCTGGGAAGACTTGGTTGCTGCTTTCTACAAGCAGTACCAATACAATGCTGACCTCGCTCCAACTCGTACATAACTTCAAAACATGTCTCTGGGTTCTAGCGAAGGCTTTAAGGAATATGCCCAGAAATGGAGGGATCTAGCTGGAAGGGTACAACCTCCTCTTAATGATTGGGAAATGGTAGACATGTTCATGGGCACTCTGACAAGCCCGTTCTTTAATCTGCTGATTGGGAGTTCCTCATCCGGGTTCACAGAAATGGTTATGACTGGAGAAAGGATTGAAAGTGGTATCAAGAGTGGGAAGATCTAGATGGTTGCATCTCCTAATGCTAAGAAGAAGCCATTTTCTGGTAAGAGGGAAGCCCGTGTTGTGTATGACTAGAAGGTTCGTAATAAGGCAGACGACAAAAATCAATATGTGGGGGCAATATTGGTCTCTAACTCTATGCCTATGCAAAGACACCAACATGGAAACTAGCATAAAGAGGTCACACCTAAGAGACAATTCACCAGAATCAACATGTCACTAGCTAAAGCGTTACAACACATGTTGAAAGCAAGATTGATTACGTTAAAGGCTCCTCTGTGAAATCCCAATACTTCTTCTCCTAGTTACCACCCCAACGAAAGGTGTGCATACCATTCTGATAGTCCTAGACATGATACAAATGGCTATTGGGCTCTGAAGAACAAAATTCAAGATATGATTGATGCCAAAGAGATTAAACTCGACCCTCCAGAAACTCAAAAAGTGATCATTGCTCCCAGGCCAAATCATTGAGAACGTCTAGTTCATTTTTTATTTTTTCATTTGTAATTTCATTTGTTGTTCAAACAATTACTGTTATGCCGAACTTTGGTTTTCCCATTAAAGAATCGCATATGTTTGTCTTGAATGATTCCATTGTCATTTTGCACTTACACAAAAAACTACTTTTCAAAAACAATTTCAAAACAATTTGTATACTTTCTCCACTATCCCGAGAAACATTACAAAGTTCGCCGTACTAAGGCATTTTCCACACATTTTCAAACGCACAAAGCACAAAGGTATTTCAAAATGAGTAAACCTCTAAGAGCCCGTAGAGAACTACAAATGGAAAGGGTTCTAATACCTCCCCTTTCCATAATCTACTCCCCTTACTCATATAACTATTGAAAAGGTCTTTTTCTATTCTTTTCACCTTTTCCTTTGTTAGATAAAAGAAAATACGGTGGCGAGTATTATTTACCGCAACATTTGCAAACACAAATGCAAAACCAGTACATAACAGTCGGTTCTGCCACCGTATCACAGATGCCATCTTACCGGTGATCTTAGAACTTGTTGTTTAAGGGGGCGAGTCCCGCATTATTCTCCATCCTGATATGCCAACCAACTTCGAAGAGTTGTAAAAGTATTGGATCTAGCTCAAGGAAGAAGAGATACTTCTGAGGCTCAATTCTATGCAAGCGAGAAGAAGGTGCTGGAATTAACACAGCAGCTTCACGAAGAGAAGAATATCAATACCTACCTCAACACCAAGAGGAAGCGCCCATGGGATACTAAGGAGTTTAGAATTTCCTTTCAATGTTTATCCCTGTGTAATCTTTTGTTTCTTTAAAAACTTACTAATAAAGGGTTTTGTTTCCTATTTTGTTTAAAAGAGATTAAATCCAATAAGGTCCTTGAAAATATTTCATAAGCATATCATACATCTCACTGCATAAGCAGGTTTCAAAGCAGGGTTCTTATCTTCTTTGTTGTTTATTTCAGAAAGTAAAGAAATGGCTCTTGAGCAAAATATCAAGGATCTCCAGGCACAAAACGCTCAGTTCCAGCAAATAATTGTGGCTCTAGATAAAGGGAAAGAAGATTTGAAAGCTCTCATACTAAAGGACAAAAAGAAGAAGCCAAAGAAACCAAATGGTGTAATAAATTTGGGAAGAAGGATCAGAGGACCCGTGCGGAGAGTGTCAGAACTAGTAACTTCATCAAAAGAAGGAGACAATCAGGAAGGGGAAACAAGAGAGGAAGAACTCAGCCCGAAGGAATCTGATAATGAATCTGACTATAGTGAGGAGCAGTATCCTCCTGCCGATGATAAATATAAGCAACTGGAGGATCGTCTGAATGCAATGGAAATCCAGAGGGTACCTGGGCTGGATTTTGAAGAGCTGGGTTTGGTTTATGGGGTTATCTTCCCGCAGAAGTTTAAGGTTTCAGTGTTTGCTAAGTATGATGGGGTCTCGTGTCCTAAGTTGCATCTCCGATCTTATGTGAGGAAGATTCAGCCTCACACCGCTAACAGGGACTTAAGGGTCCACTTCTTCCAAGACAGTCTATCCGGGACTCAACTAGAGTGGTTCTATCAGATGGAGGGGACCAATATTCGTAACTGGGAAGACCTTACTGCTTCTTTCTATAAGCAGTACCAATATAATACAAACCTTGCTCCGACTTGTACACAACTCCAAAGTATGTCTATGGGTTCTAGCGAGGGCTTTAAATACTACGCCCAGAAGTGGAGAGACCTAGAAGGAAGAGTCCAACCCCCTATGTCTGATAGGGAGTTGGTGGATATGTTTTTGGGTACTCTATCTGGTCCATTTTTCAACCATTTGATTGGAAGCTCCTCATATGGTTTTACTGAGCTTATATTAGCTGTAGAAAGAGTGGAAGTTAGTATTAGAAATGACAAGATTTAAAAAGATACCTCCTCAAGTGCAGGAAAGAGACCTTTTGTGGGAAAGAAAGAGGTCAATGTTTCTTACAGTCAAAGAAATCATGGCATAACTGGATGCCATCCAACGGTAGGGGCTGTAATGATATCCAATCCTATAGTTACTCAATAGAAGAACAACCAGCCTAGAGCAGAAAGGCCTAAGAGACAGTTTACCCGGATTAATATGACTTTGTATCAAGTTTTGCCACACTTATTGAAGTCCAATCTGGTAACTTTGAGGGAAGCTCCGAAGAATCCTAATACTGCCTATCCTCACTATAATCCAAAGGCTCGGTGCACCTACCATTATGAAAGTCCAGGCCATGATACAAATGACTACTGGGCTTTAAAAAACAAGGTGCAAGATCTGATCGAGGCAAAGGAGATTGAATTCGATGCTCTGGAAACTCCTAATGTTATAACTGCTCCCATGCCCAAGAACGGACATGGTGTTAATGATGTTGAAAATGATATGTTTGTTACTTCTGTTGAGGAACTTGTTACTCATCTCATGAATGTTAAGAGGAATCTGTTGCAAGCCGGTTTATTTTTGGACTGTGGTGAAGGTTGCCACTTATGTTTATCTCTACCAACTAGTTGCTATTTGTTGAAAGCAGGTATTCAGTGCCTGATGGATGATAAAGAGATTCTATTTGAGAAGACTCCCGTCAAAACTGTTTCATGTAAATATGTTTCTATTATAACCATTTCCGCCAATCCTCCCAGGGTCTCCACCAAAAGACCCGTCAGGATTACATCTGCTCCAAAGTTGGCTCCCCTGATCATCACTATGCCAGGGCCAGTACCTTATTCCTCGGACAAAGTTGTTCCCTGTAATTATGGGGCTGACGACTATTACCATGGCGTCAAGCAAGACCTTTTGGATGCTTAAGACAAAGTTACTGGAAGTACTGATCCTGACGTCAGCAATATCGTTGGGACCAGTAAAATAACAAGAAGCGAAAGAGTGTTCTCTCTCAAGATATCTCCTCTTAAAGCCGTTACTACTCTTGTGATCATTCTTACTGCTACTCCTGCTAATACTACCACTACTACTCCTGTGGTTAGCCCTGTTGCCATCCCTGACACCGAGTCAGCCGAGACTCGGGGCAAAGAGATATTGGTTGAGCCTGTCCAGACAAAGGCGTATTCAGAATCCATTCAGGAGGTTTCTAAGAAAGAAATGGAATAAATATTGAAAATAATTAAAAGGAGCGACTACAATGTGGTCGAACAGCTGGGGCAGACCCCTTCCAAGATTTCAATGTTTTCCTTACTGTTGTGCTCCTAAACTCATGCAAAGGCTTTGGTAAAATTCCTCAAGACTGCTCATGTGCCGCAGGAAACCTCCACTGATCAATTCGAAGATTGTGTGGCTAGTTTGACCGCTGATAATGGACTGGGTTTTTTTATGCTGATTTGACACCCAGGGAAAGAAAACACAATGATGCGCTGCATGTCTCCATCAAATGCAGGGGCACCACTTTGGCCCATGTTTTAGTAGATACTGGTTCATCGTTGAATGTTCTTCTCAAGAAGGCTCTTGATAGATTAGACTGCACAGGTTTGACTCTGAATCCCAGTAACATTGTGGTGAGGGCTTTCGACGGTTCAAAAATAATGGTGCACGGGGAGGTGGGCATCCCTATCAAAGTTGGTTCCCAAACCTTCGAATCCACCTTCTACGTGATGGATATCAGACCATCTTATTCTTGTCTGTTGGGTCGCCCTTGGATCTATGGAGCTGGAGCTGTTACTTCTACTCTGCATCAGATGTTGAAGTACCCAGTGAAGGGAAAGATTGTCACAGTGCATGGTGAGGAGGAATACATGGTAAGCCACCTGAACTCTTTCAGATATGTGGAAATGGTTGGCGAATTCATTGAGACCCCTTGTCAGAACTTTGAAGAGGTTCCTCAGACCATGGCTGCAACCGAGATTGTTACCAGTATGCCGAAGATCACCAGACCTCCATTGAAGATGGCTTCACTCAAGTATGCCAAGGTAGTCATTGAAGAAGGCGGATGTACCATTTGGGGCCATCTCCCTAACATTCCATAAAATCTAATAAGTTTGTTTTGGGTTTCACTTCAGGGGCTCAAAGGACTGTTCATCGTGCTCGCGCCAGAGGACCTCCCCCACGCATCAGAAATCATAGGATCAACGCTTTAGAAGATAGTGATGGTGACTATGACATGGACAACTGGATCTTCCCTACTACCAACGGTGGACCCAGTAACTGGACAACTAAAGACTTTGTGGTAATTAATTTTATTCAGGAGTAATTGTCTTTCTTGTTTTCGAATATGTAATACATGAACAATATAAACTCTATGGCCTTGTGTCTTACCCGAGGCACAATGTTTTATTTGTGAGGGTTATCATTCTTCAATGTCATGTGTCATTAATAAAGCATTGGACGTTTTTGCATACAAATTTTGTGCACCATGTCTTTATTTTCTGCTTTTTACTTTATCAATACAACTATACTCTTACACACACTCACGTATCAAACTGGAGATCCATATCCACTATGGATCCCATTGATAACGATTCTTCTATTTCTAGTTATGACTTTGAACATCCGATCAACCAAGCTGGGGACGAAGGTGAGGAAGATTGTGAGGTACCAGGAGAACTTTCCAGACTGTTACAACAGGATGAAAGGGCTATACAGCCTCATGAAGAACCAGTTGAGACAGTGAACCTGGGTATAGAAGAGGACAAAAAATAAGTCAAGATAGGTGCAAATTTGGAGCTTAGCGTCAAACACCAATTGATTCAGATGTTGCATGGTTATGTCGAGATCTTTTCATGGTCATACGAAGACATGCCAGGACTTGACACTGATATTGTGGTTCATCATCTGCCAACTAAGGAAGATTACCCTCCAGTAAAACAAAAGGTTCATCGGATGCGTCCTGAGATGTCAAAAAAGATCAAGGCAGAAGTCATGAAGCAGTTCAACATTGGGTTCTTAGTTGTCACCTCCTATCCATAATGGGTTGCTAACGTAGTTCCGGTGCCTAAGAAGGACAGAAAGGTACGTATGTGCATGGATTACAGAGACTTGAACAGGGTAAGCCCCAAGGATGACTTTCTGCTTCCCCACATTGATGTTCTGGTTGACAACACCGCACAACATAAGGTATTCTCCTTCATGGACGGATTCTATGGTTACAATCAGATCAAGATGGCACCCGAAGACATGGAGAAGACAACCTTCGTCACACAATAGGGCACTTTTTGTTACAAAGTGATGCCATTTGGATTGAAGAATGATGGGGAAACTTATCAGTGAGCTATGGTAGATTTGTTCCATGATATGATTCACCATGAGATAGAGGTCTATGTTGACGACATGATAGTCAGACCTCAAATGGAAGAAGAGAACCTTGACCACTTAAAAAAGCTGTTTGATAGACTGAAGACGTACAAGTTGAGGCTAAATCTGAACAAGTCCACCTTTGGGGTAAGGTCTGGTAAACTCCTAGGTTTCATTGTCAGCGACAAGGGTAATCAAGTAGACCCTGCAAAGGTAAAATTATACAAGAGATGTCGGCTCCTCACACTGAGAAGGAAGTTAGAGGTTTCTTGGGACACCTAAATTACATTTCCAGGTTTATTTCCCATCTAACTGCTACTTGTGAGCCAATATTCAAACTCCTGAAGAAAGATCAAGTGGTAAAGTGGAATGACGAATGCCAGACTGCCATTGACAGAATCAAGGAATACCTACAAGAGCCTCCAATTTTGATGCCTCCGATTGAATGAAGACCTTTGATAATGTACTTAACAATGTTAGATTATTCAACGGGGTGTGTGTTGGGGCAACATGACGAGTCTGGTCGAAAAGAGCATGCAATATACTACCTTAGCAAAAAGTTTACCGACTGTGAAACAAGATACTCACTACTCGAGAAAACTTATTGCGCTTTAGCATGGGCTGCTCGCCGAATAAGAAAGTATATGTTGACTCACACTACCTTGTTGATATCTAAGATGAGTCCTATCAAGTACATCTTCGAGAGGCCCGCTCTCTCCGGAAGGATAGCAAGATGGAAAATGGTCCTGACTGAATACGATATGTAATACACAACCCAGAAAGCAATCAAGGGAAGTGTATTAGCTGATCATTTGGCTCATCAGGCCGTGGACGACTACCAATCCATGAACTTTGAATTCCCGGATGAGAATATTATGTTAGTGACTGATTGTGAATATCCTCAACCGGATGAAGGACCTGAGAAAGGATCCCGATGGACTATGGTTTTTGACGGAGCTTCCAACGCACTTGGCAATGATATCAGTGTTATAATCATATCTCCTGACGGTTGTCATACCCCTTTCACTTCTAGGCTATGCTTCAATTATACCAACAATATGGTTGAGTGTAACACGGTGGAAGAACTGACTTGGTCATTTTTCGTTTGATCGCAAATGTTGCGGTTTAGCAAGAGTCACCACCGACTTCTCTTTTATCCAAAAGGAAAGGCTGAAAAGAACAGGAAAGACCTTTGAGATGTTTTCTTGAGTTCGGGGGGTATATTATGAAAAGGGAAGGTATTAGCACCCTTTTCATCCATGGTTTTCTATGGGCTCTTAGTTACTTTCTAGATCACTTGATTTTGTTTTAAAATGTGTTTTGTGTGTTTTTTTGAAAGTATTTTGAAAAGGCGCCATCGTTTAGGAAAAATTTGTAATGATTCTCGTTTGTAAGAATGTATACAAAGTGTTGATATTTTTAAAAATGTTTTCAAGTTTGAAAGATGTTTTTGAAAGTGTTGATGTGATGTTTTTAAAATAGCAAGGATGTTTTTGGTTTTGAAAATGAGCAAGTAACTAGGAACAATCTACCTACTCAAAAGTATTTCATGTTTATTTCCTCTTTCCCTTGACATTGTCATCTTACCATTGACTTGGTAAGTAACCCTATATTTGGATGTAAAAGGGACGGGAAAGGGTCACCGTATAGCCATGATTAGCAATGTTGTAAGATATCTTAGCATTTTTTAAGGGACTAAGATCATTTTTGAAAGGCAACTTTGATAGCGTCATCGAGGGACTATGATCTTGTATTTCGTCTGTTTTTGCTAAGATACCCCACATGCATAATATGGCCATTTTATAAGGCAACAAAGTGGGTTTACTCTAAGGGTGCAAGTGTGCAAATGTATTGGTTTACATTCTTGATTTGTCTTGATTAGGGTTTTCTATTTGTTGGTTTTAATCTTTCCATACAAACCCTAATTACTAGCATTTGTATATAAAGCATTAAATTGCGGAAAATAAAAATACTAATCTATTACAAAGCTTTAGGGGATGGGGGTATAAATTTATGAATGGGGATTTCAAGAAATTAAAGTCCTAATTATCTATTACAACCATATCGAAGTAATGTACAAGAATTGAAATGGACTTGTCTTGGTTTTGTTAAGAAATAAGTTTACTTAAGAAAATATTTTGATCTTTTTGTTATCAAGGAAATAAAATAAAACATGTGAATATGAAATATTTTTGGTGTTTTTGGTTACTTAAAAGCTAAAATAAAATAAATGAGGGAAAAGGGAATCAGAATCAGCACGTTGCAAAAATGAGAAGGAACAAAAGTTCTGACTCTGATATGCTACAAAAGAGAAAGTGTTAGTGAGAAAGTGGAGGGTCAGAAGTTCAGGGCCTGGGTACACCAAATTTTGAGGTTGAGGGGTTCAGAAGCTATAGCATAGCTGGGAACCTAGAAGTTCATGTATCTCTGGAAAGTCAGAGGTTATGACTCTTTGAGAGAGTGAGGTGATAATGCTGCTGGGTAAGGTTGTCTAAAAGTTCTGATTTAGGAATACTGTTTGATAGATAAATGGGTGAAAATGTAACTAAATAAAACTAAAGAAATTCTTATGGGGTTAGAACCTAGGACCCTTGGCACTAATGTCTTATGCGCATGCTTTCTACCACTGGGGTGGCTGTACATCCTGTATTAGAAGCAAAAGCATAAACATATAACATAAAGTAAATTCTGATGATGAGCTTCATCTCTTTCTCCACACCAATCAGAGCATCTGCAGCTTAGTCATTTCTCAAAAAAATAAAAATGCACACATAAAAGTTCTGGCAAGTTTCACCATGGTTTCAGAAACATAAAAAATGTCAAGACTGTAAATCAGAAACAAGCATGTATCTGCTCAACCTAGTTTCCTTAAGAAGTTCTGAACTGATGTTCTCTCTACTTAGGCAGACAAATACATGAAACTTCAGAATATGTACAGCATCAGAATCAGGATGTCTACATTGTATTTTGAACGTGTAAATCTAAAAATGCCTAAGTAATATGATGAGAGTCAGTAGAAGCTTACCTTGCAACTGGAAAATGTTCTATGAGCTAGATCCTGGTTTTGACTGCTTGTAATGTTCTGATCAGCTTCCTCACGTGCTCAGCGGGCTGGAACAGCCTTTATCTTGGGCTATAAAGGGCTGGAAAATTTTGGAACAGTCAAGAAGTAAAGTTATGACTTTTTGAGAACATGTTACAGTCTGAAAACAAGAGTTAGGATGGTTTCTAAATGTATATCAGAAACTATATGGATGGTTTGGTCAAGAAACACTTGAGGAAAATGGGAGTTTGAATGCAAGAATAAAAAACTAGCAGGTTTTGTATTTGTGTTTGTAGTTTCAGATTTCTGGAAACTTTAGCAAGGTTTCAAGGCTTTTTCTTTTCAGTTTTCTGACCCCCTTCACAGTTGCCAATGAAGTTCAATTTATAGGCAAGAACTTTGTAGCTTAGAGAAGTCAAAAGTACCAACATCATGCTAGCGTGCTGGCTTGTTCTTGAAGCAAGATAAACAAGTATGGTGGTTAGCAGCTTTTAGCCATGCCTAAGCTGGATTTGTAAGCATGAATTAAATAAAAAGTACCCTCAGAGGAAAAAGCAAAGCATGGGCCCAACATAAACTTGTACAAAAGTTTTCTTTTCAAGGACAAAAATGGTACTTCTATCTCACACGTGGGGAAATCCTTTGGATAAAAACTCAAAAGTGGTTGTGAGCATTAAATGATTATGAGATTTATCAAACCAGAAATCCTGCAATGTGAAATTTATGCATCATAGCATAATTCTGGGTCAGAAGTTCAGCATCAGCACCACTTAGATCAAACATCCAAATTCTGATCCTTGAATGTCCTTGCTCTAACATGTTTTGAGTGAGTTCTCAGACTTTCCCGAAAGCTTATGACATGCTTTGTAAGCCCTCTTTGGATTACTCTTGCAACTTCTTACTGACCTATGTGAAAACTGGCCCAGAAGTTGTAAACAAATTATGATTTGAAAATGCTCAGAATTTACTAAGTGTTTAAGTTTCAGGGATGTGACTTTGAAGATGTACAACCTGAAATCCCAGCATTTCTAAAAGAAGTTCCGTTCTGCAGTATTTTAGGTCTTATTGAGATCTAAAACTCTTGTGTTAGAATTTCTTCCAGAATCAGCTTGCATCATGGTGAAAACCTGGCCAAAAGTTCCGAGCTTGTCATATTTCTTAAACACTTAGAAAAATTCTAAGTATTTAGAATTTTGACCTTTTCAACATGAATCTTGACTTATGATTTTCGTGATGAAACAAACTTCATGCCTTGATGAAATATGATTCTTGAAACTTGATTTTGATCTAAAAGTCAAAGTTTTGAATTTTCGGTGTGCAAATGACCATTTTTCCCTTGAGAATGACTTTCTTGGAAAATTTATAATTCAAGGCTTGAAATTGAATGAAAGCAAACCTGAGGGTCCAGGATGATCCTTTGAGAAATGAGAGGGCAAATTTTGGGGTACAACAGCTACCCATGTTCAATCTTCTTAAACCCGAAGAGTTAGATTGGCGGATCCGCCATTCGTGAATTGAAGGTGGAAGATGATTGGACACAAGAGTGCCCAAAAATTTCACTCGAAGATAAATTGCGAATGGGCTTATAGATGCCATTTGGAGGAACAATGGAGATTTGCTGGAGATGGGCTTATAGATGTTATCCAAAGGTGACTGTTGACAGAAAATGGACTAAGGCTGAACTTGATTTCAACTGGAAAAGAATCAGAATAAATCTTTGGAGTGGCTTATCTGAACCAGAAGAAGTCTTGTATGTTGTTTGACTGGGAAGAATAAGAATAAATCTTGGAGCGATTTATCTGAACTAGAAATGTTGCTTTGGAAAGTATCAGGATAAACCGTTGAGGGGTTTAAATTGAACCAAAAGAGATCTTGAATATTCTTTAACTGGAAAGAATCAGAGTAAATCTTTGAGTGATTTATCTGAACCAAAGAAAGAGTTTGCGGGAAAGAATCAGAATAAACCGTTGATGGGTTTATCTGAACTCGAAGTGTTCCTTTGTAAAGTATCAGGATAAACCATTGAGGGGTTTAAAATGAACCAAAAGAGATCTTGAATATTCTTTAACTGGAAAGAATTAGAGTAAATCTTTGAGTGATTTATCTGAACCAGAGAAAGCATCCGACGGAAACAATCAGAATAAACTGTTGAGAGGTTTATCTGAACCCTAAGTGTTCCTTTGGAAAGTATCAGGATAAATTGTTGAGGGGTTTAAACTGAACCAAAAGAGATCTTGAATATTCTTTAACTTGAAATAATCAAAGTAAATCTTTGAGTGATTCATCTGAACCAGAGAAAGCATCTGCGAGAAAGAATCAGAATAAACCGTTGAGGGGTTTATCTGAACCCAAAGTATTCCTTTGGAAAGTACCAGGATAAATCGTTGAGGGGTTTAGACTGAACCAAAAGAGATCTTGAATATTCTTTAACTGGAAAGAATCAGAGTAAATCTTTGAGTGATTTATCTGAACCAGAGAAAGCCTCTGCGAGAAAGAATCAAAATAAACCATTGAGAGGTTTATCTGAACTCGAAGTGTTCCTTTGGAAAGTATTAGGATAAACCATTGAGGGTTTTAAACTAAACCAAAAGAGATCTTGAATATTCTTTAACTAGAAAGAATTAGATTAAATCTTTGAGTGATTTATCTGAACCAAAGAAAGCGTCTGCGAGAAAGAATCAGAATAAACCGTTGAGAGATATAAACTGAACCGACAGGGGTCTGGAGAAGAATCAAAATAAATCATTGGGAGATTGATCTGAACCAGAGGAAATATCTACGACGTAGATGGTTGACCAATCCTTTCTTGGGAATGGATTTGTTTTTGACTTGCTGAAAATTTGACGATAGTTTTGTGTTGATTGATCATTCCTGAAAAGATGAAAGGTTAGTTGTATGCAATGTCATGATGTATGAAATGCATGGTACAATGATGTTCTCAAAATAAATGAAATTGTGTCGTATGTATTTGTTTTGCCAATGCTTTAACGTATGGATGTAATGTATGGACACATTAATTGTTATGCTGTAGTATTGCTAGAGTCGGGGAAATAAGTCCCTGAGCATTGCTGAGAATGAGGAATGAAAGTCTTCATGTTTTGATGAGTTTCCATTCGTTAGAGGAATAAACCCTGTTGTGTAAGGGAAACACCGTGTATTGCTTGTAGACCTCGTGAAATCCTGCTGGGGAATACTGAGAAACTGGGTGACTTTCACTGGGGAATCTTAGGAGCGGTAACTGGAAGTTTTGTTTTGTCTGGGATGTGAGAGAGCTTGATATCATTAAGCTGCGGGGGATTTTATGGAATAGTCTAAAGATATCATCCTATTACTTAAATCCATTAGTGATTGTCTTTCTATTTTCTGTTCCCCTTTTTGCTCATTTGTAAACAGTAGTTACGTTCAAATGCATATGTTCAAAAATAAATCATTGGACGTTTTTGTAAACAAAACACGGAAATAAAAGAAAAACAGATAGTTTTGCATCTTCAATGGGATATCTTTGTATTAACTTGAATAAGTATTTTTGTACAATGAGACGAACATTTCAGTAAGAGAATGTAGTTGTAGAAAATGAAAATTTGATACAAAGAAAAGATAGCTATGTGAAATAATCCCATGGGGTTCCCATTCTACTATAGCCTTCGTGTCTCTGAGCATCTTGTCCACTTGCTTCCTTGTCCGAAGTTGATTGGATTGAGCTTGTTAGTCGATGCTAAAGGTTGTTTGTAAGGTGATTTAACCGGACATAGTCATACGCTTTAAATCCCTAACTTTTTCCTGGACCGCCCTTTTAGGTTTTTAGCCCACCGGGATACCCTTTTTTACCCATGCCGCCCTTTCGGGTTTTCAGCTTGTCGGGTGTACAGATTTTTTTGTATTTTATCCCTAATTTTTGCTCGAACCTTTGTGGTTCGTCGGGATGCCCTTGTTTTTCCTAGGTGTGTCAACCTAGAGGGTCTCTTATGCGTAGTATCTTTTGACTATGTCTGCGTTCACAGGGTGCAAAAGATCATCGTCATCCATAATGGTTAAGATCATTGCTCCACCATAGAATATGCTTTTGATCACAAATGGTCCCTCGTATGTAGGAGTCCATTTTCCCCTGGGATCACCTTGTGGCAATATGATACGCTTGATTACCAAGTCACCAACCTGATATACTTGACGTCTAACCTTTTTGTTAAAATCTTTGATCATACATTTTTGGTACATCTGGCCATGACAGACAGCCGTAAGCCTCTTCTCATCAATCAAGTTCAACTGTTCAAGCCGAGTTTGGATCCAATCATCTTCATTTAGCCCTACATCCTTTATGATTCTTAGAGAAGGTATTTGTACTTCAATTGGTAGAACAGCTTCCATGCCGTATACCAAGGAGAAAGGAGTTGCCCCTGTTGATGTATGCACCATGGTACGATAACCGTGGAGAGCGAATGGTAGCATCTTATGCCATTCCTTGTAGGTTACTGTCATTTTTTATGATCTTCTTGATGTTTTTATTTGTGGCTTAGACAACACCATTCATCTTTGGTCGGTAAGGAGAAGAATTATGATTCTGGATCTTGAATTGCACACATAGTGCAGTGATCATGGTATTATTGAGAGTCGTACCATTGTTTTTGATGATTCTCTCTGGGATACCATACCGACAGATGAGATTCTGTTTGATGAACCGGGCCACAACATTCTTAGTAACGGAAGCGAAAGAAGCTGCCTCAACCCATTTCGTGAAGTACTGAATGGCCACCAAGATGAAACGGTGTCCATTAGAATTTGTAGGTTTGATTTCTACAATCATATTGATGCCCCACATAACGAATGGCCAGGGAGCAATCAGGACATTTAGAGGAACTGGAGGCACATGCACTTTATCAGCATAGATCTGACACTTGTGACAGGTTCGTGAATGCTGATAGCAATTTGCTTCCATGGTAGACCAGTAATACCCTGCCTGTAGGATCTTTTTAGCCATCATATGCCCACTAGAATGGGTGCAAAAAGTGCCTTCATGTAGATCATCCATAATCTTTTCTTCCTCAACCTTGTCTACGCAACAAAGAAAAACATAGTCATGGTTGCGCTTGTAGAGAATGCCATTACTGAGGAAGAACTTAGGAGAGAATCTTCTCAAGAACTTCTTCTCATTGACTGAAGCTCCTTCCGGATACTCTTGAGCCTCGAGATACCTCTTAAATTCATGGAACCAAGGCTGGTCCACTACTTCTTCAGTGTCGATCTCGTGACAGTAAGCTGGTTCGTCCATCCGCTCGATGGTGATCTGGGGAGCCTCGTTACCCAACTTGAGTTTAAACATGGATGACATAGTGGCTAGAGCGTCCGCTAGTTGATTTTCCTCTCGTGGAAAATTCTCAAAGGTAATTTCCTCGAAATATGGGATTAATGTCAACACATGTTCTTTGTAAGGGATGAGGTTAGTGTGCTTTGTGTCCCATTCTCCTTTGATCTGACTGATGACTAAGGCTGAATCCCCAAATAGACTTAAGGACTTGATTCCCAAATCTATGGCAGCTTTGAGACCAAAAATACACGCTTCATATTCTGCCATGTCATTGGTACAGTTGAAACAATGTCTTGCAGTGAAGGGAGTATGACATCCTTCCGGGGATATAATTACAACACCTATTCCATTGCCGAGTGCGTTAGAGGCTCCGTCAAAAACCAAGGACCATCGGGATCCTTGTTTAGGTTCGTCATATGGTCTGAGTTCTTCACAATTATTTACCATCATGATGTCTTCATCTGGGAATTCGAATTTCATGGACTGATAGTCATCCAGAGCCTGATGAGCAAGGTGATCGGCTAGCACACTGCCCTTTATTGCTTTTTGGGTAGTGTACTGAATGTCGTATTCATTCAGGATCATCTTCCATCTTTCTATTCTCCCAGAGAGGGCAGGCTTCTCAAATATGTATTTAATTGGATCCATGTTGGATATCAATAAGGTAGTATGGGTCAGCATATACTGTCTTAGCCGACGATAAGCCCATGCTAGAGTGCAGCAAGTTTTCTCGAGCAGTGAATATCTTGTTTCACAGTCGGTAAAAATTTTGCTCAGGTAGTAAATAGCATGCTCTTTTTGGCCAGACTCGTCATGCTGCCCTAGCACACACCCCATTGAATTTTCCAAAACAGTTAGATACATGATCAAAGGTCTTTGCTCGATTGGAGGCATCAAAACAAGAGGCTCTTGTAGGTACTCCTTGATCTTGTCGAAGGCAGCTTGGCATTCATCATTCCATTTGACTACTTGATCTTTCTCCAGTAATTTGAAGATTGGTTCACAAGTAGCGGTTAGGTGAGAAATGAATCTGGAGATATAGTTAAGCCGTCCTAAGAATCCTCTGACTTCCTTGTCAGTGCGAGGAGCCGGCATCTCTTGTATTTCTTTTACCTTGGCAGGGTCCACTTCGATACCTTTACCGTTGACGATGAAGCCTAGGAGTTCACCGGACCTCACCCCAAATGTGCATTTATTTGGATTCAACCTTAGCTTGTATTTCTTTAGCCTCTCAAACAGTTTCTGCAAATGGTCAAGATGTTCCTCTTCAGTTTGAGATCTGGCTATCATGTCGTCCACATAGACCTCTATTTACTGATGGATTATGTCGTGAAATAGAGCTACCATGGCGCACTGATAAGTTTCCCCAACGTTCTTCAACCCGAATAACATAACCTTGTAACAGAACGTGCCCCACTGTGTGACGAAGGTCGTCTTCTCCATGTCCTCAGGTGCCATTTTGATTTGATTGTAGCCTGAGAAACCATCCATAAATGAGTACACTTTATGCTGTGCGGTATTGTCAATCAAAATATCGATATGGGGAAGTGGGAAATCATCCTTAGCGCTTGCCCTATTCAAATCTTGGTAATCCACACACATGCGTACTTTTCCGTCCTTTTTAGGCACTGAAACAACATTGGCGACCCATTGTGGATAGGAGGTGACGACTAAGAATCCAACGTTGAACTATTTCATGACTTCAGTCTTGATCTTCTCTGACATGTCTGGCCGCATGCGACAAACTTTCTGTTTTACCGGAGGGCAGTCTTCTTTTGTCGGTAGACCATGGACCACGATATCAGTATCAAGTCCAGGCATGTCTTTGTATAACCAGGCAAAGACCTCAACATAGTCATGTATTAACTAAATTAAATGCTTCTTGACACTAGATTCCAGATTGGCACCCACCTTGACTTCTTTCTTGTCCTCTTCGATACCTAAGTTAACTGTGCCCACTGGTTCTTCGTGGAGCTGTATGGTCCTTTCTTTCTGTTGTAGTAACCTGGCTAGTTCCCCTGGCACTTCACAATCTTCCTCACCTTCGTCTTCGGCTTGGTAGATTAGATTTTTAAAGTCACAATAGGCCATAGTAGATTCGTTACCCAAGGGATCCTGAGTGGATGTAGATCTACATTTCGATATGTGAGTGTGTGTAAGAGCGTAGCTATTTTTGAAAGAAATAAAAATGTAGGAAAAGCAAGACAAAGAGCACAAAGTTTGCATGCAAAAAGTCCATGATTCATTGATGACATATGAAAATGAAGTAACAACCCTTACAAATGGACCGTTGTGCCTCGGGCAAGATACAAGGTTTTAAAAGTCTCAAATGTTTAATTATTACAAGTCTGATAAAAATTAAAGACAATTAATGTTGGATAAAAGTAATTGGGACAAAATCTTTAGCTTCCCAGTTGGTGAGTCCTCTGTTGATAGTTGGGAAAATCTATTCTTCCGGGTCACAACTATCATCACTATCCTCCAATGTGTTGACTCCATTGTTGTTGATCCACAAAGGTGGTCCCCCGACACGAGCACGACGAACAACTTTCTGGGCTCCTAAAGTGAAACCCAAACCAAATTTGTCAGATTTGTAAGGGATATCCGGGAGTTGACCCCAAATAGTACACCCACCATCTTCGACCACTGCCTTGGTATCTGTGATCGGTGGGAATAGAACTGACTGTTTTGGAATGCTGGTTCGCGTTTGCGTTTGTTTTTGCAAAATGTCGCGGTAAGCAAGAGTCGCCACCGTCTTTTATTTTATCCAACAAGGAAAGGACAAAAGCACAGCAAAATTCCTTTTCGAGATGTTTCTCGGGTTCGGGAGGTAGATTATAGAAAGGGAAGGTGTTAGCACCCTTTCTATCCGTGGTTATCCACGGGCTCTTAGGTACTTGCTCATTGTGTTTTCAAAAAGTTTTGCTTTTCTTGTGTTCGTGGGTTTTAAAAAGAGTTTTGTTTGAAAACTTCGATTTAACTCTTGTTTCTGTCCTCAAGAGTGTATGAAGTGTTGTTGAAAACTTTGTTTGAAAAGTGTAAGTGTTAAAAATTTGTTTTGTTTTGAAAGAGCAAGTACCTGAGAACCTCTACCTACTTAAAAGGGAATTAAACTGTGCAAATGTCCTTTAGACAGTGCCATCCTACTATTGAGGAGTAGGTAGCACCGTTGTTGGAGTTTTCGGGTCAATTCGATTAAGGGACATGTGGTCACTAAAGCAACGTGAGTACGCCTTAGCGGTAACCCTAATGTCTTAGATCATTTTTTATCCGAGGCAACCGTTTCGAGGCAACTTATGATCTTTGGACAAGAGGGAGACCTCTAAGACTTCCTATACTCAATGACCACGTTCGAGGCAACCAAGTGAGGCGTACCCTAGGAGTGGCATGTGCAAATGTGTCAATTTTCAGTTATGTTATCTTTGTACATGTTATGGTGAGCTACAGTTGATTTTAAGTTAGGATAGATCTTGTCATGCATAGCCTATTATTCATACATCTAGCAGTTAATGGTTGCGGAAAATAAAATTAAGCTATTACAAGGCGTCGTGTATTTACATCGCCAAAAACAAACCCTTGAAAAAGTAAATGCGTGAAGGTAAATAAAAGCGATAAAAAGTCCTAAGTCCAAAACTATTACATCCTCGGAGCAAATACAATTATATGGATCAAAATATGAATACAAAATAATACGCGCGAGAAAAATTGAATCGGAGAGTTTTAGGGTTTTGACCCTTTTTTAAGAAAGAAGGAGATTTTTTGTTATTTTGAACTAAATGAAATTAAGCCTAAGTTAATTAATTAATTAGATAAAAAATGTATTTTTTGGTTTTTTAGAATATTTAAGGAAATAAAAATAAAATGATTAAAATTATGAAAACCCTAATTCTACATTAATTTTATTTTGTTGCAAAAATATTAATATTATGCCTAATTAAAACTAAACAAATTATGTTAATATTTATTTACAAAATAAACTAATTAAATTTAATAAATAAAAATATTATATTTTTTATGTTTTCTGAATTTTTTTATAAAAAAGGGGTTAATTTGTTAATTGGTTAATTAAAATAATAATAATAAAAATAATTAAATGAAAGAAAAAATAAAAAAAGAAAGGAAAAGAAATAAACTCATAAAGGGGGTGTTGGGCCCAATTCTGTGGTGTATTTTGCAATTCCCAGGCCCATTAGCGCCCAGCCTGTTTGACCCTTGTGATTCCCTGCATGCTCGTTGACCAGGGCGTATGGTGGATGCTCCAATCTGGCCTTTAGATCTTGGCCTGAAGCCACTTGGCGTATTGAGATTTGAAGCGTATGGTGGACTTCCTTTTGAAAACTGCACATGAATACCTGAGGAAGAAAAATAACAAGGTTTTGGGGGACCTGGGATTCGAACCCAGGTCCCATTGCTCATTGGACGTTTGCCCCTGCCACTACACCACCATGCCTTATTTGTTATTGGAATAATAAGCAATTATTATATATGAAAACAATCAATACGCTGTAAATAAAAAATAAAGCGCGCGTTTTTCAAATACACGAACCAGATGACAACACGTCATCATCTTCAACCTTGGTCCTGCATAAATAGAACCAAATAGCGGGGGTTTTTAACCTCCACTATCCCCTGCACGAAAAATAGCGAATAGCCACAGAGCAAAAGGAAATATTTCGTGAGGTATGTGTTGGAATCGTCTTGGTCTCACGAATTCAACCATGTATCCCATTGGTTCCAATTTTTCCTGGTTTGGAAAGCCCTATTTGAAAGCTTGAAAACCCTAGAAATTCAATCATGGCATCTCTCAGTTTAGGCCATTATGGTTCAATTAAGTCATTCCATTAGCTTTGTATAATCTCTAGCAACGCAAATCAATCACAAAAACATGTCAAATGCATATGAATTAAGAAATACGATTTTGAATTGGAAGTGCAAACCATGAGATGGTATTTCGTGATTCCTTGAGCTTTGGTGCTTGAATTTGATTGCAAATCACTCCTGGTACCTCCTGCAATGTGTTTGGATGGACAAGGCACCTTGAATTGGCCTAGATTGCAAGAACAAGTTTTGACTTTTCTTGAAATTTGTTGAAATTGGTATGCCATTTCTGCAGTCCTTCAGTCGTGTATTAGGTTATGCTTGGCTTGCTTGCATATAAGGGAATCAGTTTAGGTCAAAATTTGGACCCATACCCATGTGCATTGAAGATTGAATATTTGATTGACAAATCAAATATTCTTGATTTTTCAAGATTGAACAAGTTGCCAAAATTGGATATTTTTGTATCTTTTAGCTTGTGCACGAATTGGCATTACTTGGTCAGCATATTTGGATCACATTTGGTTCACAAATAGATTTAAGAATCAAATCTTTTATTTTCTTATAATTTAAATTAATTAAATGAATTAATATGTATTAAAAATCCATTTAATCAATAAATTTAAGAAAATAAATCCAATTTAACTTGGTGAGTCGTGCACAGGTCATGGGTGAAGTTCCAAAAAGAGATTTGAGGCCCATTAGCAAAAAGAAGGTGTTTTGAGCAAAGTTGACTTTTGCAAATTCATGAAAATTGCCCAACTTCTCCAATGCATAACTTGCTCAATTTTGATCATATGACCATGTTCTTGGACATTATGGAAACCCCTTGAAGTCCTCTAACCAATGCTTTTGGTCCCATGTCATTTGGATTTACCAAACTCAAGTTATGGCCTTTGACTCAAAGTGTACTTTTGTTGACTTTTGAAATTGACCTATAATGTAAAGTTGTAACTTTTTGTGAGAGCAGTTCTTGATCTTGGAGTGTGAATATGGATTGTAGGAAATTGCATCCTCTTCAAAATGAGCTTTGGATGGAATTTTTCTGATAAACCATGAAAGAGTTATGCCCTGGTCAAAGTACAATTGACTTTTCTACTGTCCAAAAATAGTAACTTTTGCATCTTGATGATTTTTGAGCTATTCTTGTGGGATCATGATCAAGACTTGATCAAATGATGATTGTGAACTCAAAAATAATATGTTGACCAAGAATTCTGACTTTTGACTGCAAAATGACCATTTTGCCCTTGCAGTTGACTGTAGATCAAATGGAGCTTTTGACTGTGCAAACTGGTACTGTGAGTCTTGAAACTTGGCATGTAGGTGCTTGAGAATGTATATAGGCCTGTGAGACTTGTTTGAACCATTGAGAACCCCCAAATTCCTTGAAAGAACCAAAACCCTAATTTTGAATTGACTGCCTTAGGAGGTGATTTGACTGTACAACCCTTGAGCCATTTTGAGCAATTTGAAGATCATTCTTGACAAATCTTGAGGAATATGGGAGGGCAAATTTTGGGGTACAACAGTTGCCCCTGTTCAATCTTCTTAAACCTGAGGATGTAGATTGGCTTGTGTGCCTTTCGTGATCCGAAGGTGGAAGATGATTGAACACTAAAGTGCCCAGAAATTTGCACTCGCATGGTGTAGTATCAACAATGTGATGTCGGGAATGGGCTTACAGATGCCGTTTGGAGATTGTTGGTATAAGGATGGGCTTATAGATGCCATCTGGAGATTGTTTGTTGAATTGTAATCTTGTAAGTTGAAAGAAGGAACCTGTGTAGGGTTTCCTGATGATGAGTGTTGTACCCCAAAATTTGCCCTCCCATATTCTTCAAGATTTGCAAAGAGCATGCTTCAAAATCTCCCCAAGGGTTGCACAGTCCAATGGCCTCCTAACAGTCAAAAATTAGGGTTTTGGTTCTGGAAAAGAAATTGAAGTTTCCAAGGGTCCAATCAAGTCCCACATGCCTATAAACATTGTCAAGCATCCTTATGTCAAGTTTCAAGACTCACAGCACAAAATTGCACAGTCAAAAACCCTAATTGCTCAACAGTCAACTGCAGGGGCAAAATGGTCATTTGACAGTCAAAAGTCAAAATTTTTGGTCAACATCATATTTTGAAGCCACAAACATCATTTGATCAATTCCTGATCATGATTCTCAAGGCATGGCTCAAAAAGTCTCAAGATGCAAAAGTTTCTATTTTTGGACAGCTGAAAAAGTCAACTGTAACTTGACCAGGGCATAACTTCCATATGGTTTATCAGAAAAATTCCATCCAAAGCTCATTTTGAAGAGAATGACATTTCCTACAACTCCTCTTCACACTTCAAGTCCAAGAAATGCTCTCACAAAAAGTTATCAAGCTCAACATTATAGGTCATTTTCAAAAGTCAACAAAAAGGCACTTTAAGTCAAAGACAATAACTTGAGATTGGTAAACAAAAATGACATGGTACCAAAGACATTGGTTAGAGGACTTCAAGACCTTTCCAAAATGTCCAAGAACATGATCAAAGCTTAAAAATTGAGCAAGATATGCCTTGTGGAAGTTGGGAAACTTTTGGGAATTTTGAAAAGTCAACCTTGCTTCAAATGTCTCAAAATTGCTAATGGGCCACAATTTCTTCCAAGAATCATCATCCAAAAGTTATGCACGACCCATTGACCCAAAGGGGAGTTATTTCATCATTTTTTATTAATTATTTGAATTTTTATTATTATTAATTCATTTAATTAAAATAAAATATGACAAAAATAGCAAAGCATGTGTTTTAAATCTTTTTATGCAGCTAATAGGCTCCTTATTCACTCAAGATTTCGTGCACATCAAAAAAGGCAAGAATCATTCATGATTTGGCATATTTGGCATGAAAAAAAGATTGAAAAAATCATGGAAGATCACAAATTGAAAAGCATTGATTAAATGGATTTTGGACTTGTTTTGTAAACCTAATTCATTGACATATACATATACATCACAACCCTAATCAAAACAAGGAGGAAGCTGCACTTAGAACCAAAAGAACAGTTTGCATTTTTCATAAAAAACTTCAAAACTGATTTCATAGTTTCAGTGTGTTTCAAAGCAAAAGAACCATTCCAAAGGCTTGCTGGGACATTTTTGGATGTGCCTCAATCATTTTCCACTCTCCATACCCAAAGAACTGGTAGAATCACGTGGCCCTGTTCCCAAATATTTTCATAATCGTATTTGCATTTGCATACCTTTTCCATACGTTTTAAACATTGATTTATACTAACATGGTTGTTCTAAAGCTGTTGGCATTATTTGATTGAATTTTTAAGCCCTATACGCGAATCCACCATGGAAGCTGCCTAGGGTTTCAAAGGTTTGAAATTGGGGTTTATTTCCCATGGAAAAATTAGACCATAAGAATAACACCATTGGAATCGTGACAACAAGACGGATCAGAACCACACCTCGCGCCCTTTTTCTTTTCAACTATGAGCTAATCGCTATTTTTGTGTGTTAGGGTTAGTGGGGGTTTAAAACCCCCGTTACTTGTTTGATAATTTTGCAGAAAAGAAGAAGATGATGCCTGCGTGTCTGGATGTGACTGGAGCATTTAAATTTTCGCACTAATTTTTTGTTTTACATCCATAGCTTTTATTTTCATATGTATTGATCAGGTTCCACTAGTTTGACAAACAAACGCGTTTGGCTGGTTGGTGAGTGATGTGTCCTTCAAGCATTGGGACCTGGGTTCGATTCCCAGGTCCCCCACTTTATTCCATATTATTTTGTTCAATATACTTCCATGCAGTGCTTCATCAAGGGATCACCATGCAACTCCAGATCTCTGCTTGCCACGCGCCTAACAACTCCAATCCAAAGGCCAAGATGGATAGTCCACCATGGATGCCAGTCAACCGCTTCCCACTCAATCAAGGAAGTCAACCAGGCCTTGCATTCCAATGGGCCTAACTGCTACACATTAACCTCCATAATTGGGCCAGAAACCCCCCTGTTTGTATTTTCTTCCTTTTATTCTTTCTCTATTATTTATTTTAATTATTTCTTTTCTTTTGTTTTATTTAATTCCTCAAATTAATTTTAATAATATAAAAATACAAAAAAAATACAAAAAAATCAGAAAAGTAAAAAAATGAAAATATGTTTTATTTAATAGTTTCTTTTTTTTGTAAATAAACTTGTCATTAATTAATTTAGTTTTAAATTAGGGTTTTAACTTAAATATTTTTTTTAATAAATTAAAAATAACTTAGAATTATTATTTTTATTTAATTTCTAGTTTCATTTAATCTTCTTTTTTTCCATAAATATAAAAACTCCAAAAATAAATTCTTTTTCTCATTTAATAATTAAATCAATTTTCAATTCCAATTTAATTCCTTTAAAGGGTCCAACGCCCTCGCATTCGATTCTTAATTACTTTTCGCACATTTATTTTTTTTATTTCTTTTATGGATATAATGTATTTGCCCCAAAGCCTTGTAATAGATAATTAGGACATTTATTTTCCGCATTTTTTCAAATCGGGTCTTTGTTAATTTGGCGATGTAGACCCGCACCTTTGTAATAGCGTAGGACTTTTATCTTTCCGCTCTTTAAATTCCCGCACCCTTAACTGCTAATAATCATATGAAAGAATGTATGCCAAAAATAAAATCAACGCGTAGCTCACCAAATGCATGACAAGACAAATATTATCTGAAAACGACACACAATTCACACACCACTCTTAGGGTACGCCTCACTGTTGCCTTGCCCCTCGAAACGTGGTCGTCGAGTAGAGGATGTTTTAGTAAGTCCTCATGTCCATGAACATGGCATGGGGGTAGCTTCTAAGGTGTCTTCCTATTGCTCTGGTGACCACACTGTCCCTAATCTTCGAATTGACCCGAACACCTCCAATGGTGGTGCTACCTACCTCTCAATGGTGGGATGGCACTACTTTAAGGAAATTTACACAGACTAATTCCTTAGGGTAGGTAGATGACTCGTAGATACTTGCTCTAAATTCAAAACAAATCAAAAAAACTTCTTTTCACACTGACACTTTGTAAAAAGCTTTCAAAAACAACTTTTCAAACACTCTTGAGGACTGATATAAGAGTCGAACTGAAATTTTAAACGGAACTTTTTCAAACCCACTCACCTTGAAAAGCAAACAAACATTTTGAAAACACAAATGAGCAAGTATCTAAGAGCCCGTGGATAACCACGGATAGAAAGGGTGCTAACACCTTCCCTTTCTATAAATCTACCTCCCGAACCGAGAACTAATCTCAATAAGGAATTTTTCTGTGCTTTTGTCCTTTCCATTTGGAGAAAATAAAAGACGGTGGCGACTCTTGCTTCCGCGACATTTCGCGAGCCAGCGTTAAACAGTCAGTTCCAGATCCAACGATCACAGAACTGGCGACTCTGTTGGGGACATATACTATAAAAGTGAGGTGTACCTTAGGACTAAGATCACTTGTGTTTTCAATTGCGCGTTTGTTTGCTTTGTTATTGTGGGTTGCATCGGAGTTACATAGATCCTAACCCGGATCTGGGGATACCCTGTTAGGTAGCATAAGCTGTGAGGGACCTGTCCGGCGTAGACCTACATGGGTGAAGCAGTGGCTACATTGGTGTGGCGCCTCGGTCTGTACCGATATCCCTTGTGTCGCAACGAGGAGAATATGGGTCTTCTGAGGAGTCATTAAGCACCAACCGACCTTAGAACCTTAAATGACCCAACTTGGCCAATAGAATAGTAGTAGTATGCTACGCCCATTGAGGCTAAACTCTCGTGATGGTTCTGGCCGCAAGAAAAAGGTTGCGATGCTAGAGTTATGACCGATTGAGGGTAGTCAGTGATATTGGGATCCTCTAGAACCCAGTTACTTCTGATAGGACAGGTTGAGCCCACCAACTGAAAGAGGGTAATACCTAGACCCCATGCTGGCCTAAACTCTAAGGGCTTCTCTTGTGTGACTTGTGTGCCTTCCAACTTGACTATTTGCATGCTTGTTATCTGACACTTGAGTTCCTTGCAGGTTTTGTTTATAGTCCTTAATTGGGACTCATAACAGGGTTTATTAAGTTTCTTGCAGGTTTTGTTTATAGTCCTTAATTGGGACTCATAACAGGGTTTACCTATGTTACGCCACGCATAGCATAACATCATAAAATCATGCCATCATACCTTTGCATACCCCCTACATAAGGACTAATCCATTTCAAGGATCTCAAGGGCTTGTGATGCAGGTCATGATGAACCAACATGTCTAGCAAGGGGAAAAGAGGATTTATTTTCCTCTAGCCAAGGTTGTCAGGAGCTATGACCCACTGGATATGGTGAGCCTTTGACCCTTGAAGAAGGACTCTCAACCATATGAAGTTCCTTCAATCAAGCCATCGGATCCCAATTCTAACAAGTTCCTTTGTTTACCCCGCGAGATCCTTGAAAACATTGCATATATATACATACATATCATTGCATAACAGGTACCCTTGTTGCAGGTCACTTACCTTTCTCGCTGTTTATTTCAGCAATGGCCTCCCAACAAGATAACCAGGGACCTCATGCCTAAGAGACTCAGTTCAGGGAGATCTTCTTAAGCCTATCTAAGGGGCAGGAAGAGCTGAGAACACTCCTCACAGGGACTTTGGTCAGGAACAGTGCTGAGGACGACAAGGACGAACGGCTGAAATGTCTACAAGCCGAGGTAGACACATTGAAAACCCAGATGCTGGGGCAAAGGGCTCTCATCCAAAGTTTAGCTCGGGAGCAAGGAGAGCTGAGGGCCATGATCAGTCAGCTTCATCAAGACATGAAGCAACCAGCCCAAGTCAGGGACCAGGTCATTAATCAACTTCCAAGAAGTCAAAGGTTTGGGCATCTCCAAGCTGCTACTACTTCACAGGTCCAACAACGACCTCGCCAAGAACAACGGACTGATCAAAGCAAGCCAGACAAGCCAAAAAGGCAGTTCACCAAGCTCAACGTGTCACCGTCTCAAGCTTTACAACAATTGTTGAGGTTGAATCTGGTGATGTTAAGGGACCCTCCTAAGAATCTCAACACAGCCTCCCTAAAATACAATTCTAAGGAAAGATGTGCATACCACTCTGGCAGTCCAGGCCATGACACCGACGACTGCTGGGCTCTGAAGAATAAGATCCAAGACCTGATTGAGGAAGGAGTTGTGGATTTCACCCAGATGGGCCAGGCTGGATGCTCCTGTCATCCCTACAAGATGCACCAGTTGAAGTGACAAGCCCTGAGACTAGAAGACTTTTATTCATTCGAATGTTTCAAGTTGTATTTTTCTTTGATTGTTCAAACATTTTATTCATGTCAAACTTTGTTATTTCATTAATGCATTACACGTGTCTATTTTGAAGTAATTATGTTTACTATGCTTAAAATTGTTTTCATATTTTTTGTGATGATCAACTCTCAATAATTCTAAGCCTCTTGAGGGAGGATGACGAAAACGATACCACGATCTTTACAGTATGCTTTTGAACAGACCCCGCTGATGAGGTACAGGCATTGTTTCAATTCCTAAACACTGGAGTTATAAGGAAGATAATCCCTCGTCAACCCCTCTGAGCCAAAGAAGTAGGAGTTTTTCTTTTCGAAATTTAAAACCCTTAATCATAACCTGGGGCAGGGTAGTCTCTTAGTTGATCCAAGTGCATAACGAATGGCACCAAAGAGGTCCTTACAAAACAAAAGACAGTGATGGTTCTGAATAATCATACAGACAGGCATTCATCATATCTCAAAAATAAAAACCCAATAAGTCAAAACCTATGAAGGAGACTTACAAAACTGGGGCATCCCGCTGACTGTAATTCCAAAAGAAACAGTTCAGGCAAAAAAATAGGGATAACGAAATCAAAAAGAAAGAGGTCCTACAAACCCTCAAAAAAAAAAGAAATGACTGCCTATTCAAAATAAACTGTCAACATCCGAACCATCACCGGAATATCAGGATAAAGACTCAAACAAGGTCTAACGCACGATTAGCTGAGTTTAGGTTTGAAGAACATCACGAAGAACGGGTGGGTACAAATAAAATTTGAGCCTTTATCCTTTGTTTCTTAAACCGTGAACCAGGCCACGTTACAACCCTTAAAAGTCCTAGCTGAAGCATGGGTTAGTTCGAAAGCATACTGTTACAAAAGGTATCCTGACTCCTTAAGGCCTACGGTAAATACAGAGTTGACATCACGTTTTACAAACATTCACTTGTTTTATGAGAAAGAATGCATTTTCAAAATCTTCAAGACAGACATAAGCTTTGCATTTTTTAACATAACTTTGTTTGCTTATGACTTTTTGTTTGAAAAACATAGAAACTCGCACGACGAATGCCTAATGAACAAAAGCACTTCCAATCAAGGGGCATGGCATGATCATTGTCCATCATCTGGGGCAGTTAAGTCAAGATTCGTAGAATCTCTCAAAAGGCCAAACAGCCTGGGGCAAATCTCCGCCTGAGTCACTTGGGGCACTCCAGCAACGAATCTTGCCCGATTAAACATCTTCTGGGGCATGACAAAACACTTCTAACAGGGGCAACTCCCTACATTCTGAGAGCATAGTCGAAAAAATACTACACATAATCAAAGACTCGCTAGGTTGACATACCTAGGCAAAAATTAGGGCTTCCCGGCGAACCAAAAGGGTTCGGGCAAAATGAGGGATGAAATGAAAAAATCTATACACCCGGCAAGTCGAAAACCTGAAAAGGCGGCTTGGGCAAAAATGGGTATCCCGGTGGACTGAAAACCCGAAAGGGCGGTCCAGGCAAAAGTTAGGGATCAAAGTGTACGACTATGTCCTGTCATCTCATCACTTGCCTACCAGAAGAAGGTTTTTCCATCAACAACATTCAGCACCTCACAGGTCTTCCTCTCCCACCTCAGAAACAGGGGCAATGATGAGTTGTCCAAACGATCTAATTGCTCTGTCCACAAGATACAAGGTATGATCAGCTGAAGAAGGTAGCCAATATACCTTAATTCCCCAGAGAGAGAGCTAGCAAGTCAATGCACTATCCCCAAGCAAAGTTATACAATCAGCCTTAAGGAAGTTGGGTATCCCCCGTAGATCTCAACATTCCCCAGCATAATATACGAATATTCTTAACAAGCATCCCCGGCAGTCCTGGTCTAAGGCTGTTCCCCGGCGGTATACCAGACATTCAGCGGAGCCACTTCCCCAATGTATCTCAAAATTTCCCCAGGAAAAGTCCAATCAAGATTCCCCCAGGAAAGTTTGAATCCATCTCCCCAGCAGGAAGTTTATCCTCAGTAGATTCTGGAAGCTTATCCCCCACAGAGCACGAACGCGACTCCCGACTTTATTCAAAGGTTATTCCCCTACCAGGATATAACTGGGTTATCCTCAGCCAAAAGCCACAGAAAGATCGTCCTCGGCGAAGTCTTCTTATCCCCAGCGGAGTCTATTAACACTTCCAACATAGCAACGGTATCCCCAGCGGAGTTACCATCAATATCTCAACAGCATACCTCTCTCCCCACAGAGTATTGTTCCCCAGCAAGGTAGCTAGAGTAATTATTCCCCGCAGAGTAATCTCATCATCAAGTTTATTCCCCAATGGAGGCATCTCTTCCTACCAGTTCATTCTTGTAATCTTCATCCCCAGCGGAAACGAAGAACTCTCTCCAACTATTAGCCCAGGATGTGACTTCCCGGCACCCGTCAAGGATTTACTTTCCTAGACAAAAACATACATTCATAAAAATCGCATTTCCATACATTATAGCATGCATATATGCATCAGGAACATACGATCTCATTTATGTTGAGAACATCATGGCTTGATCCATATCATGCATCGCATATGACTGACCTTTACCTTTCAGGAAAGATCCGGTTAAGTTCTCAGCTTTATTACCAAGACCTTGCCTGGTTCAGTTAAATCGACTCCTAAAGATTTTCCTGTTTCTTATCCAGTCAAAGGCCTTCTCTGGTCTAGTTAAATCGATTCCTAAAGATTTTCCTGATGAAGACTCAGTTGAAGATTTCAAGACCTTGCCTGGTTCAGTTAAATCGACTCCTAAAGATTTTTCTGTTTCTTATCCAGCCAAAGGCCTTCTCTGGTCCAGTTAAATCGATTCCTAAAGATTTTCCTGATGAAGACTCAGTTGAAGATTTCAAGACCTTGCCTGGTTCAGTTAGATCGACTCCTAAAGATTTTTCTGTTTCTTATCCAGTCAAAGGCCTTCTCTGGTCCAGTTAAATCGATTCCTAAAGATTTTCCTGATGAAGACTCAGTTGAAGATTTCAAGACCTTGTCTGGTTCAGTTAAATCGACTCCTAAAGCTTTTTCTGTTTTCTTATCCAGTCAAAGGCCTTCTCTGGTCCAGTTAAATCGATTCCTAAAGATTTTCCTGATGAAGACTCAGTAGAAGACATCCAGATTCTCTCATCGTTACTGTTGAGGTAGTAATCGCCCCAGATTCTCTCATCGTTACTGTTGAGGTAGTAATCTCCCCAGATTCTCTCATCGTTACTGTTGAGGTAGTAATCGCCCCAGATTCTCTCATTGTTACTGTTGAGGTAGTAATCACCTTTGATTCTCTCATCGTTACTGTTGAGGTAGTAATTGCCCCAGATTCTCTCATCGTTACTGTTGAGGTACTAATCGCCCCAGATTCTCTCATCGTTACTGTTGAGGTAGTAATCACCCCAGATTCTCTCATCGTTACTGTTGAGGTAGTAATCACCCCATATTTTCTCATCGTTACTGTTGAGGTAGTAATCGCCCCAGATTCTCTCATCGTTACTGTTGAGGTAGTAATCACCCCAGATTCTCTCATCGTTAGTGTTGAGGTAGTAATCGCCCCAAATTCTCTCATCGTTACTGTTGAGGTAGTAATCACCCCAGATTCTCTCATCGTTACTGTTGAGGTAGTAATCGCCCCAGATTCTCTCATCGTTACTGTTGAGATAGTAATCGCCCCAGATTCTCTCATCGTTACTGTTGAGGTAGTAATTGACCCAAATTCTCTCATCGTTACTGTTGAGGTAGTAATCGCCCCAGATTCTCTCATCGTTACTATTGAGGTAGTAATCGCCCCAGATTCTCTCATCGTTACTGTTGAGGTAGTAATCGCCCCAGATTCTCTCATCGTTACTGTTGAGGTAGTAATCGCCCCAGATTCTCTTAGCGTTACTGTTGAGGTAGTAATCGCCCGAGATTCTCTCATCGTTACCGTTGAGGTAGTAATCGCCTCAGATTCTCTCATCGTTACTGTTGAGGTAGTAATCGCCCCAGGTTCTCTCATCGTTACTGTTGAGATAGTAATCGTCCAAGGTTCTCTCATCGTCCCGTTGAGGTAGTAACCATCCTTGATTCATTCCTCACTTTTGAAGCTCCAGACTCGATTCCTGTATCCAACCAGGGAGCGTCTGTATAAAGAGTTTGAAGACCGACGCCTACAATAGGTCAGGTAATCTTTTTTCTTTTTCAGATACGCAAGTTCTCGCTAAGGAATCTCTTACGCGATCGACACCCAGATGGCATCTATAAGCCCATCCACCTATTCATCACATCTCAACATGGCATCTGTAAGCCCATCTTCCTATCCATCCATCTCCAAATGGCATCTGTAAGCCCATTCCCACCATCATTGCTACCATGTGAGCGCAAATTTCTGGGCACTCTAGTGTTCAATCATCTTCCACCCTCAGATTACGAAAGGCACGTCAGCCAATCTACATCCTCAGGTCTAAGAAGATTGAACAGGGGCAACTGTTGTACCCCAAAATTTGCCCTCCCATATTCTTCAAGATTTGCAAAGAGCATGCTTCAAAATCTCCCCAAGGGTTGCACAGTCCAATGGGCTCCTAACAGTCAAAAATTAGGGTTTTGGTTCTGGCAAAGAAATTGAAGTTTCCAAGGGTCCAATAAAGTCCCACATGCCTATAAACATTGTCAAGCATCCTTATGTCAAGTTTCAAGACTCACAGCACAAAATTGCACAGTCAAAAACCCTAATTGCTCAACAGTCAACTGCAGGGGCAAAATGGTCATTTGACAGTCAAAAGTCAAAATTTTTGGTCAACATCTTATTTTGAAGCCCCAAACATCATTTGATCAATTCCTGATCATGATTCTTAAGGCATGGCTCAAAAAGTCTCAAGATGCAAAAGTTTCTATTTTTGGACAGCTGAAAAAGTCAATTGTAACTTGACCAGGGCATAACTTCCATATGGTTTATCAGAAAAATTCCATCCAAAGCTCATTTTGAAGAGAATGACATTTCCTTCAACTCCTATTCACACTTCAAGTCCAATAAATGATCTCACAAAAAGTTATCAAGCTCAACATTATAGGTCATTTTCAAAAGTCAACAAAAAGGCACTTTAAGTCAAAGACAATAACTTGAGATTGGTAAATCAAAATGACATGGGACCAAAGACATTGGTTAGAGGACTTCAAAACCTTTCCAAAATGTCCAAGAACATGATCAAATCTTAAAAATTGAGCAAGATATGCCTTGTGGAAGTTGGGAAATGTTTGGGAATTTTGAAAAGTCAACATTGCTTCAAATGTCTCAAAATTGCTAATGGGCCACAATTTCTTCCAAGAATCATCATCCAAAAGTTATGCACGACCCATTGACCCAAAGGGGAGTTATTTCATCATTTTTTATTAATTATTTGAAATTTTATTATTATTAATTCATTTAATTAAAATAAAATATGACAAAAATAGCAAAGCATGTGTTTTAAATCTTTTTATGCAGCTAATAGGCTCCTTATTCACTCAAGATTTCGTGCACATCAAAAAAGGCAAGAATCATTCATGATTTGGCATATTTGGCATGAAAAAAAGATTGAAAAAATCATGGAAGATCACAAATTGAAAAGCATTGATTAAATGGATTTTGGACTTGTTTTGTAAACCTAATTCATTGACATATACATATACATCACAACCCTAATCAAAACAAGGAGGAAGCTGCGCTTAGAACCAAAAGAACACTTTGCATTTTTCATAAAAAACTTCAAAACTGATTTCATAGTTTCAGTGTGTTTCAAAGCAAAAGAACCATTCCAAAGGCTTGCTGGGACATTTTTGGACGTGCCTCAATCATTTTCCACTCTCCATACCCAAAGAACTGGTAGAATCACGTGGCCCTGTTCCCAAATATTTTCATAATCGTATTTGCATTTGCATACCTTTTCCATACGTTTTAAGCATTGATTTATACTAACATGGTTGTTCTAAAGCTGTTGGCATCATTTGATTGAATTTTTAAGCCCTATACGCGAATCCACCATGGAAGCTGCCTAGCGTTTCAAAGGTTTGAAATTGGGGTTTCTTTCCCATGGAAATATTAGACCATAAGAATAACACCATTAGAATCGTGACAACAAGACGGATCAGAACCACACCTCGCGCCCTTTTTCTTTTCAACTATGAGTTAATCGCTATTTTTGTATGTTAGGGTTAGTGGGGGTTTAAAACCCCCGCTACTTGTTTGATAATTTTGCAGAAAAGAAGAAGATGATGCCTGCGTGTCTGGATGTGACTGGAGCATTTAAATTTTCGCGCTAATTTTTTGTTTTACATCCATAGCTTTTATTTTCATATGTATTGATCAGGTTCCACTAGTTTGACAAACAAACGCGTTTGGCTGGTTGGTGAGTGATGTGTCCTTCAAGCATTGGGACCTGGGTTCGATTCCCAGGTCCCCCACTTTATTCCATATTATTTTGTTCAATATACTTCCATTTAGTACTTCATCAAGGGATCACCATGCAACTCCAGATCTCTGCTTGCCACGCGCCTAACAACTCCAATCCAAAGGCCAAGATGGATAGTCCACCATGGATGCCAGTCAACCGCTTCCCACTCAATCAAGGAAGTCAACCAGGCCTTGCATTCCAATGGGCCTAAATGCTGCACATTAACCTCCATAATTCGGCCAGAAACCCCCCTGTTTGTATTTTCTTCCTTTTATTCTTTCTCTATTATTTATTTTAATTATTTCTTTTCTTTTGTTTTATTTAATTCCACAAATTAATTTTAATAATATAAAAATACAAAAAAATACAAAAAAATCAGAAAAGTAAAAAATGAAAATATGTTTTATTTAATAGTTTCTTTTTTTTTGTAAATAAACTTGTCATTAATTAATTTAGTTTTAAATTAGGGTTTTAACTTAAATATTTTTTTTAATAAATTAAAAATAACTTAGAATTAGTTTTTTTATTTAATTTCTAGTTTCATTTAATCTTCTTTTTTTCCATAAATATAAAAACTCCAAAAATAAATTCTTTTTCTCATTTAATAATTAAATCAATTTTCAATTCCAATTTCATTCCTTTAAAGGGTCCAACGCCCTCGCATTCGATTCTTAATTCCTTTTCGCGCATTTATTTTTTTATTTCTTTTATGGATATAATGTATTTGCCCCAAAGCTTTGTAATAGATAATTAGGACATTAATTTTCCGCATTTTTTCAAATCGGGTCTTTGTTAATTTGGCGATGTAGACCCGCACCTTTGTAATAGCGTAGGACTTTTATCTTTCCGCTCTTTAAATTCCCGCACCCTTAACTGCTAATAATCACATGAAAGAATGTATGCCAAAAATAAAATCAACGCGTAGCTCACCAAATGCATGACAAGACAAATATTATCTGAAAACGACACACAATTCACACACCACTCTTAGGGTACGCCTCACTGTTGCCTTGCCCTTCGAAACGTGGTCGTCGAGTAGAGGATGTTTTAGTAAGTCCTCATGTCCATGAACATGGCATGGGGGTAGCTTCTAAGGTGTCTTCCTATTGCTCTGGTGACCATACTGTCCCTAATCTTCGAATTGACCCGAACACCTCCAATGGTGGTGCTACCTACCTCTCAATGGTGGGATGACACTACTTTAAGGACATTTACACAGACTAATTCCTTAGGGTAGGTAGATGACTCGTAGATACTTGCTCTAAATTCAAAACAAATCAAAAAAACTTCTTTTCACACCGACACTTTGCAAAAAGCTTTCAAAAACAACTTTTCAAACACTCTTGAGGACTGATACAAGAGTCGAACTGAAATTTTAAACGGAACTTTTTCAAACCCACTCACCTTGAAAAGCAAACAAACATTTTTAAAACACAAATGAGCAAGTATCTAAGAGCCCGTGGATAACCACGGATAGAAAGGGTGCTAACACCTTCCCTTTCTATAAATCTACCTCCCAAACCGAGAACTAATCTCAATAAGGAATGTTTCTATGCTTTTGTCCTTTCCATTTGGAGAAAATAAAAGACAGTGGCGACTCTTGCTTCCGCGACATTGCGAACCAGCATTAAACAGTCAGTTCCAGATCCACCGATCACAATGAGTCCGTGTGAAACTGCATCTGAAAGAAAAGGAACCGGTGTAGGTTGCCTGATGATGAGTCCGTGTGAAACTGCATCTGAAAGAGAAGGAACCGGTGTAGGGTTGCCTCATGATGGTCAAGTAGATAATTGTCTTGTCAGGTTTCAGGTATTAACCTACAATCAGTCGTCCACAGAATTTTCCTGGCTTGTTACAGGTATTAATCTGGAACTTGAAAAGGTTGGCCGATGAGATAGTTGTCCTGGCTGGTTACAGGTATTGATCTCTGACCTGAGAAAGAAAAATAGTTTTCCTGGCTTGTTTCAGGTATTAATTTTCAATCTCTTCGTGTAGGTGATTTTCCTGGCTGGTTTCAGGTATTAACCTACAATCAGTCGTCCATAGAATTTTCCTGGCTTGTTACAAGTATTAATCTGGAACTTGAAAAGGTTGGCCGATGAGATATTTGTCCTGGCTGGTTACAGGTATTGACCTATGACCTGAGAAAGAAAAAAAGTTTTCCTGGCTTGTTATAGGTATTAATTTTCAATGTCTTCGTGTAGGTGGTTTTCCTGGCTTGTTACAGGTATTAACCTACAATCAGTCGTCCACAGAATTTTCCTGGCTTGTCACAGGTATTAATCTGGAACTTGAAGAGGTTGGCCGATGATATAGTTGTCCTGGCTGGTTTCAGGTATTAATCTCTGACCTGAGAAATGAAGATCTTCCTGGCTTGTTACAGGTGTTAATCTTCAATCTCTTTGTGTAGATGGTTTTCCTGGCTTGTTACAGGTGTTAATCTTCAATCTCTTTGTGTAGATGGTTTTCCTGGCTTGTTACAGGTATTAACCTACAATCAGTCGTCCACAGAATTTTCCTGGCTTGTTACAAGTATTAATCTGGAACTTGAAAAGGTTGATGGTAATCATCTTTTGATTGATCTTTTCCTGAAAAGGCAAAACATTAGTTTTATGTAATGTCATGATGTATGAAATGCATGATGTTCTCAAAATAAATGAGATCGTGTCGTATGCACTTTATCATGTATGTAAATAGGAGGTATGAAATGTGAAATGTTTATGAATGTATTTTCGTCTGGGAAAATAAATCCTTGACAAATGCCGGGGAGTTTGTTAAATCCTGGGCTGATGTTGAAGAGTATGGTTGAATTCTTCGTTTCCACTTGGGATGATGCACGAAGATGGTTGCAAGAATAAACGTGTAGGAGAAGATGACTCCGTTGGGGAATAAACCTGGCGAAGAGATTACTCTGTGGGGAATTACTCTGTGGGAAGAGATGCTTTGCTGAGATTTTAATGATAAACTCCGTTGGGGATTCCGTTGATAAGCTTTGTTGGGGATTTTGATGAACTCCGCTGGGGATAGAAAGAACTTTGCTGGGGATGATCTTTCAGTTGCAACTTGCTGAGGATAACCCAGTTAGACTCTTGTGGGGATAACCTCTGAATTTGGCTGAGGAGATGCATTTGTATTCTGCAGGGGACAAGCTTCCAGAATCTACTGGGTAAGATGATTCAATTCCCTATTAGGGAAACTTTTTTAGACTGCACTGGGGAAATGGCTCCACTGAGGGTATCTTGTATTCCGCCGGGGAACATTCTTATATTTCGTTGAGGAATATTAAGACTGCCGGGGATGCTCTTTACGCTTGCTGGGGAATATCTGTATACTCCGCTGGGGAATATTAAGACCTTCTGGGAATACCGAGCCTTTTCGGGACTGACGGTAGACTAACTCTGCTTGGGGGAGAGTATTGCTGATTCGTCCATGGTTGCAGGTCTCAGTGGGGAGAGCTTCCATTACTGTCTTACTCTGCTGGGAGTGAAGGTATCTTGGTCATATTCTTCAGCTGAATCTACCTTGTACCTGGTGGACAGAGCAACTAGACCTCTCAGACAATTCTTATTGCCCCTACTTCTGATATCACCCGTAATTAGTCCTTTGTTTCGCATGCAAATATTTATGAGCAACAATTAATGTCAAATGCATATATCAAAAATGAACATTGGACGTTCTTTGCAAAACAAAACAGATAAAGGAAAAAAAACAATTTGCGATTTGTCTGAAAAATGAGCTTGTATTGATTTTGAAGTTTGCCTGAAAATAGGCATTTTTGTACAAGAGGCTGACGTCCTAGTAAGAGAACGCCGCCGAACAAATAGGATTTATACAATTTGTAACAAGAAAACAAAACAGCTATGTGAATAATCCCAACTCTGCTATTGCCCTTATATCTTCAAGCATCTCATCACTTTGCTGTTTAGTTGGAGATGAATCTGATTGATTGGTGCCGTCCGAGCCTGATAGTTGATACCAAAGTCTGGATGCATGGTGATCCAATGAGACATAGTGTTACGCTTATCCCTAACTTTTGCCTGGACCGCCCTTTCGGGTTTTCAGTCCACCGGGATACCCATTTTTGCCCAAGCCGCCTTTTCAGGTTTTCGACTTGCCGGGTGTACATTTTTTTTTATTTTCATCCCTTATTTTTGCCCGAACCCTTTTGGTTCGCCGGGAAGCCCTTATTTTTGCCTAGGCTAGTCAACCTAGCGGATCTTTAATTATGCGTAGTATCTTTTCACTATGTCTGCATTGACGGGGTGAGGAAGGTCGTCACCATCCATGGTGGTTAGAATCATCGCTCCTCCTGAGAAGATGTTCTTAACCATAAATGGCCCTTCGTACGTAGGGGTCCATTTTCCCCTGGGATCACCTTGAGGTAGGATAATGCGCTCGATTACCAGGTCCCTGACTTGATACTCTTGTCGTCTGACTTTCTTGTTAAATTCCTTGATCATCCATTTTTGGTACGTCTGACCATGACAAATAGCAGTGAGTCTCTTTTCGTCGATTAGGTTTAGTTGATCAAGCCGGGTCTGGATCCAGTCGTCTTCGCTTAAACCCGCATCCTTCATGATCCGGAGAGAGGGTATCTGAACTTCAATGGGCAGGACTGCCTCCATGCCGTATACCAAGGAGTAGGGTGTTGCCCCTGTTGACGTCCGCGCTGAGGTACGGTACCCATGGAGAGCAAATGGTAACATCTCATTCCAGTCTTTGTAGGTCACTATCATCTTCTGCACAATCTTCTTAATGTTCTTATTAGCTGCTTCTACAACCCCATTCATCTTCGGCCGGTAGGGAGAAGAGTTGTGGTGTTGTATCTTGAATTGCTCGCAGAGCTTAGTGATCATCTTGTTGTTAAGATTGGTACCATTATCCGTGATGATCCTCCCTGGTACACCGTATCGACAGATCAGGTTGTGCCGAATGAATCGTGCCACGACGTTCTTGGTTACGGTGGCAAAGGAAGCTGCTTCAACCCACTTCGTAAAGTAATCAATTGCTACCAGGATGAACCGATTCCCGTTGGATGTCGTAGGTCTGATCTCGCCGATCATATCAAAGCCCCACATTGGAAAAGGCCAAGGTGCTGTCAAGACGTTCAAAGGAACTGGAGGAATGTGCACCTTATCAGCATAGACCTGGCACTTGTGACATGTCCGAGAATGCTGGTAACTGTCGGCTTCCATTGTGGACCAGTAATATCCTTCCCGAAGGATTTTCTTTGCCATGGTATGTCCGCTGGAATGAGTTCCGAAAGTACCTTCATGCAGCTCTTCCATGATCCTTTCTGCTTCAATCTTATCCACACAACGCAATAAGGTTGAATCATGGTTACGTTTGTAAAGAACGCCATTGCTGATGAAGAACTTTGCCGCGAATCTTCTCAGAAACTTCTTGTCATTAACAGATGCACCCTCGGGGTATTCTTGACCTTCAAGGTACCTCTTCACTTCATGATACCAAGGCTTTTCTGTTACCTCTTCGGTCTCAAGATCACAACAATGTGCAGGTTCATCCAATTTCCAAATAATGATCCGGGGAGCCTCATTGTCCCACTTGACTTTGAACATAGAAGACATCGTAGCTAGCGCGTCCGCCAACTGATTCTCCTCTCTTGGGAAATGTTCAAAGGTTATCTCCTCAAAATGGGGAAGCAACGTCAACACATACTCCTTGTAAGGAATAAGATTTGGGTGTTTCGTATCCCACTCGCCTTTGATCTGATTGATCACGAGAGCGGAATCTCCGAAGACACTCAGAAACTTGATCCTTAGGTCAATTGCGGCTCGAAGACCCATGGTGCATGCTTCATACTCCGCCATATTGTTGGTGCAGTTGAAACATAGTCGGGCGGTAAGTGGAGTATGTGAGCCTTTAGGCGATATGATCACAGTACCAATGCCATTACCCAAAGCGTTTGAGGCTCCATAAAAGTGCATAGACCATCGGGATCCTTCCTCAGGTCCTTCATCCGGTCCAGGTATCTCGCAATCAGTTACTACCATGATATTCTTGTCTGGAAATTCAAAGTTCATAGACTGGTAATCATCCACTGCCTGATGTGCCAAATGGTCTGCCAACACACTTCCCTTGATTGCCTTTTGAGTCGTGTACTGGATGTCATACTCAATCAAGATCATCTGCCATCTTGCTATTCTTCCGGACAAGGCAGGCTTTTCGAAGATATATTTGATTGGATCCATTTTTGAAATCAATAGAGTAGTGTGAGTCAGCATATACTGTCTCAGCCGGCGAGCAGCCCATGCCAAAGCACAACAAGTTTTCTCGAGCAGTGAGTATCGGGTCTCACAGTCGGTAAACTTTTTGCTAAGGTAATAAATAACATGCTCTTTTCGGCCAGACTCGTCATGCTGACCCAACACACACCCCATTGAATTGTCAAGTACTGTCAAGTATAAGATTAGAGGTCTCCCTTCAACCGGTGGCATAAGAATGGGTGGCTCTTGGAGATACTCTTTGATTCTTTCGAAAGCGGCCTGACATTCATCGTTCCAACGTACTACTTGATCTTTCTTCAGTAGCTTGAAGATTGGTTCACAAGTAGCAGTTAGGTGCAAGATGAATCGGGCAATGTAGTTCAACCGTCCTAGAAAGCCTCTGACTTCTTTCTCTATCTTGGGAGCTGGCATCTCTTGTATGGCTTTCACTTTGGCAGGGTCCACTTGAATACCTTTATCGCTCACGACGAAACCTAGCAGTTTACCAGATCTCACTCCGAAGGTGCACTTGTTCGGGTTCAACCTTAATTTGTACAACTTCAACCGGTCAAACAGCTTCTGTAGATGGTCAAGGTGTTCCTCCTCAGTTTGGGACCTCGCAATCATATCGTCGACGTATACTTCAATCTCATGGTGGATCATATCATGAAACAAAGCAACCATGGCACACTGATACGTTGCCCCAGCATTTTTCAACCCAAAAGGCATGACCTTGTAACAAAAGGTGCCCCACTGAGTAACAAAAGTGGTCTTCTCCATGTCTTCGGGAGCCATCTTGATTTGATTATAACCGGAGAAACCGTCCATGAAGAATAATACCTTATGTTGAGCAGTGTTGTCAACCAGAACGTCGATGTGAGGCAGAGGGAAGTCATCCTTAGGGCTCGCCCTGTTCAAATCCCTGTAGTCAACACACATTCTGACCTTACCATCTTTCTTCGGCACTGGAACCACATTGGCAACCCATTGAGGGTAAGAAGTTACTGCTAGAAAACCGGCGTCAAATTGTTTCATAACCTCAGCTTTGATTTTCTCAGACATCTTTGGACGCATACGGCGAACCTTCTGTTTTACTACAGGGCATTCTTCCTTGGTAGGCAGGCGATGAACCACAATGTCGGTATCCAACCCAGGCATATCTTCGTAAGACCAGGCAAAGATTTCCACGTAGTCATGCAGCATCTGAATCAACCGTTGTTTAACACTAAGCTCCAGATTTTCACCGATCTTGACTTCCTTTTTGTCTGTCTCAGTACCCAGATTAACTGTTTCCACTAGCTCTTCATGTGGCTGAATGGCCCTCTCTTCCTGGAGTAACAGTCTTGCAAGTTCGCCAGGCACTTCGCAATCATCTTCACCTTCGTCTTCGGCTAAGTTGATCGGATTTTCGAAGTCATAACTGGCAGTAGCAGAGTCGTTACCAGTGAGATCCAGAGTGGATTGAGACCTGTATATGTGAGTGTGTGTAAATAGCTGTTTTGCAATATATAATAAAGAAAGACAAGGAGCTCAAAATTTGAAATGCAAGAACGTCCAATGCTTTTATTAATGATATATGAAAATGGCACACAAAAGCCCTCACAAATGAAGCCACGGTGCCCCGGGTAAGACATCGGGCCATAAAGTTTCACAATATTGTCTGTTACAAATTCAAAACAAAAGAGTTCATTACTGAGTAACAAAAGTAATAGGGATGAAGTCCTTTGCTGTCCAGTTGTTTGGTCCGCCATTGGTCGTAGGGTAGATCCAGCTGTCGAATTCAGACTCCTCCACGTCATCTTCGATGGCATTTACCCCCGAGTTGCTAATGAACACCGGAGGTCTTCCAATCCTTGTACTACGAACAGCCCTTTGAGCTTCTGCAGTGAAACCCAAACCAAACTTGTCAGTCTTTTGAGTGAAATCAGGAAGTCGACCCCAATTTGCATACTCACCCTTCTCGATAACAGCCCGGGCATCCTTTAAGGAAGCCATCTTCAATGGAGAATCTTCAACCACAGTCTCAGCTGATGCCAGCATCTGAGGAACCTCTTCAAAGTGTTGAAATGGGGTCTCAATGAACTCCCCATCCATCTCTATGTACCGGCACGAGTTGAGGTGGCTGACCATGTATTCTTCCTCCCCCTGTACTGTCACAATCTTCCCTCTGACCGGGTACTTCAGCTTCTGATGGAGTGTGGAGGTCACAGCTCCAGCTTTATGGATCCATGGACGTCCCAACAAACAAGAATAGGACAATCGAATGTCCATCACGTAGAATGTAGAATCGAAGACCTGAGAACCAACTCTAATTGGAATATCGACTTCACCATGCACCACCCTTTTAGACCCATCAAAGGCCCGGACAACAATGTTACTTGGCTTTAGCTCCAACCCTTCGCAATCCAACCTGTCTAGAGCTTTCTTGGGCAAGACGTTCAATGAGGAACCAGTGTCAACTAACACATGTGCAAGAGTAGTGCCCCTACATTCAATGGAGACATGCAGGGCATCATTATGGTTCTTCCCTTTAGCAGTCAGATCAGCTTCGGAGAAACCCAAACCATTATCAGCAGTTAAATTGGCCACACAATCGGTAAACTGATCAGCTGATGTTTCTTGTGGCACGTGGGCCATCTTCAGGAAGGTAATCAGAGCCTTGGCATGGGCCTCTGAACACAACAACAGTGATAACATAGAAATCTTAGATGGGGTTTGCCCCAGTTACTCAACTACATTATAATCACTCTTCTTAATAATCTTCAGAATCTCTTCCATCTCCTGTTTGGAAGCTTCAACATTGACTGTCTTTGGCGCCTCCGTCCGGGCAGGAATATCAGTGGAGATCCCTTTGCCCCGAGCGTCAGATGACTCGGCGACAGGGGTAGAACTAAGAACTTGATCAGGAATGGAATTAGGCACACTTGCAGGTGTGATGACAATAGGTCTTCGGAAAGTTGGTGGCGCAATATCCGGTGAGAAAAGTCTACCACTGCGGGTGACTTTAGCAGGCCCGGTAATGTTGCTGACGCCGGTATTAGTATCAAACTCTTGCTTAACTCCAAGAACATAAACATCTGCCCTATAGTGCCAAGGGACAGCTTTGTTAGAGGTGTAGGGAATAGGCCCCGGAACCGTGATGATTATGGGTGCAATCTTCTGAACAGGCATGATTCTGACAGGCTTCCTCGAGGGAGCCTTGGGAGAATTGTTGAAAATGGTAACAATAGAAACTTATTCAGTAGGGGTGGCAGGAACATCAATCTTCTCAAACAGGATTTCCTTATTATCCATCAGGCTTTGTATGCATGACTTCAAAGATGGGCAACTAGTGGGTGAAACAGAACACATATGGCAACCTTCACTACATCCCGGAAATAAACCGGCTAGCAACAGGTTCCTCTTGACGGTCATCAGCGGGGTAACAATATCATCCACAGAGGCTACAAACAAGTCTTCCTCTATGACATTTACTCCATGTTTGGGCATGGGAGCAGTCACAACATTAGGCCTCTCGGGCGCCTCGAACTCAATTTCCTTTGCATCGATTAGGTCCTGAACCTTATTCTTCAAAGCCCAACAATCATCCGTATTATGCCCCGGGTTGTCAGAGTGATAAGCGCAGCGGGCGTTAGGATTGTACTTTGGGGATGTTGTGTTTGAAATCTTCGGAGCTTCTTTTAGAGTCACCAGATTAGTCGTCAATAACTGTGGCAATATCTGAGACAAGGTCATGCTAAGGCGAGTGAATTGCCTTCGAGGTCTCTCACCCCTTTGTTGGTTGTGATGCTAAGGAGCACCAGCAGGTTTTGAAATAATCATCGCGTTGACAGCTTGGCGATGTTCAGATCTATTCTGTCTCCTTGAACCATAGACAACACTAGACTCTTTCTTAAATGGTTTCTTCTTGGTGCTCGATGAGGCACCCTTCTGTATCTTCCCGGCCTTGATACCAGCTTCAATCCTCTCACCAGTCAAGATAAGGTCTGTAAACCCGGCTGAAGAGTTTCCAATAAAATGGTTAAAGAATGGACCAGACAGGGTCCCCAAAAACATATCAACAAGTTCACGATCAGTTAAAGGTGGCTGCACCCTTCCGGCAAGATCTCTCCATTTTTGAGCATACTCTTTAAATCCTTCACCCGTCCCTATTGACATACCCTGGAGTTGGGTACGCGTAGGAGCGAGGTTGGAATATATTGATACTGCTTATAGAACGCAGTAGCCAGATCCTCCCAGTTACGGATACTGGCTCCATCCAGCTGATAGAACCACTCCAACTGAGTCCTTGAAAGACTGTCCTGAAAGAAATTGATCCACAAATTCTTATCAGCTGTGTAAGGCTGGATCTTCCTCACATATGACCGGAGGTGCAGCTTTGGACAGGAAGCTCCGTCATACTTAGCAAAGGCAGGTGCCTTAAACTTATGGGGAATCACCACCCTAGAGGATAGACCTAGATCTCCGACGTCCAGCCCGGGCACGTTCTGTATCTCCATAGCGCTCAAACTTTCCTCCAACTGTTTGTACGTATCCTCAGCAGGAGGATACTGTTCTTCATCATAATTCGTCTCGTTGTCGGAGACTATGGGGCTAGGAACCCTTCTCTCTTGTGGGCTGTCTTTCCCTACAGATGAGGTGGTCAGATCAACCTCATTCTGCAGTCCATTTCCAAATCTGCATCCAGTGTTGAACAGGACGGTCCTCTTCTTCTTCTTCTTCTTCCTCTCTTTCAGAATCAGGGTCTTCAAATCCTGTTGACCCTTGGCTAGGCTCATAACCAACTCTTGAAACTGGGCATTCTGGGCCTGGAGGGCCTTGATAGCTTGCTCAGTGGAAGGTTCAGTAGACATGATGATTGCTGAAATAAACAACAAAGAAGATAAGTGACCTGTAAAAGGGTACCTGTTTATGCAGTGCATGAGATGAAATGCGTATGATTTATGTTTTCAAAGACAATCGGGATTCAAATTTGTAGACAAGAAAGGAAACACACTTTATTAGATTTAACTTCGGAATTTAAACTGTTCAACAAATTGCCCTTAGGCGTTATAAGAATGGAAATACGGAAAAGTAAATAAAACTGTAAAAGAAATCATCAATAGGTCCATCAATGTTCCCATGGCCTCTTCTTCTCAGTACAGATATAATCATTCAGGATCCGCTCGTTCTCCAATTGCTTAGTTAGCTTCTGAATCTTCTGTTCTTGTTTTTTGAACCTCTCCCGATAAAAATCCCTTTCTTCCTACAGTTGCGCCCAAGACTTCTTTAGTGTGCCAACATCAGTGGGTGTATGAGGATGGAGAATAGTTGGAGGAACCCCGTCTTTATCAGCAACTTCAAGAGTAATAGGCCTGACAGCTTCGTATGGCATACCTAACTTCTGGGCACCGATGCGGACCCATCTGAAATATGACTCCATTGGCAGAGAAGTTTTTGGTCCCAACTCATGTGGGTCAGATTTGTGAACTCTATCCCAAGCCCTGATGAATCTACGATGCAGCTCGTCGCTATCTCCCTGAAAATCAAAGATGATATGAGGTATCAACATCTCATGAGGCCCTTCTCTTCTGGCTCTTCCAAACTGACGAAGAGCTAAACATGGGTTATAAGAGATTCCTCCATGGGTTCCGATCAATGGAACATTAGGATACTCTCCACAACGATCAATGACAGCCACCTCATCTAAGCCTCTGAGAGTCCAAATAATGTCATTATTAGTAAGAGACATTATCCTATGAGCCCAGCCCCTTCCTTCTTTATTCTTCAGTACGAACTTAGGGAGGTGCGAAATAAACCACCTCGACAATAAAGGAGCGCAGCACATCAAAGTTCCCCGCTTTCGGGCGGTACGAGCATAGAGCTGATGAAGGATATCACCCAAGAGAGTGGGTACAGGGTTCCGAGAGATGAAGATCCTAATGGCATTAACATCAACAAAGGTGTCAGGATTTGGAAACAATACCAGACCATAGATTAAGAGAGCCTGAATGTCCTCGTACGCTTTGAAGTCTAAGTCATTCCAGAAACAATTAGCTTTGCCAACCAGGAATTTAGCCAAAAAACCCTTAACTCCACTTCTAGTCTCCCAGTTAGCCATTACCTCCTCTTTGGTCAAGTGAAGGGCTGCAGCAATCTCTTCAGGCCTGAGAGTCTTTTCCCAACCAGTAAATGGAGTCTGCTCCAAAACAGAGATACCAAGCAACTCAGAGAATTCATCCAGGGTAGGGACCAGCTGGAAGTCTTGAAAGGTGAAGCAATGGTATAGCGGATCATAAAACTGGACCAAGACACTCATCATTTGTTGGTCCCACTTTGAGGTGACTAAACCGAGAAGAGAACCATGCCTCCTGATGAAGGAAGTAGTGTCTGGAATCCTGACAACCAACTCTTTAAGCAAAGTAGGTGGTTGAACAAAGTTGAGCCGGATAGTATTCCTACGCATGGGCATCATGATGTCCTACAAAACAGAGCAAAGATGAAACCTTCTTGTCTTTGAAATGGGTTAGTCCTTATGCAGGATGTATGCAATGTTATGATGTTATGATGTCATGGTAAAGGCACACCACAAGTATTCACAAAAGGCAAACATGGTAAAGGCACACAAGTCACACAAAAGAGCCCTTAGATTTCAGGCTAGCATGAAGTTTAGGTACTACCCTCTTTCAGTTTCAGTTGGTTAAGACCTGTCCTAAAAATAGTAACCGGTCTCTAGAGGATCTCAATATCACTGACTACCCTCAATCAGTCATAATTCCAGTTTGGCAACCTTTTCTTGCAGCCAGAACCATCGCGAGAGTTTAGTCTCAATGAGCGTAGCATACTGCTACTGTTCTATGGCCAAGTTGGTCAATTTAAGGTTCTAAGGTCAGTTGGTGCTTAATGACTCCTCAGAAGACCCATATTCTCCTTGTTCCAACACAAGGGATATCGGTACAGACCAAGGTGTTACACCGATGTAGCTACTGCTTCATCCGTGTCGGTCTACGCCGGACAGATCCCTCACAGTTTATTGCTACTTACCTAAAAAAGGGTACCCCCAGATCTGGGTTAGGATCTATAAAACTCCGATACAAGCCCACAAAATTTAAAGCATACAAAGCATACAATTGAAAACACAAGTGATCTAATCCTAAGGTACACCTCACTTATAAATCTCCCCAGCAGAGTCGCCAGTTCTGTGATTGGTGGGAATAGAACTGACTGTTTTGGAATGCTGGTTCGCGTTTGCGTTTGTTTTTGCAAAATGTCGCGGTAAGCAAGAGTCGCCACCGTCTTTTATTTTATCCAACAAGAAAAGGACAAAAGCAGAGCAAAATTCCTTTTCGAGATGTTTCTCGGGTTCAGGAGGTAGATTATAGAAAGGGAAGGTGTTAGCACCCTTTTTATCCGTGGTTATCCACGGGCTCTTAGGTACTTGCTCATTGTGTTTTCAAAAAGTTTTGCTTTTCTTGTGTTCGGGGGTTTTGAAAAGAGTTTTGTTTGAAAACTTCGATTTAACTCTTGTTTCTGACCTCAAGAGTGTATGAAGTGTTGTTGAAAACTTTGTTTAAAAAGTGTAAGTGTGAAAAATTTGTTTTGTTTTGAAAGAGCAAGTACCTGAGAACCTCCACCTACTCAAAAGGGAATTAAACTGTGCAAATGTCCTTTAGACAGTGCCATCCTACTATTGAGGAGTAGGTAGCACCGTCGTTGGAGCTTTCGGGTCAATTTAATTAAGGGACATGTGGTCACTAAAGCAACGTGAGGACGCCTTAGCGGTAACCCTAATATCTTAGATCATTTTTTATCCGAGGCAACCGTTTCGAGGCAACTTATGATCTTTGGACAAGAGGGCGACCTCTAAAACTTCCTATACTCAATGACCACGTTCGAGGCAATCAAGTGAGGCGTACCCTAGGAGTGGCATGTGCAAATGTGTCAATTTTCAGTTATGTTATCTTTGTACATGTTATGGTGATCTACGGTTGATTTTAAGTTAGGATAGATCTTGTCATGCATAGCCTATTATTCATACATCTAGCAGTTAATGGTTGCGGAAAATAAAACTAAGCTATTACAAGGCGTCGGGTATTTACATCGCCAAAAACAAACCCTTGAAAAAGTAAATGCGGGAAGGTAAATAAAAGAGATAAAAAGTCCTAAGTCCAAAACTATTACATCCTCGGAGCAAATACAATTATATGGATCAAAATATGAATCAAAAATAATACGCGCGAGAAAAATTGAATCGGAGAGTTTTAGGGTTTTGACCCTTTTTTAAGAAAGAAGGAGATTTTTTGTTATTTTGAACTAAATGAAATTAAATGAAATTAAGCCTAAGTTAATTAATTAATTAGATAAAAAATGTATTTTTTGGTTTTTTAGAATATTTAAGGAAATAAAAATAAAATGATTAAAATTGTGAAAACCCTAATTCTACATTAATTTTATTTTGTTGCAAAAATATTAATATTATGCCTAATTAAAACTAAACAAATTATGTTAATATTTATTTACAAAATAAACTAATTAAATTTAATAAATAAAAATATTATATTTTTTATGTTTTCTGAATTTTTTTTATAAAAAAGGGGGTTAATTTGTTAATTGGTTAATTAAAATAATAATAATAAAAATAATTAAATGAAAGAAAAAATAAAAAAAGAAAGGAAAAGAAATAAACTCATAAAGGGGGTGTTGGGCCCAATTATGTGGTGTATTTTGCAATTCCCAGGCCCATTAGCGCCCAGCCTGTTTGACCCTTGTGATTCCCTGCATGCTCGTTGACCAGGGCGTATGGTGGATGCTCCAATCTGGCCTTTAGATCTTGGCCTGAAGCCACTTGGCGTATTGAGATTTGAAGCATATGGTGGACTTCCTTTTGAAAACTGCACATGAATACCCGAGGAAGAAAAATAACAAGGTTTTGGGGGACCTGGGATTCGAACCCAGGTCCCATTGCTCATTGGACGTTTGCCCCTACCACTACACCACCATGCCTTATTTGTTATTGGAATAATAAGCAATTATTATATATGAAAACAATCAATACGTTGTAAATAAAAAAATAAAGCGCGCGTTTTTCAAATACACGAACCAGATGACAACACGTCATCATCTTCAACCTTGGTCCTGCATAAATAGAATCAAATAGCGGGGGTTTTTAACCTCCACTATCCCCTTCACGAAAAATAGCGAATAGCCACAGAGCAAAAAGAAATATTTCGCGAGGTATGTGTTGGAATCGTCTTGGTCTCACGAATTCAACCATGTATCCCATTGGTTCCAATTTTTCCTGGTTTGGAAAGCCCTATTTGAAAGCTTGAAAACCTTAGAAATTCAATCATGGCATCTCTCGATTTAGGGCATTATGGTTCAATTAAGTCATTCCATTAGCTTTGTATAATCTCTAGCAACGCAAATCAATCACAAAAACATGTCAAATGCATATGAATTAAGAGATACGATTTTGAATTGGAAGTGCAAACCGTGAGATGGTATTTCATGATTCCTTGAGCTTTGGTGCTTGAATTTGATTGCAAATCACTCCTGGTACCTCCTGCAATGTGTTTGGATGGACAAGACACCTTGAATTAGCCTAGATTGCAAGAACAAGTTTTGACTTTTCTTGAAATTTCTTAAAATTGGTATGCCGTTTCTGCAGTCCTTCAGTCGTGTATTAGGTTATGCTTGGCTTGCTTGCATATAAGGGAATCAGTTTAGGTCAAAATTTGGACCCATACCCATGTGCATTGAAGATTGAATATTTGATTGACAAATCAAATATTCTTGATTTTTCAAGATTGAACATGTTGCCAAAATTGGATATTTTTGTATCTTTTAGCTTGTGCACGAATTGGCATTACTTGGTCAGCATATTTGGATCACATTTGGTTCACAAATAGATTTAAGAATCAAATCTTTTATTTTCTTATAATTTAAATTAATTAAATGAATTAATATGTATTAAAAATCCATTTAATCAATAAATTTAAGAAAATAAATCCAATTTAACTTGGTGGGTCGTGCACAGGTCATGGGTGAAGTTCCAAAAAGAGATTTGAGGCCCATTAGCAAAAAGAAGGTGTTTTGAGCAAAGTTGACTTTTGCAAATTCATGAAAATTGCCCAACTTCTCCAATGCATAACTTGCTCAATTTTGATCATATGACCATGTTCTTGGACATTTTGGAAAGCCCTTGAAGTCCTCTAACCAATGCTTTTGGTCCCATGTCATTTGGATTTACCAATCTCAAGTTATGGCCTTTGACTCAAAGTGTACTTTTGTTGACTTTTGAAATTGACCTATAATGTAAAAATTTGTAACTTTTTTTGAGAGCATTTCTTGATCTTAGAGTGTGAAGATGGATTGTAGGAAATTGCATCCTCTTCAAAATGAGCTTTGGATGGAATTTTTATGATAAACCATGAAAGAGTTATGCCCTGGTCAAAGTACAGTTGACTTTTCTACTGTCTAAACATAGTAACTTTTGCATCTTGATGATTTTTGAGCTATTCTTGTGGGATCATGATCAAGACTTGATCAAATGATGATTGTGAACTCAAAAATAAGATGTTGACCAAGAATTCTGAATTTTGACTGCAAAATGACCATTTTGCCCTTGTAGTTGACTATAGATCAAATGGAGCTTTTGATTGTGCAAACTGGCACTGTGAGTCTTGAAACTTGGCATGTAGGTGCTTGAGAATGTATATAGGCCTGTGAGACTTGTTTGAACTATTGAGAACCCCCAAATTCCTTGAAAGAACCAAAACCCTAATTTTGAATTGACTGCCTTAGAAGGTGATTTGACTGTACAACCCTTGAGCCATTTTGAGCAATTTGAAGATCATTCTTGACAAATCTTGAGGAATATGGCAGGGAAAATTTTGGGGTACAACAGTATCTTTCAGAGAAGTCATGTTTAGCGGAGGTCTTGTAATCTTTGGGACTTGGGAAACAGTCTTGGTTGCTGCCACTGTTTGTGGGACTTCCTCGAAATGATGAAATAGAGTTTCAATGAATTCACCATCTATTTCCACGTATCTGAAGGAGTTCAAGTGACTGACCATATATTCCTCTTCTCCAAGGACAGTAATGATTTTTCCCTTGGTTGGGTATTTCAACATCTGATGTAATGTAGAGGTGACGGCACCAGGGTTGTGAATCCAAGGTTGGCCTAATATACAAGAATAGGAAGGGCGAATGTCCATCACATAGAAAGTTGAATCAAAGGTTTGAGTTCCAACTTTAATGGGGATGTCCACCTCCCCATGCACCATTATTTTTGAACCGTCGAAGGCCCTTACCACTATGTTGCTGGGTTTTAAGGTCAATCCTTCACAGTCTAGTCTATCAAGAGCCCTCTTAGGCAGCACATTCAAAGATGAACCAATATCAACCAGGACATTGGCCAAAGTTGTGCCACTGCATTCGACAGAGACATGCAATGCCTCGTTGTATTTCCTCCCTCTAGGTGTCAGGTCAGCATCAGAAAAGCCTAAACCATTGTCAGTGGTCAAACTGGCCACACAGTCTTGGAACTGGTCAAAAGAGGTTTCTTGTGGCACATGGCAGTTTTAAGAAATTTCACCTAGGCCTTCGCATGAGCCTCAGAGCACAACATTAAGGCTAGCATAGAGATCTTTGACGGAGTTTGCCCTAGCTGTTCAACTTTGTTGCAGTCGCTTCTCTTTATAATTTTCAAAATTTCTTCCATCTCCTTTTTGGAGGCTTCCGGGATAAATACTGATTTCACCTCCATCCGGACAGGCTCAACCAGAATGCCTTTCCCCCAAGTCTTGGTCGACTCGGTGATAAGGGTGTCAGTAGGGGTAACCATAGGGACTGTAGCAGTAGTGTCAACAAGAACAAAAGCAGGGATGATCACAGGACCGGTAACAATTTTCAGAGGAGAAATCTCGGGAGAGAATACTCTTCCACTTTGGGTTATCTTGCTGGTTCCCGCAATGTTGCTGATGTCGGGGTCAGCCTTCTCTAAAATTGAGTCTTCATCAACCAGCCAATCCTGCTTGACACCGTGATAGTAGACGTCACCCCCATAATTCTAGGGGACAGTTTTATCTGATGAGTACGGGATAGGCCCTGGCATAGTAATTATCAGTGGAGTCACTTTAAGGACAGGTGTAATCCTAATGGGTCTTTTGGTGGAGACCCTGAAAGGATTGGCGAAAATGGTTACTATTGAAACATCTTTGTATGAAATGATCGGAACGGGAGTCTTTTCAAACAAAATCTCTTTGTCATCCATTAGGCATTGGACACCTGCTTTCAATAAATGACAACTAGTTGGTAGGGATAAATTGAGGTGACAGCCTTCGCCACAGCCCGGAAATAAACCAGGCTTCAACAGGTCCCTCTAAACAGTCAGGAGAGGAGTAACAAGTTCATCAACAATAGTAACAAACACATCATCTTCAACAGTGTTAACATCACGGACATGCTTGGGCATAGGAGCGGTGATAACATTTGGGATCTCAAGAGCATCAAATTTAATTTCTTTTGCCTCGAGAAGGTCTTGCACCTTGTTTTTCAAAGCCCAACAGTTGTTGGTATCAAGGCATGGACTTTCTGAATGGTAAGCACAGTGAGCATTAGGGTTGTAATGAGGAGAGGCGGTGTTGGGATTCTTTAGGGCTTCCTTCAAAGTTACCAGATTAGATCTCAATAAATGTGGCAGGACTTAAGACAGTGTCATATTTATCCGGGTAAATTGTCTAACCGGTCTTTCTGTTCTAGGCTGGTTATTTCTTTGTTGAGTAGGTGCAGGCTTAGGGATCATGACGGCCCCTAACGTTGGAAGGCATTCAGTTCCATCCTGATTCCTTTGATGGTATGTAGCACTAACTTCTTTATTCCCAATAAATGGTTTTCTGACGGCACTAGAGGATGCGTCCTTTTGGATCTTCCCACTCTTAATCCCAGCTTCCACTCTTTCCCCGATCAAGATTAATTCAGTGAAGCCTGCTGAGGAGCTTCCAATTAGATGATTAAAGAAAGGACCAGATAGGGTACCCAAAATCATGTCTACTAGCTCCCTATCACACAGGGAGGCTGGACTCTTCCTTCTAAGTCCCTCCACTTCTGAGCTTAGTCTTTGAAACCTTCGCTTGAAACCATAGCCATACTCTAGAGTTGAGTACGGGTGGGAGCAAGGTCTGTGTTGTATTGATACTGTTTATAAAAAGCAGCGGCCGGGTCTTCCCAATTATGGATATTGGCTCTTTCCAGTTGATAGAACCAATCTAGCTGAGTCCAGGATAGACTATCCTGAAAGAAATGGACCCACAAATCTCTGTCAGTAGTGTGAGGCTGTATCTTCCTCACATAAGATCGGAGGTGAATCTTGGGACATGAAACCCCGTCGTACTTAGAAAACACTGGTGCCTTGAACTTTGGTGGAATAACAATCCCAGACACCAAACCCAACTCTTCAAAGTCCAGCCCGGGAACTTTCTGAATCTCCATTGAACTTAGACGCTCTTCAAGATGTTTATTTTTGTCGTTGGCCGGAGGATACTGCTCTTCAGTGTAATCATCTTCTTCTTCCTCTTCAGATTCTGGATGGGTAATCACTTCCTTGTTGTTCCCTTCTTGATTATCCTTTTCACCAGATGATGTTGCAAAGTCTAGGGTCCGTCTGGCTGGCCCTGGGAACCTTATTCCTAGATTCAGAACACCGGTTGATTTCTTTGTTTTCTTCTTCTTTTCTTCGATCAACAAAGTTTTCAAATCCTCTTGCCCTTTGGCTAGAGTCAAGAACATCTATTGAAACTGAGCATTCTACGAATGGAGGTCTTTTACTATCTGCTCGAGATCCATCTTACTGAAATAAACAGTAGAAATATAAGGAGACATGTGGTAAGAAACCTGCTTATGTTATGATGAATGAAGATGCATATGCAATGATTTCAAGGAAATTATAGACTTAAATTTGCTTTAGACAAAAAGGAACACATGTTATATTAATAAATCAAAGTTTGAGTACATCATGCCTCTTTGGGCTTACAATGAAATACAAAAACTCTAAGATAAAAAAGTTGAACGCATCCTCTTTGGTGCGATGTAGGTGTTCAGACTCCGTTCCTCATGAAGCTGCTTGGTAAGTTCCAGAAATTTCTTCTTGCTGGTGTAGAATTGGGCCTCGAAAGTGTCTCGCTCCCCCTTAAGTTGTATCTAATCCCTTTGCAAGTCTTCGAGAGAGGTGGGCATGTCAGGATGCAGGATAGTGTATGGGACGTCTCCTCCCACGACAGGCTCTTTGATAACCGGGAGAATGGAGGGGTAAGGCATCATAAGACTTTGAGCACGAGCTCATACCCATTTGAGGTAAGGCTCAAGAGGGATAGAATTCTTGTGCCCCAGTGCCTTGCTATCCACCTTGTTTACCATCTTCGAAGCTTGCATGAACCTCTGGCGGTAGCCTTGATCATCGCTTTCATAGTCGAATACCAAACCTTGGATGAGCATCTCATGAGGACCATCTCTCTGGGCATACCCAAACTATCGTAAAGCTAAGCAAGGGTTTTAAGTGATGCCTCCCCTAATTCCAAGTAGAGGTACATTAGGGAATTCCCCACAACGGTCGATGATAGAAGTATCCTCCGAGGATCTTAAACACCAATGAATGTCAGAGTGGGTGAAAGACATCATCCTTTGAGACCATGTCAATCTTTGCTCGTTCTTCAATATTGATCGAGGTAGGTGTGAAATGAACCACTTGGCGAGTAGGGGAATACAACACAAAAGGGTACCTCTTTTCTTCATGGTGCGGGTATGGATGCAATGTAAGATGTCTCCCAACAAGGTAGGTATAGGATTACGGGATAGAAAGTCTTTGATGGCATTTACATCTATGAATTGGTCCGAGTTGGGGAAAAGAACTAAACCATAGATGAGAAAGGCCAGGACATCTTCAAAGGCTTGAAAATCCATATCTTCCCAGAACGAACGAGCTTTATCTAATAGAAATTTGGCTAGGAACCCTTTAACTCCACTTCTAGTCTCCCAATTTTCTATGATGTCGGCTCTCTTCAGATGTAGAGCTTCGGCTATGACCTCAGGTTTCGGGATCCTTTCTAGACCGGTGAACGGTATCTGATCAAGCACGGGTGCCCCTAATAGTAGAGATAACTCTTCTAGTGTAGGTACCAACTGATAGTCAGGAAAGGTGAAGCAATGATGTATGGGATTAAAAAATTGGAAGAGCACGCACATCATTTCTTCTTGGAAGTTGAAAGTAGCCAAATTGAGGAGTCGTCCATATTTCTTGGAAAAAGGAGAATCTCCGAGCACCCTTGATGCTAACTCTTGGAGCTGAGGGTGTGCTTTCACGAAGCTGATTTAGACGGTGTTTCCTCGGACAAAGTTCATGGCCTACAAAACAAAAACAAAGATAAATTCCTAAATCCTTGAAATGGTTAGTGAGATTGCGTATGATGTTATGATGTTCATGATGTTATGTACAAGTATGTATATACAAACAAAACAAACAAGTCCTTAGGTTTAGGCTTGCATGGAGTCTCATAGGTAAGTACCCTCTTTAAGTTTAGTTAACTCAAACCTGTCCTAGTTAATAGTAACCGGGTTCTAAGGGATCTCAATATCACTGACCTTTCTTTTAGGCATTGTCTCAGCATAATAAATCTTTTCTTGCGGCCGAGATATCCCAAAAGTCTAGTCTCAATGAGTGTAGTATCAAGTATCAACCAATTTTCAGCTTTCCACCGAAACCGGTTATCTCACTACGTCCTAAATAGCCGAGTTTGTTCAATTAATGTTATAAGGTTAGTTAGTGCTTCATGACGCTGCTCAGCAGCCCCGTATTCTCCTCTATTCAACACAAGGGATACCGATACCAACAAATGTGTCACACTAACATAGCCATTATTTCAACCATACCGGTCTACACCATATAGTTTCCACAATCTATTGCTACTTACCTAAAAAGGTGTCCCAGATATGGGTAGAGGATTAAAGCAAGCCCAAACAAGGATCCATAATGTAAAGCATGCAAGTCGAACAAAGAAAGCAAGTAAAGGTGATCTAGCCCTAAGGTAACCCCACTTTTAAAATAATTTCCCTAGCAGAGTCGCTAGTTTTGTAATGTGGTGGGAGAACTGACTTGGTCGTTTTGTGTTTGATCACAAATGTTGCGGTTTAGCAAGAGTCACCACCGACTTTTCTTTTATCCAAAAGGAAAGGCTGAAAAGAACAGGAAAGACCTTTGAGATATTTTCTTGAGTTCGGGGGGTATATTATGAAAATGGAAGGTATTAACACCCTTTTCATCCATGGTTTTCCATGGGCTCTTAGTTACTTTCTAGATCACTTGCTTTTTTTTGAAAATGTGCTTTGTGTGTTTTTTTGAAAGTATTATGAAAAGGCGCCATCGTTTAGGAAAAATTTGTAAAGATTCTCGTTCGTAAGAATGTATACAAAGTGTTGATATTTTGAAAAATGTTTTCAAGTTTGAAAGATGTTTTTGAAAGTGTTGATGTGATGTTTTGAAAATAGTAAGGATGTTTTTGGTTTTGAAAATGAGCAAGTAACTAGTAACAATCTACCTACTCAAAAGTATTTCATGTTTATTTCCTATTTCCTTTGACATTGTCAACTTACCATTGATTTGGTAAGTAACCCTATCTTTGGATGTAAAAGGGACGGGCAAGGGTCATTGTTTAGTCATGATTAGCAATATTGTAAGATATCTTAGCATTTTTTTAAGAGACTAAGATCATTTTTGAAAGGAAACTTTGATAGCGTCATCGAGGGACTATGATCTTGTATTTCATTTGTTTTTGCTAAGATACCCCACATGCACAATATGTCCATTTTATAAGGCAACAAAGTGGATTTACCCTAAGGGTGAAAGTGTGCAAATGTATTGGTTTACATGCTTGATTTGTCTTGATTAGGGTTTGCTATTTTTTGGTTTTAATCTTTCCATACAAACCCTAATTACTAGCATTTGTATATAAAGCATTAAATTGCGGAAAATAAAAATACTAAGCTATTACAAAGCTTTAGGGGACGGGGGTACAAATTTATGAACGGTGATTGCAAGAAATTAAAGTCTTAATTATCTATTACTACCATATTGAAATAATGTACAAGAATTGAAATGTACTTGTCTTATTTTTGTTAAGAAATAAGTTTACTTAAGAAAATATTTTGATCTTTTTGTTCTTAAAGAAATAAAATAAAACATGTGAATATGAAATATTTTTGGTGTTTTTGGTTATTTAAAAGATAAAATAAAATAAATGAGGGGAAAGGGAATCTTAATCAGCACATTGCTGAAACGAGAAGGAACAAAAGTTGACTCTGATATGCTGCAAAAGAGAAAGTGTTAGTGAGAAAGTGGAGGGTCAGAAGGTTTGGGCCTGGGTACACCAAATTCTGAGGTTGAGGGGTTCAGAAGCTATAGCGTAGCTGGGAACCTAGAAGTTCATGTATCTCTGGCAAGTCAGAGGTTCTGACTCTTTGAGAGAGTGAGGTGATAATGCTGCCGGGTAAGGTTGTCTAAAAGTTATGATTTAGGCATATTGTTTGACAGATAAATGGGTGAAAATGTCACTAAATAAAACTAAAAAACAATGCTTCTGGGGTTATAACCCAGGACCCTTAGCACTAATGTCTTATGCGCATGCTTTCTACCACTAGGGTGGTTGTACATCTGGTATTAGAAGCAAAAGCATAAAACTATAACATAAAGTAAATTCTGATGATGAGCTTCATCTCTTTCTCCACACCAATCAGAGCATCTGCAGCTTAGTCATTTCTCAACAAAATAAAATGCACACATAACAGTTCTGGCAAGTTTCACCATGGTTTCAGAAACATAAAAAATGTCAAGACTGTAAATCAGAAACAAGCATGTATCTGCTAAACCTAGTTTCCTTAAGAAGTTCTGAACTGATGTTCTCTCTACTTAGGCAGACAAATACATGAAACTTCAAAATATGTACAACATCAGAATCAGGATGTCTACATTGTATTTTGAATGTGAAAATCTAACAATGCCTAAGTAATATGATGAGAGTCAGCAGAAGCTTACCTTGCAACTGGAAAATGTTCTATGAGCTGGAGCCTGGTTCTGACTGCTTGTAATGTTCTGATCAGCTTCCTCGCATGCTCAATAGGCTGGAACAACCTTTATCTTGGGCTATGAATGGATGGAAAATTCTGGAACAGTCAAGAAGTAAAGTTCTGACTTTTTGAGAATGTGTTACAGTCTGAAAATAGGAGTTAGGATGGTTTCTAAATGTATATCAGAAACTGTATGAATGGTTTGTTCAAGAAACACTTGTGGAAAATGGGAGTTTGAATGCAAGAATAAAAAACTAGAAGGTTTTGTATTTGTGTTTGCAGTTTCGTATTTCTGGAAACTTTAGCAAGGTTTCAAGGCTTTTTCTTTTCAGTTTTCCGACCCCCTTCACAGTTGCCAATGAAGTTCAATTTATAGGCAAGAACTTTGTAGCTTGGATAAGTCAAAAGTACCAACATCATGCTAGCGTGCTGGCTTATTCTTGAAGCAAGACAAACAAGTATGGTGTTTAGCAGCTTTTAGCCGTGCCTAAGTTGGATTTGTAAGCAGGAATTAAGGAAAAGTACCCTCAGAGGCAAAAGCAAAGCATGGGCCCAGCATAAACTTGTACAAAAGTTTTCTTTTCAAGGACAACAATGGTACTTCTATCTCACACGTGGGGAAATCCTTTGGATAAAAACTCAAAAGTGGTTGTGAGCATTAAAAGATGATGAGATTTATCAAACCAGAAATCATGCAATGTGAGATTATGCATCATAGCTTAATTCTGGCTCAGAAGTTCAGCATCAGCGCAACTTAGAACAAACATCCAAATTCTGATCCTTGAATCTCTTTGCTCCAGCATGTTCTGAGCGAGTTCTCAGACTTTCCAGAAAGCTTATGACATGCTTTGCAAGATCTCTTTGAATTACTCTTGCAACTTCTGACTGAACCTATGTGAAAACTAACCCATAAGTTGTAAAAAAATTCTGATTTGAAAATGCTCAGAACTTACTAAGTGTTTAAGTTTCAGGGACGTGACTTTGAAGATGTACAACTTGAAATTCCAGCATTTCTAGAAGAAGTTCTGTTATGTACTATTTTAGGTCTTATTGAGATCTAAAACTCTTGTGTTAGAAGTTCTTCCAGAATCAACTTGCATCATGGTGAAAACCTGGCCAGAAGTTCTGAGCTTGTCATATTTCTTAAACACTTAGAAAAATTCTAAGTATTTAGAAATTTGACTTTTTTAACATGAATCTTGACTTATGATTTTCCTAATGAAACAAACTTCATACCTTGATGAAATATGATTCTTGAAACTTGATTTTGATCTAAAAGTCAAAGTTTTGACTTTTCAGTGTGCAAATGACCATGTTTCCCTTGTGAATGACTTTCTTGGAAAATTTGTAATTCAAGGCTTGAAATTGAATGGAAGCAAACCTGAGGGTCCAGGATGATCCTTTGAGAAATCAGAGGGCAAATTTTGGGGTACACAACTGAGTATGAAGCATGTATCATGGGTCTCAAAGCTGCTATTGACCTAAGAATCAAGTTCTTGAGTGTTTTCGGAGATTCGGCCTTGGTAACAAGTCAAATCAAAGGAGAGTGGAACACGAAGCACCCTAATCTCATCCCTTACCGAGAGCATGTATTGAAGTTGCTTCCACACTTTGAAAAAGTTACCTTTGAGCATTTTCCACAAGAGGAGAACCAATTAGCGGATGCGCTAGCTACTATGTCATCCATGTTCAAGGTCAGATGAGACAACGAAGCTCCTCAAATCACTATTGAGAGATTGGATGAACCAGCTTACTGCTATGAGATCAATGTTGAAGGAGCAATGGATAAATCTTGGTTCCAAGAAGTGAAAAGGTGTGATACGATGGGGGAACTGACTTGAGGTTTTGCGTTTGTGTTCGCAAATGTTTCGGTTTAGCAAGAGTCGCCACCGAATTTTATTTTATCCAAAAGGAAAGGTCAAAAAGCACGGGAAAGACCTTTGAGATGTTTTTCTTGAGTTCGGGGGGTAGATTATGAAAAGGGAAGGTGCTAGCACCCTTTTCATCCATGGTTTTCCATGGGCTCTTAGTTACTTGTTTAGATCACTTACTTTGCTTTTCCAATTGTTTGAAATGGTGCTTTGTGTGGTTTTGAAAGTATTTTGAAAAGAGGCCATCGTTTTGGCAATCTTTGTAATGATTCTTGTTTTCAAGAATGTATACAAATATGTTTGTCTTTTGAAAAAATGTTTCAATATTTTGAAAGTTGTTTAAAAATTGTTTTGAAATGTGTGTGTTTTTTGAAAATAGAAAGGATTGTTTGCAAATTGATCAACTAACTAGAAGCATCTACCCACTCAAAAGTTTTTCCTACACATTTTTATTCCTTTGACATTGTTGTTTTACCATTGTATTTGGTAAACAACCCTATCTTTGGATGTTAAACGGGACGGGCGTGGGTCATCGTATGACCATGATAGCAATGGTGCCAAGTATCTTAGCAAGCTTAAGGGACCAAGATCATTTGTTTTTAGGCAACATTTTGATAGCGTCATCGAGGGACTATGATCTTTTATTTTATTTGATTTTGCCAAGATACCTAGCATGCATACCATGGCCATGTTTTAAGGCAACCAAGTGGGTGAAACCCTAGAGGTGCTTGTGTGCAAAGTGTTATCATTTTTCATGCATTTTGTTTGTGTTGAATTAGGTCATGCTATTTGTTTGATTTTTGTCTTATCATACATACCCTAATTTACTAAACATGTATATAATGCGATAAATTGGGTAAAGTAAATCTAAACTATTACAACAATATTATGGGGAGGGGGATACAAGTTTTGAATATGGGATATTGCTCAAAATAAAGCCTTAAAACTATTATAACCAAATTGAATTTATTGTACAAATAAATAAATGAACAATATTTAAATATGCAATAAAATGTAAATATGCAAAAAATGTTTTTGTATTTATTTTATGTATGTAAAATAAGAATTATTTTAAGTCTTAAAATAAGAAAAATATTGTGATTATTTTTGAAAGGGTGGAAACCCTAATTTTTGGTTAAAAGAAATATTATTTTCTAATCATTTATTTTTATTCATTTTTGTACAAGAAATAAATAAATAAAAATATTTACAAATTTAAAAAAAATTATAATATATGTAAAAAATGATATTTTATATGTTAAATAAAAAAAATAAAATATTTAAGTATTTTAATATTATTTACAAATTTATTTAAGAAAATAAATTCTATTTAACCTAATAAACTATTTTTATGCCATAAAAATAATAAAAATAATAAAATAAAAATGCAAAAAAGTAAGAAAATATTTTTATGATTTTATAATGTTCAGAAAATAATTAAATGCAAGTCAAAATTCAATATAGGCAAAAAAATATAAAAAATAAAAGAAAATGCAAAAGGGGGTGCAGAAGCAAAAAGGGTGGTGTGAATAGAAACAGGCCCAAGGCCCTGGCCCAGGACAACACTTCATCCCTGTCCTTGCTCCATCGCGCGCGCTTGGTTCAGTTCAACCTGTATCTCTTGCATACGTGCATAAAAACAAAATCTTGCAACATGAAACTTGTAGCATGTTAACTCACGATTCCAATGATATAAAAATCATGACCTAACTCTCAAAGATTAAGGAGAATTTTATCACCCCTAATTTTTGACCTAAAATTTTTATGAACTTTAAGCTTCAAATTCTCACTACTCAGTTAATATAAATAAGAACTATGCATATGTACAGTTCAAGCATGTTAAGGATTACATCTTTGCTTCACAAACCTAAGCCTAAGGATGTCTAAATAGAGAGATAGAAACTTGACAAATACCTCGTTCAGTTGAGTTTGACTATGGCAATATGGGGACTTTGAGTGAGGCCTGAAGGTCGTGTGAGCTTGATTGAAGTTCCCTCAAGCTAATCCAATGCTCAGCTTGCCTTGAAGTTGCCTGAAACTCCTTGTAGAACTCAACCTGCAAACTCAGAAAATGGAAATGGTGAAGCTCGAAATAGGGGTTACAGTTTCTTGACAAAGGCCTAGATAGCTTAGGTGTGATGTATGGAATGTGTTTGAAGTGGTTCCAAGAAAAACGCACGAGTGAATATGGAAATGGCTTGTGATTTGCAGAGATTGCCCTGTTTTGGGCAGAAATAGTGTTTTTTGTGTTTGAGGGAGTTTACAATGCTATGAGCTCGTGTATTGGCTTGAAACAATGTTCTGAACTTGTCTACAATAATGTCAATGCTTCTCTTTATCAGATACAAGTCCCCTTGACTTTTGCAAGTTTACTTGCTTTTGAAGAAAATTTGAGATGACAAAGCCCAAGGCCTGTACAGGCTAGCTCCTTAGCTGCACATAGTTGGTGAACTTTGCCTGATATTTATGGACTTTGTTTGCAGCAAGAGATTAGGTCCATGGCTCAAGATAAACAAAGTTGCAAAAAGATAACTTTATGGAAATGGTATTGTTACCTTTATGCCATAAATGGATTAATTCAATGTACAAAGCTTCAAAGATCAGAACAATGCCATTATCCAATGTATTTGAATTCAATTTTGGAGTGTAGAAAGGATTAGGACCTGTAATGCAAGTACAAGCATGCTTAGGACAGATTTGCAACTTGCACCATTGTGAAAAATGCCTTGAACAAAAGTGATAAATGGCCATTTTCATTTCTTCAATTCTCCCTAACCATAAATGATCTTGGAGAGTTCTTTGACATTTTGGAAAACTTGTAACATTCTATACAATCCATATTTGAAATGCATTTTGAGATTCCTCTTGGAACTATGTGAAAAGTTTCCATGAAGTTAGGTCAAAAATCTGCCTAAACTAGGGCAAAATTTCACTAAGTTAAAAAGTTTATGGACCCTCATTCACAAAATCATAACTTGAGATCCAAGCATCATTTTGGAAAACTTTGTGAATTAAACTTGTAGATTTGGTGGAGGACTACAACTTTCATGTTGTAAGTTTTCTTTGAATCCAATTGCATCATGGTGAAAAAGTTGGGAAAAGTTAGGAAAAAATAAGATATTTTCATAACTTAGAAAAATTCTCTGTTATGAATTTTTTTCAAACTTAAACCCTAATTTCCAAATTTAAGTTCTTGGTGAACAAGTTTCATGTTTTGACACATCTTGGTGAAATATGACTCTTGGCACTTGATTTTGACCAAAAAGTTAAAGTTTGTATTTTCAGTGTACAGTTGATTTTTGATCAGTTGACTAGAAAATTCATTTGTCAATCCTATGCATTTGAGATCTTTTTAACTTTGTGATTAGGTCAATATGATGCCATTGAGTCTTTGAAATCATGCTTAAACACAATTCTCCATTGGCTAGGTGAAAAATCAGAAATTGCCCTTCTACAATCAAAACCCTAATTTTGACCATTTTGCCCTTTTGATGATCTGATCAAATTTCTTGATGAGTTGTGGTACAAACTTGATCAAATGGTACATATGAGCCTATAATGTTGATGTGGATCAAAAATTATAAGGTTTGACTGTAAATTGGCCATGGTTGACTTTTTCCCCAATACAGCTGATTTTTAGGTCAACTGTCCAATTGATTGGGCAAAAAAGTGATTCAAGGCTTGAAACTTGGTATGAGCAATCTTAGAGGTCCAACATGAAGTATGAAAGTCTCATGAAGCATTGATGGTACAAAAATCCTTGTGCAAAATCAAACCCTAATTTCAGGTCATCAGTGCAAGGAGAGATCTTGAGCTGAGCAAACCCTAATTCTGTCTTGAGTCCAAAAAGTCTTGTGAGGAGAATCTTGATAAAATGAGAGGGAAAATTTTGGGGTACAACAGCTGCCCCTGTTCAATCTTCTTGAACCTGAAGAGTTAGATTGACGAGTTTTTCCGTTCGTGACTCAAAGGTAAAAGATGATTGGACACTAGAGTGCCCATAAATTTGCACTCGTCGAAGTGTAGTTTGAGGAAATGGGCTTAAAGATGCCATTTTGAGATGTGATAGAATCTTGTTGGAGATGGGCTTAAAGATTCCATCCAAGAATGTTTGTTGTAAATTAGGAGAATGAACATCAGAATGGTATCCGTATCTGGAACGTATCTGAGTTGTATTTGGAGATTTGAATCTGAATAAGTGACAGAATGGCTTCCGTGTCTGGAGCGTATCTGGACAGGGGAAAAATTCATGATAAGTGACATAATGGCAACCGTGTATGCAGCGTATCTAGACTGTATCTGAAGTTGAGATCTGTATGAGTAGCAGAATGACTTCCGTGTCTGGAGTATATCTGAACTGTAACTGGGATCTGAATAAGTGACAGAATGACTTCAGTGTCTGGAGTGTATCTGAACTTGAAATTGATAGTTGAATCTAAATGAGAAATAGAATGGCTGCCGTATCTAGAGCGTATCTAATCTGTATCATGATTGTTGAAGTCTGAATGAGTAAAATAATGGCAATCGTGTATGGAGCGTATCTGGACTGTATCTTGACTTTGAATTCTGAATGAGTAATAGAATGACTTCCGTGTCTGGAGTGCATCTGTACTGTATCTGAATAAGAGATATGAATGAGTAACATACTGACTTCCGTGTCTGGAGTGTATCCGTATTGTATCTGAAATCTTCGAATATTTGTTAAAGATAGCTGTTAATCTTATCCTGAAAAGGGTAAAATGTTAGCTGAAACACAAAGTTATGTTGCATGAAATGTATGATGCAATAAAATGTGTTTTATCAATGTTTATGACATATGAGTGTAATGCATGCACATGTAAGCTGATTTGTTGTATTGATGAGGAAAATAAAATCCTTGATGGCTGGAGATAATAAAATCCTTGACTGTTGCCGGGGAAAATAAATCCTTAACCGCTGCTGGAGATTCAAAATCTTTGACTGCTGAGGATGAGAAATCCTTGGCGACTATTTGGGATGGAAAATCCCTGACAACTTCTGTGGGGATATGAGAATCCTTCATGTCTTGAAGTTTAAATATTGAAACAATTTGTTGTGAGAGTAATGTCAAACTGCTTGATAAATCTGCTTGGGAAATCTAGATAACTTTGAAGACTTCTTCTGGGGGTTAAATAATGGGAATCCTTACTCGGCTGGGGAATAGGGAAAATTCTGATGATTTCTGCGGGGAACCAAGAATGAGAATCTTTATTCTGTTGAGGAGTAATGAAAACTTTGGCAACTTCATGCTGGGGAGTAATGAAGGCTTTGGCAACTTTACTGAGGAATCAAGAATGAGAATCTTCATTTTGTTGGGGAGTAAAAACTCTGTGGGGGAGAAGGCTTACTGCTGGAGATTAAGTTCAGGAGTTTTGGGGAAAAGGCTTATTCCTGTTTGGAAAAAGAACTCAGGAGTTGAGGTTGTATGCCACTTTACTGGGAAGTTATCCTAGGTTGGGGAGAGACAAAAGTTAACTGTTATCTGGTTGACTTCCAGGCTTCAAGACAACTTGCTGGAGAATTTGGGGAAAACTGAATGGTTCCTGTTTGGGATTGATAGTTGGAAATCTTGATTTAACTAGGGAAGAAGGTTTCATCTTTGCTAAGGGTATGTAGTTCAAAGTTTTTACTCCGCTGGGGAATGGGAGTTTGAAAACTTAACTCTTATGGGAATTAAGGGTTTGAAATTATAACTCCGCTGGGGATATATATTTCAAGGTTTTAGCTCCGTTGGGGATCTAGATGATGTACTGCAGGGGATTTCTCTTGGAATAGTCTAAAGACGTTTTCCTATACTTTCAACCTGTCAGTAATTATTCTTTCCCATTTCGTTTATTTGTAAACAGTGATTATATTCAAATGCATATGCTCATTAATAAATCATTGGACGTTTTCAAATAAAAACACAAGTGTAAAAAAGAAGAAAAGGCAAATAGTTTTCTGCACTTTGAAGTATTTTTGTATTAACTTTGTGTAAGTATTTTGTACAAAGGAGACAAACATCCTAGTAAGAGAACGTTGTCATAAAAAATGAGAAAAATTTATACAAATAAAGATGGCTATGTGTAAAAATTCCATGGGGTTCCCATTCTGCTATAGCCTTCGTAACTTTGAATATCTTGTCCATTTGTTGCTTCTCCCGAAGATGATTGAAATGATTAGAAGCCCAGAGCTTGTCTGCAAAGAGATTGTCCTTAAAGTGATCCGATGAGACATAGTCATACGCTTTAATTCCCTAACTTTTTCCTAGACCGCCCTTTCGGGTTTTCGATCCACCGGGAAACCCTTTTTTTCCCAAGTCACCCTTTCGTGTTTTCAACTTGCCGGGTGTACAGATTTTTTGTTTTATCCCTAACTTTTTCCTGAACCTCCCTTTCGGGTTTTTGATTCACCGGGATGCCCTTTTTTTTCCTAGGTATATCAACCTAGAGGGTCACTTATGCGTAGTATCTTTTGACTATGTCTGCATTCGCAGGGTGCGGCAAGTCATCGCCGTCCATGGTGGTTAAGATCATTACCCAACCAGAAAAGATGTTCTTGATTACAAATGGTCCTTCGTAGGTAGGAGTCCATTTTCCCCTGGGATCACTTTGTGGCAAGATGATCCGCTTGATTACAAGATCTCCGACTTGATATACATGACGCCTGACTTTCTTGTTGAAAGCTTTGATCATCCGTTTTTGATACGTCTGACCGTGGCAAACAGCAGTAAGTCGCTTTTCATCAATTAAGTTAAGTTTATCAAGCCTGGTCTGAATCAAATCGTCTTCAGTCAAACCAGCATCTTTCATGATTCTCAAGGAGGGAATCTGAACCTCGATAGGTAAAACAGCTTCCATGTTGTATACCAAAGAATAAGGTGTTTCCCCAGTTGATGTGCGTGCCGTGGTACGGTACCTGTGGAGAGAAAACGGTAGCATCTCATGCCACTCTTTGTAGGTGATTGTCATCTTTTGTATGATCTTCTTAATGTTTTTGTTCGCAGCTTCGACAACACCGTTCATCTTTGGCGGATAGGGAGATGAATTGTGATGTTGAATCTGGAACTGCTCGCACAAGGTGGTGATCATAGTGTTGTTAAGGTTTTTACTGTTGTCAGTGATGATCCTTTCGGGGATGCCGTACCGGCAAATGAGGTTCTGTTTGATGAAGCGGGCAACAACATTCTTTGTGACGGATGCGAAGGAAGCTGCTTCGACCCATTTGGTGAAGTAATCAATGGCCACCAAAATGAAGCGGTGTTCATTGGATGCTATAGGCTTGATCTCTCCAATCATATCGATTCCCCACATAGGAAAGGGCCAAGGAGCTGTTAAGACATTGAGAGGAACCGGAGGTATATATACCTTGTCCGCATAGATTTGACATTTGTGACAAGTCCTGGAATGTTGATAGCAGCCAGCTTCCATGGTAGACCAGTAATAGCCTGCCCGTATGATCTTCTTAGCCATCGTATGCCCGCTAGAGTGAGAGAAAAAGGTACCATTATGTATTTCAGCCATGATCTGTTCATCTTCAATCTTGTCCACACAACAGAGCATAACGCAATCATGATTGCGCTTGTACAGGATACCATTGCTTAGAAAGAACTTGGCAAAGAATCTCCTCAAGAACTTCTTGTCGTTGACCGAAGCTCCTTCAGGATATTCTTGAGCCTCAAGATACCTTTTGACTTCATGAAACCAAAGTCGGTCCACTACTTCTTCGGTATTAATCTCGTGATAATGTGTAGGTTCGTCCATCCGTTCAATGGTGATTTGGGGAGCCTCATTATCCCAGTTAAGTTTAAACATGGATGACATTGTAACTAGAGCATCTGCTAGCTGATTTTCTTCTCGCGGGAAGTGCTCGAAGGTAATTTGCTCGAAATATGGTAACAATGTCAAGACATGTTCTTTGTAAGGGATGAGGTTTGGATGCTTAGTGTCCCACTCTCCTTTGATATGACTGATAACCAAAGCTGAGTCCCCAAACACAATCAAAGATTTGATTCCCAAGTCTATGGCAGCCTTGAGTCCAAAGATGCAAACTTCATACTCTGCCATGTTGTTGGTACAGTTGAAGCAAAGCCTGGCGGTGAAAGGAGTATGGCAACCTTCTGGGGAGATGAGTACCGCGCCGATACCGTTGCCAAGTGCATTGGAGGCACCATCAAAGTACAAGGTCTATCTCGATCCTTGTTTAGGTCCGTCATGTATTCTGAAATCGTCAACATTGTCCAATGTCATAATGTCTTTGTTTGGGAAGTCGAACCTCATGGATTGGTAATCTTCGACAGCTTGATGAGCCAGATGGTCAGCTAGCACACTCCCCTTTATAGCTTTTTGGGTCGTGTACTGTATATTGTATTCTGTCAAGATCATCTGCCATCTAGCTATCCTTCCGGACAAAGCAAGCTTTTCAAAGATGTACTTGATCTGATCCATCTTAGATATCAGCAAAGTGGTATGAGTCAACATATACTGCCTTAGCCGGCGAGCAGCCCATACCAAAGCGCAGCAAGTTTTCTCGAGAAGTGAGTATCGGGTCTCACAGTCGGTAAACTTTTTGCTAAGGTAATAAATGGCATGCTCTTTTCGGCCAGACTCGTCATGTTGGCCCAGTACGCATCCCATTGAATTCTCTAAGACAGTCAGATACATGATTAGCGGTCTTCCTTCGACGGGTGGCATCGGGATAGGAGGTTCTAGCAAATACTCCTTGATTTTGTCGAAAGCAACTTGACAGTCATCATTCCATTTAACTACCTGATCTTTCTTCAACAACTTGAAGATTGGCTCACAGGTAGATGTTAGGTGAGAAATGAACCTAGCAATGTAGTTTAGGCGTCCCAAAAAACCTCTGACTTCCTTCTCAGTGCGAGGAGCAGGCATTTCTTGTATAGCTTTGACTTTGGCAGGATCAACCTCGATGCCTTTGTTACTGACGATGAAACCTAAGAGTTTACTGGACCGGACTCCGAATGTGCACTTGTTAAGATTTAATCTTAGCTTGTACTCCTTCAACCTGACAAATAGCTTTTGCAAGTGATCGAGGTGTTCTTCTTCAGTTTGTGATCGGGCTATCATGTCATCTACATAGACTTCTATCTCATGATGTATCATATCATGAAACAAAGCCACCATGGCGCGTTGATAGGTTGCCCCGGCATTCTTCAGCCCGAGTGGCATCACTTTGTAGCAGAATGTACCCCACTATGTAACAAAAGTAGTTTTCTCCATGTCTTCAGGTGCCATTTTGATCTGGTTGTAACCTGAAAATCCGTCCATGAAAGAAAATACCTTGTGCTGAGTTGTGTTGTCAACCAAGATGTCAATGTGCGGAAGTGGAAAGTCATCTTTAGGGCTGGCCCTGTTTAAGTCTCTATAATCTATGCATATTCTCACTTTTCCGTCCTTCTTAGGCACGGGCACAATGTTAGCAACCCATTGTGGATAGGAAGTAACAACAAGAAATCCAGCATTGAACTGCTTCATAACTTCTGCTTTGATCTTTTCTAACATGTCGGGCCTCATGCGGCGGACTTTTTGTTTGATTGGTGGACAGTCTTCTCTTGTGGGCAGACGGTGAACCACAATATATGTATCGAATCCCAGTATGTCTTCTTAAGACTAGGCGAAGATCTCAACATTTTTATTCAACAGCTGAATTAAGTGCTCCTTGATACTTGGCTCTAGGTTGGCACCCACTCTGACTTCTTTTCTGTCTTCCTCAGTACCCAAGTTGATTGTCTCTAACAGCTCCTCATGAGGAATAATTGCTCTTCTTCCTATTGTAGCAGTCTAGCCAATTCTCCCGGCACCTCACAATCTTCCTCACCTTCGGCATGGTAGACCAGATCTTCAGAGTCACTGAAGGCCATAGCATAATTGTTACCCATGGAATCTGGAATGGAAGGGTACCTGCATTTGTGAGTGTGGGTGTGTGTAAGGGATAGCCACCTTTAAACAAATAAAAATGTAAAAATAAAGACAATGCACACAAAAGTTTATATTTGAAAACGTCCATGATTCATTAAAATGGCATATGAAGATGAAAAATCAAACCCTTACAAATGGACCTATGTAGCTCGGGTAAGGCACAAGGTTAAAAGTGTATGAATTGTTTGAGAATTATTACAAACCAACATAAATGTTTGAAAGATAAATTACTGCGGTATGAAAGTAATCGGAACAAAGTCTTTTGCTTCCCAATTGCACAATCCTCCTCCAACAGTAGGGAAAATCCAGTCTTCCAGGCTGCTCTCCTCTTCACTATCCTCCAAAGCATTGACTCCATGATGGGTGATCTTCACTGCTGACCCTCCAGCACGGGCGCAGCATACATCCTTTTGAGCAGAAGAAGTGAACCCCAAGCCGAATTTATCTTATTTGTAAGGAAAGTCTGGAAGCTGCCCCCAGATTGTGCTTCCTCCTTATTCAATCACAGCCTTTGCATCTTTGAGAGACGACATTCGATGCAGAGGTCTGGTAATTATGGGTACAGAAGACATTGTCTTGGTTGCCGCAATCTCCTGAGCTACCTCTTCAAAATGCTGAAAAGGGGTTTCGATGAATTCGCCATCCAATTCTACACAGCGGGAAGAATTTAGATGGCTTATCATGTATTCCTCTTCGCCATGAACAATTATGATTTTCCCCTGGATTGGGTACTTGAGCATTTGATGCAGAGTAGAAGTGACGGTTCCAGCATTGTGAATCCAGGATCTTCCCAACAAGCAAGAATAGGAAGGATGGATGTCCATCACATAGAATGTGGAGTTGAAGGTTTTAGTTACCACTTTAATTGGGATGTCCACCTCCCTGTGGACCATCCTCTTAGAACCGTCAAAGGCTCTGACAATTATATTTCTGGGCTTCAAGGTTAAACCTTCACAATCCAGTCTATCCAAGGCTTTCTTCGGAAAGACATTTAAAGATGACCCAGTATCAACCAAAACATGAGCTAGGGTGGTTCCCCTACACTCCACCGAGACATGTAGAACGTCATTATGTTTTCTCCCTTTTGAAGTTAAATCAGCATCGGAGAATCCTAGACCATTGTCAGCTGTTAAGCTCGCTACACATTCCTAGAACTGATCCGTGGAGGTTTCCTGTGGCACGTGGGTTGTCTTCAAGAATCTTATCAAAGCTTTAGCATGAGCCTCTGAACAAAGTAGCAGGGCCAACATAGATATCTTTGAGGGGGTTTTCCCCAGTTGTTCCACAACATCATAATCGCTTTTCTTGATTATTTTCAAAATCTCTTCCATTTCTTTTTGAGAGGTCTCAGGGATGACCAATGGTTGAGCCCTTGTCCTGACAGGCTCTTCTTAGATCCCTTTCCCTCTATCATCAGCAGCAGCAGAGGGGACAACCATATAAGTTACAACTTCTTCAACAATTGGAGTTCTCGCAGATATGTTTACCGGTGTAGGGGAACCTTAGGAGTAGCTGAGGGTCCAAAGATTGCCTTTGGAGGGGCAATCTCTGGAGAGAAAATTCTTCCACTGTGGGTGATTTTGCTCGTTCCGGCAATGTTTCCAATGTCGGAAGTCTCTTCATCAGAACTCTCTTCGGTTGATTCAATTTGTTTAATACCGTGGTAGTAGATTTCTCAACCATAGTTCCACGGTACTGATTTGTCGGACATGTACGGGACGGGCCCGGGCATGGTTATCTTCAAAGGTGCAGTCTTCAGAGCGGATGTAATCTTAACAGGTCTTTTGGAGACCTTGGAAAGATTGGCTGATATGGTTATTATTGAAACATCTTTGACAAGAGTCGGTGTAACAGGAGCCTTTTCAAAAAGGATTTCTTGGTTATCCATTAGGCGTTGGATGCCTAACTTCAACAATGGACAATCGGTTGGTAAGGATGAACAAAGGCAACAATCTTCTTCACAACCTAGGAAAATCCCAGCCTTCAGCAAATTCAACTTGATTATCGGTAGCAGAGTCATCAAATCATCGACAGTAACAACAAACAGATCCTCTTCAACAGCATGGGCATTGTGGCCATGCTTTGGCATTGGAGCAGAGATTACATTCGGCTTTTCAGGGGCATCGAATTCAACTTCTTTAGCATCTATCAAATCCTGAATCTTATTCTTGAGGGCCCAACAATTGTTGGTGTCGTGCCCCAGGCTGTCTGAATGATAAGCACACTTGGCATTTGAATGGTAGTACGGAGAAGCAGTATTCGGGTTCTTCGGAGCCTCTTTCAAACTTGCAAGGTTTAACTTCAAGAGATGGGGTAGAACCTGAGCAGGAGTCATGTTTATCTGGGTGAATTTCCGTACAGGCCTTTCCACCCTTGTTTGGTTGGTTCATGGTTGATTGTTTATGGGCTGATCAGCTGCAGACTTCTGAATCATTACAACCCCCACCGCTGGCTGGCGCTCAAATCTTCCTTGACCTCTTTGGGAGTAGACAGCTGATACTTCCTTCTTTGCTGGAAAAGTCTTTTTGATGGCAGCGGAAGCAGATGCATCTTTCTGTATTTTGCCGCTTCTAATACCAGCTTCAACCCTTTCGCTAGTTAGAATCAACTCAGTGAAACCTGCAGAAGAGCTTCCTATCAGGTGATTAAAGAAAGGACCTGACAGAGTCCCCAAAAACATGTCTACTAGCTCCCTCTCAGATAGAGGTGGTTGTACTCATCCTGCCAAGTCTCTCCATTTCTGGGCATACTCTTTGAAACCCACGTTGGTAGCCATAGCCATACTCTGTAGCTGAGTATGGGTTGGCTCCAAGTCGGTGTTGTATTGATACTGTTTATAGAAGGTGGCTGCCAAATCCTCCCAATTATGGACACCAGACCTCTCCAACTGGTAGAACCAATCAAGTTGCATTCCCGAAAGACTGTCCTGGAAAAAGTGGACCCACAGGTCCTTGTCAGAAGAATGTGGTTGAATTTTCCTGACATAAGATCGTAGGTGCATCTTTGGGCAAGACACCCCATCGTACTTAGAAAACAGTGGCACTTTGAATTTAGGAGGGATTAAAATTCCAGAAACCAAACCTAACTCCTCAAAATCCAGCCACGGAACTCTCTGTATCTCCATGGCAGCTAGACGCTCTTCCAGGTTCTTGTATTTGTCATCGGCCGGAGGATACTGTTGTTCAGAGTAATCCTCATCTTCCTCTTCTTCAGCTTCAGACCCAGATGGCACTGCAGCTCCTTTACCTTTTCCTTCCCCCTCTTCAGATGTTGATGGGAATTCCAAAGTCTGTCTAGCTTGTCCTTCAAATCTTCTACCCATAAGAACCACTCCAACTCTCTTCTTCTTCTTTTTCTCTTTTTCCTTCTCTAGTAGAGTCTTGAGCTCCTCCTGCCCCTTTTCCAAGGTCAGAAGTAGCTGTTGAAATTGTGAATTCTGAGCTTGTAAGTCTTTGACCGTTTGTTCAATATCCATCTTGCTGAAATAAACAATAGACAAATGAGGAAACTTGGTGTGAAGACCTGTTTATGCATATGATGAATGATATGTATTCATGTAATGCATTCAAGGATTCAGAAAATTCAAATTTGTTTTAAACAAAAAAGAAACACACGTCATATTAATAAGATAGAATTGTTAGTACAACAATGCCCCATGGGCAAAATAATACAAAATTCTAAGGTAAAAAGACGTTGTGCATCCTCTTTGGTGCAATGTAGGTGTTGAGAGTCTGCTCTTCGTGAAGTTGACGAGTGAGTTCTAAAACCTTCTTCTCGCTTGCGTAGAATTAGGCTTCAAAAGTATCACGTTCTCCCTTGAGCTGTATCCAACTCCTTTGCAGATCTTCGAGTGATGTTGGCATGTCAGGATGTAGGAGGGTGTATGAAACCTCTCCTTCCATAACAGGCTCTATAATCACAGGGAGAATGTAGGGGTAAGGCATCATAAGACTTTGGGCGCCGGTTCGTACCCACTTGAGGTACGACTCAAGGGGGATGGAATTCTGGTATCCCAAGGTCTTACTGTCCACCTTGTTGGGCATCCTCCAAGCTCGGATAAACCTTTGTCAAAGTCCTTGATCGTCGTTGTCGAAGTCAAAAACCAAGTCTGGAATCAGCATGTCATGTGGGCCATCCCTTTGGGCATAACCAAACTGTCTCAGAGCTAAGTAGGGGTTGTAGGTGATGCCTCCCCTAATGCCAAGTAGAGGGACATTAGGGAATTCCCCACAACGGTCGATGATGATAACATTTTCTCTGGATCGAGAACACCAATGTACATCTGAATGTGTAAGAGTCATCAATCGTTGTGACCACCTCAAACCTTGCTCATTCTTCAAGACTTATTGGGGAAGATGAGAAATAAACCATCTTTCCAGTAGAGGAGTGCAACACATGAGAACACCTCTTTTCCTCTTTGTTCGAGTGTGAAAAGAGTGCAAGATATCTCCGAGCAATGTAGGCACCGGGTTACAAGCTATGAAGATTTTGACAGCATTCACATCTATGAGCTAGTCAGGGTTAGGGAACAAGACCATCTCATAGATGAGAAGGGCTACAATCTCCTTAAAAGCTTGTAAGTCCAAAGAATTCCAGCAGCTTTGGGCCTTCTCAAACAGAAACTTTGACAAGAATCCTTTGACACCACTTCTAGTTTCCCAATGGGTTATGACCTCAGATGAGTGCAAGTGTAAGGCTTGAGCAATCTCTTCGGGCTTTGGATCTCTTTCCGTACCGTTGAAAGGTAGTTGATTGAGAATAGGAATCCTCAAGAGTTGAGAAAATTCCTCCAAAGTAGACACAAGTTGGTAGTCAGGAATTGTGAAGCAATGATGCAAAGGGTCAAAGAACTGGAAGAGAACTTTCAGCATATCCTCCTCAGTGTTGGTGGTGACCAAGTTGAGAAGACGACCATGTCTTTCGGTGAATGGAGAATTCTCAAAAATCCTTGAAGCTAGCTCCTTGAGTTGTGGAGGAATTCTTACAAGGTTGACTTGGATAGTTTTCCTGCGAAATGAATCCATGACCTACAAAACAGGAATAAAGATGAAAATCCAAAATCCTTGAAGTGGTTAGTGGATGCATATGATGCTTCATGATGTCCATGATGTTATGCACAAGTATATATGTACAAACAAGTCACACAAGTTCCTAGTTTAGGCTTGCATGGGGTTTCATAGGTAAGTACCCTCTTGAAGTTTAGTTGGCTCAACCTATCCTAGAAATAGTAACCGGGTTCTAAGGAGCTCAATATCACTGGATTGTTTTATGTGTTCATTGTTTCAGTTTAGCCACTTTACTGGCGACCGAAATATTCCAAGAAAACAACCCTCAATGAGTGTAGTATCGAGTATCTACCAACTTCGAACTGTACCAAAGAAGGTCATCTCACTACATCCTAAAAGGCCAAGTTGGTCAAGTAAAGGTTCTAAAAGTCCATTAGTGCTTCATGACATCACTCAGCGGCCCCATATTCTCTTTGATTGACTCAAAGGCTACCGGTACCCACAAATATGTCGCACTAATATAGATATTTCTTAAACCATGTCGGTATACCCCGCACAGTTTCCACAACGTATTGCTATTTACCTATGAATGTTTCCCAAATCCGGGTAGAGGATTCAAACCCAAACAATAGAACCAAAATGTAAAGCAAACAAGTCAAGCAAGATAAGCATGTAAAGGTGATCTAAACCCTAAGGTAAACCAACTTTTATAATTTATCCCCAGCAGAGTCGCCAGTTCTGTGATACAATGGGAGAACTGACTTGAGGTTTTGTGTTTGTGTTCGCAAATGTTTCGGTTTAGCAAGAGTCGCCACCGACTTTTATTTTATCCAAAAGGAAAGGTAAAAAAGCACAGGAAAGACCTTTGAGATGTTTTTCTTGAGTTCGGGGGGTAGATTATGAAAAGGGAAGGTGCTAGCACCCTTTTCATCCATGGTTTTCCATGGGCTCTTAGTTACTTTTTTAGATCACTTGCTTTGCTTTTCCAATTGTTTGAAATGGTGCTTTGTGTGGTTTTGAAAGTATTTTGAAAAGAGGCCATCGTTTTGGCAATCTTTGTAATGATTCTTGTTTGCAAGAATGTATACAAAGATGTTTGTCTTTTGAAAAAATGTTTCAATGTTTTGAAAGTTGTTTGGAAATTGTGTTTGAAATGTGTGTGTTTTTTGAAAATAGCAAGGATTGTTTGCAAATTGATCAAGTAACTAGAAGCATCTACCTACTCAAAAGTTTTTCCTACACATTTTTATTCCTTTGAAATTGTTGTTTTACCATTGCATTTGGTAAAAAACCCTATCTTTGGATGTTAAACGGGACGGGTGTGGGTCATCGTATGACCATGATAGCAATGGTGCCAAGTATGTTAGCAAGCTTAAGGGACCAAGATCATTTGTTTTTAGGCAACCTTTTGATAGCGTCATCGAGGGACTATGATCTTTTGTTTTGTTTGATTTTGCCAATATACCTAGCATGCATACCATGGCCATGTTTTAAGGCAACCAAGTGGGTGAAACCCTAGAGGTGCTTGTGTGCAATGTTTTTTCATTTTTCATGCATTTTGTTTGTCTTGAATTAGGTCATGCTATTTGTTTGATTTTTGTCTTATCATACAAACCCTAATTTACTAAACATGTATATAATGCGATAAATTGCGTAAAGTAAATCTAAACTATTACAACAATATTATGGGGAGGGGGATACAAGTTTTGAATAGGGGGATATTGCTCAAAATAAATCCCTTAAACTATTACAACCAAATTTAATTTATTGTACATATAAATAAATGAACAATATTTAAATATGCAATAAAATGTAAATATGCAAAAAATGTTTTTGTATTTATTTTATGTATGTAAAATAAGAATTATTTTAAGTCTTAAAATAAGAAAAATATTGTGATTATTTTTGAAAGGGTGGAAACCCTAATTTTTGTTTAAAAGAAATATTATTTTCTAATCATTTTTTTTATTCATTTTTGTACGAGATATAAATAAATAAAAATATTTACAAATTTTAAAAAAATTATAATATATGTAAAAAATGATATTTTATGTGTTAAATAAAAAAATAAAATATTTAAGTATTTTAATATTATTTACAATTTTATTTAAGAAAATAAATTCTATTTAACCTAATAAACTATTTTTATGCCATAAAAATAATAAAAATAATAAAATAAAAATGTAAAAAAGTAAGAAAATATTTTTATGATTTTATAATGTTCAGAAAATAAATAAATGCAAGTCAAAATATAATATAGGCAAAAAATATAAAAAATAAAAGAAAATGCAAAAGGGGGTGCAAAAGCAAAAAGGGTGGTGTGAATAGAAACAGGCCTAAGGCCCTGGCCCAGGACAGCACTTCATCCCTGTCCTTGCTCCCTCGCGCGCGCCTGGTTCAGTTCAACCTGTATCTCTTGCATACGTGCATAAAAAAAAATCTTGCAACATGAAACTTGTAGCATGTTAACTCACGATTCCAATGATATAAAAATCATGACCTAACTCTCAAAGATTAAGGAGAATTTTATCACCCCTAATTTCTGACCTAAATTTTTTATGAACTTTAAACTTCAAATTCTCACTACTCAGTTAATATAAATAAGAACTATGCATATGTACAGTTCAAGCATGTTAAGGACTACATCTTTGCTTCACAAACCTAAGCCTAAGGATGCCTAAATAGAGAGATAGAAACTTGACAAATACCTTGTTCAGTTGAGTTTGACTATGGCAATGTAAGGACTTTGAGTGAGGTCTAAAGGTCGTGAGAGCTTGCTTGAAGTTCCCTCAAGCTAATCCAATGCTCAGCTTGCCTTGAAGTTGCCTGAAACTCCTTGTAGAACTCAACCTGCAAACTCAGAAAATGGAAATGGTGAAGCTCGAAATAGGGGTTACAGTTGCTTGACAAAGGCCTGGATAGCTTAGGTGTGATATATGGAATGTGTTTGAAGTGGTTCCAAGCAAAACGCACAAGGGAATATGGAAATGGCTTGTGATTTGCAGAGATTGCCCTGTTTTGGGCAGAAATAGTGTTTTTTGTGTTTGAGCGAGTTTACAATGCTATGAGCTCGTGTATTGGCTTGCAACAATGTTCTGAACTTGTCTACAATAATGTCAAGGCTTCTCTTTATCAGATATCCAAGTCCCCTTGACTTTTGCAAGTTTACTTGCTTTTGAAGAAAATTAGAGATGACAAAGCCCAAGGCCTGTACAGGCTAGCTCCTTAGCTGCACATAGTTGGTGAATTTTGCCTAATATTTGTGGACTTTGTTTGTAGTAAGAGATTAGGTCCATGGCTCAAGATAAACAAAGTTTCAAAAAGCAAACTTTATGGAAATGGTATTGTTACCTTTATGCCATAAATGGATTAATTCAATGTACAAAGCTTCAAAGATCAGAACAATTCCATTATCCAATGTATTTGCATTCAATTTTGGAGTGTGGAAAGGATTAGGCCCTGTAATGCAAGTACAAGCATGCTTAGGACAGATTTGCAACTTGCACCATTGTGAAAAATGCCTTGAACAAAAGTGATAAATGGCCATTTTCATTTTTTCGATTCTCCCTAACCATAAATGATCTTGGAGAGTTCTGGGACATTTCGGAAAGCTTGTAACATGCTCTACAATCCATATTTGAAATGAATTTTGATATTTCTCTTGGAACTATGTGAAAAGTTGCCATGAAGTTAGGTCAAAATCTGCCTAAATTAGGGCAAAATTTCACTAAGTTAAAAAGTTTTTGGACCCTCATTCTCAAAATCATAACTTGAGATTAAAGCATCATTTGGGATAACTTTGTGAATACAAGTTATAGATTTTATGGAGGACTACAACTTTCATGTTGTAAGTTTTCTTTGAATCCAATTGCATCATGGTGAAAAAGTTGGGAAAAAATAAGAAATTTTCATAACTTAGAAAAATTCTAAGTTATGAAATTTTTTCAAACTTAAACCCTAATTTCCAAATTTAAGTTTCTTGGTGAACAAGTTTCATTTTTTGACACATCTTGGTGAAATATGACTCTTGGCACTTGATTTTGACCAAAAAGTCAAAGTTTGACTTTTTAGTGTACAAATGATTTTTGATCAGTTGACTGGAAAATTCATCTGTCAATCCTATGCATTTGAGATCTTTTGAACTTTTTAATTAGGTCAAGATGATGCCATTGAGTCCTTTAAATCATGCTTGAACCCAATTTGCCATTGGCTAGGTGAAAAATCAGAAATTGCCCTTCTATAGTCAAAACCCTAATTTTGACCATTTTGCCCTTTTGATGATCTGATCAAATTTCTTGAGGAGTTGTTGTCCAAACTTGATCAAATGGTACATATGAACCTATAATGTTTATGTGGATCAAAAATTATAAGGTTTGACTGTAAATTGGCCATGGTTGACTTTTTCCCCAATACAACTGATTTTTAGGTCAACTGTCCAATTGACTGGGCAAAAAAGTGATTCAAGGCTTGGAACTTTGTATGAGAAATCTTAGAGGTCCAACATGAAGTATGAAAGTCTCATGAAGCATTGATGGTCCAAAAATCCTTGTGCAAACTCAAACCCTAATTTCAGGTCATCAGTGCAAGGAGAGATCTTGAGTTAAGCAAACCCTAATTCTGTCTTGAGTCCAAGAAGTCTTGTGAGGAGAATCTTGATAAAATGAGAGGGCAAACTTTGGGGTACAAAAAAAGGTATCTCGAAGCTCAAGAATACCCTGAGTGGGAATCTGTCAACGATAAGAAGTTTCTGAGAAGGTTCTCTGCTGAATTCTTCCTCAGTAATGGAATTCTCTACAAGCGCAACCACGACTCTACTTTACTTTCGGTGTGTAGACAAGAGCGAAGAAGAGAGGATTATAGAAGATTTACATGAAGGTACCTTTGGCACCCATTCTAGTGGACACACCATGGCTAAAAATATCCTACAGGTAGGATATTACTAGTCCACTATGGAAGTAGATTGTTATTAGCATTCCCGGACTTGTCATAAGTGCCAGATCTATGTTGATAAAGTATATGTACCTTCGGTTCCCTTGAATGTCTTGACTGCTCCCTGGCCCTTTGCAATGTGGGGCATTGACATGATCAGAGAAATCATACCTACCGCTTCAAACGGGCATCGCTTCATCCTAGTCGCCATTGATTACTTCACGAAGTGGGTTGAGGCTGTCTCATTTTCTTCTGTTACCAAGAATGTTGTGGCGCGATTCATCAAGAATAACCTTATCTATCGGTATGGCATCCCCGAGAGAATCATTATAGATAATGGTACAAATCTCAACAACATTATGATCATCGAACTCTGTAAGCAATTCAAGATCCAACATCATAACTCTTCTCCTTACTGGCCGAATATGAATGGCGTTGTAGAGGCTGCTAATAAGAACATTAAAAAGATCATATAGAAGATGACAATGACATATAAAGACTGGCATGAGATGTTACCATTTGCTCTTCATGGTTACCTCACCTCAGCACGTACGTCAACAGGAGTAACACCTTTCTCTCTAGTGTATGGTGTGGAGGTTGTCCTACCTATTGACGTCCAGATCCCTTCTTTGAGAATCATGAAGGATGCAAGCTTGAAGGAAGATGAATGGATCCAAACCCGACTTGACCAACTGAACCTGATTGATGAAAAATGGCTCGCGGCTGTTTGTCATGGTTAGATGTACCAAAAGTGTATGATCAAGGCTTTTAACAAGAAGGTCAGACATCAGGTATATCAAGTTGGTGATCTAGTAATCAAGCGCATCATTCTGCCGCAAGGTGATCCCAGGGGAAAATAGACTCCCATATATGAAGGGCCATTTGTGATCAAGAATATATTTTCTGGTGGAGCCATGATCTTAACCACTATGGACGGTGACGACCTTCCTCACCTCGTGAACACGGACATAGTTAAAAGATACTATGCATGAATAAAGACCCGCTAGGTTGACTGTCCTAGGAAAACATAAGGGCATCCCAGCGAACTAAAAGGGTTTGGGAAAAAATTAGGGATAAATACAAAAGAATCTGTACACCCGGCAAGTCGAAAACCTGAAAAGGCGGCTTGGATAAAAAGGGTATCCCTGTGGACTGAAAACCTGAAAGAGAGATCCAGGCAAAAGTTAGGGATTTAAAGCGTATAACTATATCCCGTTAGATCACCTTGCAACCAGACTTCAATATCAACTATTAAGCTCAAACGGTACCAATCAATCCAGTCAACTTTGGACAAGTAGCAAAGTGATGAGACGCTCAAGGACATAAGGGCAATAGCAGAATTAAAACTCAATGGGATTATTACACATAAGTGTTTTCCCTTTATACACTATTTTGTATAGTTTTCATTTTCACGACGACATTCTCCTACTAGAATGTCAGTCTCTTTGTACAAAAAACGCCTATTATAGGAAAAACTTCAAAATCAATTCAAATCATTTCTTTGAAAGTACCAAACTTTTGGTTTTTATGTTTTGTTTTGCAAAAAAAGTCCAGTGAGTATTTTTGACATATGCATTTGAATATGGTTACTGTTTACAAATACTTGCATAAAAAACAGAAAGACAATTGCTAATGACTTTAAGAAATGGGACAAAGTCAAAAATCCATTTGTAGTCCCTGCAGTTATGTTCTCCAGCAGGTACAAAGGCAAATTCATCCTATTGCAAAGTCACCGCTACATCTTCAAGATACGTCCTAATGATGTCTATGTCCCCACAAAGTGAAAATAACCAAAGTTTTGACCTCTTCTTTCCCAAGCAGGAATTACCTCCTCCAGCAAAGTTCCCTCAGAGAACTGAAATCCATGTTCCCCGACTAAGTTTTATAATCTCAAACAGTTTATAAAGCCTCGCCCCCCGATAGAGTTTATTTCCCTAGTTGCGGAAGTTCATCCCCCAAAGGAGTTTATTTCACTACATTGGTAAGATTTTCCAACAGAGCATCTTCTCCCCAGCGGAGCATTCTCAAGCAGAAGTCAAAGATCCTCGGCAAAGTATCCCCAAACGGAAAGAGGAAATCCCGGGAAAATCATCTCCATTCATCATCCCCAGCAGAAATGAAATAATAACTTTCCTCATCTACCAAATAGCAGTCAGGGATTTATTTTCCCAGACTAGGAAATGTCGCAACAGTATTCCATGTTCATACATCATGGCATGCGCATATATATTGCATACATCAAAACCTCATTTATTTTGAGAACATCATTACACGAGGCATTTTATACATCATGGCATTGCATACGACTAACTCTTTACCTTTTCAGGAAAGATCAATTAACAAACATCACAAACTACTTATATGACCTGATAGTCTTTTCAAAGGCTAACTCTGACAAAAGGATATTCCATCATTTTCTTTAGAAAATCATATTCAAGAACTCTACTGGTTCAGTTTAAATCGACCAATGATTTATTCTGATTCATTTCCAGTGGATACTTTCTCTAGTTCAGTTAAATCGACCCTAATATTTTTCTGATTCTTGTCTAGTCAAAGACAATTAAAGACCTCTATTGGTTCAGTTTAAATTGACCAATGATTTGTTCTGATTCATTTCCAGTGGATACTTTCTCTGGTTCAGTCAAATCGACCCTAATATTTCTCTGATTCTATTCCAGTTGAAGATAATTCAAGACCTCTACTGGTCCAGTTTAAATCAACCAATGATTTATTCTGATTCTTTTACGGTAGATACTTTCTCTGGTTCAGTCAAATCGACCATAAGATTTCTCTGATTCTATTCCAACTTAAGATAATTCAAGACCTCTACTGGTTCCGTTTAAATCGACCAATGAATTATTCTAATTCTTTTCCAGTAGATGCTTTCTCTGGTTTAGTCAAATCGACCCTAAGATTTCTCTGATTCTTATCCAGTTAAAGATACTGTAAAGCCTGGAGTCCGACCAGATAGCAGTTTATTAATTACTGTGAAGCCTGGACCCGACCAGATGATAGTATAACCTATAACACTGAAGCATAGACCCGACCAGATAATGGTATACCTCAGATTCAAGTTGAAGCCTGCATACGACCAGATAACAGTTTAATGTCTACAATTACTGCAAAGCCTATAACCGACCAGATAGCAGTTAATTTCATATCCCCCGATAAGTCATCGTGAAGCCTGGAATGCGACTGAATAACAATCAGCCTCATTATCCTCAACAAGTCACTATGAAGCCTTGATCCCGACCAGATAACAACTCGTTTTTGTCTCTCTAATCAAGAGATAACTCCCCAGTAGTGTAATGGACAACCGAAGCTCCTATACTCTATTCCCCTAAAACATTCCCCAGCGGACTCCTCCTCAAACAGCAGGAACAAGAATCCCCATAAAGAGACTTCTTATGAAGTAAGCATCTACTTTGGATGGCATCTCTAAGCCCATCTCTGACGAATCTCCATCATATTCCTTGGATGGCATCTTTAAGCCCATCTCCGACAGTCCTCTATCATCCTTTCCAAATGGCGTCTGTAAGCCCATTCCCGATATTATCCACCAACAATATCACGTCAGACAAGTGCAAAATTTATAGGCACTCTAGTGTTCAATCATCTTCCACCTTCAGATCACGAAAGGCAAACAAGCCAATCTAAATCCTCAGGTTTAAGAAGATTGAACAGGGGCAACGACTATTAATCCATGAATTTTGAGTTCCCGGACGAGGACATTATGTTTATGACTGATTGTGCAAAACCTAGACCGTATGACAGACCTGAACAAGGATCCCGATGGACTATGGTTTTTGATGGAGCTTTTAACACTCTGGACAATGGCATCGGTGTTGTGATCATATCTCCCAAAGGTTGTCATACTCCTTTCACTGCTAGGATATGTTTCAACTATACCAACAATATGGCCGAATATGAAGCATGCATTATGGGTCTCAAAGCTGCTATCGACTTGAGAATTAGATTCTTGAATGTATTTGGAGATTCGGCCTTGGTAATCAGTCAAATAAAAGTAGAACGTGACACAAAGCATCCTAATCTCATCCCTTACCGAGAGCATGTGTTGACACTGATTCCACATTTTGAAGAAGTTACCTTTGATCATTTTCCATGAGAAGAAAATCAATTAGCATACGCACTAGCTACTATGTCGTCCATGTTTAAAGTTAGATGTGATAATGAAGCTCCTCGGGTCACTATTGAGAGATTGGACGAACCAGCATACTGTTATGAGGTGGATACTGAAGAAGTAGTGAATAAACCTTGGTTCCATGAAGTGAAAAGATACCTCGAGGCCCAAGAGTATCCTAAGGGAGCTTCCGTTAATGATAAGAAGTTCCAAAGAAGGTTCTCTGCCAAGTTTTTCCTCAGTAACGGAATCTTTTACAAGTGTAACCACGATTCTACTTTGCTTCGGTGTGTAGACAAGACTGAAGTAGAGAAGATTATGGCAGATATGCATAAAGGTACCTTCGGCACCCATTCTAGTGGGCACACAATGTCTAAGAAGATTCTGAGGGCAGGGTACTACTGGTCCACTATGGAAGCAGACTATTATCAACATTCCCGAACTTGTCACAAGTGTCAGATCTATGTTTATAGAGTACATGTGCCTCTGATTCCCTTAAACATCCTGAATGCCCCCTGGCCTTTTGCAATGTGGGGCATTGATATGATCGGAGAAATTAAACCTACCGCTTCTAATGGTCACCGCTTCATCCTGGTGCCATTGATTACATCACAAAGTGGGTCGAGGAAGCCTCATTTGCTTCTGTTGCCAAGAATGTCGTGGCCCAGTTCATCATACATAACCTTATCTGTTTGTATGGTACTCCAGAAAGAATCATCACAGATAATGGTACCAATCTCCGTAATACTATGATCACCAAGCTCTACACTCAATTCAAGATTCAACATCATAATTCTTCTCCTTACCAACCGAAGATGAATGGAATTGTAGAGGCTGCCAATAAAAACATCAAGAAGATCGTACAGAAGATAACGGTGACATACAAAGACTGGCACGAAATGTTACCATTCGCTCTTCATGGTTACCGTACCTCAGTACACACATCAAAATGGGCAACTCCTTTCTCTCTGGTATACTGTATGGAAGCTGTCCTACCCATCGAAGTCCAGATCCCTTCCTTGAGAATCATGAAGGATGCAGGTTTGAATGAAGGCGAATGGGTTCAGACTCGACTTGACCAATTGAACCTTATTGACGAGAAAAGGCTCGCGGTTGTTTGTCATGGTCAAATGTACCAGATATGTATGATCAAAGCTTTTACCAAGAAGGTCAGACATCAGGAATATCAAGTTGGCGAACTAGTGATCAAGCGCATTATCCTACCACAAAGTGATCCCAGGGGTAAATGGACTCCTACATACGAAGGAACATTTATGATCAACAACATATTTTCTGGTGGAGCCATGATATTAACCACTATGGACGGTGACAACCTTCCACATCCAATAAATGCGGATATAGTTAAAAGATACTACGCATAAACAGAGACCCCCTAGGTTGACTGGCCTAGGCAAAAATAAGGGCATCCCTGGGAACCAAAAGGGTTCGGGAAAAAGTTAGGGATACATATATGAAAAAATATGTACACCTGGCAAGTCGAAAACCTGAAAAGGCGGCATGGGCAAAAAAGGGTATCCCGGTGGACTGAAAACCCTAAAGGGCGGTCCAAGAAAATTTTAGGGATTAAAAGCATATAACTATGTCCCGTTGGATCACCTCACTGACAGACTTCAGGATCAAGTGTCAAATGCAAATGGTACTAATCAATCCAGTCAGCATCGGTCTAGCAACAAAGTGATGAGACGCTCAAATATATAAAGGCAATAGCATAATGGGAACCCAATGGGATCATTTCACATGGTTGTTTTCTCTTTGTATACTACTTTGTATAGTTTTCATACTTACGACGAAATTCTCTTACTAGGATGCATGTCTCCTTGTACAAAAGCGCTTGTTATAGGAAGACTTCTTCAGATTAATACAAAAATTACCTCTTTGAAAGTGCTTAAACTGTTTATTTTTGTTTTTTTGTTTTGTTTTGCAAAAATGTCCAGTGATTATTTTTAACATATGCATTTGAATATAATCACCATTTACAAGTACACGCATAAAAAACAGAAGGATAGTTACTAATGGCTTTAAGAAATGGTACAATGTCTAAAAAGCCATATGCAAATCCCCGCAGATACATCCCACAATAGATACAAAGACATAGACGTCCTCCTATGAAGTCACTGCCATCTCCTCAGCATACAGCCTATTGACTTCAAGAGGTTCTGACACCCCCTGCAGAGCAAGAGTCTCCAATCATCTCCCCAGCATCTTAAAGAATTCCATATCATGGTTCATTAACTTCTTGGGTTCCCCCAACAGGGTTTCATAAAAGTCCTCAAGCAGTTTATGGAGTTTTCTTTCTCCAGTAGAGTTTATTTCTATAGTCACGAAAGTCCATCTCCCAGCAATTCAACTTCAACAAATAATGAAGAATCACATTCTTCATCCCCAACAACAGTCAGGGATTTATTTTCCCTCATTTCAACGACACTACAACTGATCAGTTCATATATTTCATTCATACATTATATTACAAACATCATAGAATATGCATACAAAATACATATAGCACAATCTCATTTATTTTGAGAACATCATGCATCATGACATTGCATACAGCTAAAATCTTTACATTTTCAGGAAAGATCAACAAACAAATATCATCATCAGTTTTCAACAAGTTCCAGATTAATACCTGAAATAAGACATGACAGTTATCTATGAGCAACCGATTGTAGATTAATACCTGAAACAAGCCATGACAACTATCTACCTGAACAAATTGAAGATTAACTCCCGAAACAAGTCGGGGAAACTATCTTTCTTTCAAATAGGTCAAAGATTAATTCTTGAAACAAGCCAGGGCAACTATCTCTACGGCCAACAAAAAAAAGTTCCAGATTAATACATGAAACAAGACAGGACAACTATTTGTGAGCGACTGATTATAGATTAATACCTGAAACAAGTCAGGACAACTATCTACATGAACAGATTGAAGATTAACTCCTGGAACAAGCCAGGGAAACTATCTTTCTTTCTCTAAGGTTAGAGGTTAATTCCTGAAACAAGCCAGGGCAACTATCTCTACAACCAACAAAAAACAAGTTCCAGATTAATACCTGAAACAAGACGGGATAAACTATCTGTAAACAAATTGATTGTAGATCAATTCCCGAAACAAGACGGGGCGACTATCTACATGACAAACACTTCCTTCAAGACATCTATTTTTCAATATAAATCGACTAGACATTTATTCTGATACTTCTTCCAATTTCTACCAACAATCACTTTGGATGGCATCTGTAAGCCAATCTATGATAGGCTCTCTATCACCTCTCCAAATGGCATCTTTAAGCCCATTCCCGACGCAATCAACCACCACATCATCGAGTGCAAATTTCTGGGCACTCTAGTGTTCAATCATCTTAGACCTTCAAGTCACGAATGGCAGACTCGCCAATCTAACTCTTAAGGTTTAAGAAGATTGAACAGGGGTAATTGTTGTACCCCAAAATTTTCCCTCTCTTTTCTCAAGACATTTCTCACAAAGATTTTCAAAAGCTCAGGTTTTCACAAGTACAATTGGACCCTCAAGCATCAGGTCGAAAGATGGAACTTCTGAATCTTCGAAAGGAGGAAGAGGAAAATGTCGAAAGGGAAAAGCAGATAAAAAAGGTGTGTCGAATTCAAAGTCTGATTCAGGCTATTCAAACCACATGACTAATTGAAAGGAGTGGTTGGCAGATTTTGACAAGTCGAAGAAGAGTAAGCTTGCTTTGATTTCCCAAGTTTCGACTAGGAAATTGCTTCCTTCATGCTTTCTTCGATCCACAAGGCAATGGCTTCCTTCATGTTCGCTACGATCCAAAAGGAAATGACTTCCTTCATGCTTGCTTCGATTCCACCTCTAAACCATTCGACACACATAGTTTCTACACTATGAATTACAATTTGAGGTTTGGACATTTAAACTTTATACCACTTAATCAACTGATGGTTACTGGTAGGAAAGTTATGCATAAATTCTTTCATTTTAACTAAGCCAATGAGATCATATTGCATGCTCAAAGTGGTCCATTCAGATGAATGTGGTCTATTCGAAGGACACACATTTGTTGGAAAAAATATTGTTTCGTCTATTGTTGAGTCTGGTCGAAGGTTGTGTGGTCCATCGAAGGACACACATTTGTTGGAAACAAATATTGTTTCGTCTGTTGTGGAGTCTGGTCGAAGGTTGTGTGGTCCATTAGAAGGACACACATTTGTTGGAAACAAATATTGTTTCGTTTGTTGTTGAGTTTGGTCGAAAGTTGTGTGGTCCATTCGAAGGATACACATTTGTTGGAAAAAAATATTGTTTTGTCTGTTATAGAGTCTGGTCGAAGGTTGTGTGGTCCATTCGAAGGACACACATTTGTTAGAAACAAATATTGTTTCGTCTATTGTTGAGTCTGGTCGAAGGTTGTTTGGTTCATTCGAAGGACACATAGTTTTTGGAAACAAATATTGTTTCGAATGTTGTTGAGTCTGGTCGAAGGTTGTATGGTCCATTCGAAGGACACGCGTTTATTGGAAACAAATATTGTTTCGTCTATTGATGAGTTTGGTCGAAGGTTATGGATCTATGTTATCAAAATGAAAGGGTGAAGTATTCAAGATGCCTCCTAAACAAAGTCTAATATTCTGCCAAGCCCAAGCTTGTTGTAATGTCCACATAACAGCCTAAAACCATGTCAAAAATAGTCTATTGTACTGCTATGAAACAGCCCTACACCAAGCTGCCACAACACTCCAAAACTGCTGCAAAACAGTCCTGCCATGCTGCTCCTAAACCAGTCCCATATTTGCATCAAAATAGCATATAAGAGCTGCACCTCGAAAGCTATGAAAAGAACATAGCCAAAATTTTCAAATTTTATTTTTTTTTCTCCCCAAAACCACAGCAAGACTCTTCTATAAATAGTTTGTTTCACAACACACAAAGGGGGCTTTTAGACAAGGAAAAAGGAGAAGAAGAAAAAAAGGGAAAGGAGAGAACCCAAGGCTGAAGCCTTAGAAAACTTTTAAACACAGAACAAAAAAAAACACAACACCTCTATTTCTTTTCTTTCGAACCTAGAACCAACAAAGACAACACCTCTTTTCTTTTCTTTCAAACCCAAGAGCATTCGAAGGCAGCAACTCAAGTCCAAAACACACATTCCAGCTTCAAGGCAAGTCTTCTTGACTCTAAACCCTTTGTTTCAAACATCATTAATCATTGCCTTCGAAGCTAATTTTTTTGTTTGTTTTCCTTTCTTGTCAACAACTAACCTGTACAAACCATAAAACAATGTTGGAGTGAGAAATTACAGCATGCTTCGAAACAAAGCCTTAGGCTTCGACACACACTGCTTTGGAGGCCCAAACAGAAGAAAAAGGTGTGTGAATCGAAGGGTGCATACTGCATAAATCGAAAGATTTGTTTTTTCTCTATGAATCGAAGGATGCATGCTTCAAGCATACTGCATGAATCGAAAGATTTGTATTTTCTCTCCTTTGTGTTGTTTTTGTTTTTTTTAAATATATTTTCTATATATTTTTCTTTCATTGCTATTCAATATGGTTGTAATAATTAGGACTTTTATTGCTTTCTACCCCCGTTTGTACATTTGTATCCCCCATTCCCTAAAGTGATGTAATAGCTTAGAATTTTAATTTCCACAAGTTACCGCTTTAATATAAATTGTTAGTTGTAGGGTGTGTATGACAAGATAAAATCAACAAGTAGACAATCCTAATTCAAGATAAAAATGCATGAAATCAAACACACTATTCACACGTGCACCTCTAGGGTAATATCACTTGTTGCCTCGGAAAATAGTCATGTCCCTCGAATATGGGCATTTTAGCAAAGACCCTCGATAAAAAGATCGTAGTGCCTCGATGTCCCTCGATGTTGCCTCTGGTAAACAATCTATTCCCTTATAAAAATTGCTAAAACGTCTCATAAGTTGTCTTCTATGACTATAGGATTGACCCACGCTCGTCCTTTCACATCCAATGACGGGGCTTCTTACCATTCAATGGTAAGATAGTAACATCTAAAGGAGGAGGAAAAGAACATAGACCTTTTGAGTAGGTAGGACGCTCGTAGTTGCTTGCTCGCAAACTAAAACCATTTCCACACTTACACTTTCAAAACATCTTCAAAAACAAACACCTCTTTGAACTATTTTTGAAACTAACACTTTGTATACAATCTTATAGAGACGAGAATTATTACAAAGTTTGCCGCAACAAAGGCATTTTCAAAATATTTTCAAACTTACACCACAAAGCACATTTTTCAAACAAAGTAACTTTCAAATGATCTAGCAAGCAACTAAGAGCCCGTAGATAACTACGAATGAAAAGGGTGCTAACACCTTCCATTTTCATTACCTACCCCCTGAACTCAAGAAAATATCTCAAAGGTATTTCCTGTTCTTTTCACCCTTTCCTTTATTGGATAAAATAAAAGTCGGTGGTGGCTCTTGCTATCCGCAACAATTGCGATCAAACGCAAAACACCCAAGTCAGTTCTCCCACCGTATCACACCTTCCCTTTTCATAACCTACCCCCCGAACTCAAGAAAAATATCAAAAGGTCTTTACTGTTCTTTTCACCCTTTCCTTTATTGCATAAAAGAAAAGTCAGTGGCGACTCTTGCTATCTGCAACAATTGCGATAAAATGCAAAACACCGAAGTCATTTCTCCCACCGTATCACAGAACTGGTGAATCTGCTGGGAATGAATTCTTAAAAGTGATGTTACCTTAGAGACTAGATCACCTTTATTGCTTTCATTTGTTTGACTTGCTTGCTTTACTCTTAAAAGGGTGTTTGGGTTTTGTTTAGATCCTCTACCCAGATCTGGGGGCATTATTAGGTAAGTAGCAATAGATTATTGAGACTGTACGATGTAGACCGATATGGTTGAAACAATGGCGACGTTAGTGTTACATATTTGTTGGTACTGGTATCTCTTGTGGCGAATCAAGGAGAATATGGGGCCTCTATGTGGTGTAATGAAGCACTAACTGATCGTAGAACCTTTAGTTGAACAACTTGGCCATTAGGAAGTAGTGAAATAGTCGGATTTGGTGCAGTCCGAAGTTAGTTGATACTCGATACTATGCTCATTGAGATTGGACTTTCGGGATATTTCGGTCGCCAAAACGGAGGCTTTTGCTGAAACAATGTCCGATGAAGAAAGAACAATGATATTAAGATTCCCTAGAAGTCAGTTACTCTTTAGGATAGGTTGAACCAACTAAACTTCAAGAGGGTACTTACTTATAAACCCCATGCAAGCATAAACCTAAGAACTTGTTTGTTTTTGCTTGTATATGGTTATGTGTACATAAAATCATGACATCATGCCATATCATTCTCAATAACCATTTCAAGGACCTAGATATTTATCTTTGTTCTGTTTTGTAGGATATGGCTTCCGCCTGCAGAAATACCATCCGAATCAACCTTGTCAAGGTTCCCCCTCAACTCAAAGAGTTAGCATCAAGGGTCCCTGAAAATTCTCTGTTCACCAAGAGATATGGTCGACTTCTCAACTTGGTTACCTCAAGCTTTGAAGAAGACATAATGCATGTGCTCTTTCAATTCTTTGATCCTAAACATCACTGTTTCACATTTCCCGATTATCAATTGGTGCCCACCATGGAAGAATTCTCTCTACTATTAGGAGTACCTATTCTTGATCAAATACCCTTCACTGGTATTGAGAAAGATCCACAACCTGAGGATATTGCATTAGCCTTACATTTGCAACGGTCTGACATTGTGGCTAATTGGGAAACAAGGAGTTGTGTCAAAGGTTTTCTAGCCAAGTTTCTGTTTGAGAAGGCTCAACAGTTTTGGGATGTTCTGGATTTGCAAGCTTTTGAAGAAGTCTTAGATCTTCTAATCTATGGGTTGGTACTGTTCCCTCACCCAGACCAACTTATAGATGTGAATGTGGTCAAAATCTTCCTATCTCGTAATCCGGTGCCTACTTTGCTTGGAGACATTTTGCATTCTCTTTACACCTGTACCATGAAGAGAAGAGGGATTCTTATGTGTTGCACACGGTTGCTATCTAGGTGGTTTATTTCACACCTTCCTCAATCAGTTTTAAAGAACAAATAAGGTTTGAGATGATCTCAAAGGATGATGTCGCTCTCACACTCGGATATTCATTGGTGTTTCTGATATTTAGAGGATGTTACCATCATTGACCGCTATGGGGAATTCCCTAATGTCCCACTTCTTGGAATTAGGGGTGGAATTACTTACAAACCTTCTTTGGCTTTATGACAGTTTGGTTATGCTCGGAGAGATGGTCCTCATGAGGCGCTTATCCAAGGTATTATATTTGACTACAAGAATGATGTCCAAGGTTATCGTCAAAGATTCGTACGAGCTTGGGGCATGGTAAACAAGGTTGATAGAAAAAATTTAGGGCATAAGAACTCTATTTCTTTGGAGCCCTGTCTCAAGTGGGTACGAGCTCGCGCTCAAAACCTCATGATGCCGTACTTGGCTATCCTACCAATAATTGTGGAGCCTATTACCGAATGAGACATTCCTTACACCATTCTCCACCCTGACATGCCTACTAATCTTGACGAACTGCAAAGGTCGTGGCTTCAACTTAAAAGAGAGCGAGACACCTTTGAATCCTAATTCTATGTAAGCGAGAGGAAGGTGTTGGAGCTTACAAGGCAACTTCACGAGGAGCAAAGCCTGAATGCTTACATTGCACTAAAGAGGATGCACCAGTGGGAGACCTGAGCCTTTTGTTTTAGGAGTATATTTTGTCTTTTTATTTTTTCCATTGTAAGCCCAAGAGGAATTTGTAACCTTTGAACTTATTAATACTATTGATGTTTTATTCCCTCTTTGGTTAAGCAAATTTAAATCTCTTAAAAGTCCTTGAAAACATTGCATTTGCATAACATGCATCATATCATAAGCAGGTTTTCCGACATAGGTTTCCTCATCTTCTACTGTTTATTTCAGTATAAGATGGATCTTGAGAAAACTGTCAAGGACTTGCAGACTCAACACTCTCAGTTTCAAGAGACTCTTCTCAACTTGGAAAAAGGTCAGCAAGAAATGATGACGCTTCTCGTCACGAAGAAGAAGACCAAGAAGAAAGTTATGATCAACATGGGGAAGAGGTTCAAAGGCCCTGCCCAACAAGTTCAAATTAAAGAGGAATCCTCCGAGGAGGATGAGAATCAAGATGAAGATGCTAGAAGCACCCGTTCTAGGGGTGGGAATAACCAAATTTCCGAGGACGAGGATTATTCTGATGAGCAATACCCACCGGCCGACGACAAATACAAGCAGCTAGAAGACATACTAAAGGCTGTAGAGATCCAAGAAGTGCCTGGCTTGGACTTTGGAGACTTGGGTATAGTTCCTGGGGTGGTTATTCCCCACAAATTCAAAATACCTATCTTCGCCAAGTACGATGGTGTCTCATGTAAGAAACTTCATCTAAGATCATATGTCTGTAAGATTCAACCGCACACCGCTGATAGGAAATTATGGGTGCAATTTTTCCAAGAGAGTCTATTGAAAACGCAGTTGGAGTGGCTTTACCAATTGGAAGGGGATAATATCCATACTTAGGAGGATTTGGCTGCTTCCTTTTATCGCCAATATCAATATAACACTGATCTTACACCAACACGGGTGCAATTACAAGGCATGACCATGGGTTCAAATGAGGGATTCAAGGAATACGCCCAAAAGTGGAGAGACTTGGCTGGCAGGGTGCATCCAGCTTTAACTGATAGAGAATTAGGAGACATGTTTATGGGTACATTGACTGGTCCTTTCTTCAACTTGCTGATTGGAAGTTCATCATTCGGATTTACTGAATTGATCTTAACTGGCGAGAGGATGGAATGTGGAATTAAAAGCGGGAAGATGCCCATGGCCTCTACCTCTATTGCTGTGAAAAAACCATTTATTGGTAAAAAAGAGACTAATATCGTGTATGGATCAAGAAGTCGTGCTAAGAATGAATGACATCATTCATTGGGGGCAATATTAATTTCCAATCCAACTCCAACTCAACGACCGCGTCAACAAAAAAACCCAACAAACGCCGGATTCCCAAAGAAGGCAATATACTAGAAACAATATGCAACTATCTCAAGCTCTGCAACACCTATTGAAAGCCTATTTGGCGACCTTGCGAGATCCCCCTTCCAACCCTAACACGGCTTCTCCAAAATATAAACCCAATGCCAAATGTGCTTACCATTCAAATAGTCCCGGACATGATACCAATGACTGTTGGGCATTAAAAAACAAAATCCAAGATCTGATTGATAACAAGATAATTGAATTCAACCCTCCACCAAATCCTAATGTGATCACTGCACCCATGCCTAGTCATGGTAAGGGTGTCAATGCTATTGAAGATGCCTATTTTGTTTCCTCCATCAACAATTTGACCACTCCTTTGAAGACTGTTAAAAAGAATTTGGTGAAAGTCGAAGTATTTCCAGGTTGCTTTGAAGACTGTTATGTTAGAACATAGTTTGATTCTACAACCCTCAGTTAGAGTTTTGATGATAACAAAATACAAGATTAAATAAATTGTAAGATTTATATAAGACATATATGCTACTTAAAATTATGTTGTGTATTTACAGAAACTCTGATGGAATCAACATCAGAATATCAGTATCAACATCAGCATCAGAAGATATGTCAGCATCAGAAGATCAAATAACATGTGCTATACGCTGAAGCCTGATGAACAGAATCTGCACATAAAATACTCTGACTCTGATCAAGATCCTAACCAAGTCATCAGCACTCAGAAGCGTCAGCATAAAGGAAAGAACACTCTGATTACCATAAGCAGAGAAGACTCTGAAGTGTCAACGTTACTAAGCATTCAAGACAGATTTATTACCAACGACTTTATTCCAAGACAAGATCTTCTCAAAAAGGAAAGAACGTTATTATCATTGAAATGGATTTATGGACAACCAACGTATCTCTTCCGTGGCTATTTAAACAAGACTGTGTGAGAAAAGAAAAGGCTAATCATCTTCACGCATATACACGCCTACGTAAACGTTCTCACTCATTCAATTTGCTAAAGCTTTCAACCATGCCTACTCAAAAGCATTAGCAGTACAATTTCATTCTAAGCTTAATATTGTGTATTATCACAATTGTGATATATAGTATTATTAGAAAACATCAAACACACTTTTGTTCAACTATCTGTAAGAGAATTTCCTTGAGATAAACCGGTATGTGGTTAGACTCAAGAAGGCTTTAACAGTTGTTAAAGCAGTTGTTGTATTCAGTTGAATATAGTGGATTAAGACCTCGTTGGAGAGAGGCGAAATCACCTTGACAGGTGGACTGGAGTAGTGTGAGATCAAACGAACCAGGATAAAAATACAGTGTTGTCTGCATTTGATTTTAAGTTTTACAATTCAACCCCCCTTCTTTTGTTTTTCACATCTTCAATTGGTATCAGAGCGCCTGGTTCTGAGCTTATAACACTTAACCGTGTCAGTACAAGATCCACCGTCAGAAAAACACAATGGCAGGACCACATCAAAACATCAGTAATGACAACAATGAAGACAAAGACAGATTCAGTGGCAAACCTCCAGTCTTTGATGGAGAGAACTTTGATTACTGGAAAGACAGAATTGAAAGCTTCTTTCTGGCCCATGATGCTGATTTGTGGGACATGGTGACTGATGGATACACGCACCCAGTGGATGGAAGTGGTCAGAAGATTGACAAGAAAGCAATGTCTGATCAGCAAAAGCGTGATTTCAGAAATTATCACAAGGCCAAAACAATTCTTCTCAGCGCCATCTCTTATTCTGAATATGAAAAGATATCAAACAGAGACACTGCAAAGAATATGTTTGACTCTCTGAGAATGACGCATGAAGGCAACATTCAAGTCAAAGAAACCAAAGCTCTTGCGCTCATTCCAAAGTATGAGGCATTCAAGATGGAAGAAAGTGAATCAATAGAGACTATGTTTTCAAGATTTCAAATTCTGGTTGCTGGTCTCAAAGTTCTTGACAAAGGGTATTCCACTGCTGATCATGTTAAGAAGATCATCAGAAGCTTGCCAAAACAGTGGAGGCCAATGGTCACAGCGCTTAAGCTAGCCAAGGATCTCAACAAAATCTCTCTGGAGGAACTTGTCAGCTCCCTCAGAAGTCACGAGATAGAGCTAGAAGTAGATGAACCTCAAAAGCAAGGTAAGCCATTAGCTTTAAAATCTAACAGAAAATCTGACTCCAAAGTTTTGCAGGTTGTTAAAGAAACCTCTGATGGGTCCTCATCAGAAGAAGATGAACTATCTCTCCTCTCCAGAAGAGTGAACCCATTATGGAAGCAGAGGCAAAGGAAGTTCAGGAATCCCAGAAGATCAGAGAATCAGAATGAATCTTTCTCCAGATACAGGAGGTCAGAATCCTCCTCTGGACACAAGATCTGAAGGTTCTTCAGGAAGCAGAAAGCCAAACAACAAAGACATCATCTGCTATGAATGTAACGAGCAACGACACTACAAAAGTGATTGCCCAAAGCTTCAGAAGGATAAGCCCAAAAAGAAGTTTGGAAAGGAAAAGAAGAAAATTCTCATGGCTACATGGGATGATTCTGACACATCTGAAGCTGACTCAGAATCAGATGATGAGAGAGCAAACATAGCTCTCATGGCAAACATAACAGAAGACAGTGAAGCTTCTGAGTCAGACTCTGAATCAGATACATAAGAGGTATTTCCTGACTTTGCTATAAACTTTACTAAGGCTGAACTAGCTGAAAGCCTTAATGAAATTCTGGAAAGATATCAGCAGATCATAGTCAAATTCAGAAACCTGAAAAGGAATCTTGCTTCTGACTCTGATAAGACTGAGAGTCTCAAATTGGAGAATTCTGAGTTAAAAGATAAAATTTCAAAATTAGAAAATCTATTGCAAAACTCTCAGAAGGAAATAATCCCTGAAACTCCCAGCAGTGCTGATGAGATCATCAAGGAGTATGATCACAGCTTTCAGAAGTTTCTGTCTAAAAACATAGATAGAAGCAAAATGGCTTCAATGATCTATGGAGTTAGCAGAAATGACAGAAAAGGAATAGGATACCATGGCAAGGTACCTACACCAAAAAATGCCATGGATTTAGTTATAAAACGCACTTCACTTAATTCACACTTTGTATATGGGAACACACATGACATCAAATATACAAGTAGTAATTATTCTGTCAAACCAAAATTCAACCAGAGTTTTGGTAAAACTAACAAATCAGGACCCAAGAAAATATGGGTACCTAAGGATAAAATAATACATGTGGCAGATATCTTTAGCAGCAAAGCAGAAACACCAATCATGGTACCTAGACTCTGGATGCTCACGACACATGACGGGAAGAAGGCATATGTTCCAAAGCCTGGAACTTAAGCCTGGAGGCCACGTAGGCTTTGGAGGCAATCAGAGAGGAAAGATCATTGGCTCTGGAACAGTAGGTAATGGAAATCTTCCCTCTATAAGTAATGTTTTATTAGTAGATGGATTAATGCATAATCTGTTATCCATAAGTCAATTAAGTGATAACGGTTATGATATAATCTTTAATCAAAATTCATGCAAAGCTGTTAGTCAGAAAGATGGGACTATCCTATTTAATGGAAAGAGGAGAAACAACATTTATAAAATAAAACTTTCTGAACTGAAAAGTCAGAATGTAAAGTGTCTTCTGTCTGTTAACAACGAGCAATGGATCTGGCACAGAAGATTGGGACATGTTAGTATGAGAAGAATATCTCAGATTAACAAACTCAATATGGTCAGAGGATTTCCTAGCCCAAAGTTCAATTCAGATGCTCTGTGTGAAGCATGTCAGAAAGGCATGTTTGCAAAACCAGCCTTCAAATCTAAAAACGTTGTTTCCACCTCTAAGCCATTAGAACTTCTGCACATTGACTTATTTGGACCAGTTAAAACTGCTTCAGTCAGTGGCAAGAAGTATGGGTTAGTAATCGTCGATGACTATAGCAGATGGACATGGGTAAAGTTCTTAAGACACAAGGACGAGTCACACTCTGTGTTTGTCACCTTCTGCAACCAAGTTCAGAATGAAAAGGATCTTAGAATCGTCAAAGTCAGAAGTGATCATGGTGGAGAGTTTGAAAACAAAGATTTTGAGTCATTCTTTAATGACAAAGGCATTCTGCATGATTTCTCTTGTCCTAGAACTCCCCAGTAAAATGGAGTTGTAGAACGAAAGAACAGAACATTGCAAGAAATGGCTAGAACCATGATCAACGAGACTAACGTTGCTAAGATCTTCTGGGCAGAGGCAATAAACACAGCGTGTTACATTCAAAATATAATCTCCATAAGACCTATTCTGGAAAAGACTCCATATGAATTGTGGAAGAATAGAAAGCCCAACATTTCCTATTTTCATCCATTTGGATGTACTTGTTTTATTTTGAATACTAAAAATTATTTGAACAAGTTTGACTCTAAAGCACAAAAGTGTATTATGTTAGGATACTCTGAAATCTCAATAGGGTACAAAGTATACAATACAGAAACACAGATTGTGGAAGAATCAATCAGTGTTCGTTTTGATGATAAGCTTGACTCTCAAAAGTCAAAGCAGAATGAAGTATTTGCAGGTATGGAAGTTGAATTCACAGGTACTGAAGACAAGTCATCAGAAGTTCTTAACAGAGACACTCCCTCAACATCATAAAGAGGCACTGCAAGCAATCCAGCACCTTCTGTTGATCAACTTCAGAAAAGACCATCCAGAAGCAGCATGGATCACCCAGAAGAAACAATCTTAGGAAGAAAGGAAGATCCAATCAGAACAAGATCTAGCTTCAGAAACTCTGAAGAATCCCTCATGGGACTTGTTTCCCTAATTGAACCATCATCAATTGATGAAGCACTTTTGGACAATGACTGGATTCTAGCAATGCAAGAGGAGCTGAATCAATTCACAAGGAATGACGTATGGGATCTAGTTCCCAAACCAAAAGGATTCAACGTCATTGGAACAAAATGGGTGTTTAGAAACAAACTGAATGAACAAGGTGAAGTCATAAGAAACAAAGCACGATTGGTAGCACAAGGTTATAGTCAGTAAGAGGGGATAGACTATACAGAAACCTTTGCTCCAGTTGCCAGGTTAGAATCTATCAGACTCTTAATTTCATTTGTTGTTAATAAATGCATCACTCTGTATCAGATGGATGTTAAGAGTGCATTCTTAAATGGCTATATAGAAGAAGAGGTATATGTGCACCAACCCCCTGGTTTTGAAAGTTCCAAAAATCCAGAATATGTTTTTAAACTAAAGAAGTCACTGTATGGTCTGAAACAAGCTCCCAGAGCTTGGTATGAAAGACTAAGTAACTTCTTGTTAGAAAAGGAATTCACCAGAGGGAAAGTGGACACAACTCTATTCTGTAAGACAGTTAAGAATGACATCTTAGTATGTCAGATTTATATTGATGACATCATATTTGGATCTACTAAATCTTCTCTGGGAAGAAAGTTTGCTAAGTGTATGCAGGCAGAATTTGAGATGAGCCTAATGGGGGAACTGAAATTATTTTTGGGCATTCAGATTAATCAAACCCCAGAAGGAACTTACATTCATCAGAGCAAATATGTAAGAGAACTTCTGAAGAAATTTGATCTCTCAGAATGTAAGCCATCAAAGATTCCAATGCATCCCACGTGCATTCTGGAAAGAGAAGAGGTAAGTAAAAAGGTAGAACAAAAGGTCTACAGAGGTATGATTGGTTCTCTTCTTTATCTGACAGCTTCAAGGCATGATATTTTATTCAGTGTATGCATTTGTGCAAGATTCCAATCAGATCCTAGAGAATCTCACTTAACAGCAGTTAAGAGAATTTTCAAGTATCTGAAAGGTACTACTAATCTGGGTTTGTTTTATAGAAAATCAAGTGATTACAACTTAGTAGGATACTATGATGCTGATTTTGCTGGAGACAGAGTTGAACGTAAAAGCACTTCTGGAAGCTTCCAGTTTCTGGGAGAAAATCTGATCTCATGGTCCAACAAAAGACAATCCACAATTACTCTATCAACAACAGATGCTGAATACATAGCAGCAGCTGGATGCAGCACACAAATGCTCTGGATGAAAAGTCAACTTGAGGACTTCCAGATATTTGAGAGTAACATTCCTATCCTCTGTGAAAATACTTCTGCTATATGTCTTAGTAAAAATCTAATTTTACATTCTAGGGATAAGCATATAGAAATAAAACATCATTTTATTAGGGACTATATTCAGAAAGGGATTTAAAATTTAAAATTTATTAACACAGACCATCAATGGGCTGATATTTTCACAAAACCACTTTCTGAAGATAGGTTCAACTTCATTCTGAAACATCTCAGCATGAAGCTCTGTCCAGAATAAAATTGTTTTAATTTTATATATTAACCTTCAGAATTGTGTTTATTTTCTGTGAACTACTGATCAATCTTCTTTCAGAACTTTAGAAATGCAGATTGTATCAGAATCTATCCATGAAGATCTGAGCGCTTCATTTCAAGGATAGAAATGTGCTGTTCACTCAAGCAAACAAGTGTCATCCAGTCATCAGCTATTTTCTGAGGCTGAACACGCGTTCACGTTTCTGAAAAGGCAAAGCGCTGATTGGATGCATTGAGACACATGTCATGGGTAACCGTTCCAAATATCTTTCTGAATCCCCTAAAATCAGCTATCATTAAATGCTAATAATCATTATTAATTTCTCTCTCTTAAACGTTTATGTTTTCAAAACCTTTTTAGAAATCTATTTAAACACACTTCACACCATTTACACGTTTTACCTTGACTTTCATTTTCTCTGAATATTTCTGATTTCAGTGTTCTTCTTTCTCAAGAAAACCTTTCAATCTTTCTCAAGATCATTCTGGGCTGTTTCAACCATAGGAAGCCTACCAGCTCTCCTGATTACATAAACATTGATCAGCAGTTTCTGATCTATTTTATCTCTCAGAAGGTCAAGATAAATCTAGCTCATCTTCTGTTCAACCATCTCAGAACAAGTGTCAAAGAAACAAGAGAAGAAGAGCGAACAAAAAGGGATTGGATACCCTTGGGAAGACTGATATCAGATATTCTTACAGAGAATAGGCTGATTGATCATTTGACAGAGGCACAAGAAATCAGCACTCTGGAACCTACTGTTGGCAAGCAATTGAATGCCAAAAATCTGAAGAAAATGAAGTTGATAGAGAACATCAAGAAGGAGCCCAGCGTCACTCTTTTTTCTGAAATCTCCAGCAGAAGAGTCCCTCTGGACGACTTCCCTCTGTTCTTAGAGATTGACTCCAAACCATAAATCATTCTGAGATATCTGGATGCTTGCAAAGCTGATGGTACAACACCAAATCTGAATATTCAAGATCTTCAGCAGAAGGATCCAGAGGTTGTTCTGAAGAAGACAAAGAAAAGAAAAGCTGCTGCAGAAGGATCCAGAGTCTGAATATCGTCAACCAGAGTCAGAAGAATAGATTATTCCAGCTGAAGACTTGGGTCAAGAAGAAGTTATTGCAGAAAGCTCTGAGAAGCATCCTGTTTCTGAAGATCCTCAAGCTTCATCTCTTGACAGACAGACTCTGGAAGACTTGAAAAGATCTGATATGCTGATGAATGAAATAATGGATAAGCAGGACATCAAAATTGATGCTATAGCAAACATGGTATCTCAGCAACAGAAAATAGCAATCAAATCAAGAGCAACTTGGAAGCTCTGTTCACACGTCTTCCACCTCCCTCTTAGAATTTTCTTGTGTTTTCCTTGTTTTCTTTACATGTTTGTCTGTAATACTTTACGTGTTCTGAACTTATCATTGCTTCTGTTTTTAATATAAACGCTTTTTTAGCTCTGATCAATTTAGCTTTGATTATTTGTGCTTTTTGATAACTGACAAAAAGGGGGAGAAAGAATGATATTTTTCAATAACGGACTACTGAGACATAAGTCTCAAACATTCTAACATTCTGATATATTTGAAATTCTTTCTTTTGAAAAGCTTACAGGTACAAGAATCTGATGAATCTGATGAACTCTGATAAAGTAAAGTTTTGATGCTCAAGGTCTCATGGAATTAAAGGGAAGTAACCAACTCAGGGGGAGTTTTTCTCTTCGTTGCTCTGATATCTTTTATTCCTTATCTTCTTATCTCTGATACCTTTTATTCGTTATTTGTTTATCTCTGATACCTTTTATTCTTTAATTTTAATTGGAAAAAATATGGTTTTTGTCATCATCAAAAAGGGGGAGATTGTTAGAACATAGTTTGATTCTACAACCCTCAGTTAGAGTTTTGATGATAACAAAATACAAGATTAAATAAATTGTAAGATTTATATAAGACATATATGCTACTTAAAATTATGTTGTGTATTTACATAAACTCTGATGGAATCAGCATCAGAATATCAGTATCAACATCAGCATCAGAAGATATGTCAGCATCAGAAGATCAAATAACATGTGCTATACGCTGAAGCCTGATGAACAGAATTTGCGCATAAAATACTCTGACTCTGATCAAGATCCTAACCAAGTCATCATCACTCAGAAGCGTCATCATAAAGGAAAGAACACTCTGATTACCATAAGCAGAGAAGACTCTGAAGTGTCAATGTTACTAAGCATTCAAGACAGATTTATTACCAACGGCTTTATTCCAAGACAAGATCTTCTCAAAAAGGAAAGAACGTTATTATCATTGAAATGGATTTATGGACAACCAACGTATCTCTTCCGTGGCTATTTAAACAAGACTGTGTGAGAAAAGAAAAGGCTAATCATCTTCATGCATATACACGCCTACGTAAATTTTCTCACTCATTCAATTTGCTAAAGCTTTCAACCACGCCTACTCAAAAGCATTAGCAGTACAGTTTCATTCTAAGCTTAATATTGTGTATTATCACAGTTGTGATATATAGTTTTATTAGAAAACATCAAACACACTTTTGTTCAATCATTTGTAGGAGAATTTCCTTGAGATAAACCGGCCTGTGGTTAGACTCAAGAAGGCTTTAACAGTTGTTAAAGCAGTTGTTGTATTCAGTTGAATATAGTGGATTAAGACCTCGTTGGAGAGAGGCGAAATCACCTTGACGGATGGACTGGAGTAGTTTGAGATCAAACGAACCAGGATAAAAATACAGTGTTGTCTGCATTTGATTTTAAGTTTTACAAGTCAACCCCCCTTCTTGTGTTTTTCACATCTTCATGTTACCACTGTGCTGCGCAAATTAATGGTTATACATGGCTGAAGAAAGGTGTCCAACACCTGATGGATAGCCATGAAATTATATTTGAGAAAACTCCGTCTGTGAAAAGTTTTACCCAAAGTGTATCTCAAGAGTTTGAAGATGTGTCTATCATTACCATTTCAAACACTCTTGTTAGGATCACCTCAAAAGGTCCTATTAGGGTTTCCGCTGAACCAAGAATAGTGCCACTGATTATCACCATACAGGGGCCAGTCCCCTACTCTTCTGATAAAGCTATGCCATGGAATTATGGGGCAGAAGTGTATTACCATGGTATCAAGCAAGAATCGTGGATATCCGAGAATGAGAATGCTGAAGTTACAAACATTGCTGGATCAAGTAAAGTTACTAGGACGGGAAAAATCTTCTCTCCAGAGATCTCACCTCCAACAACCTCTACTACACCCATTCGCATTACTGCTGTTAAATCTGTAAGTCTCAGAGTGCCTAAGAGGGGGGGTGAATTAGGTCTTATAAAATTTTATTCGGTTTTATGAGAATGCTTGGTAGTAATTTTTGGTTAAGTGTTTGAAGGTTTTGTTTATATCTTTATCTTTTCCTGATTATGATGATGAAAGCGATAAATGCAGAAAAGTAAAGAACACGGTGATATATCCTGGTTCCCCTCACAATCCGAGAGTACTCCAGTCCCCTTTCCAACACGAAAGAGATTTCACTATAGTTAGAATGATTGTACAACCTATGCTTACTATCTAACCTATAAGGTGATCAAAGGTTCTTAACACCTTTAAGACCAAACAAACACTAATGTGAATGAAGAACAATCCTCTTCAAATCACAACACTTACTTCCAACAATCCTGGATAGTAAGGGAATAATTCCTTTAAGTAATACAATGATTTAGTTTGAAGTATATGAAGAGCTTTATCAATCTTCAATTGATCTTCTTCTTCAAGATAAAAACAATTCTCAACAATGTATATAAATGTTCACAATGTATGAATGAAACTTGTAATGATAATGAAAGTGTATATGGCAAGTTTCACAAAATTATGAACACATGAAAGTTTATGTGCAAATTTGAATGAATGAGAAAATTGTTAATATGAAGAAGGTTTTTGTTAATTTCAAAATTGAAGCATTGTTTGAAATAAGAAAATCTGCATTTTATAAAGTTACAAGAACCTCTTCATTCATGCCAATTCATATGAAAAGTTACAATGCATTCATGAAAAGATACCACTTGAAAAATGTTCAAAAAACAAAGTAAAAGTTGCACTGGTTCGCTAGGAACCGGTTCCGACACTGACAGAACCCGGTTCTTAGTGAACGTTATAAGTTGGAATTCAAAATTATCACGCAGGAACCGGTTCCCCTATTGGTACAACCCGGTTCCTGGTACAAAAACCAGGGACATGTTTTTTGAGAAAAGCTGGAACCCGGTTCCTTGTTAGGGAGGAACCGGTTCCTAAAGGATTATTTTCAAAAATACTTTTTGAAAGATATTTCAAACAAAGTTTTCTTGATCTTAAAGTTATGGAATATGTATACGTTGATGAATTCATATTGTGAACATCTATATTCAAGATTTTAAGAATTATTTATACCATATTTGACATTTGATGATTCTTCAATAATTCTTCAATAATCTTCAAGATTTTTATTTGATATTGATAAGATTTTTGCACATCCTTTGAATGTTGATGTCCATGTTGTCTTCATCAAAACACATGCTTTAAATATGACTTGAGAAGCTTGCAATTACATTCTCCCCCTTTTTGATGATGACAACCAAGTCTTGAAAACGATTTCTTGAAATGTTTATGTTGTTTTGTATAACAAACTTGTTGAGCAAATGCAAGGCTCCCCCTAAATTGTATGCTCCCCCTAAGTCCATGATTCTTTTAATTTTGGAGTGAGTTTGATATTTTATGGGCCTGCAATTTCGTTGAAACAAAACAACACACATGCATATTCTTCTCCCCCTTTGTTAACATAAAAAAGGATGGGGAAAAAGAGTGAAATAAATACATATAAAAATTAAGACGTGCATTTTTAGAGAAACATTAGATATCACCTTCATCCAAAATACCAAGTTCTCTTCGGATTTGGAAGAAAGGTTCTCGAGCAAGCGGTTAAGTGAAGATATTTGCGAGTTGGTTATGAGTATCCACAAAAGTGACTTCGGCATCTCCTTTAAGTACATGATCACGGAGAAAATGATGTCGAATATCTATATGTTTGGTTCTTGAATGCATGACCGGATTCTTTGTAATATTGATAGCACGTGTATTGTCGCATCGAAGAGGAATGCATCCGAGATCAAGTCCATAATCACGGACTTGTTGCTTGAGCCAAAGAATTTGTGCACAACAACTACCCGCTGCTATGTATTCTGCTTCGGCCGTGCTAAGAGCAACACATGCTTGCTTTTTACAAGCCCATGATACTAATGCATTTCCAATAATGTGACAAGTACCACTTGTGCTTTTACGATCAGTTTTACAACCTGCATAATCCACGTCAGAATAACCAATTAAAGTGAAAGTACTACCTTTTGGATACCATAGGCCGACATTAATTGTTCCTTTAAGATACTTCATGATCCTTTTAACTGCCATGAGGTGTGATTCCTTTGGATTTGCTTGAAAGCGAGCGCAAAGACAAACACTAAACATGATGTTAGGACGGCTTGCCGTTAAGTACAATAAAGAACCAATCATACCTCTGTACTTTGTAATATCAATTAGAGTACCAGATTCATCTTGATCAACATATGTACCGGAGCCCATTGGAGTATTCATGGCTTTACAATTGTCCATATCAAACTTTTTCAATAATTCTTTGCAATACTTAGATTGGTTGATGAAGATTCCATCTTCTAGTTGCTTGATTTGTAGTCCAAGAAAGTAGTTCATCTTTCCCATCATAGACATCTCGAATTCTCCTTGCATCATCAATGAGAATTCCTCACACATTTCTTTGTTAGTCGATCCAAAAATGATATCATCAACATAGACTTGAACCAATAAAGTGTTACTTTGGATTTTATAATGAACAAGGTTTTATCAACCTTACCCTTTTCGAAACCTTTTTCACACAAAAAATTGCTAAGTCTATCATACCATGCTCTTGGTGCTTGCTTTAAGCCATAAAGAGCCTTTCTCAACTTAAAGACATGTGAAGGATGTTTGAAGTCTTCAAATCCCGGGGGTTGTTTGACATAGACTTCTTCATTGATGTATCCATTCAAGAATGCACTTTTGACGTCCATTTGAAAAAGCTGAAAATTTAATGAACAAGCATAAGCAAGTAAAAGACGTATAGCTTCTAACCTTGCAATCGGAGCAAATGTTTCTTCAAAGTCGATTCCTTCCTCTTGATTGTAACCTTGGGCAACCAACCTTGCTTTGTTTCGAACAATTCGACCATTCTCATCAAGTTTGTTCTTAAACACCCATCGGGTACCTATGATGTGTTTACCACTTGGTCTAGGAACAAGTTCCCAAACTTGATTTCTCTCGAATTGATTTAATTCTTCTTGCATAGCAATAATCCATTGATCATCTCCTAAGGCTTCATCAATTTTGGTAGGTTCAATTTGAGAAACAAACGCCATGTTTAAGCAAGCATCTTTTAGATTCAATCTTGTTGATACTCCTTGGCTAATGTCACCAATAATTTTATCAATAGGATGGTCTCTATGAGTTCTCCATTCTTTTGGTAGATCATTGGTCTTTGAATCTTGTTGTACAATGTTTTCTTGATTTTCCGGTGATTTCTTAATTTGATCAAATGAAAGATCTTCCGGGGGTAAATCTATAGGATCATCATCATCACAAACAACTACTTCCTCCTTGGAGGGGCTAGTTTCATCAAAAGATACATGCATAGATTCTTCAATAGTTAAAGTTCTTTTATTATAAATTCTATATGCTTTACTAGAAAGCGAATAACCAAGAAATATACATTCGTCGAATTTCTCGTCAAACTTACCAAGATTATCTTTGTCATTATTAAGAACAAAGCACTTGCATCCAAAAATGTGAAAGTGAGCAATATTTGGCTTTATTCCTTTGAAGAGTTCATATGGAGTCTTCTTTATTATAGGTCTAATGATAACTCGATTTCCAACATAACATGTTGTACTAACCGCATCCGCCCAAAAATATTTAGGAAGATTTGCATCATTAAGCATTGTTCTTGCAAGTTCCACTAGAAACCTATTCTTTCTTTCAACTACTCCATTTTGTTGTGGAGTTCTAGGTGCTGAAAAATTATGAGAGATACCATGTTCTTCATAAAATTCTTCAAATTGAGCATTTTGGAATTCTCCACCATGATCACTTCTTATGGATACAATCTTTAGTGATTTTTCATTTTGGATTTGCTTAGCATACTTCTTAAAGGCTTTAAAAGCATCACTTTTCTGCACAAGAAACAAAGTCCAAGAATATCTAGAAAAATCATCAATAATGACTAAAGCGTATACATTACCTTCGAAGCTTTTTGTTCTTGATGGACCAAAGAGATCCATGTGTAACAATTGTAGTGGTCTTGTAGTAGACACCACATTCTTAGATTTGAAAGTTGTTTTGGTCTGTTTTCCCTTTTGGCATGCATTACATAATTTGTCTTTGATGAACTTCATCTTTGGTAGACCAATAACTAAGTCATGCTTAACCAATTTGTTCAAGTGCTCCATGTGAATGTGAGCGATCCTCTTGTGCCATAACCAAGCGTCATTGTTGTTTACCATAAGACATTGTACCTTCAGAGACAAATCATCTAAAGTAATCATAAAAATATTGTTAATTCTTATACCTTTGAGTTTTACCTCATTGGTTGCCTCATCCATAATGAGACATTCATCTTTGTTGAATTTGATCTTGAACCCTCTATCGCAAAGTTGACTTATGCTAAGAAGATTGTGCTTTAATCCTTCAACATAGAGAACATCCTCAATTTGAATGGATGGAGGTGTGCCAACTATTCCAACGCCAAGAATCTTTCCTTTGGTGTTGTCTCCATAGGTGACATACCCTTTGGCTTTATGTACTAGATATGAAAATTAGTGTACATCTCCTGTCATATGCTTTGAACATCCATTATCAAGATACCAAACATTTGATGTGGATTTCAAGCATACCTACACAAACAAATTATTCTTTGTTAGGTACCCAAGTTGCCTTGGGTCCTTCATAGTTAGTTCCCTTTTTCACCCACACATAATGCCCACTTGTTATACTAAAGTTTCTAACATAGCAAGCATTAGGTGTATGGCCTTTAATACCACAATAAAAACAAGCAGGTTCAAAGTTACTTCTATATCTAGCAGGATAAGATTTCTTCTTAGGAAATGTTTTCTTTTTCGATACATTAGCATTTTTCTTTTGATGATTATGAACAACTTTCTTCTTTTCTACTTTCTTGGGATTGGAACTATTACTAGCCTTTACAAAAACAGTGGGATTGTTACTTGGTTTCTTAGAATTCACATAACCAAGACCCCTTTTATCATTTGGATAACGTTGTTGGCTTAGTAATCCTTCCAATCCTATTTGTCCTTTTTCATATCATTCAATGACTCTTTTCAATTGAACAATTTGAAAGACATTTGATTCACACTTGGAGCATGCAAAGTTTTCTTTTTCTTTAATAAAATTCTGTTTTTGAAGTTCAAAATCTTTAGTCATGGTGTCAATTTTTTCTAAACAACTTAGAAGTTCTTTTTCTTGATTTGACACCTTTTTGTATAAACTTTTGCATTCTTTCAAGAGTTCATCAATAGCGTCTTGAACATCATCATCAAAAAGATTAAATTCATTACTAACCTCTTCTTCATTGTCGGAGTGATGTGAAGCCATTAATGCTAGATTTGCACATTCCTCGCTTTCCGAATCGGATGAAGAACTTATCTCATTATCTTCCCATGCAAAATAAGCCTTTTTGTTCTTGAACTCCTTTTTGCCTTTGAATCCATTTTTCTTGGAGAGTTTTGGACAATCCGGCTTTATGTGACCTTGCTTTCCACATTCATAACATGTGACATCTTGTGTTGATGTGGAGGCTTCTTTATCTTTATGATTATAAAATTTCTTCCTCTTGACAAAGTTAGCATTATGAAGATTATTTTTATGACCAAAATATTTTCCTAACCTTTTTACAAGAAGCAAGAAGTTTTCATCTTCCTCCGATGCATCTTTATCTTGACTTTCCTTTGAATCAACTTTCAAGGCAATGCCTTTGGATTTCTTCTCTAAATTTTCATGTTTTTCAAGTCTACCGAGTTCCGTTTCATATTCTTGAAGTTTGCCAAATAATGTAGCGGAAGTCATTGCAGAGAGACTCTTCTTTTCCGAGATTTCCGTTACCTTTGGTTGCCATTCCCTAGTCAATTATCTAAGGATTTTCAAGTTGAGTTCATCATTTGTCAAGGTTTTACCAAGAGCATTTAAGTGATTTGTCAAATGCACAAATCTCTTTTGTAAGTCAAGGATGGATTCTCCGGGCTGCATTCGAAATAGTTCATATTCTTGACTCAAGGTATTTAGCCTTGATCTTTTTACTTCAGTCGTTCCTTCATGAGTTTGAACCAGGGTATCCCATATTTCTTTTGCTGTCTTGCAGTTCGAGACACGGAAAAATTCGTCCATACTGAGTGCACCTTGAAGAAGGTTTATTGCTTTTTTGTCATAGAGAACTTTCTTTTTATCATCGTCGTCCCATGCAGTTTTGGGCTTTGCAGAACCAATGCCATTGATTACGGATATTGGAATAAATTAACCATTTTCAACAGCATCCCATACTTCCTCTCCTTGTGCTTCTAAATGCGCCTTCATGCGTATTTTCCAGAAGTCAAAATATTCACCACAGAATAGAGGAGGCTTGTTGTTACTACCACCATCTCTGAAAATTGGTTGATGATTTGCGGAAGCCATTCTGGATCTTTAGGAACAAGTTACCTATAACTTGCTCTGATGCCAATTGTAAGTCTCAGAGTGCCTAAGAGGGGGGGGGGGTGAATTAGGTCTTATAAAATTTTATTCGGTTTTATGAGAATGCTTGGTAGTAATTTTTGGTTAAGTGTTTGAAGGTTTTGTTTATATCTTTATCTTTTCCTGATTATGGTGATGAAAGCGATAAATGCGGAAAAGTAAAGAACACGGTGATATATCCTGGTTCCCCTCACAATCCGAGAGTACTCCAGTCCCCTTTCCAACACGAAAGAGATTTCACTATAGTTAGAATGATTGTACAACCTATGCTTACTATCTAACCTATAGGGTGATCAAAGGTTCTTAACACCTTTAAGACCAAACAAACACTAATGTGAATGAAGAACAATCCTCTTCAAATCACAACACTTACTTCCAACAATCCTGGATAGTAAGGGAATAATTCCTTTAAGTAATACAATGATTTAGTTTGAAGTATATGGAGAGCTTTATCAATCTTAAATTGATCTTCTTCTTCAAGATAAAAACAATTCTCAACAATGTATATAAATGTTCACAATTTATGAATGAAACTTGTAATGATAATGAAAGTGTATATGGCAAGTTTCACAAAATTATGAACACATGAAAGTTTATGTGCAAATTTGAATGAATGAGAAAATTGTTAATATGAAGAAGGTTTTTGTTAATTTCAAAATTGAAGCATTGTTTGAAATAAGAAAATCTGCATTTTATAAAGTTACAAGAACCTCTTCATTCATGCCAATTCATATGAAAAGTTGCAATGCATTCATGAAAAGATACCACTTGAAAAATGTTCAAAAAACAAAGTAAAAGTTGCACTGGTTCGCTAGGAACCGGTTCCGACACTGACATAACCCGGTTCTTAGTGAACGTTATAAGTTGGAATTCAAAATTATCACGCAGGAACCGGTTCCCCTATTGGTACAACCCGGTTCCTGGTACAAAAACCAGGGACATGTTTTTTGAGAAAAGCTGGAACCCGGTTCCCTGTTAGGGAGGAACCGGTTCCTAAAGGATTATTTTCAAAAATACTTTTTGAAAGATATTTCAAACAAAGTTTTCTTGATCTTAAAGTTATGGAATATGTATATGTTGATGAATGCATATTGTGAACATCTATATTCAAGATTTTAAGAATTATTTATACCATATTTGACATTTGATGATTCTTCAATAATTCTTCAATAATCTTCAAGACTTTTATTTGATGTTGATAAGCTTTTTGCACATCCTTTGAATGTTGATGTCCATGTTGTCTTTATCAAAACACATGCTTTAAATATGACTTGAGAAGCTTGCAATTACAAAATCTGTTACGGATACTCGAGGAAAGGAAAAAATTAACGAGCTTTCCTGGACGGAGGCGCCCACAAAAGATATTGCAATTGAGGACCCATCTACCCAAGAGATGGAGGAGATTTTAAAAATTATTCGAAAAAGTGACTACAAGATAGTGGAACAGTTGGGGCAGGAACCCTCGAAGATTTCCATGCTGTCTTTATTGCTATGCTCCGAGGCACAAGCCCAAGCCTTGTTAAAATTCTTGAAAAATGCACATGTCCCACAAGAAACTACGGCCGACCAATTTGAAATCCGTGTAGCAAGCCTGACTGTTGACAATGGTTTGGGATTTTCAGATGCCGATTTGACCCCGGTGGGGAAGAATCATAACAAAGCTCCGCATGTTTCCATCGAGTGTAAAGGCACCACTTTAACACATGTGCTAGTGGATATTGGGTCCTCCCTGAATGTCTTACCAAAAGGTGCTCTGGATAGGTTAGATTGTGAAGGTTTAGTATTAAAACTTAGTGACATTATGGTGAGGGCTTTTGACGGATCAAAGAGAATGGTCCATGGAAAGGTTGATCTCCCTATCATGGTTGGTTCCCAAGTATTCAACTCAACATTCTATGTGATGGATATCCACCCGACTTATTCTTTCCTACTCGGACGCCTGTGGATTCATGGGGCAGATGCAGTTACCTCCATACTACATTAAAAGCTGAAGTACCCGTTCAAAGGGAAAATTGTCACTGTCTGTGGGGAAGAAGAGTTTATGATCAGTCATTTGAATTCATTCAAATGTGTTGAAATGGATGGTTAATTCATTGAGACTTCTTGTTAAGCTTTTGAGTTGGTCCCTCCAATGATTGTTGTTGCCAAGGTCATTCCTATCACTCCCAAAGCTGCTAAAGATACACCAAGGATGGCCTCTCTCAAAGATGCTCGTGTCGTAGTAGAAGACAGAAGTTGGACCATTTAGGGTTAACTTCTTGATATCCCATATAAGTCAGACAAGTTTGGGTTGGGCTTCACTTCTAAGGCTCAAAAAGAGGTTCAACATGCTCGTGTTGGTAAACTGCCTCTCCGTATTAGCAACAATGAAGTTAATGCTCTTGGAGACTCTGATAATGACGGTGTCTGGGACGACTGGATCTACCCAACTGTTGATGGAGGACTCAATAACTGGGAGACCAAGGACTTTATATTAATCTCCTTCAGCCAGGAGTAATTACCATTTCCTGTTTTTATTACTTTGAGAAATTTATCTGTAATCTCCATTAAAATAATGACTTTAAACCATGTGTCATGCCCTGGGCACAATGGTCCATTTGTTTAGGGTTTGTCATTTTCATATGCCATATGCTCATTTTAATGAAAACATTGGACTATTTTGCATTCAAATTTTGTGCTATTTATCTTTCTTTTATTTTACTGCATTTTTAAATTGCCATGTGACCTTACATGCACACACACACACATTTGCAGATCCACATCCACTCCGGATCTCATTGACAACGATTCTTCTATTTCCATCTATGACTTTGAAAATCCAATCTATCAAGCTGAAGATGAAGGTGAAGAAGTTTGTGAAATACCTGGGGAACTCGCCAGACTCCTAATACAAGAGGAGAAGGCCATTCAACTGCACGAAGAACCAGTTGAAGTGATAAACTTGGGGACTGAGGCAGATAAGAAATAAGTCAAGATTGGCGCTAACCTGGAAGACAGTGTCAAGGGCAGATTGGTTCAGATGTTGCATGACTATTGAAACAACCTGGCTGAACAATCATCTCGTGATGAAATATCAATGAAGTCGCCACCAAACGTCTTTTATCCCGCCAAGAGGGAAAGGTAAACATCGAGAAAACCTGAAGAGGGAGAAGCCACGGTCTTTCGACCGAGAGATAAGGTAAGGGAGTATGTTACGCGAAGGGAAGGTATTAGCACCCCACACGCCTGTAGTACTCTACGGTATCCACTCTTGTTGTCTAATCTAATGGGTGTGGTCAAAACCTATGTCTATGGCTTAAAGCTAAAAAGGGAATGCATGCGAAAGAAAAAAAAAGAAAACAATGTAGGGAAAATAAAAGATGTGCTCAGTTGGGCCCTACCCCAATGCCTACGTACCCCTTTTAAGGAATCAGAGCTGCCGTAGTTCAGCTCATATTTTCTGGTTGGTTTGTGTTTTTTAGTTAAGACAACAAAAATAGTCAAGATGGCAAAACATCAAATAAAACAACAAACAAATGAGATGGTAAAACATCGGCTAAATAATAACAAAGTAAGATGTCAAAGATAGCAAAACCCTAAATGATAAAACATCACACCTAACAAATGACTTTGAGAGTCAAAGTAGGATAACCAACATGTTTGATGGCGAAACATCGGCTCTAGACAAGTATGCGATGGCGAAACATCAATAAAACGGATGACAAAACATCACACCTAACAATGATATTAAGAATAAAAGTAGGATAACAAACATGTGCGATGGCGAAACACCGGCTTCAGACAAGTATGCGATGGCGAAACATCAATAAAACGGATGATAAAACATCACACCTAACAATGATATTGAGAATCAAAATAGGATAACAAACATATGCGATGGAGAAACATCGGCTTCAAACAAATATGCGATGGCGAAACATCGGCTAAAAGATAATAAGGTATCATGGCAAAGATGGCGAAACGCCAAATGATAAAACATCACACCTAACAATGACATTGAGAGTCAAGGTAGGATAACAAACATGTGCAATAGCGAAACATCGGCTTCAAACAAGTATGCGATGGCGAAACATCGGCTAAAAGATAACAAGGTATCATGGCATAGATGGCGAAACATCAATAAACCGGATGACAAAATATCACACCTAACAATGATATTGAGAATCAAAGTAGGATAACAAACATATGTGATGGCGAAACATTGACTTCAAACAAGTATGCGATGGCGAAACATTGACTAAAAGATAATAAGGTATCATGGCATAAATGGCAAAACCTCGATAAACCGGATGACAAAACAAAGCCAAAGGGCGCACAAACAAATAAGATTGATTTATATATTTTACCTTGAAGAAGGGTTTGATTTTATTAGAGGTGTTTTAGGATTTGCCAAGAAAACAATTTTTGTTTTAAGATGCAAAATGCAAAGGAAGGAAAAATAACTAAGGGAAACTAGCCTAGCACTATCCCTAGTGTTATCATACAATGGTTGACCCTAAGGTTAAGGATAAAAAAAATTCCTACCCTATGCTGGCATACATGGATTCCTACCTTAATCAACATGTCAAATGAAGCTTAACAAAACTATCCTATAGTGAAAAAGCAATGAGAGAGATGTCGTGATCTCAATTTCTAAATTGAGTGACTCATCGATCAACAATAAAAAAACAATAAATATCCTATAGGGAGCATGCACTGAGAGCGAAGTCGTGATCTCAATTTCTAAATTGAGTGACTCATCGATCAACAATTAAATAAAAATATCATATGGGGAACATGCACTGAGAGCGAAGTCGTGATATCAATTTCTAAATTGAGTGACTCATCGATCAATAGTTAAAGAAACAAACACAAACACAACATGTGTATCAAATAAAACAGAGGGCCTCCTGACATATATCAGCAACAGAGGTCCCATCATGCAACATAGAACTATACAAAATGAAAATAGAAGAAAGGAAATAGTGCAATACCAACGGATAACTATCTGTAGCAACTGAGCAAGAATAAAAGAAACCCAGAGAACTTCAAGCAAGCTGGCATCAGCAGACAAATCAAGTCAGAAATTACGCCATCAGGATGTAAGTATTGAGATTTTCAGATATGAACAGATCCCATGGACAATGTATAGCATTCATAATCACATACATATATCCTGCATAGACTATCAAATATGCCAAACACAAGTGTAGTACCAATATAATAAATTGTGTTCCACAAATAAAGTGAAACACATTAGCCTCAAGTCAAAAGTGGAAAACTTTTCTCAGAGTACCTCGCACATTCAACAGCCAAGTTAGTATTCCCATAATTATAATGATGCCTCTCATAAGGGATGGATGATGACACCATAATGAAGTGAGAAAACATGATAGCAATTATCAAAACATTAGATATGATAAACAAAAAGAAATAGGCATATGCACAATTTGGTCAAAAGTTAGAGGAATGTTGCTCCTTTCTATCACCATATTAAATTGACAATTGAATATCAATCAAGGATCATGGGAGCTTGAGAAGAATACAATCAAAGACCATGAAGGTCAGTAGAAACCACAATTCAATCATACTCAAATACTTCATCACAACTCACAAGCATAATAGGAGAGGAATCCCACACAATGCATCAAAGACTTAGATTTTAAGCTAACCATGGAAGAAAGTCAAACAAGGACAAAATTAGAGAGTTTGTAACAATCAAAGATTTGAAGTAAAGCTTCCAAAACATGATTAGGACATGATCAAAAGGTTAAAGTGTTGATTCTATAATATGCTGCACAAGTGCATTCAAAATGCCTCAAAAATTGAACAAGGATAAGAGAAAGAAGCCAAACTCCATTCATGATTAAAACAAACTAAAGTAATAGGGATCAATTACTCTCAAGTCTTCATGAGACTATCATTGAAGTTTAATTTCCCTTCATGTTATCATTGGCCATCTAATGACCTCAAACTCAAATTGAAAACTCAAGTTTCAAAGTAAAAATCAATAAGAAAGCAAAAAGTCCTGAAACATGCATCAAACGGTTCAATCATTCAAACATGGGGCATTAAGTGAAATGACTTGAGTTTATGTGGATAAACAGAATCAACATGATCATTAGGTTCCCAATTATAGGCCTCACTCAAGTTCATTGGCCATCAAGCATATTGCAACAAGATATGCAACATTAATTGGGTACCTTCACTTCAAAAATACATCAAAAAAAGAAAAGGGCTTCCATAATTCAAACCAAAATTTTATTAGCATCCTTGAGACGTATAAGAGTCAGCAAACATGTTTTAAGTTCATGGATGGATGAGGAAAGGATCAATCAAACTTCAAACATCAAAGACTAGTTTGCAAAAACCACCAAACTAGACAAGTTTTCCAAATATTTTGTAGAAAATACCAAAACTTATCAATTAATTCAAGAAAAATCTTTTTAAGGACCTAAATCCATCTATGAACCTTAAATAAGAACCAAATTCAATTGAAATTCAAGGCTAGTTGATTTTTGGAATCAAAACAAACAAGGGAATTAGCAAAACCCTAATTATTTAGAAAACGAACTCAATTATTGATTAATCAAATTCCAATTCTAAAAAAATCAAAATAAAATCATACAAAAATAAAGAAAACTATAAAGATCAGAGAACTTATTTTTTTTAAATTTTTAGAATTAAAGAAAAGCCAAAAATAAAATCAAAATTCAAACCTTTAAACAATTAAACAAAAATTCACATCTCAAAATAAAATTCCAATCAAAAGTCAGAAAAATATCCAACCAAAATTATATTCAAATATTAGAATCAAAAACAAACATCCATAATTTTTTTGTGGAATTTTTGAATTAAAGGAAATATTAAAATAAAATCAAACAAACAATTAAACAATTTAAACTATTATTTAATGGCAAAATGCAAACCCTAGCCAAAAGTCACAAAAAGGTCACAAAAAAATTATATTCAGACATTATAATTGAAAACAAACTTATATGATTTTTTTTGAGGATTTTTGAATTAAAGGAAATATTAAAACAAAAATTATGAAGCAAACATTTCAAATAAACTTCTCAAATTATATTTTTAATCAAAAATAGAAAACATGCTAAACCAAAATCAGAATCAATTTTTAAATTATTTTATGAGTCAAGGATAATTTTTGTGGGATTTTTAAATCACAAGAACTATTAAAATAAAAATAATCATTGAACAAACAATTAATTAAAATTATTAAATTTTGAACCAATCAAAACATTTTTAAAAAATTCCAAAAAAAATATGATAAATACTAGAAATTATTGTTAGCCTATGGTAATGTTTTCATGATTTTTGAATATGTTTTGATCATAAAAATAAAATCAGAAGTAAATCAATTAAAATCAAATAATATGAAATGCATTAAAATTTCAAATAAACCAATCAGAGCGCGCCACCTCACTTCGTCTTCAACCTCCAGCCTAGGGAAAAACGCGTGCAAAATTAAATTCAACACCTCATGTTCTGATCCTTCGTTCTATCTCAACTCTCAACCAAAATTCATCAAATTAAGCGCAAATCAAAGCTAACATATCATACAACACTATGCAATTTGAAACAATCTCAAAGATCAAACATGGATCAAGAAATCAAGTCTACAAAACTGAAAAAACTCACTGTAAACATCAAAACCAGAACATGATTTCATCCATTATGCTTGAATCAAAGCTCAAATATACATCAATCCTAGTGATTGGCCAGCTAGCAACTCAATGGACATGATCTACATCATCAATTCAAATTGAAACACATAAATCAAAGTTCAAGAAAACTCACATGGATGTGAAAACTAGAAACTCGATTCCTTCACTCCAGAAGCAATCCAATGGTGCAAGCTTGATCTCCTTACTTCACTGAAGCTAAACCACCAAGAATTTTGAAGAACGATCCAAGGAGAAGAGAGATTCGAAGCAATTTGCATAGATACTTGAAAATTTTCAGATTTGGAATGTAGCTATTATGAGCCTCTTCTTTCACAACCGAGCCCTGATTCTTGTTATATATAGCACGAGAGGAAGAGGATAGAAGTGGTATTTGGCACTCAAAGTCGTTGGAGGGCAAGTTTGGTAGTTTATGCAAAAAGTGAGGTTGCACATAGGGCCTATGTTTCACTCGTGAAAGCTCTCATTTTCTTTGCGTTTTATGAGCCAAATGAGGTCAAGAACAAATGCTCAAAGTTCCAGGTTATGACTACTTGAAATGAGAAAATGTTGATGAATTTGCAAAATCGGGCAAGTTTGTGATTTTTTTAATCAAACAAGTACAATACCATATGAGGCACGAAATGGTGAGTGCAATGGGCCTCATCATGTTACAAATTGGTTATGGGCTTAATTAGAAACAAAAGGAATGGTTGAAACTCGAGTTCTCAAGAAATAGCATTTTGCTTGCTTGGTCAAAATTCAATAAAATGCCTCAAAATACCAAAGCTCATAACTTGCTCACATTGTTGAATTTGGACACAAATGAGTACAATTTGGAAAGGTATTGAAAATTTCTACAATCCCTTGGTTTTGAGTTTTTGCAATTGAATCCATTAAGGCCCTCAAAATTTGACATGAAATTCACTAATTTTGGAAAATGACCTATAATTTTTACTTGAGGCATGAACTTCCAAAGACCATAACTCTTGACTCTTTGCCAATTTGGACATGAGACCAAAAGGATAAGAAATATCACGCTCTTATCTTTCCAAGCATATTTCATTTGCATTTTTTTGATCAAAGGTGAATAAAATATGAATTTTTGAAGTTAAGTCCTCATTTTCCAAAATTAGAAACTTTTAGGGTTTCTTCATGAACAAGTTTCAACCCAAACCTCAATCTTTTTTATCCAATGATCAAAATGGACTTGAAATATGAAAATTACGCCCTTGAATTGATGGTTGACCAAAAGTTCACTTGGTCAACCTTGACTTTGACTGATTTTGACCAAAATGACCATTTTGCCCCTTTGAATCAATTGATCCACTTCCCTTCAAAATTGATGATCAAGACTTCAAACATATGATCTTCCAAATATATAGAGGTCATGTACAAAGATTCACTTCAAAATTCTCAAGAAATCTTGATAAAATCCCAAACCCTAGTTTTGGTTAACACCTTAGGAGACTGATGAATCATCTTCAAAACTTCAAATCCTCTCGATATCTTGGCCAATTTATTATACAAAGACTTTTCAAATACCAATGAGATGTTGTAGCTTCCAGATCAAGATTTGTACATTGATAAATAGCCTTGATCAAACAAAACCCTAATTTTGACGGGTGAATCAAAAGAGTGATTCCTCTTATAATCAATCTCAAACTTCAATCCTTTGATGATCCAAAGAGATGGATAAAATATCTTGAGATATGCAATAACTTTTGATCTTGAAAGATCCAGAGGTTTAGATGATAAGTTTTGACTTGAGAAACTTATCAATGCAATCAACCTTCAAAGCTTGAGGAAGACTAGATAACCAAAGTATTTTGATCCCATCACAATGTATGAATGCAATGCAATATGATGTTCATGATGAAACATAAGCCTAAATCAAGAGGGTAAATTTTGGGGTGCAACAGCTGCCCCTATTCAAATATCTTCAACATGATAAGTGAGAAAAGTGACAACTTTCGAGCGTTCAGAGTTGAAGATGATTGAATACAAAAGAACCCGAAAATTTACACTCTTGAAGAAAAAATAAAAAGAAGCAGAAAACCCTTAAGACATGCGTTAGAATGAAGTTGTAACGCCGGTTGAAACAGAACAAAAACAAAAGAAGAGTAGACGCAACTAAACTTCCGGGAAAATGTGCCAGGGCAAAACTGGGCTTCAAAAAAGGTGAGATAAAACTCAAATCAAAGAGTATAGGCGAAACTAAGCTCTGGAGAAGAAAACGTACGCGGGTGAGGAGACGAAACTATGAGCTCGACCCAAAGAAAAGTGGCTAGAGTGCGTGATTCTAGGAGCACTTGCTAATCTCAACTAAGATAGACAGTATGAAGGAACTGAAAGAATCCCAGAAATGAGGAACAAAAGCGAGACGAAACTCGACTCAATAACCAGTTAGAAGAAACTAAACTAGATGAGTACCAGGACGAAACTGGATTTCACGCACGGGTAACGAGGTGAAACTCGACCCAAAGCGAGAGTGATGAGAGCGCATGTTTCTCAGAGCACCTGCTGGTCTCAGATTAATGGATAAACAGTGACGAAAATAGATAAAAGAATCCAGGGAACAAAAGAGACTGATTTCAAACCAAGGATGCAGTACGAACACTACACTCGGTAAACGAACACCGTCAAAGGGTCCAAGGTATGAAAGCAAAAACGAGACGGAACTCGACTCAATAACTAGTTAGGAGAAACTAAACTAGATGAGTACCAGGACGAAATTGGATTTCATGCGCAAGGTGAGGAGACAAAACTTTGAGCTCAACCCAAAGCAAGGATATTAGGGCGTACACCTAAAAACATGTTGAAAGCGAATATCAGGACGAAACTGGTATTCGAAAGGTACATCAATAGACATTGGAATGAACTGGAGCGGGTAGTGAAGACTAAACCCGAGAAGACCACGCCAGGGCGAAACTGAACTACAGTCAAGAGTAGACACTCAAACAAACAAATGATTGACGTCAAAAGGATATTGGTATAGGGAGGAAACTGAGATAATGAGGACGAAGACCTCGCTGGGGATTTAATCTAAAGTATTAGCAAATTCACTGGGGACAACAGAAACAATAATGGCTTATGTTCCGATGCATGTTTGAATTCTTTATATACAGCGTAATGTTCCATATAATGGAAATGCTACGCGTTTTGGTAGATGCAATGTAATAATGCATGTTTAAAAGTTCCACTAGGGAATGGCCAATTGAGAAGCCAAAAAAACCAAGAAGTCAGAATCTGACGTGACTTGCAAAAATAAATTGCAAAATCCAAAGGAGAGGAGAAAATATGGGGAACCGCTAGAGATGGAACCTCGAAGAGATGAAGTTTCATGGGGAATAACAACCGAGAAACTAGTAGAAACGGTCCACAAACATTGAGGGGAGCTGTAGAAATAAACTGCAAACTCCTAGAGAAGATCGGATCGACACTGTAGCTTATGGAGTGGGACGCCATCTGAAGATTAGAAATTGAGGGAGAAGATCAGGGCAAGACTGTAATCTCTGAAAAAGACAGTGCGCGGCCGTGTTGAGGATGACACCAAGACAACAAGCCCGACGTGAAGGGTGAAAAACCTTTGTTGGGGGAACAAAGCTCTGCTGAGGAAACGGGACTTCACCGGGGATACAGAACCTTGTTGAAGATTTTTGTTGGAGAGATTTTTCTTTTGGAATGCAACCATTGGATGGATCATGCAGATAGTCACACGGCATCGACCTTACTAGGGATAAGGAAAGATCTTAACATAAGGATGCTCCAATCAACAGACCGGCTGGGAAATGAGAGGTCATGGAGAGGGATCTCTGTTGGCAACTCCATTGGGGATTCCTCAGATCCGAAGTCTCAAAATGAAGCCTTTAAAAGAAGATTCCTGGTGTGATACGGTGGGAGAACTGACTTGAGGGTTTTGCGTTTTATCCAAATGTTGCGGTTAGCAAGAGTCGCCACTGAATTTTCTTTTATCCAAAAGGAAAGGTGAAAAAGCACAGGAAAGACCTTTGAGATGTTTTCTTGAGTTCGGGGGGTAGATTATGAAAAGGGAAGGTACTAGCACCCTTTTCATCCATGGTTTCCCATGGGCTCTTAGTCACTTGCTTAGATCACTTGCTTTGGTTTGTTTGAAATGGTGTTTGATGTGGTTTTGAAAGTATTTTGTAAAAGAGGATATTCGTTTAGGCAATCTTTGTAATGATTCTCGTTCGTAAGAATGTATACAAAGATGTTTGTCTTTTTGAAAATGTTTTCAATGTTTGTAAGGTGTTTTTGAAATGTGTGTGTTTGCTTTGAAAATAGCAAGGATTTTGTTTGAAATGGAGCAAGTAACTAGAAGCTATCTACCTACTCAAATGTCTTTCTTATGTATTTTCTATTCCTTTGGCATTGTTGTCTTACCATTGAGTTGGTAAGCAACCCTATCTTTGGTTGTAAACGGGATGGGCTTGGGTCATCGTATAACTATGATTAGAAATGTTTGCAAAGTATCTTAGCATTTTTGAGGGACCAAGATCATTTTGTAAGGCAACTTTTGAATAGCGTCATCGAGGGACTATGATCTTAAATTTGTTTTGTTTTGCAAAGATACTTCGCATGCATAACATGGCCATTTTATTTTAGGCAACCAAATGGGAGAAACCCTAAGGGTGCTTGTGTGCAAAGTATATCATTTTCATGCTTTTGATCTTGCATTTAGGGTTTTCTATTTGTTTTGTTTCGTTCTTGTCATACAAATCCTAATTACTAACCATGGCATATGAAAGCAACAAATTGCGTAATGTAAATATACTAAGCTATTACAATAATTTTATGGGAGAGGGGAATACAAGTTTGAATGGGGATTTGCACAAATAAAACTAAATACATTATTACAACCAAATCAAATTTGCACGAATTAAAATAAATATAATACAATATTTAAAATGTAATGCAATGTAATGTACATGTAAAGAGATTTTTGATGTCTTATTTTTATGTAAAAGAATATTTAATTTAAACCTAAAAATATAAAGAAAAAAGATTTAATTTTTTGAAAAGGGTTTAACCCTAATTTTATTTATGAGAAAATAAAGTTTCTATATTATTATTTTTGTACATTTTCTTGTATGAAATAATAAATAATATTGTTTATAAATATTAAAAATTAAATATATGCAAAAAATAGGTATTTGTAAGTATGAAATGTAAAATAAAAATATTTAGTTTATTTAATTATATTTATAAGTTTATTAAGAAATAAATTATATCCTATCAAAATAAACTATATTTTTTATGTGAGAAATAATAAAAAAATAAAATAAAAGTGTAAAAATAATTAAATTATTTTTTTAGGATTTTTTATCATTAAAGAATATAATTAAAAGTATTAAATATAAAAAATGAAAAATAAAAAATGAAAAGAATTAGCAGGGGGTGAGATAGCAAATTAGTGGTAGTGCTAGCAAAAACAAACAGGCCCAGGAAGTAAAAAGCCCAACAGAGCTCGTCCCTGTCCTGCCTTCTTCTTCCTCACGCCTTGGCCAGTTCAACCTGCAACTTCCTCATGCTTGCATAAAAATGGAAACTTATGACATGAAAAATGTAGCTTTTGAACTCACGATTCCAACCATATAAATTATGTAATCTAACTATCAAAGATCAAAGAGAATTTTAAAATCCCTAATTTCTAACCTAAAATTTTCAGAGATTTCAACTTCCAAATTCTCTTAGCACAATTAAAATCAATGCAAGATAATGATATGTATAGCTTCGTTAGGATGAGAACTACACTTTTTATTCACAGATCGTGGCCTGAGGTTGCCTGTACAAGGAGATATAGTTTGAAAAATTACCCCTTCAGCTGGAATCGTGTATGGAAATATAGTGACTTTAATGGAAGCCTGATGATTGCTTGAGCTTCCTTGAGCTTCCCTGAATCTATTCCAATACTTACCTTGCTCTGAAAATGGCTAGAACTCCCTGACCAAGTCCAACTGCAAGCTTCAAACTTAACAATGGAAGATGGTGAAACAGAGGTTACAAAACACGGATGATCGTTTGGATGAGTTTAATATCAAGTATATAAGGTGTTGGAATGGTCTAAACATAAAACGCACGAGCCAAATGGATGCTAGATGTGTTTGTGCAGAAACTGTATGTTTTTGACAGTTTTTGGTGCTTTGCTTGCTCTAAGTGTTTCATGCCTTTGCTTGGTGTCCTATGTGTTGTATATTGTTTGCATATTAGTATAGAAATGGTTTCAAGTCAGCTCTCTATCAGCTGTACAAGCCCTAGCCTTTTTTCAACTTTTCTTGTACTTGAAGCAAAGTGATAAGACAAAGCTCACATGCTTGTACCAACTTGCTTAGGGTTGGTATTTCTTCCCCACAAGTTGCCTTTGGTTTGTGGTACTTGCATGTATAAAGGGGATAGGTCCAATGCTCAAGATCACAAAGTTTTCAAAAGTTACTCTTTTTCAGAATGGCAATGAGACCTTTTTGTCATAAATGAAATTATCAATTGGATAAAGATTAAAAAGCATGGATAGAGGCTTTGTCAACTGAGTAAGCATTTAATTAAGGAGTGTGTAGCAAGTTTAGGACCTGTAAAGCATGAAATAGCCAGCATAGGATTGATTTGCAACTTGGTTCTTCATGAAATGGATTGAACAAAAAGTGAGAAAATGCCAACTTCCTCTCTTCGATTCTCTCTACTCAAAATGATCTTGGAGAGTTATTGGACATTTTGGAAAGCTTGCAATGTGCTCTATAATCCATCTTTGAAATGAATTTTGAGATACCTCTTGGAACTAGGTGAAAAATTTCCATGAAGTTGGGTCCAAAACCTGCTAAATTAGGGCAATATTTCACTAAGTTAAGAAGTTCATGGCCATGTATTCATAGATTTATATCTTGAGATCCAAGAATCTTTAGGGAAAAGTTTGTGAAGAAAAGTTGTAGATTTCATGAAGATCTACAACTTTCATGTTGGGAAGTTTCCTTGAATCATTAGGCATCATGGTGTAAAAGTGGTGTAAAGTTGAGAAAAAATAAGAAAATTTTTATACTTTGAAAAATTCTAAGTTATGAAAATTTTCAAATTCAAAACCCTAATTTTAAAATTTGCTTTTCTTGATGAACATGTTTCACATTTTGACATATCTTGATGAATTATGACCCTTGGTACTTGATTTTGACCAAAAAGTCAAAGTTTGACTTTTCAGTGTAAAGTTGACTTTTGATCAATTGACTGCAAATTTCATCTGTCAATCCAATTAACTTGAGATGTTTTGAACCATGTAATTGAGTCAAGATGATTCCATTGAATCCTTGAAATCATGCTTGAACTTAATTGGTCATTGGCTAGGTTAAAAATCAGAAATTGCCCTTTCTCAGTCAAAACCCTAATTTTGACCATTTTGCCCTTTTGATGATTGGATCAAATTTCTTGAGGAGTTGTGATCCAAACTTGATCAAATGGTACATATGAGTCTAAACTGTTGATGTGGATCAAAAATTATGAAGTTTGACTGTAAATTCGCCATGGTTGACTTTTTTCCCCAATTTAGTTGATTTTTAGGTCAACTGTCCAATTGATTGAACAAAAGTGTAATCCCAGGCTTGAAACTTACCATGAGAACTCTTACGGATCCAAGATGATGTATGAAAGTCACATGAAGCTTTGATGGTCCAAAAATCCTTGTGCAAATTCAAACCCTAATTTTGGGTTATCAGTGCAAGATGAGATGTCTTGAGCTGACCAAACCCTAATCTTGTCTTGAGTCAAAGAAATCTTGTGAGAAAAGTCTTGATAAATGAGAGGGAAAATTTTGGGGTATAACAGCTGCCCCTGTTCAATCTTCTTGAACCTGAAGAGTTGGATTGCCGAGCTTCACCGTTCGTGACTCGAAGGTAAAAGATGATTGGACACTAGAGTGCCCGTAAATTTGCACTTGACAAAGTGTAGTTGAGGGAATGAGCTTAAAGATGCCATTTGGAGAGGTGATAGAATCTTGTTGGAGATTGGCTTGTAGATTCCATCCAAGAATGTTTGTTGAATTGTAAGTTGTAAGCTGAAAGAATGAGTATCAGAATGATGTACGCGTCTAGAACGTATTTGAGTTGTATCTGTACTTGAAATCTAAATAAGTATCAGAATGGCATCTGTGTCTGGAGCGTATCTGAACTTTGGAAATCTGAATGAGTATCAGGATGGCATCCTTTTCTGGAGCGTATCTGAACTGTATCTGAAAGATGATTCTGAGTGAGTATCAGGATGGCATCCGGGTCTGGAACGTCTCTGAACTGTATCTGAAAGATGAATCTGAATGAGTAACAGGATGGCATCCGTGTCTCGAGCGTATTTGTCCTGTATCTGAAAGATGAATTTGAATGAGCAACAGAATGGCTTTCGTGTCTGGGGCGTATCTGGACTGTATCATGAACTTGAAATCTGAATAAGTTTCAGAATGGCATCCGTGTCTAGAGCGTATCTGAACTGTATCTGAATGTTGAAGTCTGAATAAGTAACAGAATGGCAATCATGTCTGGAGTGTATCTGTACTGTATTTAAAAGCTGAATTTAAATAACTAACAGAATGGCTTCCATGTCTGGAGCGTATCTGAACTGTATCATGATTGCATATTGTTAGCGGTAGCTTATTAATCTTATCCTGAAAAGGGTAAAATGTTAGATGAAACACAAAGTTATGTTGCATGAAATGTATGATGCAATATATGTGTTTTATCAATGTTTATGATATGTGGATGTAATGTATGCGCATGTAAGCTGGTTCACTGTATTGCTGAGGAAAATAAATCCTTGACTGCTGCTGAGGATATGTGGATTATTGGGGTATTGACAAAAAATCTGTTGTGAGAAATGCCATATACTGCTTGAGTAATTTGATTGGGGAATCTAGAGAATTTTGATGACTTCTACTGGGGATTTAACAATGGGAATCTTCTTTCTGTTGGGGAGTAATGAAAACTCTGGGGAAAAAGCTTATTCCTATTTGGGAAAAAGTTCAGGAGTTTCGATCATCTACCACTCTACCGAAGAATTATTCTAGGTTATGGAGAAACAAAAATTAGCTGTTGTCCGGTTGGTTTTCAGGCTTCAGGACAACTTGCTGGGGAATTTTGGAGAAACTAGATGGTTTCCACTGGGGATTAATAGCTTGAAGTTTCAGCTCTGTTGGGGATCTTAATGACGTACTGTAGGGATTGCTCATGGAATAGCCTAAAGACTTTTTCCTATTCTTTCAACCTGTCAGTAATTGTCCTTTTTCATTTTGTTTATTTGTAAACAGTAATTATGTTCAAATGCATATGTTCATTAATGAATCATTGGACGTTTTTGCAAATAAAACACAAGTGTAAAAAGAAAAGGACAAATAGTTTTTTGTACTTTAAAGATATATCTTTGTATTCACTTTGAATAAGTATTTTGTACAAAGGAGATAGACATCCTAGTAAGAGGATGGTGTCATAAAAATAAGAAAAATTTATACAAAGAAAGATAGCTATGTGCGACAATCCCATGGGGTTCCCATTCTGCTATAGCCTATGTATCTCTGAATATCTTGTCTATTTGTTGCTTCGTCCGAAGATGATTGAATTGATCAGAAGTTCAGAGTTTGTCAGTGAAGAGATTGTCCTCAAAGTGATCCGACGAGACATAGTCATACGCTTTAATTCCCTAACTTTTGCCTGGACTTCCCTTTCGGGTTTTTAATCCACCAGGAAACCCTTTTTTTCCCATGTCTCCCTTTCGGGTTTTCAACTTTCCGTGTGTACAAATTTTTTTATTTTATCCCTAATTTTTTCCCGAACCTTTTGGTTCGCCGGGATGCCCTTGTTTTGCCTAGGTGTGTCAACCCAGCGGGTCTCTTATGTGTAGTATCGTTTAACTATGTCTGCGTTCGCAGGGTGTGGCAGGTCGTCACTGTCCAAGGTGGTTAAGATCATTGCCCCACCGGAAAAGATGTTCTTGATTACAAATGGTCCTTCATAGGTAGGAGTCCATTTGCCCTTGGGATCACTTTGTGGCAAGATGATACGATTGATCACCAGATCTCCAACTTGATATACTTGCCGTCTGACTTTCTTGTTGAAAGCCTTGATCATCCGCTTTTGATACATCTGACCATGGCAAACAGCAGTAAGTCTCTTTTCATCAATTAAGTTCAGTTGATCAAGCCGGGTCTGGATCCAATCATCCTCACTTAAACCTGCATCCTTCATAATTCTCAAGGAGGGGATTTGAACCTCGATAGGCAAGACAACCTCCATGCCATAAACCAAAGAATATGGTGTTTCCCCAGTTGATATGCGAGCCATGGTACGGTACCTATGGAGAGCAAACGGTAGCATTTCATGCCAGTCCTTGTAGGTGACTGTCATTTTCTGTATGATCTTTTTAATGTTTTTATTAGCAGCTTCGACTGCACCATTCATCTTTGGCCGATAGGGGGATGAATTGTGATGTTGAATCTTGAACTGCTCGCACAAGGCGGTGATCATAGTATTATTAAGGTTCGTACTGTTATCAGTGATGATCCTTTCTGGGATACCGTACCGGAAAATAAGATTCTTCTTGATGAAGCGGGCAATAACATTCTTAGTAACGGATGCGAAGGAAGCTGCTTCGACCCACTTTGTGAAATAGTCAATGGCTACTAGAATGAAGCCGTGTCCATTGGAGGCTGTAGGCTTGATGTCCCCAATCATATCGATTCCCCACATAGCAAAGGGCCAAGGAGCTATTAAGACATTTAGAGGAACCGGAGGCACGTTTACCTTGTCTGCATAGATTTGACACTTATGACAGGTCCGGGAGTGTTGATAGCAGTATGCTTCCATGGTAGACCAATAATAGCCTGCCCGTAGGATTTTCTTCGCCATCGTATGCCCACTAGAGTGAGTGCCAAAGGTACCTTCATGTAATTCAGCCATAATCTTTTCAGATTCAATCTTATCCACACAATGGAGTAGAATAGAATCATGATTACGTTTGTACAGGATGCCATTACTTAGCAAGAACTTAGCGGAGAATCTCCTTAGGAACTTTTTATCATTGATTGAAGCTCCTTATGGATATTCTTGAGCCTTGAGATACCTTAAGACTTCATGAAACCAAGGCTGGTCCCCTACTTCTTCAGTATTAATCTCGTGACAATGTGCTGGTTCGTCCATTCGTTCAATGGTGATCTGGGGAGCCTCGTTATCCCAATTAAGTTTAAACATAGATGACATTGTGGCTAGAGCATCTGCTAGCTGATTTTCTTCTCGCGGGAAATGCTCGAAGGTAATCTGCTCGAAATGTGGTAACAATGTCAAAACATGTTCTTTGTAAGGGATAAGGTTTGAATGCTTAGTGTCCCATTCTCCTTTAATCTGACTGATGACCAAAGCTGAATCTCTAAATACAGCTAAAGATTTGATTCCCAAGTCTATGGCAGCCTTAAGACCAAAGATGCATGCTTCGTATTCCTCCATGTTGTTCGTACAGTTAAAGTAAAGTCTAGCAGTAACGGGAGTATGACACCCTTCTGGAGATATGAGTACAACACTGATACCATTACCAAGTGCATTGGATGCCCCATCAAAGAATAGTGTTCATCGAGATCCTTGTTCAGGTATGTCATATGGCCTGATTTCTTCACAGTTGTCTAATGTCATGATGTCTTCGTCAAGGAATTCAAACTTCATGGACTGATAATCTTCTACAGCTTGATGGGCAAGATGATCAGCTAGCACACTGCCCTTTATAGCTTTTTGGGTCGTGTACTGTATGTCATATTTTGTTAGGATCATCTGCCATCTAACTATCCTCTCAGACAGAGCAGGCTTCTCAAAGATGTACTTTATCAGATCCATCTTAGATATCAACAAAGTGGTATGAGTCAACATATACTGTCTTAGCCGGCGAGCAGCCCATACAAGAGCACAACAAGTTTTCTCGAGCAGCGAATATCTGGTTTCACAGTCGGTAAACTTTTTGCTCAAGTAGTAAATAGCGTGCTCTTTTCGGCTAGACTCGTCATGCTTCCCCAATACACACCCCATTGAGTTCTCTAAAACGGTTAGATACATGATTAGTGCTCTTCCCTCGATTGGTGCCATCAGGACAGGAGGCTCTTGTAAATACTCTTTGATTTTATCGAAAGCAATCTGAAATTCATCATTCCATCTGACTACTTGATCTTTCTTCAACAGTTTGAAGATTGGTTCACAAGTAGATGTTAGGTGAGAAATGAATCTGGAAATATAGTTCAGGCGACCCAAGAATCCTCTTACTTCCTTCTCAGTACGAGGAGCAAACACTTCTTGTATCACTTTGACCTTGGCAGGATCAACCTCGATGCCTTTGTTGCTGATAATGAAACCTAAGAGTTTACCGGATCGGAATCCGAATGTGCACTTGTTTGGATTCAACCTTAGTTTGTACTCCTTCAATCTCACAAACAACTTTTGCAAGTGATCAAGGTGCTCCTCTTCAGTTTGTGATCGGGCTATCATGTCATCTACGTAGACCTCTATCACATGATGTATCATATCATGAAACAAATCTACCATGGCGCGTTGATAGGTTTCCCCGGCATTCTTCAGTCCGAATGGCATCACTTTGTAGCAGAATGTGCCCCACTGTGTGACAAACGTAGTTTTCTCCATGTCCTCAGGTGCCATTTTGATTTGGTTGTAGCCTGAGAATCCGTCCATGAAGGAAAATACTTTGTGCTGGGCCGTATTATCAACCAGGATGTCGATGTGGGGAAGCAGAAAATCATCTTTAGGGCTGACCCTGTTTAAATATCTATAATCCACGCACATCTGCACTTTACCGTCCTTTTTAGGCACGAGAACAATGTTGGCCACCCATTGAGGATAAGAAGTAACAGCCAGAAATCCAGTATTGAACTGTTTCATGACTTCCTCTTTGATCTACTCTAACATGTCAGGTCTCATGCGGTGGAATTTTTGTTTCACTGGTGGACAGTCTTCTCTTGTGGGTAGACGATGTACCACGATGTCTGTATCAAGTCCCGACATGTCTTCGTATGACCAGGCAAAGATCTCAACATAATCATGCAATAGCTGAATTAGGCGCTCCTTGACACTCGACTCTAAATTGGCACCCACTTTGATTTCCTTTTTATCTTCCTCGGTACCCAAATTGATTGTATCCAAAAGCTCCTCATGAGGCTGAATAGCTCTTTCCTCTTGTTGTAGTAGTATGGCCAATTCCCCTGGTACCTCACAATCTTCCTCACCTTCGTATTCGGCTTGGTAGATCAGATCTTCAGAGTCACTGAATGCTATAGAAGTATCGTTACCCATGGGATGCGGAATGGAGGGGTACCTGCATTTGTGAGTGTGGGTGTGTGTAAGGGTATAGCCATCTTTAAACAATAAAATGTAAAATAAAGATAATGAGCACAAAAGGTTTATATGTGAAAAAGCGTCCATGATTCATTGAATGTCATATGAAGATGAAATAAAAACCCTTACAAATGGACCATTGTACCTCGAGCAAGACACAAGGTTTTTAAAGTGTGAATTGTTCGTGAATATTACAAGTCCAACAGAAATGTAAAAGATAAATTACTGAGAGATGAAAGTTATTAGGACAAAGTCTCTGGCTTCCCAGTTACGAAGTCCTCCGTTGACAGTAGGAAATATCCAATCTTCCAAGCTGCCATCCTCTTCATTGTATTCTATTGCATTGACCCCTTGGTTGCTAATTTTCAATAGTGGCCCTCCGGTATGGGCACGACGCACATCCTTCTGAGCAGTTGAAGTAAACCCCGAGCTAAACTTGTCTGATTTATACGGAATGTCTGGAAGCTGTCCCCAAATGGTGCATCCACCCTCCTCTATTACTGCCTTGGCGTCCTTTAGTGATGACATCCGAAGCGGAGGTCTTGTGATCTTGGGAATCGAGGATACTGCCTTGGTTGCTGCTACTTCTTGAGAGACCTCTTCAAAATGTTGAAAAGGAGTTTCAATGAACTCGCTATCCAATCCACATATCAGAAATAATTCAGATGACTAATCATGTACTCCTCCTCCCCGTGGACAATTATGATCTTTCCTTGGACCAGGTACTTCAGCATATGATGCAATGTGGAGGTGACAACACCGACATTGTGGATCCAAGGCCTTTCTAACAGACAAGAGTAAGAGGGACGGATGTCCATCACATAGAAGGTTGAATTGAAAGTCTGAGTTCCCACCTTTATCGGGATGTCCACCTCCCCGTGGACCATCCTCTTCGAGCCATCAAATGCTCTCACAATTATGTTACTGGGTTTCAATGTCAGCCCTTCGAAATCTAATATGTCAAGAGCTTTCTTTGGTAAGACGTTCAAAGATGAACCAATGTCTACCAAAACATGGGCTAGGGTTGTTCCTCTACACTCTACAGAGACATGTAATGCCTCGTTGTGTTTTCTCCCTTTGGGTGTCAAGTCAGCATCAGAGAAACCTAGACCGTTATCAGCTGTCAAACTGGCCACACAGTCTTGGAACTTGTCGGCAGACGTCTCTTGTGGCACATGAGCTGTCTTCAGAAATTTTACCAGAGCTTTCGCATGTGCCTCAGAGCACAACCACAATGCTAGCATGGAGATCTTGGAAGGGGTTTACCCCAACTGTTCAACCACATCATAATCACTCTTCTTTATTATCCTCAGGATTTCTTCCATTTCCTTCTTGGATGTTTCGGGGATAGCTAGTGATTGAGCCTTCGTACGGACAGGCTCTTCTTGAATGCTTTTTCCTTTATTCTCAGCAGTAGAAGTATTGGTAGGGATAAGGATTGTGTTGTCTTTGTCGGTAAGTACGCTTTCAGGTATAATCACTGGTGCATAGGTAATCTTAAGAACGACAATGGGTCCAAAAACTGTCTTTGGAGGGGAAATCTCTGGAGAGAAGATTCTACCACTGCGGGTAATCTTGCTAGTTCTAGCAATATTGCTAATGTCGTAATTTTCTTCTTCGGAGCTCTCTTCTTCGGCAGTCAGTTCATCTTATTTTATACCATGGTAGTAGATTTCTCCACCATAATTCCATGGTATTGTTTTATCTGGCTCATACGGGACCGACCCAGGCATTGTGATCTTAAGTGGAGTGGTTTTTGGAGCAGGTGTAATCCTAACGGGTCTTTTAGGGACCCTGGAAGGATTGGCGGAGATGGTTATGATTGAAATGTCTTTAACAGGAATGGGTAAAACGGGAGCATTCTCAAACAGAATTTCTTGGTTATCAATCAGGCGTTGGATACCTGTCTTCAACAGAGGGTAATCGGCGGGTGAGGATAAGCAATGATGGCAGTCTTCCTTACAACCCGGGAACACACCAGCTTTCAACAAATTCAACATGATGATCGGGAGTGGGGTCAAAATTTCATCCATTGTGGCAACAAATAAATCTTCCTCGACAGCATTGGCATTGTGACCATGCCTAGGCATCAGAGCAAAAATTACATTCGGTTTCTCAGGTGCATCAAACTCAACTTCCTATTCATCTATAAGGTCTTGAATTTTGTTCTTTAGAGCCCAACAGTTGTTAGTGTCATGCCCTGGACTTTCAGAATGGTATGCGCATCTGGAATTTGGGTGATAATGAGGGGACGCAGTATTGGGATTCTTTGGGGCCTCTTTTAAAGTTGCTAGATTCAATTTCAGAAGATGTGTTAGAACCTGGGCTAGAGTCATATTAATCCTGGTGAATTGCTGGACTGGCCTTTCCATCCTTGGCTGGTTATTTCTTGGCTAGTCAGATGCGGGCTTTGGGATCATAACGGCCCCCACCACTGGTTGGTGTTCTGTTCTTCCTTGATTCCTATGTGAATAAACAGCAAACACTTCCTTCTTTCCAGTGAAAGGTTTTCTCACAACTGTAGAGGCAGACGCGTCCTTCTAAATCTTCCCACTTCTTATACCAGCTTCCACCCTCTCGCTGGTTAATATCAATTCAGTAAACCCTGCAGAGGAACTCCCAATCAGAAGATTAAAGAAAGGGCCCGATAGAGTTCCCAAGAACATGTCCACCAACTCCCTTTCAGACAGAGGGGGTTGCACTCTTCCGGCTAGATCTCTCCACTTTTGCGCGTAATCTTTGAAACCATAGCCATACTCTGAAGTTGAGTACGGGTAGGCGCCAAATCGGCATTGTACTGGTATTGTTTATAGAAAGCTGTGGCAAGGTCTTCCCAATTATGGATGTCGTCCCTTTCTAATTGGTAAAACCAATCGAGTTGCGTTCTGGATAAACTATCTTGGAAGAAATGGACCCATAAGTCTTTGTCGGCAGAGTGCGGCTGAATCTTCCTGACATATGATCGGAGGTGCATTTTAGGACACGTCACTCCATCATATTTTGAAAATAATGGCACTTTAAACTTTGGTGGGATCAGAATTCCTGACACTAACCCCAGTTCTTCAAAATCTAGACCCGGTACCCTTTGTATTTCCATAGCGGTTAAACGCTCTTCCAGGTGTCTGTACTTATCATCAGCCGGAGGGTACTGCTCTTTAGAGTAGTCCTCCTCTTCCTCCTCTTCTTCAGAGTCTGACGAAACTGTCGTTTCTTTTCCTTTTCTTTCCCCTTCATCAGATGTTGATGGAAAATCTAAGGTCCTTCTGGCTTGTCCCTGAAACCTTCTGCCCATGATTAGCACACCAGCTGGTTTCTTCTCTTTCTTCTTTTTCTATTTCTCTTTCTCTTTTGCTAGCAGAGTCTTCAGCTCCTCTTGCCCCTTGGCTAAGGTCATGTAACTGTTGAAATTGTGTGTTTTGAGCTTGAAGGTCTTTGACCGTCTGTTCGAGATCCATCTTACTGAAATAAACAGTAAAGAGATGAGGAAACTTGTTGCAAAGACTTGTTTATGTTTATGATGAATGATATGTATTCATGCAATGCTTTCAAGGATTTAAAAATTCAAATTTGTTTTAAACAAAAAGAAACACACGTTATATTAATAAGATAGAATTTGAGTACATCAATGTCCCTTGGGCAAAATAATACAAAATTCTAAGATAAAAAGACATTGCGCATCCTCTTTAGTGCAATGTATGTATTTAGAGTCTGCTCCTCATGAAGTAGCCGAGTGAGTTCCAAAACCTTCTTCTCGCTTGCGTAGAATTGGGCTTCGAAAGTATCATGCTCTCCTTTGAGCTGTATCTAATCCCTTTGTAGGTCTTCGAGTGATGTAGGCATGTCAGGATGTAGGATAGTGTATGGAACTTCTCCCTCCTTAACAGGTTCAATAATCACTGGGAGAATGGAAGGATAAGGCATCATAAGACTTTGAGCGCGGGTTCGTACCCACTTGAGGTAAGGCTCAAGAGGGATGGAATTCTTGTGTCCCAAAGTCTTACTATCCACCTTGTTTAGCATCCTCTAAGCTCGGATGAATCTCTGGAGAAGTCCTTGATCGTCTTTGTCGTAGTCAAAAACCAAACCTTGAATCAACATATCATGTGGGCCATCCCTTCAGGCATAACCAAACTGTCTTAGAGCTAAGAATGGGTTGTAGGTGATGCCTCCCCTAATTCCAAGTACAGGGACATTAGGGAATTCCCCACAACGGTCAACAATGATAACATTCTCTTTGGATCGAGAGCACCAATGAATATCTGAATATTTAAGCGTCATTAACCTTTGTGACCACCTCAAACCTTGCTCATTCTTTAAGACTGATTGGGGAAGATGAGAAATAAACCATCTTGCCAGGAGAGAAGTGCAACACATAAGAACACCTATTTTCCTCATTTTACGAGTGTGAAAAGAGTGTAAGATATCCCCAAGCAATGTAGGCACCGGGTTGCGTGACATGAAGATTTTGACAGCGCTCACATCTATGAGTTGGTCAGGACTGGGGAACAGGACCATCCCATAGATGAGAAGAGCTACAATCCCCTCAAAAGCTTGCAAGTCTAAGGAATTCCAACAGCTTTGGGCTTTCTCAAATAGAAACTTTTCCAAGAAGCCTTTGACACCACTTCTAGTTTCGTAATAAGTTGTGACATCAGATGAGTGCAAGTGCAGGGCTTGAGAAATCTCTTATGGCTTTGGATCTCTTTCTGTACCGTTGAAAGGTAGTTGATTGAGAATGTGAATCCTCAAGAGTTGAGAAAATTCTTCCAAAGTGGGCACAAGTTGATAATCAGGAAATGTGAAGCATTGATGCAAAGGGTCAAAGAACTGGAAGAGAACCTTCATCATATCCTCCTCTGTGTTGGAGGTGACCAAGTTGAGTAGACGACCATGTCTCTCGGTGAATGGAGAGTTCTCAGGGATCCTTTAAGTTAGCTTCTTGAGTCGTGGAGGAATTCTTACAAGGTTGATTTGGATAGTTTTCCTGCGAAGGGAATCCATATCCTACAAAACAAGAACAAAGATGAATCTCTAAAATCCTTGAAATGGTTAGTGAATGCATATTATGTTCATGATGTCCATGATGTTATGTATAAGAATTCCTATACAAGCAAAATAAACAAGTTCTTAGTTTAGGCTTACATGGGGTTTTATAGGTAAGTACCCTCTTGAAGTTTAGTTGGCTGAACCTGTCATATCAATAGTAATCGGGTTCTAAGGAGCTCAATATCATTGTATTATTTCCTTTGTCATTGTTTCAGCTCAAGCCTCTTTAATGGCGACCAAAATATCCCAAGAAACCAACCCTCAATGAGTGTAGTATCGAGTATCTACCAACTTCGGACTGCACCAAAACCGGTCATCTCACTACATCCTAAAAGGCCAAGTTGGTCAAGTAAAGGTTATAGAAGTTCATTAGTGCTTCATGACACCACTCAGCGGCCCCGTATTCTCTTTGATTGACTCAAAAGCTACCGGTACCCACAAATATGTCACACTAACATAGCTATCGCTTAGACCATGTCGGTATACCCCGCACAGTTTCCACAACGTATTGCTATTTACCTATAATGTTTCCCAAACCCGGGTGGACGATTCAAACCCAAACAAAGAACCAAAATGTAAAGCAAACAAGTCAAACAATGTAAGCAAATAAATGTGATCTAAACCCTAAGGTAACCCCACTTTTATAATAGTCCCCAGCAGAGTCACCGGTTCTGTGATACGGTGGGAGAACTGACTTGAGGGTTTTGCGTTTTATCGTAAATGTTGCGGTTAGCAAGAGTCGCCACCGACTTTTCTTTTATCCAAAAGGAAAGGTGAAAAAGCACAGAAAATACCTTTGAGATGTTTTCTTGAGTTCGGGGGGTAGATTATGAAAAGGGAAGGTGCTAGCACCCTTTTCATCCATGGTTTTCCATGGGCTCTTAGTTACTTGCTTAGATCACTTGCTTTGGTTTGTTTGAAATGGTGTTTGATGTGGTTTTGAAAGTATTTTATAAAAGAGGCCATTCGTGTAGGCAATCTTTGTAATGATTCTCGTTCGTAAGAATGTATACAAAGATGTTTGTCTTTTTGAAAATGTTTTCAACGTTTGTAAGGTGTTTTTGAAATGTGTGTGTTTGCTTTGAAAATAGCAAGGATTTTTTTTGAAATGGAGCAAGTAACTAGAAGCTATCTACCTACTCAAATGTCTTTATTATGTATTTTCTATTCCTTTGACATTGTTGTCTTACCATTGAGTTGGTAAGCAACCTTATCTTTGGATGTAAACGGGACGGGCGTGGGTCATCGTATAACCATGATTAGCAATGTTTGCAAAGTATCTTAGCATTTTTGAGGGACCAAGATCATTTTGTAAGGCAAATTTTGAATAGCGTCATCGAGGGACTATGTCTTAAATTTGTTTTGTTTTCTAAGATACTTCGCATGCGTACCATGACCATTTTATTTTAGGCAACCAAGTGGGAGAAACCCTAAGGGTGCTTGTGTGAAAAGTATATCATTTTCATGCTTTTGATCTTGCATTTAGGGTTTTCTATTTGTTTTGTTTCGTTCTTGTCATACAAACCCTAATTACTAACCATGGCATATGAAAGCAATAAATTGCGTAATGTAAATATACTAAACTATTACAACAATTTTATGGGAGGGGGGAATACAAGTTTGAATGGGGATTTGCACAAATATAAAACTAAATACATTATTACAACCAAATCGAATTTGCGCGAATTAAAATAAATATAATACAATATTTAAAATGTAATGCAATGTAATGTACATGTAAAGAGATTTTTGATGTCTTATTTTTATGTAAAAGAATATTTAATTTAAACCTAAAAATATAAAGAAAAATGATTTAATTTTTTGAAAGGGGTTTAAACCTAATTTTATTTATGAGAAAATAAAGTTTCTATATTATTATTTTTGTACATTTTCTTGTATGAAATAATAAATAATATTGTATATAAATATTAAAAATTAAATATATGCAAAAAATAAGTATTTGTAAGTATGAAATGTAAAATAAAATGTTATGTTTATTTAATTATATTTATAAGTTTATTAAGAAAATAAATTATATCCTATCAAAATAAACTATATTTTTATGTGAGAAATAATAAAAAAAATAAAATAAAAGTGTAAAAATAATTAAATTATTTTTTAAGGATTTTTTATCATTAAATAAAATAATTAAAAGTATTAAATATAAAAAATGAAAAATAAAATATGAAAAGAATTAGCAGGGGGTGAGATAGCAAATCAGTGGGAGTGCTAGCAAAAACAAACAGGCCCAGGAAGCAAAAAGCCCAACAAAGCTCGTCCCTGTCCTGCCTTCTTCTTCCTCACGCCTTGGCCAGTTCAACCTTCAACTTCCTCATGCTTGCATAAAAATGAAAACTTATAACATGAAAAATGTAGCTTTTGAACTCACGATTCCAACCATATAAATCATGTAATCTAACTATCAAAGATCAAAGAGAATTTTAAAATCCCTAATTTCTAACCTAAAGTTTTCAGAGATTTCAACTTCCAAATTCTCTTAGCACAAGTAAAATCAATGCAAGATAATGATATGTATAGCTTCTTTAGGATGAGAACTACACTTTTTATTCACAGATCGTGGCATGAGGTTGCCTGTACAAGGAGATAGAGTTTGAAAAATTACCTCCTTCAGCTGGAATCGTGTATGTAAATGTAGTGACTTTAATGGAAGCCTGATGATTGCTTGAGCTTCCTTGAGCTTCCCTGAATCTATTCCAACCCTTACCTTGCTCTGAAAATGGCTAGAACTCCCTGACCAAGTCCAACTGCAAGCTTCAAAGTTAACAATGGCAGATGGTGAAACAGAGGTTACAGAACAGGGATGATCATTTGCATGAGTTTTATATCAAGTATATAAGGTGTTGGAATGGTCTAAACACAAAATTCACGAGCCAAATGGATGCTGGATGTGTTTGTGCAAAAACTGTATGTTTTGGACAGTTTTTGGTTCTTTGCTTGCTCTAAGTGTTTCAGGCCTTTGCTTGGTGTCCTATGTGTTGTATATTGTTTTTATATTAGTATAGAAATGGTTTTAAGTCAGCTCTCTATCAGCTGTACAAGCCCTAGCCTTTTTGCAACTTTTCTTGTACTTGAAGTAAAGTGATAAGACAAAGCTCACATGCTTGTACCAGCTTGCTTAGGGTTGGTATTTATTCCCTACAAGTTGCCTTTGGTCTGTGATACTTGCATGTATAAAGGGGACAGGTCCAATGCTCCAGATCAAAAAGTTTGCAAAAGTTACTCTTTTTCAAAATGGCAATGGGACCTTTTTGCCATAAATGAAATTATCAATTGGATAAAGATTCAAAAGCATGGATAGAGGCTTTTTCAAATGAGTAAGCATTTAATTAAGGAGTGTGTAGCAAGTTTAGGACCTGTAAAGCATGAAATAGCCAGCATAGGATTGATTTGCAACTTGGTTCTTCATGAAATGGCTTGAACAAAAAGTGAGAAAATGCCAACTTCCTCTCTTCGATTCTCTCTACTCAAAATGATCTTGGAGAGTTCTTTTACATTTTGGAAAGCTTTCAATATGCTCTATAATTCGTCTTTGAAATGAATTTTGAGATACCTCTTGGAACTAGGTGAAAAATTGCCATGAAGTTGGGTCCAAAACCTGCCTAAATTAGGGCAATATTTCACTAAGTTAAGAAGTTCATGGCCATGTATTCACAAATTTATATCTTGAGATCCAAGCATATTTAGGGAAACATTTGTGAAGCAAATTTGTAGATTTCATGTAGATCTACAACTTTCATGTTGGGAAGTTTCCTTGAATCATTAGGCATCATGGTGTAAAAGTGGTGTAAAGTTGAGAAAAAATAAGAAAATTTTTAGACTTAGAAAAATTCGAAGTTATGAGAATTTTCAAATTCAAAACCCTAATTTTCAAATTTGGTTTTCTTGATGAACAAGTTTCACATTTTGACATATCTTGATGAATTATGACCCTTGGTACTTGATTTTGACCAAAAAGTCAAAATTTGACTTTTCAGTGTACAATTGACTTTTGATCAATTGACTGCAAATTTCATCTGTCAATCCAATGAACTTGAGATGTTTTGAACCATGTAATTGAGTCAATATGATGCCATTGAATCCTTGAAATCATACTTGAACTCAATTGGTCATTGGCTAGGTTAAAAATCAGAAATTGCCCTTTCTCAGTCAAAACCCTAATTTTGACCATTTTGCCCTTTTGATGATTTGATCAAATTTCTTGAGGAGTTGTGATCCAAACTTGATCAAATGGTACATGTGATTCTAAAATGTTGATGTGGATAAAAAATTATGAAGTTTGACTGTAAATTGGCCATGGTTGAATTTTTTCCCTAATTCAACTGATTTTTAGGTCAACTGTCCAATTGACTGAACAAAAGTGTAATCCTAGGCTTGAAACTTATCATGAGCACTCTTAGGGATCCAAAATGATGTATGAAAGTAACATGAAGCTTTGATGGTCCAAAAATCCTTGTGCAAATTCAAACCCTAATTTTGGGTTATTAGTGCAAGATGAGATGTCTTGAGCTGACCAAACCCTAATCTTGTCTTGAGTCAAAGAAATCTTGTGAGAAAAGTCTTGATAAATGAGAGGGAAAATTTTGGGGTACAACACCTGGGGCCACAAAACTTCGCTTTGGAAACGAAACTTCACTGGGGATAGGTAAAGTCCTATTCATACATGGGCTCTGTCTAACAGAAGAAAAACCAAATATTCCCTTCCTGGCAATCATTAAGCTCTCTACATGTGTTCAACGTGTAAACTCTTTTTTTTATGTCAAACAAATGTTTTGCATGGATAAAAATGTTTATTTTGGGAATGACAGATCTGATGCGACGATTATTTAAGCCTTAAAGTTGAAAACCTTAACAAAGTGTCGCATCTCTGTTGTGAATGAATCACTGGCTAGAGTGCAAAAATTTCAAAACTTTTCTTCCCCTTCTCTTTTTTTAAAAAAACGAGTCAAGATGCGGGTGATAAGATACCAACATGAATATGCAACACATATTTGAGAGTTTAGGAAACATTATCCTGTTGTAGTATGCTTTCGAGTTAAACCCTTGTTTCAGTTAGGACTTTTAGAGGTTGTAACGTGGCTTGGTTCGAGGTTTTTTTTTTAGAAAAAAGTTTTTCAAGGCTCAAGTTATTTGGTGCCAACCCCCTTCGTGATATTCTCCTGTCCTAAGTTCGGCTGACTTATCACAAGCATTCGTCTTTCAAAAGGATTTACAATGGTAGAGTGATCATGACAAATTCTTCAACATGATTCTCACTTAACTTCCGCTACTTTTGTTTTTGATATTATTGTTCCTCTTCTTTTGATGAAAATTTTATTGGATAATCTTTTTCGGCCTTTTAGGCTCTTCCTTTCCCTAGATTTTTCCTGGACAAAATCTTTTGAATTTCAATTTTGGGAGTCCAGCGGGACGCCCTAACTTTTGCCTAAGCGACTTGTTTTCAAGTTTCGACTTAGCGGGGTTTTTTGTTTCTTTCTTATTCATACTTTCCACTTCGAACAAGTCAATGTGACTTTAGGTCTTTGAACTTTTTGTTTCTTTCTCTCTTTTTTTGGAAGAAAACAAATGCCTCACCCCTTGGTCGGTGAGTGATAGCCATTTTTGTATCAATTCGATCTCGACCTCAGGACTTTGTGAGGAAATGAACATCGTGGTTTAGACATTTTTCCTGATCTCATAATGTGAAAGATAAAATGTGATGATCCTCCGATGGGACATTCCTTCTAAAATTTGAATGCTTGGTCAAATTAACTGAACATCTACCCTGTCCCTGGTTAAAAAAATAAGGTTTTTTTAATGGAAAAGAAACTCCTACTTCGAAGGCTCAGAGGGGTTAACGAGGGTCTAACTCCCCTATATCTCCAGTGTTTGGGGATTGAAACAATGCTTGTACATCGTCAATGGGGTTCTACTCAAAAGCATACCACTACAGTCATCGTTTTTTAGCTAAACTCCTTCCTCCAAACTCTTGGCTAAGCAAAAGAATTGGCACAGTTGGTATCAAAATTCCCGAAAAAAATGATTAAAGAGTGATACTGGATGGATTAAGTAAAATGAAACAATTTCTTCAAGGAAAAAATATTCAACGCATCAAGACTGACATTCGGCCATAAACAAAATCATATATGCAGACAATGCTAAAACAATCAATCAAGATAACACATGAAAGTGCGGCAAAGAAACGTAATAAAATCCATTATAGGGAAGAAATATCTCCAACTAGGTTTGCCGATCTCGCCGATCTCGCCGACCTGAGGTAATCTTGATATTACCATGACCCATGACCTTTACCAACAACACAGAGTTGTGAAACAAAATGGCAAGGCATCCTCCAGTAAATTGAATGAGAATCTCATCAAACATAGAACTAAACACGCCCCTTGCATAGTAGTAGTTGTGTTTGTTATCTGTATTTCAAGCGATCAACTAACCATGACTTAGATTACCATTTCCGTATAAGGCCCACGAAGTTTATATGCACATGCTTATCAAAATATTGGACGTTTTTGCAAACAAAATAGTAAAAAGGGAGAAAAGAAATGTATATGTATACTTAAAAGAAGATATTCTATTGATTTTGAGAAATCAACCAGTGAAAAAGGCATTTACATTTGGAAGCAAGTAATTACAAAATCAAAGCAAACAAGTGTTTACAAATGGCAATGTGAATGTGAATATCCATCAAGTCTCGACTTTGCTATGACTCTTACGCATTCATCTTCCTGCTTTCAGAAAAATCAGTCTTGGATTAGCTTCGAGCTTATGTCAAGTTACAGAACGAAGGAAAGAAACAAATGATCTCATGCAGAGCGTAGTTACTTGCTTTAAGTCCCTAACCTTAGCCTGAATCTCCCTTTCAGGTTTTCGATTCACCAGGACACCCTCTTTTTGCCTAAACCGCCCTTTCGGGTTTTCAATTTAGTTGTTTTTTTTTACGCAAAGTATTTTTTAACTACGTCAGCATTCACAGGGAGAGGGAAGTACTCTCCATCCATAGTCGCGAGCATCATCACTCCTCCAGAGAAAACTTTTCTGACCACGAAAGGACCTTCATAAGTCGGAGCCCAGTTTCCCCTGGGATCTCTCTGGGGGAGAATTGTCCTTTTTAGCACAAGGTCACCTGGCTTGTAAGACTGAGGCCGTACCCTCTTATCAAAATTTTTCCTCATCCTTTGTTGATAACCTGACCATGACATACAATCGTCAACCTCTTCTTGTCAATAAGTTCCAACTGATCCAGCCGATTATGTACCCGTTCTCTTTCAACCAGCTCAACATCCCTCATGATCCTAAGAGAAGGAATCTCGACTTCTACCGGCAATACCGCTTCCATGCCGTAAACTAATGAAAATGGGGTTTCCCCAGTCGAAGTACGCACAGTGGTGCGATAACCATGCAAAGCGAAAGGCAGCATCTCATGCCAATCTTTATAGGTTACCACCATCTTCTGTACAATCTTCTTAATATTCTTATTGGTCGCTTCGACAGCACCATTCATCTTTGGTCGGTATGGGGAAGAGTTATGATGCTTGATTTTGAAGGACTCACAAAGCTCCTTCATCATTCTGTTGTTCAAATTAGACCCATTATCAATAATGATCTTTTCAGGCACTCTGTAGCGATAGATAATATTGTGCTTAATGAAAGTTACCACCTGCTTGGTGACATTGGCATAGGATGCAGCTTTGACCCATTTTGTAAAATAATCGATGGCAAAAAGAATGAAACGGTGTCCATTGGATGCATTCGGTTCAATTTTGCTGATCATATCAATTCCCCACATTGCAAACAGCCAAGGGGAAGTTAAGACATTCAAAGGTACTGGCGGCACATGCACCTTATCGGCACAAATTTGACATTTGTGGCAAACCCATGCATGATTATAACAGTCAGTCTCCATGGTGGACCAATAATAACCTGCTCACAAAATCTTTTTAGCCATGGTATGCCCACTGGAATGGGTCCCGAAATCACTTTCATGTATCTCTTCAATGATTCTAGCTGCTTCTCTCTTGTCAACACATCTGAGCAGTAAACCGTCATGATGCCTTCTATATAACACACCACCATTGAGAAAGAACTTGGATGAAAATCTTCTCAAGAACTTCTTATCTGTGAAGGATGCCTCTTCAGGGTACTCTTGTGTTTCAAGATATCATTTAACATCGTAAAACCAAGGATTACCATCTAATTCCAAACTAGCCTCAAAACAGAAGGCTGGCTCACTCAAACTTCTGATGGTAATGGAAGGTGCCTCATTAGACCACTTAACCTTGAACATGGAGGACAAAGTTACCAGTGCATCAGCTAGATTGTTTTCTTCTCTGGGAATGTGTTCAAACGTGATCTCTTCGAAGTACGGAATCAACTTCATAACTTGCTCACGATATGGAATTAGGTTATGATGGCGAGTCTCCCAATCTCCATTAATCTGGCTGATAACAAGATTGGAATCTCTGTAAACTTTCAAAAATTTGATGCGCAGGTCGATCGCCGCTTCAATGCCATAAATGCAAGCCTCATATTTGGCCATGTTGTTAGTGCAATCGAAAAAAATATGATCCGTGAAAGGAATGTGGTATCCCTCAGGGGAAGTGATAATAGCTCCGACGCCGTTGCCCATGGCATTGGAGGCACCATAAAAAATAAGCGTCCAACGTGATCCCAGCTCGGGTTCTTCATCTGGGTCTAGCAAATTACAATCCCGAATATACACAATTTCCTCATTTGGAAAATCAAACTTCATCTGTTCATAATCGTTCATGGGCTGATGAGCAAGATGGTCGGCCAGTACACTACCCTTAATTGCTTTTTGAGTAGTGTATTAGATATCATATTCGGTGAGTATCATCTGCCAACGGGCTACCCTTCTTGTAAGAGCTGGCTTCTCAAAAATGTACTTGATTGGATCCATTTTGGATACTAATTAAGTGGTGTGAGTTAACATGTATTGCCTCAAACGTTTGGCGGCCCAGGAAAGCGAACAACAAGTCTTTCCAGCAATGAGTACCTCGACTCGCATTCCATAAACTTCTTACTCAAGTAGTAAATAGCCTGCTCTTTCTTCCCTGTCTCGTCGTGCTGACCGAGGACACAACCCATTGAGCTCTCTAACACTGTTAGATACATGATTAGTGGCCTTCCTTCCACCGGCGGCATGAGTATCAGAGGTTCCTGCAAATACTCCTTTATTTTGTCAAAGGACTTCTGACAATCCTCATTCCATTTCACTGTCTGGATTTTCTTCAACAACTTGAACAAAGGTTCACAGGTGGCTGTGAGATGAGAAATAAATCTAGAAATGTAGTTTAACCTTCCCAAGAAACCACGTACTTCCTTCTCTGTCCTTGGCTCAGGCATTTCCTGTATCGCTTTTACCTTGGCCGGTTCCACCTCGATACCTCTTTCACTTACAATAAAACCCAACAGCTTGCCGGATCTCACCCCAAAGGTGCACTTATTCAGATTCAACCTCAGCAAGAACTGCCTCAGTCTCTCGAACAAATTTTTCAGATGAACAGGATGTTCCTCTTTCATGTCAGACTTAGCAATCATATCGTCCACATAAACCTCAATCTCTTTGTGAATCAAATCATGAAAGAGAGTGACCATGGCGCGCTGATATGTTGCCCCGACATTTTTCAAACCAAACGACATTACTTTATAGCAGAAAGTTCCCCAAGGTGTGATAAATGTTGTCTTCTCCATATCCTCCGGAGCCATCTTAATTTGATTGTAACCCGAAAAACCATCCATGAACGAAAACACTTTGGAATAAGAAGTATTATCGACCAACACATCAATATGCAGAAGAGGGAATTCATCTCTAGGGCTGGCCCTGTTTAAATCCGTATAATCCACGCACATCCTGACCTTAACATCCATCTTGGGCACATCCCTATAATTGATGACCTTTAAGAAATTTGCGTCCAACTGCTTCTGGACCTCCTCTTTGATCTTCTTGGACATCTCAGGATGAGTTCTTCGGAGCTTTTTCTTGACAGGAGAACAACCTTCTTTGAGCGGTAGTCGATGCACCACTATGTTTGTATCCAACCCAGGCATATCCTCATAAGACCAAGCGAAGATATAAGAATACTCACGGAGTAGCTCAATCAATCTGACCTTTATACTTTCTTCAAGATCGGCCCCTATCTTGACTTTTCTTCTTACCTCTTCTGTGCCAATATCCACCACCTCAATCGAATCCTGATTCAGCTGGATAACCTTCTCCTCTTGTTTTTAACAATTTTGCTAATTCCTCAGGAAGATCACAATCCTCATATGCTTCTTCTTCAACTTGATAAATAGGAGTATCAAAGTCATAATGAGCCACAGCAGAGTCATTATCAATATAACTGGTGGTGGAAGTGCATCTGCATGAACGATATTTTGATCTTTTTTAGTGACAGTGTGTGAAAAGAGAAACATTGACATTCAAATAAAAAAGAAATGGAGCAAGATTTTTAATGCAAAAACAACCTTTATTTCATGATAAACTTTTTGAAAATAAACATGGTGGCCCTACACAAATGATCCACCACGCCTTGGGCAGAGCGTAGGAATTATGATATGATAATAAAAGAAAACAAGAAAATTACTCCTCGGCGCTTGAAACTTGGATAACATCCACAGAAGTCCAATTGTTGAGTGTCTGGCCTAGAATACTCAGAAGAATCCAATCTTCAATACTGTAGCCATCAACCCTATCATCGCCAATTGCATTGACGTGTTCTTCTTGAGTAGCACAAGGACGGGAAAACATCACAGGAGTAGATAAACTAGATGCTCTGGGAGTTGTACTCTGCTGACCTGGGCTAAAAATAAGACCAAATTTATTAAATTTTGGGGTAACGTCCAGCACCTGACCCCAACCTTCAGGGTTACCATTTTCCACCATAGCTCTCGCGTCCCTGAGAGAAGACATAACGGTTTCAGGTTTCCTTTTCTGCTCTAGAAGATGAAAATTGACAGCATGAACTATCTCAAACGCCTGAAACGAAGTCTCATGTATCTCGCCTTCAACTTCAACATAGCGGAATTATGTTAAATGACTCACGATGTACTCTTCCTCACCGCACACAGTTATCACCTTTCCCTCTGTAGGATACTTGAGTTTCTGATGAAGAGTAGAAGTGACTGCCCCTGCTTTATGAATCCATGGCCGCCCCAACAAACAACAATAGTATGGTTGTATATCCATCACAAAAATTTAGCTGTGAAGGTGCGAGGACCAACCTTGATTGGTAACTCCACCTCCCTAAACACTGACCTTCGAGACCCATCAAACGCCTTCACCATCAAATCACTAGGGCGCAGCTCCAGTCCAGAATAATCAATTTTCATCAATGCTAACTTAGGCAATACATTCAAAGACGACCTTGTGTCCACCAAAACCCGGGATAAAGTAGTGCCCCTGCACTCCATTGAAATATGCAACACTTTGTTATGGTCTCGCCCTTCCAGAGGAAGATCAAAATCTGTGAAGCCCAGACCGTTCCCGGTAGATATGTTAGCACAAACATTCTCAAACTGATTGACTGTTATCTCATGAGGCACGAACGCATTCTTTAACAACTTCATCAAAGCATTTCTGTGAGGTTCTGAATAAATCAACAGAGACAAGATAGACATCTTAGAAGGAGTATGGCTCAGATGATCAATTATGCTATAATCACTCTTTTTGATAATTCGCATTAACTCTTCAACCTCATCGGGAACTGAAGAAGCTTCTCGTATCGAAATTGGTTGAGTCACATTGGCTGGCGTAACCCTTGGATTACCAATCATCGCCTGTTGTTTTCCTTTTTCTCTTGTAGAAGCATCTGCCGCATCTTGCACATTGGAAGGACCAAATACTCTCCCGCTTCTAGTCATGCGACCCACACCAGAAAAATTATGAACTTCCCCTTCATTATCTTCAACACGTTCTTCCTCAGACAAATGGGTACTTACTTCCTGCTTCACCCCATGGTGATAAACATCAGCACCGTAATTCCATGGGATGGCCTTCTCACTGGTATACGACATGGGACCAGGTACCGTAATCATCAAAGGAGGTGCCTTAGATGGGGTAGGAATGCGAACAGGGGTGTAAGGAATAGATACCACAACAACATCTTCTTCGGTAACCTTACGGTAGCTCAGTTTTCTATCGAACCGCGGGGAACCCTCCTTTATCAACAACTGGATACCGGCTTTTAAATCATCACAACCCTTAGGTTTCTCTCTACACTTGGCACACTCTGAAGTATAATCCGGGAAAATAGAATTGTCAAGCAAATACCTCTTAACATACCACAATGGAGTAGTTACTTGTTCCACATTCATGATTAAATTCAAAACTTCACCATTATCATCAATCATATTAACAACACCCCCTCCATGCCTAGGCATTGGGTTCTGAGTAACACTCGGACCAGTCACTGGAGTAAACTCAATTGCCTTAGCATCCAACAATTCTTGTATTTTTCACTTCAACGCAAAGCAATTGTCAGTAGAATGACCAACTTCTCCTGAATGGAATTCACACCTTGCGTTAGCATCATAGTTAGGAGGAAGTCTTGTGGGGGGTGGTGGCATATTTCTCAAACCGATCAACTTCAAATCGAGCAAATGGTGGAGTACTTCAGTAAGAGATACCGGCAAGGGATCAAATTTTCTCAACTATCTCTGTTGTTGATTATTATACTGACGGGGAGCATCTTGTTGTCTTTGTTGTTGAGGCACTGTATTCGGTCTCTGTTGCGGAGGAGCATTAACAGGAATAGAAACATCATTGGTTTGTTGGTGCTGACGATCCTCTCTTCTTCCTCTATGAGAGAAAACCGCACTTGCGCCACCTTACTTTTTATTAGGATAAGTGTTGAATGGTTTCTTACTGCCCCCTGATGAGCCACTAGAACCTTCAATCTGAATTTTCCCCAATTTCAAACCTACCTCAATTCTTTCACCTGCCATAACCAAGTCTGCAAATCCTTCTGAAGTACTTCCTATCATGTGTTCATAGAATGGCCCTTGCAGGGTACTCATAAACATATCAATGAGTTATCTCTCCATGAATGGAGGTTGAACCCTCACATCCAACTCACGTCACCTCTGAGCGTATTCCTTGAAAGATTCTCTTGGTCCCTGTGACAAATTCTGTAACTGAGTGCGATTAGGCGCCATATCCATATTGTACTGATAATATTTGACAAAATCCCGAGAAAGATCATTCCAGAAACAAATATGATTTTTCTCCAACTTCATGTACCACTCCAGGGATGCCCCAGATAGGCTATCCTGGAAAAAGTGATCCAAAAGCCCCTGATCCTCAGTATGCACCGACATCTTTCTGAAATAAGAAGTTGCATGAGTAACAGGACATGACATTCCATTGTACTTTTCAAATATAGGAGGCTTGAACTTCAGAGGAACTTTCACCCTAGACACCAACCCGAGATCATTAGCATCCATACCAAGGCCCCCCTGCCCTTCCACAGCCTTCAAACGTTCTTCCAACAACCGATACTTCCTATCCTCAACCTAAACTTCTAGCTCTGAACACCGAACAGAAAACTGATCTTCATCCTGGTCAAAGTCGTAATCCTGTTCCTGATAGTTCCTTACGCCACCCTGATTATCTCTTCTGTTCCCCACAAGACGAGGTCCCAGAGACGAGGGAAACTACCCTACGTTACGCACAAAAGGGTTTCCGGGCATCCCGTGAAAATTTCCAACAGGATGATCTTGCACATCCCCAAATCCTACAGAAATGTCCTGATAGAGCCCTTGATTTCCACCATCCCCTGGATAGCAGCGCTGGTTGTTGACAATGGCAGCCAGTTCCTCCTGTCGGCGATTCACATTGGTGATGACCTCCATGAACTGGGTCATTTGAGTAGCCATCTGGGCCCTTATTTCAGCGAGTTCAGCTTGAACTTGTTCCATCTGTCTTGGCAAATTGTTTCTGGTGGAATACCGATGAGTAGTCGTCTTGAATTCTGAATAAGAAAAGCAGAAGAATAAGAATATCGTCTTGAGATAACTTGTAATGTTATGAAATTCATGATGTGCATGATATGTTTGTCATTCCCGGTATTCAAGAGTCCTTTTATTCATCAATCACGGCGCGCAACCAATAAACAAGCATACAATCAAAGGAAAAAAAGGACAAAAAGACAAACACTTCAATTATTTACAAACAAAATAAACGATGTTCGAGTGACTTCGAACATTTAAGAGTGCAACGATAAACAACAAAATACGTGTTTCAAAGTAAACTTAACAAAAACTGAATAATAAAAACAAACAAATGGTCCCTTCCAACAATCCTGGGGGTGACCAAATACACCAAAGGTAAGTAACAAAAACTAAATCTCCGGAACAAGACACGCTTCAAGGTGTTGACAATACTCTTCAAGCCTGGCTTTCTCCTTCAAAAGTTGTGATGCGACTAATTTACTTTCTTGAAACCGATCCTCTGTGACACGCCTCTGGGCTACCTCCTTCTTAAGCTGAGCGTCTTTGTCTTTGAGCCGTTTCTCCTAGTTTTGAATCTTCTTCCTGCAGCTATTCTCAGATGCCTGAAGCTTCTGGCACTCTTGCTGGGTCTTACTCAACTCTTCTTCCATTTCAGCATGAGATCTCTTCCTAAAACTGGTTGCATCATAAGTTTCCCCATGAGCTTCTTTGAGTTTGCGAGCTAAGTCGGCCCTTTCTTGATCTACCCAATAATGTTTCATCCTTGCCTTACGGTCTTTTGCACGAAGTTGAATGTTCTCAACATGAACCTGGGTGAACACCTCGGTAGGCACCGTGTTACTCAGAATAGTAGGAGGTTGCTCACATATAGGAGCCGACCTTGCAAATGGTAACCGTAAAATATTAACCCTGTCTCTAATCCATTCCAAGTAAGGAACCATAGCAATAGGAGCCTTCTTGCCCAAAGTAGTTCTATCCTTCTTGTGAATTCCTTTCCAAGCACTTGTCACTCTTTTCAACATCATAGGATCACTTCCTCTAACAAAATACACTGATTCAGACACCTCCTTAACCTTTGGCGGTCCATCCATTGCATATCCCAATTGACAATAAGCGAGCACAGGGTTATAGTTGATACACCCCTTAGTTCCTATGAGGGGAACATTAGGGAAATCTCCGCAGCTAGTGATAATACTTCGTACTTCCCCCATGTCATAATTCCGTCGGATATCAAATGAAGTAAGCTTGACGAGTCTTGATGACCATTGGAGAGAATGTCTGGTATCCACGAAAGGGCCACTTATCGGTAGGTGCAACTTAAACCATTGATACAACATCGAATGACATAAACTTACATTATCTACTTTCCCATGCCCGTAATGAATGGTGTAAAGAGTATTTGCCAATAGTGTCGGTACCGGGTTCTTTTTTCTAAAAAAACAAATAGCCATCAAATCTACAAAATTTCTCTTGTGAGGGAAGAGGATGATCCCGTATATCATGAGAGAAAACATAGAGCTGAAGTCACTCAAATTCCCTTTCTTTGCCCAGTCTTCAGCATTCTTCACTAAGAAATCCAAATAAAACCCTGTAGTACCCTCACTTGATTTCCAATTGTCTTTCACCTCTTTCCAACTCAAATGAAGAATTTCAGCAATAACTTCGAACTTCAGCTTCTCCGGGACTTGGACAAAAGGAACTTCATCGGACAACTTGATATTAAGTAGGTACGCGTATTCTTCTAGTGTGGGAACCAGTTGATAATCTTGAAAAGTAAAACATCGTAATTCCTTGTCATAGAACTGGAAGAGGGTGATCAAAGCCATTAGGTCAACTGGAGTGTTAAGGATTAGTAACAAATTGCCATAATTTTTGTTGAAATTATTCAGAACATCACTCTTCAGATAAGAACTCAACCTCTTCAATTCGGACACATCAATAGTAGTAATTTGATAAGCGAATGTATGCTTGTTAGGCTCTTTAACACGAATTGAATCAAACTCATCTGACAGGAGGCCATCCATTTCTGATGGAAAGAAGACTCTCGAATATCCCTGGGAGATGACATGCGCATGTTAGTTATTTTGTATACATCATTTTTTAGAAATAAATATGCTATGATGCAACATGACACGATCAAAGTTTCACACTGGATAATGGATGGACCATTACAGAACAACACCACTCAAGATCAAAAGAAAATCCCAAAGCTTCAAAACTATCATAGGAACCTGAGTCACCTTCGCAACACAAAGTCACCAACAGTACTTGTACCTGTAAGAAAAGTTTTCCTGCCCCTCTCACGGGTGTAGTCTAGGTCAAGGTAAGGTTAAAAGCCAAATCAGAGTACAAGAGCTCGACTGTCGGTATCATTATACGGTAATACATATCTGAACTACCTCTGAAGTCATGGGTCTCATGGTCAGGTCTACAAAGCATCCGCCTCATAGCTGCCATGGACACTCTATTCCTAGTTCCTATGGAATTCACTCATAGCCTGGGTATGAGGCCTTTTACCTCATGGAACAACCCACCCACCATGAAATCCAGAATCCAAAAAGTCTAGCCAAATCCAGTATGCAGAAAGTAAAGCGCACATAGGATGCAATGAAAATAGATAAATATGCAAAGCGATAAAATAAACACCCAAAAAGAAAACAAAAATGAGCTAGGATCGACTCCGGGATGGACCAGCAAGAGGTCAATTTGTCTTCAGTGAAGTCTCCAGCTGAAACGACCTGTCTGAACCGTCATCTCGTGATGAAATATCAATGAAGTCGCCACCGAACGTCTTTTATCCCACCAAGAGGGAAAGGTAAACATCGAGAAAACCTGAAGAGGGAGAAGTCACGGTCCTTCGATCGAGAGATCAGGTAAGGGAGTCTGTTATGCGAGGGGAAGGTATTAGCACCCCACACGCCTGTAGTACTCTACGGTATCCACTCTTGTTGTCTAATCTAATAGGTGTGGTCAAAACCTATGTCTATGGCTTAAAGCTAAAAAGGGAATGCATGCGAAGAAAAAAAAACAATGTAGGGAAAATAAAAGATGTGCTCGGTTGGGCCCTACCCCAATGCCTACGTACCCCTTTTAAGGAATCAGAGCAGCCGTAGTTTAGCTCATATTTTCTGGTTGGTTTGTGTTTTTTAGTTAAGACAACAAAAATAGTCAAGATGGAAAAACATCAAATAAAACAACAAACAAATGAGATGGTAAAACATCGGCTAAATAATAACAAAGTAACATGTCAAAGATAGAAAAACACCAAATGATAAAACATCACACCTAATAAATGACATTGAGAGTCAAAGTAGGATAACCAACATGTGCGATGGCGAAACATCAGCTTCAGACAAGTATGCGATGGCGAAACATCAATAAAACGGATGACCAAACATCACACCTAACAATGATATTGAGAATCAAAGTAGGATAACAAACATGTGTGATGGCGAAACATCGGATTCAGACAAGTATGCGATGGAGAAACATCAACAAAACAGATGACAAAACATCATACCTAACAATTATATTGAGAATCAAAGTAGGATAACAAACATGTGCGATGGCAAAACATCGGCTTCAAACAAATATGTGATGGTGAAACATCGGCTAAAAGATAACAAGGTATCATGGCAAAGATGGCGAAACGCCAAATGATAAAACATCACACCTAACAATGACATTGAGAGTCAAAGTAGGATAACAAACATGTGCAATGGCGAAACATCGGCTTCAAACAAGTATGCGATGGCGAAACATTGGCTAAAAGATAACAAGGTATCATGGCATAGATGGCGAAACATTAATAAACCGGATGACAAAACATCACACCTAAAAATGATATTGAGAATCAAAGTAGGATAACAAACATGTGCCATGGCAAAACATCAGCTTCAAACAAGTATGTGATGGCGAAACATCGACTAAAAGATAATAAGGTATCATGGCATAGATGGCGAAACATCGATAAACCGGATGACAAAACAAAGCCATAGGGCGCACAAACAAATAAGATTGATTTATATCTTTTACCTTGAAGAAGGGTTTGAGTTTATTAGAGGTGTTTTAGGATTTGCCAAGAAAAAAAAATTTGTTTTAAGATGCAAAATGAAAAGGAAGGAAAAACAACTAAGGGAAACTAGCCTAGCACTATCCCTAGTGTTATCATACAATGATTGACCCTAAGGTTGAGGATAAAGGAAATTCCTACCCTATGCTAGCATACATGGATTCCTACCTTAATCAACATGTCAAAGGAAGCTTAACAAAACTATCCTATAGGGAACAGGCAATGAGAGCGAAGTCGTGTTCTCAATTTCTAAATTGAGTGACTCATCGATCGATAATAAAAAAAACAATAAATATCCTATAGGGAGCATGCACCGAGAGCGAAGTCGTGATCTCAATTTCTAAATTGAGTAACTCATAGATCAACAATTAAAGAAAAATATCCTATGGGGAACATGCACTGAGAGCGAAGTCGTGATCTCAATTTCTAAATTGAGTGACTCATCGATCAATAGTTAAAGAAACAAACACAAACACAACACATGTATCAAACAAAATAGAGGGCCTCCTGACATATATCAGCAATAGAGGTCCCATCATGCAACATAGAACTATACAAAATGTAAATAGAAGAAAGGAAATAGTGCAATACCAACAGATAACTATCCGTAGAAACTGAGTAAGAATAAAAGAAACCCAGAGAACTTCAACCAAGCTGGCATCAGCAGACAAATCAAGTCAGAAATTACGCCATCAGGATGTAAGTATTGAGATTTTCAGATATGAACAGATCCCATGGACAATGTATAGCATTCATAATCACATACATATATCCTGCATAGACTATCAAATATGCCAAACACAAGTGTAGTACCAATATAATAAATTGTGTTCCACAAATAAAGTGAAACACAGTAGCCTCAAGTCAAAAGTGGAAAACTTTTCTCAGAGTACCTCGCACATTCAACAGCCAAGTTAGTATTCCCATAAATAGAATGATGACTCTCATAAGGGATGGATGATGACACCATAGTGAAGTGAGAAAACATGATAGCAACTATCAAAACATTAGATATGATAAACAAAAAGAAACAGGCATATGCACAATTTGGTCAAAAGTTAGAGGAATGTTTCTCCTTTCTATCACCATATTAAATTGACAATTGAATATCAATCAAGGATCATGGGAGCTTGAGAAGAATACAATCAAAGACCATGAAGGTCAGTAGAAACCATAATTCAATCATACTCAAATAATTCATCATAGCTCACAAGCATAATAGGAGAGGAATCCCACACAATGCATCAAAGACTTAGATTTCAAGCTAACCATGGAAGAAAGTCAAACAAGGACAGAATTAGAGAGTTTGTAACAATCAAAGATTTGAGTTAAAGCTTCCAAAACATGATTAGGACATGATCAAAAGGTTAAAGTGTTGATTCTATAATATGTTGCATAAGTGCATTCAAAATGCCTCAAAAATTGAACAAGGATAAGAGAAAGAAGCCAAACTCCATTCATATTAAAACAAACTTAAGTAATAGGGATCAATTACTCTCAAGTCTTCACGAGACTGTCATTGAAGTGTCATTTCCCTTCATGTTATCATTGACCATCTAATGACCTCAAACTCAAATTGAAAACTCAAGTTTCAAAGTAAAAATCAACAAGAAAGCAAAAAGTCCTGAAACATGCATCAAACGGTTCAATCATTCAAACATGGGGCATTAAGTGAAATGACTTGAGTTTATATGGATAAACAGAACCAACATGATCATTAGGTGCCCAATTATAGGCCTCACTCAAGTTCATTGGCCATCAAGAAAATTGCAACAAGATTTGCAACATTAATTGGGTACCTTCACTTCAAAAATACATCAAAAAAAGAAAAGGGCTTCCATAATTCAAACCAAAATTTTCTTAGCATCCTTGAGATGTATAAGAGTTAGCAAACATGTTTTAAGTTCATGGATGGATGAGGAAAGGATCAATCAAACTTCAAACATCAAAGACAAGTTGGCAAAAACCACCAAACTTGACAAGTTTTCCAATATTTTGTGGAAAATATCAAATCTTATCAATTAATTCAAGAAAAATCTTTTTAAGGACCTCAATCCATCTATGAGTCTTAAACAAGAACCAAATTAAATTGAATCTCAAGGCTATGTGCTTTTTGGAATCAAAACAAACAAGAGAATTAGCAAAACCCTAATTATTTAGAAAATGAACTCAATTATTGATTAATCAAATTCTTATTCTAAACAAATCAAACTAAAATCATACAAAAAATAAAGAAAACTCTAAAGATCAGAGAACTTATTTTTTTTAAATTTTTAGAATTAAAGAAAAGCCAAAAATAAAATCAAAATTCAAACCTTTAAACAATTAAACAAAAATAAACATCTCAAAATAAAATTCCAATCAAAAGTCAGAAAAATATCCAACCAAAATTAAATTCAAATATTAGAATCAAAAACCACCATCCATGATTTTTTTGTGGAATTTTTGAATTAAAGGAAATATTAAAATAAAATCAAACAAACAATTAAACAATTTAAACTATTATTTAATGGCAAAATGCAAACCCTAGCAAAAATTTACAAAAAGGTCAAAACAAAATTATATTCAGATACTATGATTGAAAACAAACTTATATGATTTTTTTGAGGATTTTTGAATTAAAGCAAAAATTAAAACAAAAATTATGAAGCAAACATTTCAAATAAACTTCTCAAATTAAATTTCTAATCAAAAATAGAAAACATGCTAAACCAAAATCAGAATCAATTTCTAAATTATTTTGAGTCAAGGATATTTTTTGTGGAATTTTTAAATCACAAGAAATATTAAAATAAAAATAATCATTGAACAAATAATTAATTAAACTTATTAAATTTTGAACCAATCAAAATATTTTTAAAAAATTCCAAAAAAAATATGACAAATACTAGAAATTATTATTAGCCTATGGTAATTTTTTCATGATTTTTGAAGATGTTTTGATCACAAAAATCAAATCAGAAGAAAATCAATTAAAATCAAATGATATGAAATGCATTAAAACTTCAAATAATCCAATCAGAGCGCGCCATCTTACTTCGTCTTCAACCTCCAGCATAGGGCAAAACGCGTGCAGAAATAAATTCAACACCTCATGTTCTGATCCTTCGTTCTATCTCAACTCTCAACCAAAATTCATCAAATTAAGCACAAATCAAAGCTAACATATCATACTACACTATAAAATTTGAAACAATCTCATAGATCAAACATGGATCAAGAAATCAAGTCTACAAAACTTAAAAAACTCACTGCAAACATCAAAACCAGGAACGTGATTTCATCCATTCTGCTTGAATCAAAGCACAAATATACATCAATCCTAGTGATTGGCCAGCTAGCAACTAAATGGACATGATCTACATCATCAATTCAAACTGAAACACATAAATCAAAGTTCAAGAAAACTCACATGGATGTGAAAACTGGAAACTCGATTCCTTCACTCCAAAAGCAATCCAATGGTGCAAGCTTGATCTCCTTACTTCACTGAAGAGGAACCACCAAGAATTTTGAACAATGATCCAAGGAGAAGAGAGATTCGAAGCAATTTACAGAGATACTTGAAAGTTTTCATATTTGGAATGTAGCGATTATGAGCCTCTTCTTTCACAACTGAGCCTTGATTCTTATTATATAGCACGAGAGGAAGAGGATAGAAGTGGTATTTGGCACTCAAAGCCGTTGGAGGGCAAGTTTGGTAGTTTATGCAAAAAGTGAGGTTGCACATGGGGCCTGCGTTTCACTCGTGCAAGCTCTCATTTTATTTGCATTTTATGAGCCAAATGAGGTCAGGAACAAATGCTCAAAGTTCCAGGTCATGACTACTTGAAATGAGAGAATGTTGATGAATTTGCAAAATCGGGCAAGTTTGTGATTTTTTCAATCAAACAAGTACAATACCATATGAGGCATGAAACGGTGAGTGCAATGGTCCTCAGCATGTTACAAATTGGTTATTGGCTTGATTAGAAACAAAATTAATGGTTGAAACTCGAGTTCTTAAGAAATTGCATTTTGCTTGCTTGGTCAAAATTCAATAAAATGCCTCAAAATTCCAAAGCTCATAACTTGCTCATATTTTTGAATTTTGACACAAATGAGTATAATTTGGAAAGTTATTGAAAAGATCTTTAATCCCTTGGTTTTGAGTTTTTTCAATTGAATCCATTAAGGCCCTAAAAATTTGACATGAAATTCACTAATTTTGGAAAATGACCTATAATTTTTACTTAAGGCATGAACTCCCAATGACCATAACTCTTGACTCTTTGCCAATTTGGACATGAGACCATAAGGAGATAAAATATCACCCTCTTATATTTCCAAGCATATTTCATTTGCATTTTTTTGATCAAAGGTGAATAAAATATGAATTTTTGAAGTTAAGTCCTCATTTTCAAAAATTAGAAACTTTTAGGGTTTCTTCATGAACAAGTTTCAACCCAAACCTCAATATTTTTGATCCAATGATCAAAATGGACTTGAAATATGAAAATTACACCCTTGAATTGATGGTTGACCAAAATTTCACTTGGTTAACCTTGACTTTGACTGATTTTGACCAAAATGACCATTTTGCCCCTTTGAATCAATTGATCCACTTCCCTTCAAAATTGATGATCAAGACTTTAAACATATGATCTTCCAAATATATAGAGGCCATGTACAAAGCTTCACTTCAAAATTCTCAAGAAATATTGATAAAATCCCAAACCCTAGTTTTGGTTAACACCTTAGGAGACTGATGAATCATCTTCAAAACTTCAAATCCTCTAGATATCTTGGCCACTTTCTTGTACAAAGACTTTTCAAATACCAATGAGATGTTGTAGCTTCTAGATCAAGATTTGTACATTGATCAATAGCCTTGATAAAACAAAACCCTAATTTTGACTGGTAAATCAAAAGAGTGATTCCTCTTATAATCAATCTCAAACTTCAATCCTCTAATGATCCAAAGAGATGGATAAAATATCTTGAGATATGCAATAACTTTTGAGCTTGAAAGATCCAAAGGTTTAGATGATAAGGTTCTACTTGAGAAACTTGTCAATGCAATCAACCTTCAAAGCTTGAGGAAGACTTGATAACCAAAGTATTTTGATCCCATCACAATGTATGAATGCAATGCAATATGATATTCATGATGAAACATAAGCCTAAATCAAGAGGGTAAATTTTGGGGTGCAACAACTATGTTGAGGTGTTTTCTTGGTCATACGAATATATGCTGGGGCTTGATACTGATATCGTAGTTCATCGTCTACTAATGAAAGGGGGTTGTCCTTCGATCAAGAAAAAGGTTCGTCGCATGCGACCAGATATATCTGAGAAAATAGAGGTTGAGGTAATGAAACAGTTCAATGCAGGTTTCCTGGCTGTGACATCTGTTGTACCCCAATTTCCCCCCCTAAGATTTCTGCATCATACCATATTGTTTCAATCACAACAAAATCACATTAGGGTTTTTGGTTCTTCTCCCTATCTTTAGCCTTGCTCTTTTGAGGAGTTACCAAGCACCTTGACTTGTTTTCTTTTATGATCATGAATATTTTACTTTGATTTTCTCTCTAATTAACAAAATGCAATATTGGTTTGTCTTACTTGTTAATAATGTAGGTAAAGGCAATGAGGTTTAACAAGTTTCTTCATGGGTTCATGAGTTTATTTCCATGCCCTAGTCAATAGCTTAAGAAATTCAAACCTCACCATTGAAGTTGTTTTGGAAGAATTGGTATGGAAGTGGTTTTGGTAACCAAGAGTCCTCATCATCATCCTCAATAATTTCTATTCACAAAGGAAGAATATTGGCACAAAAAGTTTGTTCAAACTTGGCAAAGTTCCTCCAAACATTCTCTTGATCTAGAGGCTAGGGTTTTGAACTTCAAAGGAGAATATCTTGCTCATCTTTTGGTATTTTTGAGTTGTTCCAAAAACATCCTTCTCTTCAAAAAGTTACCAACAAATCGCTTCAAAAGTTCCATGAATTTTTCATGTGGAAGGAACTTGGTGAAGAAGAAAGATTACAAGTCACCCAGATGAATCCCCAATTTTCCATATGTGACTTCAAATGGTCATAACTTGGTCAATTTGTATCACCTTGAGCCCATTCTTTTTTCATGATGATCCTAAGGATGTGTACTTCATGCCTTATTTTATGTGCAAAGTAAGAAAATGGATGGAAGTTGCCTTAAGAATGCAAAAGATTATAGGCTATTTCATGATTTTTGGCCAACTTCAACAAGTCATAACTTGCTCAATTTTTGGATATTTTGAGTGGTTCAAATTGCAAAATGTAATTCAAGAGGTCTAATTCATTCCATATTTTTTGGTCAAGAGCAAATTCTAAGTGGAAGGCCATGTTTGGATGCAAAAGATTATAGGTAATTTTTAAAGAAGAATTTGAAATATTTCTAAGTATGGAAAGTCAACTCTTTTTCTTCAACTTTGACTCCATGTAACTTTCAGCTCAAGCATCCATTTGATTCCATTCTTTTCCATTGCAAATCTTGTAACCTCATCTTTCCAAAGCATCAAGAATTATGCCCTAAGACCCCTTGAGGTGGAAATGCCATGGATTTGAATTTGGTAGTTTGAAACTGAATTTTTCACAAAGTCAGGATTTTGAGATCTTTGTTTTAACTTCTAATCACAAGATTTCCACGCGTTTTTGGTTCTAATCATGTTTAGCAACTTTCCAGAAGTGATTAGCATCATGAAACACACGATTTGGCTGAGTTTTCATTAAGTTTGAGTCACACATTCTTCATGATGCAAACCCACACGAATTCCCTCCAAAACGCATCATTTGCTATTCCTTTTGATCCCATTTGCTTCCATATAAATAGAGGGTCATCCCCCATTCAATTTCCCAAGCTTAGATAGCCAGAATCACCCTGGCAAACTTGCTTCACAATCCAGAATTCAACAACTTCGAAATCTATTCTCAAGCTTTTTTCAATCCATTTTTTCTCTCAATTCACCTTCCTTGATCTTCCCTGAAGCTAACCATATAATTACATTCAAGAATAGTGCTCTATATTGCTCCATAGAAGTCCAGTTTCAGAGCTCTGCAACTCAACTTCAATAGGTAGATTCCTTCATCAATTCTTCAAAACTCTGATATCATTGTATAGCTCTCATTTCTCTGGTTCTAGTTGCAACACTTACACCTTACTGGAAACACGTTTTGACCATGAATTTTCAAATACCCTTTCAAAACTTTCTTTCCAAATTGCTTGAGCTACAATTTATATAAATTTGGCGCAAGGGTGTGGTTGTCTTCGTCTTGAAGAGACGAAGCGAATGGCATAGGTCTGAGCTTCTGATATTACAGTTTGAGAGACCTGCAATTCGTGATGGTTGGAGGTTGAAGATGACCAACGTGTCATCTTCTAACCAATGAAGGTGCACCATCTGTATTTTTCAAATTCTGATTTTATTATTGATTCTGTACATTATTCATTAAAGACCATGATATGCACAACGCGCTAGATCCCTTGGATTTGATTACTAACGCGTTTTGAATCTCATCCAATGGTCCACATCTTTTATTTTTATTTTCTTTTTCTTATTTTTATATTTTAATTGTTTTAAGTTTCAAAAAATCATAGAAAATTCATTTTTAATCCAAAAAATCTGAAAAAATTATGAAAAATATTTTTGATTATTCTCTTTCTGACTTTTATTTTTTCACAATTTAATTTTATGTTTTGGTATTTTTATAAATTTTACACTTATTTGATTTATTTAAAATGTTTAAAAATACTTTTATACATTTTTAAATTCTGAAAAAATTATGGAATGATCCGATGATATTGTGACAAATATTGGTGACCTCATTTTATTTTTGTTTCTGACTTTACTATTTTTTACTATTTTTGTTTATTTTACCCATTTATTTTAATTTTTAAAAATAGTTTCTGACTTTTAAAAATTATCAAAAATTTGATAAAATTACTTGACCTCTTTTCTGATTTTTCTATGGTCTTATTTTTCATTTCTTGATTAATTTAAATAATTGATATTTTCCTCATTATTTTTTATTTTTTTAAACATTTTAAACCTTTTAACGTATATATTAATTATATTATTATTTTTGTGTGATTATTTTATGGCTGTCTTGGGTTGATTTTTTTATCATGGCTTTATTAACATCATTGGATCCATGATGTTGAGTTTAACTCCACAAAAATGGATGAATGATTTTAATAATAGTTTGATTAAATATTAATTCAAATGTGGTTTCTCTTTTTACCCTAATCCCTCTTCATCTCATCCCCTTCTCATTGCACTAAATGTTGTTGGAGCATGATCTCTATATCATATCTCAAAACAAATGGTGCATAGATTGCTATTGACTGGCCTCAAAATAGGTGCGACTTCTATATAAGTCCACTTACGATTGCTTAACATAACGCCAAATTTTGTCCCGATTCGAATAAATGATCATTCGTGGCCCAAACTTATGATTGCAAGCCCGAGTATGTTAATTTGATCTCTTTGATCCAATAACCTTGAGATTCATTGTGTGGAGGCTTTGGTTCTACCAATCCTCTAATGGATCTACAACACTTTTGGTCAACGCGGATCACTTAAACATTTTTGATCATTAAATGGTACTTATGATAATTCCAAATGGATGATATACTTGACAAAAAGCAAATGAAACTTGTTGTGTGGAGGCTTTGGTTCTATCAATCCTCTAATGAGTTCCAAATGCAAGTTTCAAGATGGTCATCCAACTAACCACTAATTATTGACTTGTTTATTTTATGCTTTTATTCTTTTATGCTTTATGTACTACTTATTTTTTTAGAATTTTCCATTTCATGTCATTTTCATCTTTGCTCATTTGAGCATTTATCTTCTTGCCATTTTTATTTTGCTCACTTGAGCTTTTCTTTTTCTTTTCCTAAGTTACTTAATAATCAACATAAACCCTAAAAAACTCTTAATGATACTTGGATTATTTGGTTACTATCCTTGGCATTATGGAGCATGGGACTTTTTCTTGGACTTAGGATTAGAAACCTTGGCCTATCTTGGAGACCTTGTGATCTTATTATTTTTTTTTGAGCTCTTAAGGTTTACCTCAAGACGTTGGGTTTCTTGTTTTTTTTTTGTGTGTAGGTTTTTGTGATTACATCCTTTGTTTGTAATCTGGAATTCACCCTTATACAACCATTACTCTGCCCAATTTTTGTGAAAACTTAATACATTTGAAGAGGTCTAGTATCTTTGCTTGCTTGGTTTCAATCCAAAGAATGGGAATTTTATCTTGGCTCATAATGTCAAGTTTTGGCTTCTTGTTGGTTAGATGGTTCTTATCCTTAGCTTTTACCTTATACTTTAGGATAGTCTCTTCTTCTCCTCCCATATTCTTTAATTTCAAAAAATATTCTCCCTCCTTTGAAAACCTTTCTTGTTTTGAAACTTAAACACTTTCATAATAAAATTGGACTTATGTCCATGCATTTTCAAAACCTTTTCATAAATAAACTCCAATCAATTTAATAATACCTTGACATTTTTTGTGAGAAGACTAAAAGTCAACCAATCTCATTTCAAACCATTTTGCCGCTTTAGCTTTTATCTTTAAAACTTTTCTCAAAAAGATTAGACTCTTGTCAATCGTTGTAGTGATGCAAACAACTATAATTCTACAATATGTAGTGAAGTGAGATATTTTCCACTTGGGTGTTGAGTGAGGCATTGTTGATTTTAAAATCCAAGCCATATCCTCCACTTTGAGATGATGCAAATTCTCCTTTCTCATGATTGTGGGTAGTAAGTATGTTTTCCACACGGACAATGACGATGATGTCTTATCTCTTAAAATCAACCAACACACTTGTGTTCCAAACTTTTAAAAGAGGAACTACGTCTACCCTGATCCCCTATTGCACGAAAGGTGGTACGTAGGCACTAAAGGTTCACAACCGTGGCGGGTGCAAAAATCATAAAAAATATATTTCTTTTCTCACCTCCACCATCCATTTTATATAGTCAAAATATACAGATTTTTAAAAGAGGTTCCCGCGGAGTACCGTAGATGTTTAGGGTGATAATACCTTCCCTTTGCATAACCAACCCCCTTACCTTGAATCTTTCCCCCTCTTTTTGGGTTATTCACTCTTTTCCCATCCCTTTGGAAACAATAAAGCGCAGTGGCAATTTTGATTTTGATTTGTATAAGTCTAGTCAATCCAATGGCTTAGTCTTGAACATTTCTACCGCTACAACGTCATATCCCCAATGGATTGAAAATGTGGTCCCAATGCCGAAGAAAGACGGTAAATCCCATATGTGCATATACTACAAGGATTTAAATAGGGAAAGCCCCAAAGAGGATCTCCCACTACCACATATTGATGCCTTGGTTGATAACACTGCTCAACATAAAGTATTCTTCTTCATGGATGGCTTCTCTGAATACAACCAAATCAAAATGGCGCCTGAAGACATGGAGAAAACCACTTTTGTCACACAGTGGGGCACCTTCTGTTATAAGGTCATGCCTTTCAGTTGGAAGAATGCAGGTGCAACTTATCAATGGGCTATGGTAGCTTTATTTCATGATATGATTCATCATGAGATAGAAGTCTATGTTGATGACATGATCGCATGTTTGCAAACCGAGGAAGAAAACTTTGATCGTTTGCACAAGCTATTTGAAAGGCTGAAGAAATATAAACTGAGGTTGAATCCCAACAAATGCACCTTTGGGGTGAGGTCTGGAAAACTCCTAGGATTTGTTGTTAGTGGAAAAGGGATTAAAGTCGATCCTGTAAAAGTCAAATCCATACAAGATATTCCAGCTCCTTGTACCGAGAAGGAGGTCAGAGGTTTCTTAGGTTGACTCAACTATATTTCTCGATTCATCTCTCACTTAACTGCTACTTGTGAGTCAATCTTCAAACTGCTGATGAAACATCAAGTAGTCAGATGGAATGATGACTGTCAAACAACTTTTGACAAGATCAAGGAGTACTTACAAGAACCTCCAATCCTAATGCCTCCAGTTGAAGGAAGATCTCTGATTATGTACTTGACCATATTAGAGAATTCAATGGGGTGTGTGTTGTCCCAACATGACGAGTATGGTAGAAAAGAGCATGCAATATACTACCTTAGTAAAAAGTCTACCGACTGTGAAACTAGATATTCACTGCTCAAGAAAACTTGTTGTGCTTTGGCATGGGCTGCTCCTCGACTAAGACAATATATGTTGACTCATACTACTCTCTTGATCTCTAAGATGGATCCCATCAAGTACATCTTCGAGAAACCAGCTCTCTCCGGATGAATAGCCAGATGGAAAATGATTTTGACTGAATATGAAATCCAATATACTACACAAAAAGCAATCAAAGGAAGTGTATTGGAAGATCATTTGGCCCATCAAGCTGTTGATGAGTACCAATCCATGAACTTCGAATTCCCAGACGAGAACATCATGCTAATAAATGACTGTGAAAAGCCTGGACCATATGAAATACCTGAACAAGGATCCCGATGGACTATGGTATTTGATGGAGCTTCCAACGCTCTTAGCAACGGAGTTGGTGTTGTGATCATTTTTCTCGAAGGTTATCATACTCCATTCACTGCTAGAATTTTCTTCGACTGTACGAACAACATGGCTGAGTATGAAGCATGCATCTAGGGTCTTAAGGTTTCCATTGACCTAAGAATCAAATTCCTAAGCGTATACGGATATTTAGCCCTGGTAATTAGTCAAGTTAAGGGAGAATGAGATACCAAACATCCAAATTTGATCCCCTACAAAGACATTGTGATAACTTTGATCCCATAATTTGATGAGGTTACCTTTGAACATATCCCAAGGGAAGAAAACCAGTTGCCAGATGCGTTAGCAACAATGTCATCCATGTTCAAGGTCCATTAGGACAACGAGGCTCCCAAAATTACTATAAAAATATTTGACGAACCGACACACTTTTATGAGATTGACACTGATGAGGAGAAGCCGTGGTTCCATGATGTGAAAAGGTTTCTTGAAGCACAAGAGTATCCCGAGGGAGCTTCAATCAACGACAAGAAATTCCTGTGGAGTTTCTCAGCCAAGTTCTTCCTAAGAAATGGGATTTTATACAAGCGCGACCATGATTCGACTCTGCTTCGTTGTATGGACAAGAAGGTAGCGGAGAAGATCATGGAGGATATGCGTGAAGGTATCTTTGGTACTCATTCCAGTGGACACACTGTGATCGGTGGATCTGGAACTGACTGTTTTAAAGCTGGTTCGCGAAATGTCGCGGAAGCAAGAGTCGCCACCGTCTTTTATTTTCTCCAAATGGAAAGGACAAAAGCACAGAAAAATTCCTTTAAAGAGATTGCTCTCGGTTCGGGAGGTAGGTTATAGAAAGGGAAGGTGTTAGCACCCTTTCTATCCATGGTTATCCATGGGCTCTTAGGTACTTGCTCAATGTGTTTTCAAAAAATGTTTGTTTGCTTTTCAATTGTGGGTTTAAAAAGTTTCTTTGAAAAATTTCAGTTCGACTCGTACGTCAGAGCGTTTGAAAAGTTTGCTTTGAAAGCTTTTGAAAAGTGTTTGTGTGAAAAGTCTTTTTGAGTTTGTTTTGAGATTAGAGCAAGTATCCTTGAGAACCTACCTACCCTAAGGAATTCGTCTGTGTAAATGTCCTTTAAAGTAGTGCCATCCCACCATTGAGAGGTAGGTAGCACCACCGTTGGAGGTGTTCGGGTCAATTCGAGTTTATAGGGACATGGTGATCACCAGAGCAATGGGAAGACACCTTAGAAGCTACCCTCATGCCAGGTTCCCGGATCATGAGGACTTACTAAGGCATCCTCTACTCGACGATCACCTTTCGAAAGGCAACAGTGAGGCGTACCCTAGGGGTGGTGTGTGCGGATTGTGTGTCATGTTTCAATTATTTGTCTTGTCATGTTTATTTGTGATCTACGCTTGATTTTATTTTTAGGTCCATACATTCTTTCATGCATATTTATTAACAGTTATATATTTGCGAGAAAATAAATCTACACTATTACAAATGGCGCGGGTCCACATCGCCAAAATAAACCGAACCCGATTTGACTGAAAGTAAAAGAGTAATAAAATAAAAGTGCGAGAAATAAAGTAAAAGTTATTACAAGGCTTTGGGGCATATACATAGTTATTTAAACGATATAAAACAAATGCGCAAATTGAATAAATTATAAACGTGGGCGTTGGACCCTTTTGCAGTAAATTAAAATTAATGGAGAATTAAAATTAAAATTAAATGTTTTGATATTTTTGTGTTTTTTAAGATTTAAAGGAAAAAGAATTGATTAAAATAAAATGAAACGTCAAACCCTAATTCTAATGTTTTTATTTATTATGAAAGATATTGAAATTTAACCTAATTTAAATCCTAATTTATTTATGTGCAATGTAAATATGAAAATAAATAAATAATAGTATTATGATAAAAAAGGAAAAATTAAAAGGATACAAAAATTACCAATTAACCTAAATTAACATTTTTGGATTTTTTTTTGTTATGGAAAAATGTAAATTAAACCTAATTTGAAATTAATTTATTTACATGCTAAGAAAATAATAATAATAAAGTAAACATTATTTTTTGGTCTTTTCTGAATTTTTGAATGCTTTTATGTTTTTATGAAAATAAATTAATCATGTTAAAACAAATAAAATAAATAAAATAGCAAGAATAAAATAAGAAGAAAAATAGAAAAATGCAAACCAGGGTGGGGTGCAGCCCCAGATTGGGAGGTTCAGGCCTGGAATTTTGGCCCATTAGGCTTTGAAGTCCATTGACTTTTTTAATCAGGTGTGATGCATTTGACCAAGTGTAGCGTATTCCTCAGACCTAAGCCTTGGATCTGATTCCCTTGGACACATGGCCGTTGATCCTTGGCAGCGTATGGTGGAGTGTTTTACTGAGCCTGCATGGGAATTAGAATAGAAAAATATTATGGAAATTGTTCTGACCTGGGACTTGAACCCAGGTCTTGAAGGTCACATGCACGCATCCCTGTCCACTGAGCCACTTGTATTTCTTTTAACATATTATGGTTAATAAACAACAAATATCAAAACCAACGCATAATGGTTAAAACGCGCGCAAATTCGAATTGACCAGTCAGTACGTGCCACGATTCCACCTTCTTCTTCGTCCCTGTAAAACAAACACAAGAGCAACGGTTTTTATAGCGTTGCATTAGGGGGGCTAGCAGAAAATAGCGAATAGCTTATTTCCAAATATAAATTAGGCGCGAGTGTATGGATCTTTTCGTCCAGATGCGTTGAGTGTGATGGCGTTGCTCTGAAATTCTAATTTTACCTGGGGTAGAAAACCCCAATTTGGCAGACCTGTAACCCTAAATTTTGGTCATGGTGAAATCCCATACACGATGCGAAAATCAAATTGAATATAAGGGTTAGCTTGGAAACATCACATGGAACAAGAATATACGATTGAAATGCAATGGAGATGCTTAGAATTGAGAATACGATTTCAAAAATTTTTCTGTACAGTTTGAGTTGTAGCTACCGCTTCTTCGTGTTTTGATTGAGGTTAGGGGTTGGCACACCTTCAGAGTTTGTCCAGGAAACTATTAGGAAAAGAATTGAGGCTTAAAACTCACTCCAACTTTGATTTCAGTTTTGTGTTTTTATCCAAAATTTTCAATGTGGCAATCAGCTCCTGAGCGCAGCATATGATCTCTTAGGCTTAGGGTTTGACTTAGTGATTATAATGGAATGGAATTGGCTTGCTAACTGACCTAGATTCATGCTCATGAAGGAACAAGTCCTAGGGTTTTTACCATTAACCAAGTTTCCTTCTTTTTAGCCAAGACCTAGACCTAGTGTGCAATTTAACCCTAGCCTGAGTTCTTGAGTTGGCCCATGATACATGGAAGTTGTCCAAATTCACATGACACTATTCCATTGGTTTTTGAATTTTATTTGAATTTTCAAAGATTTAAAATAAATTAAATTATCAAAAATTAAATAAAATAGAAAAATCAATATTTGGTCTTGAAATTAACCATGGGACACGTGTGTGGCATGACAAGAATGAATCAAGTGGAAAAAAGTGGGCCCTTTTGTCAAAAATTGGAGTTTCAAGGATAGTTGACTTTTGCCATTTCACAAAAATTTCCCAACTTCTACAAGGCATAACTTGCTCAATTTTTAAGCTTTTCACATGTTCTTGGACATTTTGGAAAGGTCTTTGAGTCCTTTAACCAATGCCTTTGGTCCCATGTCATTTTGATTTTCCAATCTCAAGTTATGGCCTTTGACTTAAAGTCCCTTTTTGTCGACTTTTGAAAATGACCTATAATGTTGAAATTGATAACTTTTTGTGAGAGCATTTCTTGGACTTGAAGTATGAAGATGAGTTGTAGGAAATGTCTTTCTCTTCAAAATGAGCTTTGGATGGAATTTTTCTGATAATCCATGTGAAAGTTATGCCCTGGTCAATTTCAGTTGACTTTTTCAGCTGTCCAAATATAGCAACTTTTGCATCTTTGATGATTTCTGAGCCAAATTTTGAGAATCATGATCAAGCATTGATCAAATGATGTTTGTGGCTTCAAAATGATATGTTGACCAAAAATTTGAACTTTTGACTGCCAAATGACCATTTTGCCCCTACAGTTGACTGTAGTGCAATTTAGGGTTTTGACTGTGCAATCTTGAGCTGAATGCCTTGAAACTTGATATGAGGATGTTTGACCATGTTTGTAAGCATATGAGACTTGATTGAGCCTTTGAAAACTTCATTTTCTTGATCAGCACACAAACCCTAGTTTTGACTGTATAGGAGACAGTTGACCTGCACAACCCTTGGGGAATTTTATGACTTGGCTTGGCAATTTCTTGAAGAATATGGGAGGGCAAATTTTGGGGTATAACAGTTGCCCCTGTTCAATCTTCTTATACCTGAGGATGCAGATTGGCTGACGTGCCTTTCGTAATCCGAGGGTAAAAGATGATTGGACACTAGAGTGCCCGGAAATTTGCGCTCACATGTTAGCAATGATGGGAATGGACTTATAGATGCCATCTGGATGTTTGATTGCGTAAGAGATTCCTTGGCGAGAACCTGCATACCTGCAAAAGAAAAATGAGTACCTGACACGTTGCAGGAGCTGATTTTTGAGAAAAATCTTGGTGATTTTAACTTCAACGACGCTCGTTGAGAAAAGATCTGGGGGATTTTAACTTCAACAACGCTCGTTGAGAAAAATCTGGGGTGTCTTCTACTGGGATAAGAATCAGGGAGATCTTAGGGTCGATTTAACTGAACCAGAGAGGCCTTTGACTGGGTAAGAATCAGGAAAATCTTAGGGTCAATTTAACTGAACCGGTCTAGGTCTTGAAATGTCTTCAATTGGATAAGCATCAGGGAGATCTTAGGATCGATCGGACTGAACCAGAGAAGGCCTTTGACTGGATAAGCATCAGGAAAATCTTGGGACGATTTAACTGAACCGGTCTAGGTCTTGAAATGTCTTCAACTGGATAAGCATCAGGGAGATCTTAGGATCGATCTGACTGAACCAGAGAAGGCCTTTGACTGGATAAGCATCAGGAAAATCTTGGGACGATTTAACTGAACCGGTCTAGGTCTTGAAATGTCTTCAACTGGATAAGCATCAGGGAGATCTTAGGGTCGATCTGACTGAACCAGAGAAGGCCTTTGACTGGATAAGAATCAGGAAAATCTTAGGATGATTTAACTGAACCGGTCTAGGTCTTGAAATGTCTTCAACTGGATGAGCATCAGGGAGATCTTAGAGTCGATCTGACTGAACCAGAGAAGGCCTTTGACTGGGTAAGAATCAGGAAAATCTTAAGGTCGACTTAACTGAACCGGTCTAGGTCTTGAAATGTCTTCAACTGGATAAGCATCAGGGAGATCTTAGGGTCGATCTGACTGAACCAGAGAAGGCCTTTGACTGGATAAGCATCGGGAAAATCTTGGGACGATTTAACCGAACCGGTCTAGGTCTTGAAATGTCTTCAACTGGATAAGCATCAGGGAGATCTTAGGGTCGATCTGACTGAACCAGAGAAGGCCTTTGACTGGATAAGCATCGGGAAAATCTTGGGACGATTTAACCGAACCGGTCTAGGTCTTGAGATGTAGCTTGAGAACTTAACTGGATCTTTCCTGAAAGATAAAAGTCAGTCATATGCAATGCATGATATGGATCAAGCAATGATGTTCTCAACATAAATGAGATTTGTATGATGCAGTGCGTTATGCATGCTATAATGATGTATGTGATGTTTTATGTATGTTTTCGTCTAGGAAAGTAAATCCTTGACGGGTGCCGGGAAGTCGTATCCTGGGCTGGTGTCGAAGAATAGATTTGCCTCCGCTGGGGATGATAACTGCAAGGATACCGGTAGGAGAAGATGACTCCGTTGCGGAATAAACTTGGCGAATGAAAGATTCTGCGGGGAGAAAAGATACTCTAGTGATCATGCTGGGAAGCAATACTCTGTGGGAAGAGAGATGCCTTGCTGAGTTGTTGATAACCTGCTGAGGATACCGTTGTTATGTTGGAAGTATTGAGGGACTTCGCTGGGGATAGGAAAGAACCATATTGACGACGACCTTTCCGTGGCCTTTTGGCTGAGGATAACCCAGTTATATCCTGTTAAGGAAATAACTCTTTGAATGAAGCCGGACGACGCGTTCGTGCTCTGTGAGGGGATAAGCTTCCAGAATCTACTGGGGATAAGCTTACTGCTTGGAGAGATGAATTCCAATTTTCCTGGGGAAACTTGGATGGGATTCTCCTGGGGAAGTTAAGATATGCTGGGGAAGTGATTCCTTTGAATGTTGATGTACCGCCGGGGAACAATCTTTAGACCAAGACTGCCGGGGATGCTTGTTAAGAATATATGCTGCTGGGGGAATATTGGGATCTACTGGAGGATACCCAATTTCCTTGAGACTTGTTAACTTTGTTTGAGGAATAATGCATTGACTTGCTGTCTCACTCTCTGGGGAATTTAAGATGTCTGGTTAGGTTCTTTGGCTGAACCTGCCTTGGTACCTTGGAGGATAGAACGATTAGACTGCTCAGACAACTCCTTATTGCCCCTGTTTCTAGTGTCACCTGCAATTAATTCTTTGTTTCGTATGTAAATATTTATGAGCTAGCAAATTATTGTCAATGCACATATCACAAATTGAACCTTGGACGTTCTTCGCAAAACAAAACAGAAAAAAGGAAAACAGTTGGCACGTTTAACTGAAAAGTATATTTGTATTGATTTTGAATAGCCTGAAAATAGGCGCTTTGTGTACAAGAGGCTGCCATCCTAGTAAGAGAAATGTCGCCGAGCAAAAGAGTTTATTACAAGTTTTGTACAAAAGAAAATAAAACAGCTGTGTGAAAGATGAATGATCCACTGGGTTTCAACTCTGCTATTGCCTTTATAACTCTGAGCGTCTCATCACTTGATGACCTTGGTTGAAGGTGAAGCTGACTGATCGATGCCGTCTGAACTTGATGTAGGTACCGGATTCTGGATGCAAAGTGATCCAATGAGACATAGTATTACGCTTTTATCCCTAACTTTTGCCTGGACTGCCCTTTCGGGTTTTCAGTCCACCGGGATACCCATTTTTGCCCAAGCCGCCTTTTCAGGTTTTCGACTTGCCGGGTGTACAGATTTTTCATTTTCATCCATCCATGTTGGTTAATATCATTGCTCCTCCTGAGAACACATGCTTAACCACAAATGGCCCTTCGTACGTAGGGGTCCATTTGCCCCTTGGATCACTCTGAGGAAGGATGATTCGCTTGATCACCAAATCCCCGACTTGATATTCCTGTGGTCTGACCTTTTTGTTAAATGCCCTGATCATTCGTTTCTGATACGTCTGACCATGACAGATAGCAGCAAGTCTCTTTTCGTCAATAAGGTTGAGCTGATCAAGTCGCGTCTGGATCCAATCATCTTCGTTCAGATTTGCATCCTTCATTATCCGGAGAGAAGGAATTTGTACCTCAATCGGCAAGACTGCCTCCATGCCATAAACCAGAGAGAAAGGAGTTGCCCCAGTTGACGTCCTGGCTGAGGTACGGTACCCATGCAGAGCGAACGGTAACATCTCGTGCCAATCTTTGTAAGTCACTGTCATCTTTTGCACGATCTTCTTGATGTTCTTGTTAGCTGCTTCTACAGCCCCATTCATCTTCGGTCTGTAAGGAGAAGAATTATGGTGCTGTATCTTGAATTGTTCGCAAAGCTCAGCAATCATCTTATTGTTTAGATTGGTACCGTTGTCTGTAATAATCCGCTCAGGGACGCCGTACCGACAGATCAGGTTGTGCCGAATGAACCGTGCCACAACAGTCTTGGTTACTGTAGCATAGGATGCTGCCTCAACCCACTTTGTAAAATAGTCAATCGCCACTAGGATGAAGCGATGTCCGTTGGACGCCGTAGGTTTAATCTCGCCGATCATGTCTATGCCCCACATTGCAAACGGCCAAGGCGCAGTCAGAACATTCAGGGGAACCAGAGGAACATGCACCTTATCCGCATAGATCTGGCACTTAAGGCATGTCCTGGAGTGTTGGTAACAGTCAGCTTCCATTGTGGACCAGTAATACCCTGCCCGTAGAATCTTCTTTGCCATGGTATGTCCACTGGAGTGTGTACCAAAGGTCCCTTCATGCAGCTCTTCCATGATTCTTTCTGCTTCAGTCTTATCTACACAACGCAGTAGGGTTGAATCCTGGTTTCGCTTGTACAAAATGCCGTTGCTTAGGAAGAACTTGGCTGCAAACCTCCTCAGGAATTTCTTATCATTGACAGATGCTCCTTCAGGGTATTCCTGTGCTTCTAGATATCTCTTCACTTCGTGGTACCAGGGCTTCTCAGTTACCAATTCAGTTCCGAGATCACAACAGTATGCCGGTTCGTCCAGTTTCCAGATGATGATCCGGGGAGCTTCATTATCCCATTTAACCTTGAACATTGAAGACATTGTAGCTAACGCGTCCGCCAGCTGATTCTCTTCTCTTGGAAAGTGCTCAAATGTTATCTCTGTGAAGTGGGGGATCAGGGCCAACACACATTCTCTGTAAGGAATCAAGTTTGGGTGTTTCGTATCCCACTCTCCTTTGATCTGATTGATCACAAGAGCGGAATCTCCGAAGACACTCAGAAATTTGATCCTCAGGTCGATCGCCGCTTGAAGACCCATGATACACGCTTCATACTCCGCCATGTTGTTGGTACAGTTGAAACACAGCCGGGCGGTGAGTGGAGTATGAGTACCTTGTGGAGATACGATTATGGCGCCGATACCATTTCCCAAAGCATTGGAGGCTCCGTCAAAGTGCATAGACCATCGGGATCCTGGTTCAGGTCCTTCATCCGGTCCAGGTATTTCACAGTCAGTTACTATCATAATGCTTTCATCTGGAAACTCGAAGTTCATTGATTGATAGTCATCCACAGCTTGATGTGCTAAGTGGTCTGCCAATACACTTCCCTTGATGGCTTTTTGGGTCGTATACTGAATGTCGTATTCCGTCAAGATCATCTGCCATCTTGCAATTCTCCCAGACAGAGCAGGCTTTTCGAATATGTACTTTATAGGATCCATTTTTGAGATTAACAAGGTAGTGTGAGTCAGCATATACTGTCTCAGCCGGCGAGCAGCCCATACCAAAGCGCAGCAAGTTTTCTCAAGCAGTGAGTATCGGGTCTCACAGTCGGTAAACTTTTTGCTAAGGTAATAAATGGCATGCTCTTTTCGGCCAGACTCGTCATGCTGCCCCAGCACACACCCCATTGCATTATCAAGCACTGTCAGGTAAAGTATCAAAGGTCTCCCTTCAACTGGTGGCATAAGGATGGGTGGTTCTTGGAGATATTCTTTGATTCTGTCAAAAGCAGCCTGACATTCATCATTCCAACGTACTACCTGATCTTTCTTCAGCAGCTTGAAGATTGGTTCACAGGTAGCAGTTAAGTGTGAGATGAACCGAGCAATGTAATTCAGACGTCCTAGAAAGCCTCTGACTTCCTTCTCTGTCTTAGGAACTGGCATCTCTTGAATGGCTTTGACCTTAGCAGGGTCCACTTGAATTCCTTTATCACTGACCACGAAGCCTAGAAACTTCCCAGATCTTACCCCGAAGGTGCACTTGTTAGGGTTCAATCTTAGTTTGTACAGTTTCAACCGGTCAAACAGTTTTTGTAGATGATCAAGGTGTTCTTCCTCAGTCTGGGACCTAGCGATCATGTCGTCAACATACACTTCTATCTCATGATGGATCATGTCATGAAATAAAGCAACCATGGCACGTTGGTAGGTTGCCCCAGCATTCTTTAGTCCAAAAGGCATGACTTTGTAGCAGAAGGTGCCCCACTGAGTAACAAACGTAGTCTTTTCCATGTCTTCAGGAGCCATCTTGATCTGATTATAGCCTGAAAAACCATCCATGAAAGAGAACACTTTATGCTGAGCTGTATTATCAACAAGGACATCAATGTGGGGTAGAGGGAAGTCATCCTTGGGGCTGGCCCTGTTCAGATCCCTGTAATCGACACACATCCTGACCTTGCCGTCCTTCTTAGGTACCGGCACCACATTAGCAACCCACTGAGGGTAAGAAGTCACTGCAAGAAACCCGGCATCAAATTGCTTCATAACCTCGGCTTTAATCTTCTCAGACATCTCCGGACGCATACGGCGGACCTTTTGCTTAACCGGAGGGCAATCTTCTTTAGTTGGTAAGTGATGGACCACAATGTCGGTATCTAATCCGGGCATATCTTCGTAGGACCAGGCAAAGATTTCTTTATAGTCATGCAGCATCTGAGTCAACCGTTGCTTCACGCTGAATTCTAGGTTGGCACCAATCTTCACCTCTTTCTTGTCTTCTTCAGTACCCAAGTTTATTATTTCCACTGGCTCTTCATGGGGTTGAATTGCCCTCTCCTCCTGTTGTAACAGTCTTGCAAGTTCACCAGGCACTTTGCAATCATCTTCACCTTCGTCTTCGGCTAAGTTGATCGGATTTTCGAAGTCATAACCGGCAGTAGCAGAGTCGTTACCAGTGAGATCCAGAGTGGATTGAAACCTGTATGAGTGAGTGTGTGTGTAAATACAGCTGTTTTGCAATATGTAAAGAAAGGAAAGAAAAGGAGCGCAAAATTTGAATTGTGAAAAACGTCCAATGCTTTTATTCATGATATATGATAGTGACAAACAAAAGCCCTCATAAATAAAACCACGGTGCCCCGGGTAAGACACCGGGCCATATAGTCTCAAATTATTGTTTATTACAAATCAAAAACAAAGAAATTCATTACTGGGGAACAAAAGTTATGGGTGTAAAATCTTTAGCAGTCCAATTGGTCAATCCACCGTCGACCGTCGGGTAGATCCAGCTATCGAACTCTGACTCTTCCACTTTGTCTTCCTCTCCAATAGCATTCACTTCTGAGTGGGTGATGAGCACAGGAGGTCTTCCAATTCTCGCCTTGCGCACCGCTTTCTGAGCTTCTGTGGTGAAACCCAGCCCAAACTTGTTAGTCTTAGGAGTAAGATCAGGGAGCTTGCCCCAATTTGCACATTCACCTTTTTTCGATCACAGCCCGGGCGTCCTTTAAGGAGGCCATATTCATAGGAGAAACCTCTTCATCTGCTTCTGCTGCTGCCAAGGTTTGTGGTACTTCCTCAAAATGTTGAAAGGGGGTTTCAATGAACTCCCCATCTATTTCTACATATCTGAAGGAGTTGAGGTGACTGACCATGTACTCCTCTTCCCCTTGCACTGTTACGATCTTCCCCCTGGCCGGGTACTTGAGCTTCTGATGCAATGTGGAGGTCACAGCTCCAGCCTTGTGGATCCACGGGCGACCCAGCAAACAAGAATAGGACGGATGGATGTCCATCACATAGAATTTTGAATCGAATACCTGTGACCCAACCCTGATTGGGATGTCCACCTCACCATGCACCATTCTTTTGGACCCGTCAAAGGCCCGGACAACAATGTTACTTGGTTTGAGCTCTAGACCCTCACAATCTAGCCTATCCAGAGCCTTCTTGGGCAGCACGTTTAATGAAGAACCTGTGTCAACCAGCACATGAGCAAGAGTAGTGCCCCTGCATTCAATGGAGACATGCAGGGCATCATTATGGTTCTTCCCCTTTGCTGTCAGATCGGCATCAGAGAAACCCAGGCCATTATCAGCAGTTAGGTTGGCCACACAGTCGGTGAACTGGTCAGCAGACGTCTCTTGGGGTACGTGGGCTGTCTTTAAGAAAGCAATCAGAGCCTTTGCATGGGCCTCTGAACACAGCAGCAGTGACAACATGGAGATTTTAGAGGGGGTGTGCCCCAGCTGTTCTACAACGTTGAAGTCACTTTTCTTTATTATCTTGAGGATTTCTTCCATTTCCTGCTTGGAAGCCTCAACAATGGTCTTTGGCGCCTCCGTCCTGGCAGGCATATCAGCAGCAATTCCCTTGCCCCGAGTATCAGATGAATCAGTAGCAGGGGTGGATACTTGGTCAGGGGGAGAAACAGGCACTCTGGCAGGTGTGAAGATCAAAGGCCTATGAATTGCCGGAGGAGCAATGTCTGGCGAGAACAGTCTTCCACTACGAGTGACCTTAGCAGGCCCAGTGATGTTGGAGACACCAGTATCAATGTTGCACTCTTGTTTCACACCTAGAACATAAACATCCGCCCCATAGTGCCATGGGACAGCCTTATCAGATTTGTAGGGTATAGGCCCCGGAACAGTAATGGTGATGGGAGCACTCTTGTGAACTGACAAAATTTGTATAGGCTTCTTTGAAGGAGCCTTGGAATGGTTGTTGAAGATGGTAACGATCGACACTTCTTCAACAGGAGTAGCAGGAACAGCAGTCTTTCTGAACAAAATCTCTCTACTATCTATCAGGTTTTGGATGCCTGACTTCAACAGAGAACAACCAGCAGGGGAAGCAACACATAGAGGGCAACCTTCGCTACATCCCGGAAATAAACCGGCTAGCAACAGATTCCTCTTGACCATCGGCAACGGAGTAGCAACATCATCCACCGAAGCTACATACAAATCCTCCTCAACAGCATTCACTCCATGCTGGGGCATGGGAGCAGTTACAACATTCGGCTTCTCGGGCGCCTCAAACTGTATTTCCTTTGCATCAATGAGGTCTTGAACCTTATTCCTTAGGGCCCAACAGTCATCTGTGTTATGCCCCGGGCTATCAGAGTGATAAGCACAGCGAGCATTTGGATTGAACTTGGGGGATGCAGTGTTGGGAAACTTTGGAGCCTCCCTGACAGTCACTAAATTGGTGGATAGCAACTGTGGCAGGATCTGTGATAAGGTCATGCTTAACCGGGCAAACTCTCTCCGGGGTCTTTCAAACTTTTGAGGATTAGTTGGCCGAGGGGCGGCAGCAGGTGTGGCAATCATTACCGCACTGACAGATTGGCGGTGTTCAGGTCGCTCTGTTCTCCGGGAGCTATATACAGCACTAGCCTCCTTTTTGAAGGGTTTCTTCTCGGTACTGGAGGAGGCAACTTTCTGTATCTTCCCCGATTTTATACCGGCCTCGATCCTTTCACCAGTCAGGATCAGATCAGTAAACCCAGCAGAGGAATTACCAATGAGATGATTGAAAAATGGACCAGATAGGGTCCCCAAGAACATATCTACCAGCTCCCGATCCGTCAATGGTGGCTGCACCCTGCCAGCTAGGTCTCTCCACTTCTGGGCGTACTCCTTAAAACCTTCACCCGACCCTAGCGACATACCCTGGAGCTGGGTACGCGTAGGAGCGAGGTCGGCATTATACTGATACTGCTTGTAAAAAGCAGTGGCCAGATCCTCCCAGTTACGAATGTTGATTCCATCCAGCTGATAGAACCAATCGAGGTGAGTCCCTGAAAGACTCTCCTGGAAGAAGTGGATCCAAAGGTTCTTGTCTGCTGTGTAAGGCTGGATCTTCCTTACATAAGAACGGAGGTGCATCTTGGGACAGGAAGCCCCATCATATTTCACGAAGGCAGGTGTTTTGAACTTGTGGGGGATCACCACCCCAGTAGATAACCCCAAGTCTCCGAAATCCAATCCAGGCACCCGCTGAACTTCCATAGCCTTTAATCTGTCTTCCAGCTGTTTGTACCAGTCTTCAGCAGGAGGGTACTGTTCGTCGTTGAAGTCTGTTTCAGTATCAGAGCCCACAGGAGTAGTGACCTCCCTTTCTTGGTGACTACCTTCCGTCACAGATGGAGGAGTCCTTTCAGCTTCAACCAAAGTGTTCCCGAGTCTGCGCCCAGTGTTAAATAGCACAGTCCTCCTCTTCTTCTTAGTCTTCTTCAGAAGCATGGTCTTCAACTCTTGTTGACCCTGAGCCAAGCCCTTGATCAGCTCCTGAAATTGGGCGTTCTGCGCCTGAAATTGGACATTTTGCGCCTGAAGAGCCTTGATAGATGCCTCGGTTGATGATTCAGGATTCATGATGCTGAAATAAATAGCGAAGAACAGTAAACAACCTGAAAAGAAGAGTACCTATGATGCACATGATGAATGATATGTGTTTATGCGATGCATTCAAGAGTTCGAAAATTCAAATTTGTTGTAGACCAAAAAGAACACACATTATTATTAAGAAAATCATTGTTTAATACATCAAAGCCTCATGGGCAAAAGTACAAAAAGATCAAATCAATCCCAAAATATGTTGCGCATCTTCTTTGGAGCTATGTAAGTGTTGAGGTTCCTTTCCTCGTGCAACAGGCGGGTGAGCTCCAAGACCTTCCTTTCACTGGCATGCAAACTAGTCTCAAGAGAATTCCGCTCTTCCTTAAGCTGGATCCAGCTCTTCTGCATCTCTTCCCAGGATGTGGGCATATCAGGGTGCTGAATAACATGAGACACCTCTCCTTCCAAGGCAGGCTCTTTGATTACTGGAAGCATGTGAGGATAAGGCATTACTAACTTCTGAGAGCGGGCTCGTACCCACTTGAGGTAAGGCTCCAAAGGGATGGAGTTCCTGTGCCCCAGTGTCTTGCTGTCTATCCTACTAGGCATCCTCCAAGCTCTGATAAATCTCTGGCGAAGTCCTTGAGTATCGTTGTCGAAGTCAAAAACTATGTCAGGAATCAACATGTCATGAGGACCATCCCTCCGAGCATAACCAAATTGTCTCCAAGCCAGGCATGGGCTATAAGTAATACCCCCTCTGATTCCAAGTAAAGGAACATTAGGATACTCCCCGCAACGATCAATGATAGTGACATCTTCTCTGGACCTAGGGCACCAATGTATATCTGCATGTGTAAGAGTCATCAACCGTTGTGACCATCTCAAACCCCGCTCGTTCTTCAGGACTGATTGTGGGAGGTGCGAAATAAACCACTTTCCCAGGAGGGGAGCGCAACACATAAGGACACCTCTTTTTCTCATGGTTCGAGTGTAACATGAGTGAAGGAGGTCCCCCAGCAACGTAGGTATAGGATTCCTGGACATAAAGATCTGGACAGCACTGATATCAATGAGCTGATCTGGGTTAGGGAACAACACCAAACCATAAACAAGGAGGGCCACAACCTCTTCAAAAGCTTGCAAGTCAAGGGAGTTCCAACATTCATAGGCCTTTTCAAACAGAAACCTGGCTAAGAACCCTTTGATACCACTTCTAACTTCCCAATGTCCCTTGAGGTCAGATGACTGTAGGTGCAAGGCTTTAGCAATCTCTTCAAGCTTAGGTTCCTTTTCTGTACCGTTGAAGGGTATCTGATCAAGGATAGGGATCTTCAGGAGCCGGGAGAACTCCTCCAATGTAGGTACCAACTGATAGTCCAAGAAAGTGAAACAGTGATGCAGAGGGTCAAAGAATTGGAACAGGACCTTAATCATATCTTCCTCAATGTTGGTGTTGACCAAGCTGATGAGGCTTCCATGCCTTTCACTGAATGAAGAGTTCTCGGGAATCCTGGATATAAGCTCCTTAAGCTGAAGAGGGATCCTTACAAGACTGATTTGAATTGTCTTTCTACGAACAGTTTCCATGTCCTACAAAACAAGAACAAAGATGAAAATTCGAACCCCTGAAATGGTTAGTTAATGCATATGATGCTGGATGATGTCATGATGTTATGATTAAACACACCACAGATATTTACAAAGACAAACATGTAAGGCACACAAGGCACACAAGACAGGCCCTTAAGGTTTAAGGCCAGCATGGGGTCTGGGTGGTACCCTCTTGAAGTTGGTGGGTTCAACCTGTCCTAATCAAAGTAACCGGGTTCTAAGGTTCCCAATATCACGGGATTGCTTTCATTGTTCATCGTTTCGATTTAGCCACTGAACTGGCGACCGAAATATTCCAGGAAAGCAACCCTCAATTGAGTGTAGTATCGAGTATCAACCAACTTCGGACTGCACCAAAGTCAGTTATCTCACTACCCTAAAGAGGCCAAGATAGTTCAATTAAGGTTCCTAAGGTCTGTTGATGCTTCACGACACCACGCGGAGGCCCCGTACTCTCCTTGACTGAACTCAAGGGTTACCGGTACACACCAAAGTGCCACATCAACGTAGCAGACTGTTTCAACCATTTCGGTATACCCCGCACAGTTCCCTCACAGCCTTGTTGCTACTTTCTAAGAAGGTATCCCCCAGATCCGGGTTAGGATCTATAGAACTCCCAAGCAACCCACAATTTAAAGCAAACAAGGAAAGCAATTGAAAACACAGTTATGAACTAACCCTAAGGTACACCTCACTTTAAGTTTTATTCCCCAGCAGAGTCGCCAGTTCTGTGATCGGTGGATCTGGAACTGACTGTTTTAAAGCTGGTTCGCGAAATGTCGCGGAAGCAAGAGTCGCCACCGTCTTTTATTTTCTCCAAATGGAAAGGACAAAAGCACAGAAAAATTCCTTTAAAGAGATTGCTCTCGGTTCGGGAGGTAGGTTATAGAAAGGGAAGGTGTTAGCACCCTTTCTATCCATGGTTATCCATGGGCTCTTAGGTACTTGCTCAATGTGTTTTCAAAAAATGTTTGTTTGCTTTTCAATTGTGGGTTTAAAAAGTTTCTTTGAAAAATTTCAGTTCGACTCGTACGTCAGAGCGTTTGAAAAGTTTGCTTTGAAAGCTTTTGAAAAGTGTTTGTGTGAAAAGTCTTTTTGAGTTTGTTTTGAGATTAGAGCAAGTATCCTTGAGAACCTACCTACCCTAAGGAATTCGTCTGTGTAAATGTCCTTTAAAGTAGTGCCATCCCACCATTGAGAGGTAGGTAGCACCACCGTTGGAGGTGTTCGGGTCAATTCGAGTTTATAGGGACATGGTGATCACCAGAGCAATGGGAAGACACCTTAGAAGCTACCCTCATGCCAGGTTCCCGGATCATGAGGACTTACTAAGGCATCCTCTACTCGACGATCACCTTTCGAAAGGCAACAGTGAGGCGTACCCTAGGGGTGGTGTGTGCGGATTGTGTGTCATGTTTCAATTATTTGTCTTGTCATGTTTATTTGTGATCTACGCTTGATTTTATTTTTAGGTCCATACATTCTTTCATGCATATTTATTAACAGTTATATATTTGCGAGAAAATAAATCTACACTATTACAAATGGCGCGGGTCCACATCGCCAAAATAAACCGAACCCGATTTGACTGAAAGTAAAAGAGTAATAAAATAAAAGTGCGAGAAATAAAGTAAAAGTTATTACAAGGCTTTGGGGCATATACATAGTTATTTAAACGATATAAAACAAATGCGCAAATTGAATAAATTATAAACGTGGGCGTTGGACCCTTTTGCAGTAAATTAAAATTAATGGAGAATTAAAATTAAAATTAAATGTTTTGATATTTTTGTGTTTTTTAAGATTTAAAGGAAAAAGAATTGATTAAAATAAAATGAAACGTCAAACCCTAATTCTAATGTTTTTATTTATTATGAAAGATATTGAAATTTAACCTAATTTAAATCCTAATTTATTTATGTGCAATGTAAATATGAAAATAAATAAATAATAGTATTATGATAAAAAAGGAAAAATTAAAAGGATACAAAAATTACCAATTAACCTAAATTAACATTTTTGGATTTTTTTTTGTTATGGAAAAATGTAAATTAAACCTAATTTGAAATTAATTTATTTACATGCTAAGAAAATAATAATAATAAAGTAAACATTATTTTTTGGTCTTTTCTGAATTTTTGAATGCTTTTATGTTTTTATGAAAATAAATTAATCATGTTAAAACAAATAAAATAAATAAAATAGCAAGAATAAAATAAGAAGAAAAATAGAAAAATGCAAACCAGGGTGGGGTGCAGCCCCAGATTGGGAGGTTCAGGCCTGGAATTTTGGCCCATTAGGCTTTGAAGTCCATTGACTTTTTTAATCAGGTGTGATGCATTTGACCAAGTGTAGCGTATTCCTCAGACCTAAGCCTTGGATCTGATTCCCTTGGACACATGGCCGTTGATCCTTGGCAGCGTATGGTGGAGTGTTTTACTGAGCCTGCATGGGAATTAGAATAGAAAAATATTATGGAAATTGTTCTGACCTGGGACTTGAACCCAGGTCTTGAAGGTCACATGCACGCATCCCTGTCCACTGAGCCACTTGTATTTCTTTTAACATATTATGGTTAATAAACAACAAATATCAAAACCAACGCATAATGGTTAAAACGCGCGCAAATTCGAATTGACCAGTCAGTACGTGCCACGATTCCACCTTCTTCTTCGTCCCTGTAAAACAAACACAAGAGCAACGGTTTTTATAGCGTTGCATTAGGGGGGCTAGCAGAAAATAGCGAATAGCTTATTTCCAAATATAAATTAGGCGCGAGTGTATGGATCTTTTCGTCCAGATGCGTTGAGTGTGATGGCGTTGCTCTGAAATTCTAATTTTACCTGGGGTAGAAAACCCCAATTTGGCAGACCTGTAACCCTAAATTTTGGTCATGGTGAAATCCCATACACGATGCGAAAATCAAATTGAATATAAGGGTTAGCTTGGAAACATCACATGGAACAAGAATATACGATTGAAATGCAATGAAGATGCTTAGAATTGAGAATACGATTTCAAAAATTTTTCTGTACAGTTTGAGTTGTAGCTACCGCTTCTTCGTGTTTTGATTGAGGTTAGGGGTTGGCACACCTTCAGAGTTTGTCCAGGAAACTATTAGGAAAAGAATTGAGGCTTAAAACTCACTCCAACTTTGATTTCAGTTTTGTGTTTTTATCCAAAATTTTCAATGTGGCAATCAGCTCCTGAGCGCAGCATATGATCTCTTAGGCTTAGGGTTTGACTTAGTGATTATAATGGAATGGAATTGGCTTGCTAACTGACCTAGATTCATGCTCATGAAGGAACAAGTCCTAGGGTTTTTACCATTAACCAAGTTTCCTTCTTTTTAGCCAAGACCTAGACCTAGTGTGCAATTTAACCCTAGCCTGAGTTCTTGAGTTGGCCCATGATACATGGAAGTTGTCCAAATTCACATGACACTATTCCATTGGTTTTTGAATTTTATTTGAATTTTCAAAGATTTAAAATAAATTAAATTATCAAAAATTAAATAAAATAGAAAAATCAATATTTGGTCTTGAAATTAACCATGGGACACGTGTGTGGCATGACAAGAATGAATCAAGTGGAAAAAAGTGGGCCCTTTTGTCAAAAATTGGAGTTTCAAGGATAGTTGACTTTTGCCATTTCACAAAAATTTCCCAACTTCTACAAGGCATAACTTGCTCAATTTTTAAGCTTTTCACATGTTCTTGGACATTTTGGAAAGGTCTTTGAGTCCTTTAACCAATGCCTTTGGTCCCATGTCATTTTGATTTTCCAATCTCAAGTTATGGCCTTTGACTTAAAGTCCCTTTTTGTCGACTTTTGAAAATGACCTATAATGTTGAAATTGATAACTTTTTGTGAGAGCATTTCTTGGACTTGAAGTATGAAGATGAGTTGTAGGAAATGTCTTTCTCTTCAAAATGAGCTTTGGATGGAATTTTTCTGATAATCCATGTGAAAGTTATGCCCTGGTCAATTTCAGTTGACTTTTTCAGCTGTCCAAATATAGCAACTTTTGCATCTTTGATGATTTCTGAGCCAAATTTTGAGAATCATGATCAAGCATTGATCAAATGATGTTTGTGGCTTCAAAATTATATGTTGACCAAAAATTTGAACTTTTGACTGCCAAATGACCATTTTGCCCCTACAGTTGACTGTAGTGCAATTTAGGGTTTTGACTGTGCAATCTTGAGCTGAATGCCTTGAAACTTGATATGAGGATGTTTGACCATGTTTGTAAGCATATGAGACTTGATTGAGCCTTTGAAAACTTCATTTTCTTGATCAGCACACAAACCCTAGTTTTGACTGTATAGGAGACAGTTGACCTGCACAACCCTTGGGGAATTTTGTGACTTGGCTTGGCAATTTCTTGAAGAATATGGGAGGGCAAATTTTGGGGTATAACACACACTATGGTCAAGAAGATTCTGAGGGTTGGTTACTATTGGTCAACAATGGAAACTGATTGTCTCCATCACTCGAGGACTTGCCATAAGTGTCAGATTTATGCTGACAAGGTTCATGTGCCTCCAATAACTTTTGTAGGTGTTTAGGTATTGGCTTGCATTTTTGGTAAATCCCAAGTGTATGTGTGAATGTCATGACTGATGTCATAACATTCTAGTGCAGTTTGTACTGTCTCATTAGGTACCTTTGCAGAAAAATATTGTAATTGAAGTATTGGTGTTTATAAGTGTGTATCTGAGCATTTTGCAAAATGATCACATTTTGCTAAATCAGTAGACAGGTTTTCTCAGATGTCATAACAGATGTTATGACATCCTGTTCTGAACTAACAGGTTTGCAGGATGGATAAGTCTGAGTTTTTTCAGGAAATAACTCAGTCTTTCCTGAACAGAATCCTGCGTTTTCTGAGGGGTAACCTAGCTCAACCCTAACCTGGTTAATAAAGTCCTGTGACCTGGTCTTTAGGTCAAACGGAATTAACCCTAGGTTTTTGTGGAAACCCTAACTGAAGTTGCAGCTGCTATATATTCAACAGAGCTGCTGTTTTCCAAGTATCCCGATTGATTGATCAGAAGATCATTTGTAATCTGTATAGATTTGATTATTGTACTCCAAGCAATTATCATTTGTGATAAGTGCCTTGGAATAGGTTTCAAATTGTAAGGGTTGTGTAGCACTCAAAGCTTTGAAGCAAGAGTGTTTGAATGTTCCTTGACTAAAGTTGTGAAGCAGAGTCAAGTTAGTTGTGTGCATCACTCAAAGCTGTGAAGCACGAGTGATTGTGTTGCTTGATTAAAAAGCTGTGAAGCTTAATCAAGTGTTTGTTTTTGAAGAGTGTCTTCATCAATTCTTAAGTCAAATTGGTTTATGTATCACTACTGTGATTGAGGGGGAGTGAGTAGGAACTCAGGTTTAAGTTGTACTTAGATTGGAATTGCATTGGGTAGGTCTTAAGTGAAGGAGATAAACTGGTTGGTTTATTCCTGAATTAACATCTCTTATAGTGGATTCTCTCCCTGGCTTGGTAGCCCCCAGAGTAGGTGTTGTTGCACACTGAACTGGGTAAACAATTGACTGTGTTCTTTATTGCTTTTGTATTTACTGTCATATAGTAAGTCAGATACGGTGTCATAACATTGAACGTGACATTAAGTATCTGCAGCCAGAATTTCAATTGGTATCAGAGCAGGCACCCTGCCTGTATTACTGGGTGAGATCTAGGGATATCACTTTCTGGCACTATGGACAAAGAAGGAGTTTATGGAAATAGACCACCCATTCTGGATGGAACTAATTATGACTTCTGGAAACCTCGTATGATTGCCTTCCTAAAATCTCTGGACAAAAAGGCTTGGAGAGCTGCTGACAAAGGATGGATTCATCCCACCATAACTGAGATAGATGGAACAATCATTCTGAAGCCTGAGGAAGATTGGAGTAAAGAAGAAGATGAGTTAGCTCTGGGAAACTCAAAAGCTTTAAATGCCTTGTTCAATGGAATTGGTAGAAACATTTTCAGACTAGTACATCAATATGAACTGGCCAAAGAAGTTTGGGACACTCTCAAAACTACTCATGAGGGCACTTCCAAAGTAAAAATGTCAAGGCTTCAGATGTTGACCACCAAGTTTGAGAATCTAAAAATGATGGAAGATGAAACCATTCATGAGTTTCACATGAACATCTTGGAGATTGCCAACACCTCAGGAGCACTGGGAGAAAAAATGTCAGAAGAAAAACTGGTGAGGAAGATTCTCAGATCCTTGCCTAAAAGATTTGCAATGAAGGTAACTGCCATAGAGGAAGCCCAGGACATTAGCAAGTTGAAAGTGGATGAACTTATTGGGTCTCTTCAGACTTTTGAGATGGGAATCACTGACAATGGTGTCAAGAAGAACAAGAGAATAGCACTTATGTCCAACACTGATGTTGAAGAAAACATTTCGGAAGCTGTAGCCATGCTTGGAAGACAGTTCAACAAACTCATCAAAAGAATAGATCCAAAGTCAAGGTCTAATGTTCATAACATTCCCTCTAACATTGACAGTTCCAGCAGAAGACCAAGGTCAGAAGAGAAAGGAATTCAATGCCATGGTTGTGAAGGATATGGGCATATTCGAGCTGAATGTCCTACCTTTCTTAAGAAACAGAAAGGAATGACAGTTACTTGGTCTGACTGTGATTCAGAAAGTAATTCTGAAGAAGAGACTGCCAAACGAGTTACTGCTTTAACTGGTGTCTGTACCTCTGAAAGTGACATCAGTGATGAAGAGGTGACTTTTGAAGAACTGGCTGATACTTACAAGGAATTGTGTATCAGAAGTACTGAAGTCTGTGTGCAGAATGAGAAACAATCAAAACTCATCATAAAGCTGGAGGCTGAAAAAATGGCAAACCTTGAAACTATAAGTCATCTAGAAGGAGAAGTTCAATTGCTGAACTCACAACTGAATCAAATGACCAAATCTGTCAAGATGTTGACAAATGGAACAGACAAATTGGAAGAGATCCTTCAGGTTGGACAAAATGTGGGAAATAAATCTGGACTAGGATTTATGGAAGCAACGAAATCTGGTTCTGGTAAGCAAATGTCAAAACAGATGTCTCAACACAACTCTCGACATCAGGAACAGAGACATATGAGGAAAAGGTACCAAAGATGGAAATGTCATCATTGTGGGAGATATGGCCACATAAAGCCCTTCTGCTTCAGATTACATGGATACCCTAATCAGAACTCAGGTGTCAAACCTAAGTCTGAAAAGGTACCACATGCTCCTCAATGGAAAAAAAAAGCTACTGCACTGATAGCTCACACTTCCCTGAGGGTCTCTGCAAAGGAAGACTGGTACTTTGACAGTGGATGTTCCAGACACATGACTGGAATCAAGAACCTCCTCAATAATGTTAAGCCTCACACCACCAGTTTTGTGACCTTTGGAGATGGGGCTAAAGGTGAAATCAAAGGAGTTGGTGATTTGGACTGCCCTGGAGTTCCAAGTCTGAATGAAGTACTGCTGGTGAAAGGGCTGACCGCTAATCTCATTAGTATCAGTCAACTGTGTGATCTAGGATTCAAGGTCAATTTCTCAAAATCTGAATGCCTTGTAATCAATGACAAACAAGAGATAGTAATGAAAGGAGTCAGATCCAAAGACAACTGTTACTTGTGGGAGGCTGAGAACACTAATTTCTCATCTGTGTGTTCCATTGCAAAAGAAGAAAAAGAGGTGAAACTGTGGCACCAAAAACTTGGCCATCTTCATCTAAGGGGTATGAAGAGGATTATCTCCTTGGAGGCAGTCAGAGGGATTCCAAAACTGCAAATTGATGAAGGAAGAGTTTGTGGTGAATGTCAGGTTGGTAAGCAGACTAGGATGTCACATCCAAAGTCAAGACATCTGACCACCTCTAAGGTTCTAGAACTCCTCCATATGGATCTGATGGGACCAATGCAAGTAGAGAGTCTTGGTGGTAAAAGATATGCCTATGTGGTTGTGGATGATTTTTCCAGATTCACCTGGATTAATTTCATTAGGGAAAAATCAGATGCATTTGAAGTTTTTAGAGAACTGTGCAAGAGAATTCAAAGAGAGAAGGAAGGATGTATTGTCAGAATCAGAAGTGATCATGGCAAGGAATTTGAAAACAGCAAGTTTGATGACTTCTGTTCTTCAGAAGGAATCAGTCATGAGTTTTCTTCTCCTATAACACCTCAGCAAAATGGAGTTGTGGAAAGAAAAAACAGGACCATACAAGAATATGCCAGAGCAATGTTACATGCCAAAAGACTTCCTATGTATTTTTGGGCTGAAGCTATGAATACAGCTTGCTATGTTCATAACAGGGTCACCTTGAGAAAGGGAACCTCATCCACCATATATGAACTCTGGAAAGGAAGAAAACCAACTGTGAAGTACTTCCATGTGTTTGGCAACAAATGCTATATTCTGTCTGATCGTGAATAAAGAAGAAAACTGGACCCCAAAAGTGATGAAGGCATATTTCTAGGATACTCCTCAAACAGCAGAGCTTATAGAGTATTCAACTCCAGAACCAAAACCATGATGGAATCAATAAATGTTATAATTGATGACTATCATGAAGAAATAGATGTTCCTTGTACTGTTGAGACATTCTTTGAGACTTCAACCCAACAGAATGACCTACCCAACTCCACCACAACAGAATCTGAATCAAAGGAAGCTAGCAAAATCCCTTCCATCAGAATTCAGAAGGATCATCCAAAAGAGCTCATCATAGGAGATCCCAATAGTGGAGTCATCACAAGATCTAGAGAAATCATCTCAAACTCTTGTTTTGTGTCCAAAATGGAACCAAAAAATGTCAAGGAAGCCGTAACTGATGAATATTGGATTAGTGCAATGCAAGATGAACTGAACCAATTCAAGCAACATGAAGTTTGGGAACTGGTTCCTAGACCTGAAGGAACTAACATCATTGGGACAAAATGGATATTCAAGAACAAGTCAGATGCTGAAGGAGTTGTCACCAGAAATAAGGCAAGACTTGTTGCTCAAGGATACACCCAGGTTGAAGGGGTTGATTTTGATGAAACCTTTGCACCTGTAGCCAGGTTGGAATCAATCAGACTCTTGTTATCAATTGCTTGTCTTCTGAAGTTCAAGTTATTTCAGATGGATGTGAAAAGTGCCTTTCTAAATGGGTACTTAAATAAGGAAGCTTATGTGGAACAACCTAAAGGTTTTGTGGATCAAACCCATCCTGATCATGTCTACAAATTGAGAAAAGCTCTATATGGCCTGAAACAAGCTCCTAGAGCATGGTATGACAGGTTAACAAAGTTTCTCTCAGACAAAGGCTACAGAAAAGGAGGCTTGGACAAAACTCTCTTTGTCAAAACTGAAGGAGGAAAGTTGATGGTTGCCCAAATATATGTTGATGACATAGTGTTTGGAGGAATGTCAGAACATATGGTTAAACACTTTGCTGACCAGATGCAGGCTGAATTTGAAATGAGTCTCATGGGAGAACTAACTTATTTTCTTGGACTACAAGTCTCACAAATGGAGGACTCAATCTTCTTATCTCAAAGCAAGTATGCTAAGAATATTGTAAAGAAGTTTGGTATGGAGAATGCAAGTCACAAAAGGACTCCTGCTCCTACTCATCTAAAGCTTTCCAAAGATTCAAGTGGGGTTAAGGTGGATCAAAGTCTGTACAGAAGCATGATAGGAAGCTTGTTGTACTTAACTGCCAGCAGACCTGATATTGCCTTTGCAGTTGGAGTTTGTGCTAGATACCAAGCTGATCCCAAAGTCAGTCATATCAATCAAGTAAAGAGAATTTTGAAGTATGTAAGTGGTACTTACAACTATGGATTGATGTATACTCATGGCTGTGAACCAGCTCTGACTGGCTACTGTGACGCTGATTGGGCTGGTAGTGCTGATGATAGAAAAAGCACCTCTGGAGGATGTTTCTTCTTGGGAAGTAATCTGGTTTCCTGGTTCAGCAAGAAACAGAATTGTGTGTCTCTTTCCACTGCTGAAGCCGAATACATTGCAGCTGGTAGTAGCTGCTCTCAAATGATATGGATGAAACAGATGCTCACTGAGTATAATGTCACACAAGATGTTATGACATTGTACTGTGACAATCTGAGTACAATCAACATATCCAAGAATCCCATTCAGCATAGCAGGACCAAACATATTGACATACGACATCACTTTATCAGAGACCTTGTAGAAGAGAAGACAATCAAATTGGAACATGTTGTCACTGAGCTACAGCTGGCTGACATTTTTACCAAGGCTCTGGATGCAAATCAATTTGAAAACTTAAGGGGTAAGCTGGGTATTTGCCAACATGAGGAATTGTAGCAATTAATTTTGCTTAAAACAAGGATCAAAGGAGTTATGCCTGTTCTGATTGGTTTAAAATTATATTTTCTCATTTCCTACAATTCCTTTAAGAAGTTGAATAGACACTCCCTTGCTTCCTTCCTCTCTCGTCTCCTCATAAAAACCCAGTCTCTCAATCAGAAATTTCTCCTCAGTTGCTGTTGGTCCTCTAAAACTGTCAAAATGTCTCAAACACCATCATCATCCAATACGACTATTTCAACCTCTTCCTCTGATCAAGATTCTGGGACAATCTCTTCTTGTCTGGACTCTGACGTTCTGGAGATCTCTTCTCGTAGAAAAGTGGGAACTAACCCCACCAAGGTCAAAGAGTTGAGAACAAGACATGCAGGAAAGCCCCAAGCTTCTGCCTCTGGTAATCCATCTCATCCTTCTTCTTCAGTTCCCCCTGAAATTGCAAATAGGGAAGGGACAACCTATGTTAATCAAGCAATAGCAAAAATTGTTTCAAGAATTCTGAACGAGAACCACTCAGTTCCTGGCATTTCTGTTCCTCTGAACCAAGAAAGCTCAAATGCTGAAACAAATCCAGATGTCTCTAAGAATGTTGAGACATCAAACAAAGAGAAGAATGCTGACATTGCTCACAAGAAAAGAAAGAAGCCTGAATCCTCTGGATCTGATGACAGTGCTTGAAGGTTGATTGGTGCTGATATCTGGTGGAGTTTGGAAGTGTATTCAGTTGTTTTCTGCTGCTGCTCTTATTATTTTGTTTTGGATAACTGTATAATTTTATGAACATGTATCTTTGGCCCATTTGTGGCTAAAGAGGGGGAGAATATTTTGGTACTTACTTAATTAGTACTTGACATTCTATTTTTCTGCTGTCACTTATTTCTGCTGCTATCTATCTCTGATTGCTTAGGGTCTTTAGCCAAAAATCTGCCAAAGGGGGAGTTTGTAGGTGTTTAGGTATTGGCTTGCATTTTTGGTAAATCCCAAGTGTATGTGTGAATGTCATGACTGATGTCATAACATTCTAGTGCAGTTTGTACTGTCTCATTAGGTACCTTTGCAGAAAAATATTGTAATTGAAGTACTGATGTTTATAAGTGTGTATCTGAGCATTTTGCAAAATGATCACATTTTGCTAAATCAGTAGACAGGTTTTCTCAGATGTCATAACAGATGTTATGACATCCTGTTCTGAACTAACAGGTTTGCAGGATGGATAAGTCTGAGTTTTTTCAGGAAATAACTCAGTCTTTCCTGAACAGAATCCTGCGTTTTCTGAGGGGTAACCTAGCTCAACCCTAACCTGGTTAATAAAGTCCTGTGACCTGGTCTTTAGGTCAAACGGAATTAACCCTAGGTTTTTGTGGAAACCCTAACTGAAGTTGCAGCTGCTATATATTCAACAGAGCTGCTGTTTTCCAAGTATCCCGATTGATTGATCAGAAGATCATTTGTAATCTGTATAGATTTGATTATTGTACTCCAAGCAATTATCATTTGTGATAAGTGCCTTGGAATAGGTTTCAAATTGTAAGGGTTGTGTAGCACTCAAAGCTTTGAAGCAAGAGTGTTTGAATGTTACTTGACTAAAGCTGTGAAGCAGAGTCAAGTTAGTTGTGTGCATCACTCAAAGCTGTGAAGCACGAGTGATTGTGTTGCTTGATTAAAAAGCTGTGAAGCTTAATCAAGTGTTTGTTTTTGAAGAGTGTCTTCATCAATTCTTAAGTCAAATTGGTTTATGTATCACTGCTGTGATTGAGGGGGAGTGAGTAGGAACTCAGGTTTAAGTTGTACTTAGATTGGAATTGCATTGGGTAGGTCTTAAGTGAAGGAGATAAACTGGTTGGTTTATTCCTGAATTAACATCTCTTATAGTGGATTCTCTCCCTGGCTTGGTAGCCCCCAGAGTAGGTGTTGTTGCACACTGAACTGGGTAAACAATTGACTGTGTTCTTTATTGCTTTTGTATTTACTGTCATATAGTAAGTCAGATACGGTGTCATAACATTGAACGTGACATTAAGTATCTGCAGCCAGAATTTCAACTTTAAATGTCATGACTGCTCCTTGGCCATTCGTAATGTGGGGCATTGACGTGATTATAGAAATCAATCCCACCTCCTCTAACGGACATCATTTCATCCTCGTTGCCATTGACTACTTCACCAAATGGGTCGAAGCAGCCTCATTTGCCTCAGTTACCAAGAGTGTTGTAGCCCGGTTCATCAAGCATAACCTCATCTATCGATACGGCATCCCTGAAAGGATCATCACCCATAACGAAACCAACCTCAACAATGCTATGATTACTGAACTTTGCACGTAGTTCAAAATCAAGCATCACAATTCTTCTCCATACAAACCTAAGATGAATGATGCAGTGCAAGCTGCCAACAAGAACATAAAAAAGATTATGCAAAAAATGGTTGTGACCTATAAAGACTGGCATGAGATGCTGCCGTTTTCTCTTCATGGAGACCATACCTCGACACGAACATCAACTGGGGAAACCTCATTCTCTTTAGTATATGGAATGGAAGCCGTCCTTCCTGTCGATGTTCAGATCCATTCTCTAAGGATTATGAAAGAAGCAGACTTAGGCGAAGACTAATGGATTCAGACCAGGTTGGATCAGTTAAACTTAATTGATGAAAAGAGGCTGGCTACTGTCTATCATGGTCAAATGTATTAAAAGCGTATGATCAAGGCATTCAATAAGAAGATCAAACATCAAATATATCTAACTGGCGACTTAGTAATAAATCGCATCATTTTACCACAAGGCGATTCCAGGGGAAAATGGACTCCCACTTATGAAGGGAGATTTATTGTCAATAAAGTCTTCTCGGGAAGTGCCTTGATGCTAACCACTATAGATGGTGAAGATTTCCCGCATCCTATGAACGCATACATAGTAAAAAAATACTACACATAAAGAACGACCCATTAGGTTGACATACCTAGGAAAAAATAAGGGCATCCCGGAAAACCATAGAGGTTTGGGCAAAATTAGGGATATATACAAAATATTATACACCTGGCTAGTCGAAAACCTAAAAGGGCGACTTGGGAAAAAAAGGGTATCCTGGTGGACTGAAAACCCGAAAGGGCGGTCCAGGCAAAAGTTAGGGGTTAAAGCATACGACTATGTCATGTTGGATCACTATAGCCAGCTTTATTACCAACGTCAAAAGTTTAAATGGTACAAGATCAGTTCAATCAACTTCTTCTGACAGCAAAGGATGAGATGTTCGAAGACATAGGGGCAATAACAGAGTTGGAACCCGATGAGATCAATTCCACATGACTATATTTTTTTTCACTTTGTATTCTCTTCATTTCATGACGACTTCATATTACTAGGATTTTTGTCTCTTTGTACAAAAACGTCTGTTTATAGGAAAATTATCAATACAAATATACATTGAAGTGCAAACTTTTTTGTTTTTTCTGCTTTGATTGCAAAAACGTCCAATGACTAAAATTGAATGAACATATGCATATGAACATGATTAACTGAGCCAAGATAACACTCATGTTGTCCATAAACCCCCACAGAGTAAATTCATACATTCTTCACAATTTCCTTTCGGATCTCCAATCAACACATCCCTTGGAAATTCTCTTTCCCAACCGAGTTTGGTCCTCCAAAACTGGAAAAGAAACCTTGCAAAATTTCTTTTCCATAAGAATTTATTTCCCCAGTGAAATCACCAGAATATTTTCCTCAACAGGGTTTCTTTCCCTAACAACCTACGATTTCCCCAAATTGATTCTATTCCTCAGACTACTACACATCAATGACAAAACTCCTCTTCTCCGGCAGAGTTGATACTATCCCCCAGAGAGTTGCCGTAAAACTTGGAATCCAATCAGAATACTAGTAAACTTTACTTTCCCCAAACAAATTATAAGTTTAATCATCTCTTTTATCCCTAGTCAGGGCATATAAGAATTAAGTTCCCCAGTAGAGCAATAGACAACCAAGGTTCCTGAACTCTATTCCTCAGGAAGAAAATCAACATCCCCTTCAGAGTTTACTCAAACAACAAACAGGAATCCCCAGCAGAAGTATTCCAGACAAAATTGAAGATACACATACTCTTCATCCCAACAATAGTCAGAGATTTGTTTTCTTAGACAAAGATACATTTAAAAAACATTCGTACATCATGACATATGCATACGAAACATATAGCATAATCTCATTTATTTTGAGAACATCATTGCGCAATGCATGCATCATGACATTGCATACAACTAATTATTTACCTTTTCAGGAAAGATCAGTCACCCGATGAATACCATCAACAACAAACATTTACTTCACAAGATATCAGCTGGTTCAGTTTAAATCGACCAATGACTTATCCTGATTTGTTTCCAGTAGACACTTTCTCTAGTTCAGTTAAATCGCTCCTAAGATTTATGTTGATTCCTATCCAGTTAAAGGCCATTCAAGACATTTGTTGGTTCAGTTTAAATCGAGCCTAAGATTTATGCTGATTTGTATCCAGTTAAAGACCATTCAAGACCTCTGCTGGTTCAATTTAAATCGACCAATGATTTATCGTAATTCAGTTCCGTTAGATACTTTTCTCTGGTTCAGTTAAATCGATCCTAAGATTTATTCCGATTCGTTATCCAATTAAAGACAATTTTAGACCTCAGATGGATCAGTTTAAATCGACCAACAATTTATCCTGATTCAGTTCTGATAGATACTTTTCCCTGGTTCAATTAAATCGACCCTAAGATTTATTATGATACTTATCCAGTCAAAATCACTTTAAATGGCATATATAATCCCATCTTTGATAACTCTTCACTACCTCTCCAAATTGCATCTATGAGCCCATTCCCGTTACAATCAACCAATAATATTACTCTGTGTCCCAGCGATTATGAATTTATGGGCACTTAAGTGTTCAATCCTCTTCTACCTTCAAGTCACGAGTGGTGAACAAGAAAATCTAGCTCTTCAGGTTTAATAAGATTGAACATGGGCATCTATTGTACTCAAACATTTTCCCTCTCTTTTCTCAAGACATTTCTCACAAAGATCTTCTATAGCTCAAGTTTGCACAAGTGTTGACTAGGTCAAATCACCTATTGAGCACTTGGACCCCAAATTAGGGTTTTGATTTTCACAAGGACAATTGGACTTCTAATTCCTCAAATGACTTTCATGGTTCATTATAGACCTTCAAGAATACTATGCCAAGTTTAAAGTCTTGGATCATAATTTCGCTCAGTCAATTGATCAGATGATTGAAAATCAACTGTATTGGGTAAAAAGTCAATTGTGGTCAACCTATAGTCAAACTTCAAGATTTTTAACCAATATCAACATTTTGAAGTCATATTTATCAATTGACCAAGTTTGGATCACAATTCCTAAAGAAAAGTGTCCAAATTATCAAAGGGTAAAAATGGTAAAAATTAGGGTTTTGACTGAGAATGACTGATTTTTGACTTTTTCCCTAATACATGATCTAATGACTTGAAGCATAATCTTAAGGACTCAAACACATCATTTTTACATAATTGCATGACTCAATTCATTTCTCAAGATCAAACAGTTGATACTTGAAATTTGGTCAACTGATGATAAAGTTAACTGATGCATCGAAAGTCAAACTTTTACTTTTTGGTCAACATTAAGCTTCAAAGATAAACATTCATCAATACATTCAAAAATATGAAGTTTGATCATCAAGAATCAAGAAAATCAAAAAGTCCATAAAAAGTCAAACTTTTCAAGATACAAAATGATTCAAAGAAAACTTTCAACATGAAAGTTATAGATATTGATGAATTATAAAACTTTGTATTAGGTTTATGTCCAAAAAATTCTTATATTTGAAGATATAAGCCCATTAAGTCATGACATTTTTCATAAAACACTTAGTGAAATTTTCACCTAGTTTAGGCAGATTTTTGTCCCAACTTCTTGGCCAATTTTCACTTAGTTCCAATTTGATTTAGAAAAAGTAGAAAACATGAAAGTTGTAGATGATTTTCCAAGTTTCCAAAATGTCCAAGAACTTGAAGAGATCATGCTTGAGCTAATAGAATCAAAGACAATAAGTTAAGTATCCATTCTTGAATTACAATTCATTTTCATGATGAACAATTGACCAAATCTCCAAACATGCTGCATAAATCTTGCTTTGTAGGCTTCTAACTTGAAAATCACTCCTTAATTTAATGTTTACACAGCTGATTGATCAATTTTCTAATTGATTCAAGCTTTGTCCAAGTTGACTTGCCATTTAGGGAAGAAAGGTCACACTTCTATTTTGGAAAAGTTCACTTTAATCACAAAGTCAATTTCTTGAGCCTCTAACTTGTTTGTTCTGATAACACTCAACATAAACAATCAGAAGAAATATGTTTAAAGTATCTAGCCACCCTAGAGGGCATGTTTCTTCACCTTGAAACCATGTTCTTCAAGCTTGCTTCAAAAATAAGTTAAAAATCCATAACATGTGATTTTTATTCTCTGATCATTTCAAACCTCCAAACCTCTTGCCTATAAATAGAGGTCAACTTTGCAAGCTAAGACACGATTTTGCAAGCCTAAAAACTCCCTCAAACAATCTCAAACCAGAATTGCATTCAAACTTCCATAACTTGTCATTTTCTACCCAAAAACTTCCATCTCATAATCCACTCGTGTGTTTCTTCTCCAAATCAATCCTAAGCTTTCTTACATCAATTATAACTCATCATCATCCCTATTTTGGAACTGTAACACCTCCACCATCATCCTCCATAACGAAAAACAGAGTGCTGCATATTAACTTCTCCAAGACAATATAGCCACTCTCAATCTAAACTAAGCATTGTATTAGCTTCTTGGAAGTCAATTGAAGCTAACCAGATCATCATAACACCTTGAAGTATGCTCAAACTCAAAACAAGATCTCCATTTGCAAGGTGAGTTTTCTGAAATTCTAACTCTTCATACAAGCATCATTTGACTTTGATTTTCAAAGATAAAATGTAGACATCATTTCCTTGAAGCTAACCGTGCTTTTAGATTTCATTTATAATGCCTGAGTATGGAGAATTTTGAGTTTGAACTTTTTGAAAAAGTTAGGTTAAATTTGGTACCAACAGAAATTCGTGTTTATCTATGATCCATAGCTTTAGTTATTTACATGGTTGAAATCGTGGTTAAATTTCAAGCAACTTTCATGTTTACATTTTCCATTTTGGTTGAGAAATGATGAAGTTACAGATTTCAAAAATGGTGAAGAATATCCTGGCGCGAGGAAGAAGAAGAAGACATATTCAGGACAAGGTTTATAATATATTTATTAGTTTTTATTCTAAATATCGAACGTATAGCCACCCCAATGGTAGAGAGCACATGCGTAAGGCATTATTATGGAGGGTCCTGAGTTCGAGCCCCATTGACACATTTTGTTATTTTTTCCTAACATTTTCCTTGTTCTTTTTTTGTTTGACAGCGCGCTAAGCCTCCTTTGATTAGGTTTGGTTTCATTTTACTCTAGCTCACTCCCTCTCTTACTTCACACCACGCAGGCCCATCACATTTATTTTATTTTTGTTTTATTTTCTAACTTGTACAAAAAATTGTTTGGGCCCTAAACAAAAACTCTTTTACTTTCTAGCCTCCTAATCCCTTTTCAAACCCCTTGACCCTTTAGTTTATATTTTTATTTTTATTTTATTTTCTTTCTTTTATTTTATTTTATTATTATTTTTAGTCAAAAAATACAAAAATATATTTTCTTTATTAAATACTTAGACTAAAAATTGTTATTTTATTTTCACTTTATTTTATTTCCTTTAAACAAAAGACCTAAAGAATATTTTCTTAACAAATTAATTTTTTTTCTTAATTAAACTAATTTAGACTTAGGTTTTAGTTTAATTTTCTCCTCTAATTAAATTAATTTAGACATTAGGATTTTTATTAATTTCTTTTAAAATTAACTAATTAGGTTAAACCCTTTTTCATCAAAAATTCAAACAAAAAAAATTTTCTTTTATCTTTTCTTCTCTTTACATTTCTTTGTACATTTTATTTCACATTATAATGTAATTATCAAAGCCTTGTAATAGTGATTAGGTTTATTCTTCTTGTCACCTCCATTTGTAATTTGTATCCCTTATCCCAAAATATTAAAATAGCGTAGGATTTTTAATTTTCGCAATTTATCGCTTTCTTTATTATTGCTAGTAATTAGGATTTGTATGGAAAGACTTAAAACAAACAATAGATAACACTAATTCAAGACAAAATTAAATGAAAACAAAACACTTTGCACACTTGCACCTCTAGGGTTAACCCACACTTGTTTCCTTACATTAAAACAATCATGTCCCTCTAATGTGGGATACTTTAGCAAAGCCCTCGATTACAAGATCGTAGTCCCTCGATGACCCTTCGATATTTCCTTCAGTAAACGATCTTAGACCCTTACGAAAAATTGCTAAAGTATCTTACAATGTTATCTTCTATGACTGTACGATGACCCACGCATGTCCATTCACATCCAATGATAAGGTTTCTTACTAACTAATGGTAAGATAACACTATCTAAAGGAGGAGGAAAAGAACGAAGACTTTTTGAGTAGGTAGATTGCTCGTAATCGCTTGCTCACAAACTAAAACCATTTTCACACTCACACTTTCAAAACATCTTTCCAAAAACACACATCTCTTTGAACTATTTTCAAAACCAACACTTTGTATACATTCTTATAGAGACGAGAATCATTACAAAGTTTGCTGAAACAAAGGCGTTTTCAAAATATTTTCAAGCTTACACCAAACACAAACACATTTACAAAGCACTTCAAAGTGAGATAGAAACTAAGAGCCCATAGATAACTATGGATGAAAAGGATGCTAACACCTTCCCTTTTCATAACCTACCCCCTGAACTCAAGAAAAATTCTCAAAAAGTCTTTCCTGTTCATTTCAACCTTTCGTTTATTGGATAAAAGGAAAGTCGATGGTGACTCTTGCTATCTGCAAGAATTGCAATAAAACACAAAACACCCAAGTCAATTCTCCCATCGTATTACACATGTCTCCGAGTTCCATCTTAATATGATTATATCCCGAAAAACCATCCATGAAAGAGAATACTTTAGGCTGAGCGGTGTTATCGACCAAAAAATCAATATGTGGAAGCGGAAAGTCATCCTTGGGGATCTCCCTATTCAGATCCCTATAGTCTACACACATACGTATCTTGCTGTCTTTCTTTGGTATTGGAATAAAATTTTCAACCCATTAAGGATATGATGTCACTGTTAAGAACGTCGTGTTGAATTGTTTCATGACCTCAGCCTTGATCTTCTCTGAAATCTTAAGACGCATACGACGAACCTTCTATTTTATCGGAGCACAACCCTCTTTCATCGGTAGATAGTGAACCATAATATCAGTATCAAGCCCTAGCATGTCTTCATATGAACAAGCAAAGATCTCAACATATTCATGCAATATTTATAATAACCTATTCTTGACACTGTCCTCTAAGTCGACGCCTATCTTGACCTCTTTTATGCCTATTTCAGAACCCAAGTTTACCACTTCAACTGGGTCTTCATGTGGTTGAATAGCTTTATCGTATTTCACTAACAGTCTGGCAAGTTCTCCTAGTATTTCACAATCTTTCTCACCTTCTTCCTCGGCTTGGTAGATCGTATTTTCAAAGTCCTAAGTGGAAATAGCAGAATCGTTATTAACAGGATCCATAGTGGATGTGGATCTGCAATGTATTGTGTGGGTGTGTGTAAGAACACATAGCTATTTGAAAATTATAAAAGTGAAAAGAAAGAAAGAGAGTACAAATTTTGAATGCAAAACGTCCAATTCTTTTATTAAACGAAAGTATGTTTATGAAATGACAACCCTTAACAAATGCACCGTTGTGCCCCGGGTAAGGCACAAGGCTTAAAGTCATTATTCAAATATTACAAAGCAAAAACTTGAAAGCAATAAAAAACAGAAATGTAGCTATTACTCCTGACTAAAGGAGATAGAGATAGTGTCTTCCGCCTTCCAGTTGCTAAGCCCTTTGCCAATGGTAGGAAAGATCCATTTGTCAAGGTCATATCACTATCAGCATCTTCTATTATGTTGAATCCGTTGTTGCTGATGCGGAATGGTGGCCTTCCAACTCGAGCGCGATGAACAGCCCTCTAACCCTTTGCAGTGAAACCTAAACCAAACTTGTCATATTTATAGGGGATGTCAGGAAGCTGACCCAAAATAGTACAACCACCTTCTTCTACAGTAGCTTTAGCATCTTCCAATGAAACCATCCTGGGCGGAACCCTCGTGAATTTCGGAATGGAAGAGACATCTTCAGTAGTGGCATGAGGGATAACTTTGAAAGTCTGACAGGGAGTCTCGATGAATTCACCACCCATCTCTACATACCAGAAAGAATTCAAGTTTCTAACTATATACTCTTCTTCCCGTAGACAATAACAACTTTTCCGTTTACAAGATACTTTAATTGTTTATGTATGGTAGAGGTGACAGGGCCTGCCACCATTAATTCAGGGGCGTCCCAGTAAGCAAGAATAAGCTGACCGAATGACCATTACATAGAAGGTAGATTCAAAGATCTATGGACCCACCTTGATCGGAAGGTTCACTTCCCCGTGTACCATCCTTTTTGTTTCATCAAAGGATCGAACTACAATATCACTGAGTTTCAGTACGACCCCTTTACAATCAAGTCTGTCAAGAACGACTTTTGGCAGGAAATTCAATGAAGAGCCAGTATCAATCAATAGATTAGCCAAAGTAGTTCCCCTGCATTTAATGGAGACATACAAGGCTTTGTTGTGGTTTCTCTCCTCCAGAGTCAGATCAGCATCGGAGAAACCTAATCCATTGTAAGTCATCAAGCTAGCAACATAGCTTCCAAATTGATCGGCATAGATTTCTTATGGCGCGTGAGCAGTCTTCATAAATTTCACTAAAGCCTATACATGGGCTTCAGAACACAATAGCAGAGATAGCATGGAGATTTTTGATGGGTTCTGCCCCAGCTGTTCAACAATTTTTTAATCACTTTTGGGATGATCTTCAATACCTCTTCCAACTCTTGTCTAGAGGTGTCTTCTACTGTGGCTTCCTTAGGCGCCTCCATTTGGGCAGGCTCTGTTATTGTCTCTTTGCCTCGAGCTTCAGCAGTTGACTCGGTAGCAGTAACTCTAACAGGTGTAGAAATAGTCTTTGGAGAAATTTCCGAAGAGAAATCCCTTCCGCTTCTAGTAACCTTACTGGTTCCAGCAATATTGTCAATGCCGGAATCAACAACTTTAGTAACTTCATCTTCAATAATCGGTAGTTCTTGTTTTACGCCATGGTAGTAGACGTCAGATCCATAGTTCCAAGGAATATCTTTATCCAAAGAATATGAGATAGGTCCAATTTTAGTGATGATCAGGGGAGAAGCTTTCAGATTGGAAGTAATCCTTACAGGGCCTTTGGAGGTCATCCTGACAAGAGGGCCATAAATTACAGATAAGTCTTGACAAAGATTCTCAGTAGACGAAACCTTCTCGGTCAGAGTTATATGATTTTCCATTAAGTGTTGAATGCCTTCCTTTAGTAACTTGCAGCCATTGGGTTGGATCGTGCAGCAGTAACATTTTTCAATACAACCTGGAAGTAAACCGCCCTGTAGTAGATTCATCTTGATTATTGGTAGAGGAGTCACCAATTCACTTACAGAAGTAACGTAAAGAACATCATCAATTGCACTTATGCCTTTGTCATGCTTTGACATAGGTGCAGTAATCACATTCGGGGTCTCTGGAGGATCAAACTCAATTTCCTTGTTGTCAATCATATCCTGAATTTTGTTTTTTAGGCTCCAGTAATTATTGGTGTCATGCCCAGGATTTTTAGAATGGTAGGTGCATCTCGCATTCAGATTGTACTTAGGAGAGGAGGTGTTAGGATTCAGAGGAGGATCCCTTAGCGTAATCAGTTACGCTTTTAGAGAATGTTGTAATGCCTGAGACAATGGTATATAAATCTTGGTAAACTACCTTGCTAGAGTGTTTGACCTACATCTATTGCCTGTTGTTGTTGTTGAAGAGGTGCAGGATTAGAAATTAGTACTGTTCCCACAGGCTAATTGCAGACATTTTTCCCACGAACCTTCTGGCCATAAACAACATTGGTTTCCTTTTTATTATTGAATGTCTTCTTTATAGAACTTGAAAACGCAGCCACTTGAATTTTTCCGCTCTTAATACCATTTTTAACTCGTTCCCCAGTTAGAATTAGCTCAGTAAAACCAGACGAAGAACTCCCAATCAGATGATTAAAGAGTGGACTTGTCAGAGTGCCCATGAACATATCAAATAGCTCCCGGTCAGACAAGGGAGGTTGTACCCTTCCAGCTAAGTCTCTCAACTTCTGGGCATATGCCTTGAATCCTTCATTTGAACCCATAATCATGTTTTGTAATTGCACACGAGTCGGTGCAAGGTCAACATTGTATTGATACTGCTTGTAGAAAGCAACAGCCAAGTCTTCCCAAGTGCGAATGTTGGTTCATTCCAGCTGATAGAACCACTCGAGTTGTGTACCAGACAAACTTTCCTAAAAGAAGTGAACCCATAACTTTCTGTCAGCAGTATGGGGTTGGATCTTCCGAACATAAGATCTCAGATGAAGTTTTGGACAAGACACACCATCATATTTAGCAAAAGCAGGGACTTTGAACTTGTGAGGGATAACTACCCCGGGAATAAGACCCAGCTCTCTAAAATCCAATCCAGGTACCTTTTGGATTTCCATGGCCTTAAGGCGATCTTCCAGATGTTTGTATCTGTCGTCAGTAGGAGGATATTGTTCATCAGAATAGTCTTCATCCTCAGAAATCTTACCAGAAACAAGGTTGCTTCCACCTTCAGCCTTGACACTTCTACCATCTTCCTCTTGGTTATCATCTTCATTAGAGGTGATATCAGCAGTTTGGACTGGTTTAGCAGGACCTTTGAATCTTCTTCCCATGTTGAGAATATAAATTGGCTTCTGAGTCTTCTTCTTTTTGGTGATGAGTGCCATCATATCTTTCTGTCCTTGAGCAAGATTCAGGAGGGTCTCTTGGAATTTGGAATTATGAGCTTGGAGTTCCTTAACAGTTTATTCAAGAGCCACCTTTTACTGAAATAAACAACAAGAAGATGAGAAAACATGTTATGTAATGATGCATTATATGCAGATGCAATGTTTTTAAGGATCGTTGCAGGATTTAAATTTGTTTAAACAAAAGGAAACAAGAGAAACTTTAGTAACTAGTTTGAATTATAATTGTTTTTAATAAAAAGAGTTAAAAATAGAAAAATTTGAATTCGAGTCTCCCATGGACGCTTCCTCTTTGTGTTGACATATGCGTTAAAGCTTTGTTCTTCATGGAGTTGTTTCTTCAGCTCTAGTACTTTCTTTTCACTAGTATAGAACTGAGTTTTGAAGGTATCTCTCTCCTCCGTAAGCTGAATCCAAGATTTCCGTAGTTCTTCAAAATTAGTAGGCATATCAGGATGAAAAATAGTATGAGGAACATCTCCTTCAACAACAGGCTCTATGATCACTGGTAAGACAACAAGATATGGCATTTTAAGGTTTTGAGAACGAGACCTCACCAATCTGAGGTAAGGCTCTAGAGGAATGAAATTCTTGTGTCCCAGAGTCTTACTATTAATCTTGTTGGTCGCTCCCCAAGCATGTATAAACCTTTTATGGTAATTCCGAGGATCATTCTCATAATCGAACACAATACCCTGGATGAGAATATCATGAGGACCGTCTCTTCGAGCATAAAGAAATTGACACAAAGCTAGAGAAGGGTTGTAAGTGATGTCCCCTATTATACCAAGGAGTGGTACATTAGGAAATTCCCCACAGCAATCAATGATAGTGACATATGCCTGAGATCGGGAACACCAATGGATATCTGCATGAGTGAGTGACATCAACCTTTGAGACCACCTCAAACCTTGTTCGTTCTTCTTCACTAATCAGGGAAGGTGCAAAATAAACCACCTGGACAGTAGAGGTATGTAACACATAAGAGTTCCTCACTTCTTCAAAGTACGAGTGTGGAGGGAATGTAGGATATCTCCGAGTAAAGTAGGTACCAGATTATAAGCGATAAATATCTTAATGGCACTCATATCTATGAATTGGTATGGATTAGGGAATATTACCAACCCATAGATCAAAAAAGCCAACATATCCTCGAAAGCACAAAGGTTCATGGCATCTAGGAATCCATGAGCCTTCTCTATCAGAAATTTGGGAGAAAACCCCTTGACTCCATTCATTGTTTCCTAATTGGATACAATGTTTGGTCGTTTTAGATGTAAGGCTACTGCAACATCTTCAAGTTTCAGAACTTGCTCTAGACTGGTGAAGGTATCTGACCAAGAATAGGAACGTCGAGCAACTTAGAGAATTCTTCCATTGTGGGTACCAATTGATAATCCGAGAATATAAAATAGTGATGCTTCGAATCAAAGAACTAGAAAGGAACGCTCATCATGTCTTCCTGAAAGCCAGTAGTAACCAAATTGAGTAGATGACCATGTCTCTTGGTGAACTGAGAATTGTTGGGAACCTTTGAGACTAATTCCTTAAGTTGAGAAGGTATCCTTATGAAGTTGATCCGAATAGTATTCCTACGACTAGAAGCCATGACCCTGCAACACAAAACAAAGATAAATCCCCTAGATCCTTGAAATGGTTAGTTATGATATGATGATGTTATGATGTTATGATGTCATGATAACATGTTAAAATAGATAATCAAACACAAATAAAGCACGCAAATGGCTTAGTTTTAGGGCTTGCATGGAGTTTGTAGGTAAGTACCCTCTTTAAGTTCAGTTGGCTTAACCTGTCCTAAAGAAGTAACTGGGTTCTAGGGATCTCAATATCACTGGTCTTTCCCACAAGTTTCGTCTAGCCCAACAACTGACTTGCCACCAAACAAAAACTCAGGAGTTGAATCTCAATGAGTGTACTATCGAGTATCAACCAACTTCGGACTGCACCAAAGTCGGCTATCTCACTACCTTCTAATGGCTAAGTTGGTTCAATTAAGGTTCTAAGGTCAATTAGTGCTTATGACACCATGCGGCAGCCTAGCATGCTCCCCGAGTGAGTCGAGGGATACCAGTACAAATCAATGTATCGCACTAACATAGACATCATTTCAACCATATCAGTATACGCCGTATAATTTCCATGATCTATTGCTACTTACCTAAAACGTTCTCCAGATCCGGGCATAGGATCTTTGCAAAAAATAAACTCAAACAACCCTTTAAAAATAAATAAGACAAATCAAACAAGGAAAGCATTTAAAAGTGATCTAACTCTAAGGTAACCCCACTTTTAGTTCTCCCTAGCAGAGTCGCCAGTTTTGTAATACGGTGGGAGAACTGACTTGTTTTTCCGTTTTATCGCAAATGTTGCGGATAGCTAGAGTCGCCACCGACTTTTATTTTATCCAATAAAGAAAGGGTGAAAAGAACAGGAAAGACCTTCGAGAATTTTCTGAGTTCGGAGGGTGGATTATGAAAAGGGAAGGTGTTAGCACCCTTTTCATCTGTAGTTATCTACAACTTTGTAATGATTCTTGTATCGGTTAAGAATGCGTACAAAGCGTTTGTTTTTTTGAAAATATTTCAGAAGAAGTGTTTGTGTGAAAAAGGTGTTTTGAAAAGTCCGAGCAACCGATTAACAGTATTATACCCTTACTCAAGGTCGTTCGTGTTATTTTCCTCCTCCTTTAGATAGTTCTACCCTATCATTATTTAGTAGGAAGCCTTATCGATGGATGTGCGGGGGACAGGCGAGGGCCATCGTACAATCATAAAGGAAACTTGTAGGGGCGCTTTAGCAATTTTATCATAAGGGACTATATCATTTACCGAAGGCAGCAACGAAGGGTTGTAGAGGGACTACGATCTTTTGTATCAGAGGGACTTTGCTAAAGAGTCCCCACGTTCGAGGGACATGACTGTTTCCGAGGAAATCAGTGAGGTTACCCTAGAGGTGTAAGTGTGAAGAGTGTATTGATTCAGTTATTTCATCTTGAGATTAGGGTTTTCTATATCGTTTTTAGTCTTGCCATACAAACCCTACTTACTAGCAGTAATAAGGAAAGCACTAAAAGTAGAAAATAAAGGTGCGAAAAGTAAACCTAAACTATTACAAGGCTTCGGGGAAGGGGATACAAAACGAAAAAACAGGGGAAAAAAAGAAAGCGATTAAAAACCCTACTTGAACTATTACAACCCTTTAGCAGTTACATAATCGGGAAAATTAACGCGAAAGTAATAAAGCGTGCGAAGCGGTAACAAGGAAAAGAAACAGAGAAATTGTTTGATGAAAAATAATTGATGATTTAATGTAAAACGTAATTGATTAAATTGAGCAAACCCTAAGGTCTAGGTTGATTTTAATTTAATCGAAAAAAGTTAGGTAATTAAATTAATCGAGATTAATATTCCTAATTAATTTTAATAAATAAAAATCAAAGTTAATTTATGAGAAAGAAACTAAACCTAATTTATTTTAATGTTGATTAAAAAAAATTAGGGTTTATTAAAAAAGTTAGGGTTAAGTTAGAAAAAAAGAAAATAATGTTTGTAAAGAAATAGAGAAAAAGAATGTTGGAGATGAGTGTTGAACTCAGGCCCCCCAAGACCTTCATGCAACATGCATACCACCAGGCCAAGCGTACGCTTGTGCTGGGATACGCATCCATCGTGTTTTGTAATTAACCTGCAAAACATATGAAATATTAGAGAAAAAATGTCAAAAGGCTGGATCAAACACATGCCCTTTGAGACTAATGCCTTATCGCACGCGCTTCTGCCACTGGGGTGGCTGTTTCATCTGTTTATATAAATACAACAATAAATATATAATATAAATCTAAAAATATTGACCGGAGAAGCGTCGGAGCCCTAGCTCCGGTCATCTTCTCCAGCGACCTACTTTTATTCAATATGCAAAATAGGAACAGTTAGCAATCCAAAACATCCTACCCCCCCCCCCCCCCCCCCCTAAATCGAGGTCTGTGAATCCAATGGCAATTTTATTTTGATCTAAAAACCCATGGTTTGGCCGCTACAATGCAAATGATACCGATCAGAGCAAAACATGGTATTTTGCAAACTAGCATGCATGTGACCTCTATGATTGTTCTACTCTGCATTATTAGACCTCATGAACACATAACAAATATTAGTAAACATTAACATGCAGTAAAACAAAAAAAAAACAGAATTTCAAATATGGATGAAATCGTGATGTTTGCATGAGTGTCTTCTGGCCATTTGGATCATTGTAAATGATCCAATCTTACCCTGGGAGTGAATGGAATTGATTGGAATCGCAAGTTTGTGGTGAAAGGTAGTGTTATAAGGGTTTGGAAACTTTATGGTTTTTGGTAAAGTTTGATGAGATTATATAAATAAAAATAGGGCAAATATATGATGGGCTTGGACTCTTTGTAATTAGATATAATTTTATCTTATTTATGTTATATTATTAATGAATTAAATCAAAAATAATAAAAATAATTAAAATAAAACAAGGCCAAAAGGTGTGTGAATGAATTTTGAGGTATATGAAGAGCATAACACACGTTTGAACTCTTAAACCATGGCCCAATAGTCCAAAATATCAAGCTTGCTCAAATTGGTCTTCATGTATTTGCTCAAAATTTCCCAACTTGCAATAGTCATAACTCACTCAATTTTTATATTTTGAGAGTGATATTGGGTTTTTTTGGAAAGCTCAAGATGTCATGTACAAACTAAATGTTGATAATTTTTGCTTTTGAAGACTTTATATTGATGTAAGTTTCCTTGAAAAAAAGTGTCTGTTTGTTGACTTTTAAAATGACCTACAATGTATTGAGTTATATCTCTCAAATGATGCATTTTTTGGACTTTATCTTAGATATACAAAGTTGTAGGGAATTGAATTCCATTCAAAATGAGCCTTGGTTGGGGAAAAGCTAATGAAGCATGTGAAAGTTATGCTTGGTCAAAGTTCAATTGACTTCTCCTAAGGAACCCTAATTTAGCAACTTTTGACTTTTGATGATTTGAGGGTTTTTCTTGATGAATAATGATAAACCATTGATTAAATGATGAATATGACTTCTAAACCTTGATGTTGACAAAAATCTTGAGATTTGACTGTATGTTGACCACAGTTGACTTTTTACCCAATACAATTGATTTTCTATCATCTAAGCCATTGATTGAGCAAACTTGTTATGCGAAACTTGAAACTTGACATGAGCATTCTTGGAGACTTATGGAGAACCATGAAAATCACATGAAACCTTGAAAACCCAATCTTCCTTGAGAAATATCAAACCCTAGTTGTGGACCCATTGCTTAGAAGGAGAATTTGTCTGATAAATTCTTGAGCCAATTTGAGCAAATGAGGATCTCATGAGAATATATTGAAGGAAAATTGGAGGGAAAATTTTAGGGTACTACAAAGCATGTGAAAGTTATGCTTGGTCGAAATTCAGTTGACTTCTCCTTAAGTAAACCCTAATTTGGCAACTTTTGACTTTTGATGATTTGAGAGTTTTTCTTGATGAGTCTTGATCATCCCTTGATCAAATGATGAATATGACTTCAAAATATTGATGTTGACCAAAAATCTTGAAGTTTGACTGTATGTTGACCATAGTTGACTTTTTGTTCAATACTGTTGATTTTCAGTCATCTGAGAAATTGATGAGCAAACTTGTGATGCAAGACATGAAACTTAGTATGAGCATTCTTAGAGACATATAAGGAACCATGGAAACCACTTGAGGGCTCAGAAACCCAAACTTCTTTGAGAAAAATGAAACCTTAGTTGTAAGTCTATTGCTTAGGAGGAGAATTTGTCTGATCAATTCTTGAGCAACCTTTAGAATTTGAGAACCCTAGGAGAATGTCTTGAAGAAAAAGGGAGGGCAAATTTTGGTGTACAACAACTTCACTTGTTCAATCTTCTTAAACCTGAGGAGTTAGATTGGCATGTCCGCCATTCGTGATCTGAAGGTGGAAGAAGATTGAACATTTAAGTGCCCAGAAATTTGCACTCGCATGTGCAGGAGGTAACGCTGTTGGTTAATAATATTTCTTGAATGAGCTTAACGATGTCATTCGGAGAGGTGATAGAATATTGTTGGAGATGGGCTTATAGATGCCATCAAAATATTTTTGGTATGAGTATCATAATGAGTTTATGCTCGACCGTTATCTGAGGAATGCTTTCTAGAATGAACCTCTAAGGAAGGTGATTAAGTAGATGCTTGTCAAATTTAGTCTCTGAGGGAAATGCTTGTCAGAGTTCAGTCTCTGAGGTAAATGCTTGTCATGTAGATAGTCTCCCCGTCCTGTTTCAGGAATTGATCCACAATCTATTTCTGTTGGTAAACCCATCCTGTTCTAGGAATTTATACCACCTGGTCATGTTGATAGTTTCCCCGTCCTGTTTCGGGAGTTAATCTTTGCCTGGTTATAAAGATAGTTTCCTCGTCCTATTTCGGGAGTTAATTTTTTCCTGGTCATACAGATAGTTACCCTGTCATGTTTCAGGAATTAATCTTTAACCTGCTTTCTGTTGGCGAACACGTTCTGTTTCGGGAATTCATACCATATGGTCATACAGATAGTTGCCCCATCATGTTTAGGGAATTAATCTTGGACCTGGTCATCTAGATAGTTTCCCCATCCTGTTTAGGGAATTTAATCTTTGACCTTATTTTTGTTGGTAAATTCATCCTATTTTGGTAATTCATACCGCCTGGTTGTATAGATAGTTTCCCCATCTTGTTTCGGGAATTAATCTATGACCTGTTTGAGAATTATTGATGATATTCGTCTATTTGTGAACTAACCTGAAAGAAACAAAGTTAGTTTCGAGAAATGTCATGATGTATATAATGCATTGTTTAATGAAGTTCTCAAAGTAAATGAGAGTGTGTTATATGCGTTTTGTATGCATATGTTATACTTGTAAATGATGTATGGATGCAAGATGGTGTATCAGTAGCTTCATATAACATCTTTGCTGGGGAAAATAAATCCATGACCGTTGCTGGGGATGAAGAATATGAATCTTCAATCTTGTTTAGAATGTCTCCGCTGGGGATTCCTGCTTTCTGTTTTAAGGATACTCCGCTGGGAATTTTTGACTTCTGCTTGGGGATAAAAGAGTTTAGGAACATTTGTCGTTCATCGCTCTACTAGGGAATTTAGTTCTTATATACCCTTAATGGGGATAAAACAAATGAATAACCTTCAGAGGTGTCGTATGATCGAGTTTCCGATATGGACGTCAACTCTTCTGGGGGAGGACAATGTTAAATGATGTATGTCTCGATTTCTGATTTTGAAGCAACTTTCTGGGGATAGAAACCTGGACTACACTTTGCTGGAGAAGAGAACCTTACCGCTGATTTGTAGTAATCAGAGGAATGAACTCTGCTTAGGAAGTTAAATTATGTTGGGGAAATAAACCCTGCTGGAGAAGTAAACCTTGTTGGAGAAGAGAATTCTGCAGGGGATTTTGCAGTGTTGGAGAAATAACTCAGCTGGGGAATTGAATTCCTGTGAACTGTACTAAGGGAATCATTTATGATGGGAATTGAAATTCCGTAGGCTGTGCGGAGGAAATTTCCATTATATGCTGGATATATGATCAGACTCCTTTATCTGCTAGGGGGATTTGTTGGGGAGTATGGTTATATTAATAGCTGGAAGATGCCTTAATTCCTGTCTGGATCATATTAGACTTGCATGGATAATGTATCTCCGTCGAGGATGAGCTTGTGAAGGTAACTCTGTGGGGATAATCCCATGGAAGTTATTTTTTGGGGATTTTCCTGTGGGGACTTGTGGATGACCTAAATGTTATCCCAATTTCTAGAGTCTTGAGTAAATGCTTATTCTTGTTTTTTATGCATATATTTGTTAACAGTAATCATATTCATATGCATATGTTCATTCAATTTAGTCATTGGATGTTTTTGCAAACAAAATAGAGAAAGTAAAACAAAGTTGAATTTTTAAATTGTATTTGTATTGATAATTCGCCTATAAATAGCCGATTTTTGTACATAGAGACAAAAATCCTAGTAAGAGAAAATCGTCGTAAAGTTAAAAGAGTACAAATTAAAACAAAGAGAAAACGGCTATGTGGAAACGATCTTATTGAGTTTCAACTCTGCTATTGCCCATATGTCTTTGAGCATCTCATCCCTTACTGTCGAAAGAAGTTGACTGAATTGATCTGTACCGTTTGAACTTGGTGGTGGTAACAAAGCTTGTTGTAAGTAAATGATCCAATGGGACATATTCATACGCTTTAATCCCTAACTTTTGCCTGGACCTCCCTTTCGGGTTTTCAGTCCACCAGGATACCCTTTTTTGCCCAAGCCGCCTTTTCAGGTTTTCGACTCCAGATGTACAATCTTTATATATATCCCTGATTTTTTCCTAAACCGTTTTGGTTCACCGGGATGCCCTTATTTTTTCCTAGGCTAGTCAACCTACGGGTTATATTTGTGTGTAGTATTTTTTGACTATGTCCGCATTCACAGGGTGCGGAAAATATTCATGGTCCATGGTGGTAAGTATCATAGCACCTCCAGAAAATATCTTCTTGACTACCAATGGCCCTTCATAGGTGGGAGTCCATTTTCCCCTGGGATCACCTTGCGGTAGGATGATGCGCTTTATTACCAAGTCACCAGCCTGATATACTCGATGGTTGACCTTTTTGTTGAAGGCTTTGATCACGCGCTTTTGGTACATCTGACCATGGCAAATAGCCGCAAGCCTTTTCTCGTCAATTAAACTTATCTGGTCTAGCCTAGTATGAACCCATTCATATTCATCTAAGTTTGCATCTTTCATAATCCTTAGAGAAGGAATCTAGACTTCAACGAGCAGGACAACTCCCATACCGTAGACTAGAGAGAATGGGGTTTCCCCAATTGATGTACGGACTGAGGTATGATAGTCATGAAGAGTGAATGGTAACATCTCATGCCAATATTTATATGTCACCATCATCTTTTGTATAATCTTCTTGATGTTCTTATTGGCGTATTCCACTGCACCATTCATCTTCAGCCGATATGGAAAAGAGTTGTGGTGTTTAATTTTGAACTGTATGCAGAGTTCAGTGATCATAGTATTATTTAGATTAGTACCATTGTCTGTGATGATCCTTTCAGGGATGCCATACCAACAGATAAGATTATGCTTAATGAATCGAGCCACAACATTCTTAGTAACGGAGGCAAATGAGGCTGCTTTAACCCACTTTGTGAAGTAATCAATATCGACGAGGATGAAGCGATGCCCGTTAGAAGAAGTAGGCTTAATTTCTCCAATCATATCAATGCCCCACATTGAAAATGGCCAAGGGGAAGTCAAGACATTCAGAGGAACCAGAGGTACGTGTGCTTTGTCAGCGTAGGTTTGGCATTTATGACAAGTTCTTGAGTAATGATAACAATCAGTTTCCATAGTAGACCAATAATAACCGGCTCTCAAAATCTTCTTAGCCATAGTATGTCCACTAGAATGAGTACCAAAGACACCTTCATGCATGTCCTCCATAATTTTCTCAGCTTCCTTCTTGTCCATACAACGAAGCAAGGTCGAATCATGGCCGCGCTTGTACAAAACTTTGTTGCTCAAGAAGAATTTGGCAGAGAACCTCCATATGAATTTCTTGTTATCGATAGATGCAAGCTCAGGGTACTCTTGATCCTTGAGGTATGTTTTCACTTCATGAAACTAAGGTATTCTTCTACTCCGCCAGTATCAACCTCATAGCAATGTGTCAGTTCTTCTAGTCTTTCAATAGTAATTTGAGGAGCCTCGTTGTCCCATCTGACTTTGAACATAGATGACATGGTATCCAATGCATCTGCCAACTGATTCTCTTCTCGTGAGATATGCTCAAAAGTGATTTCCTCGAAGTATGTCATTAAGGTCAACACATGTTCTTGATAAGGAATGAGATTCAGATGCTTCTTATCCCATTCTCCCTTAATTTGACTGATTACTAGGGATGAGTCCCCATATACACTCAAGAATTTGATTCTCATATCAATAACAGCTCTGATGTCTATGATGCATGCCTCGTATTCGGCCATGTTATTGGTACAATCAAAGCATAGTCTGGCGGTGAACGACGTATGGCAACCCTTGAAAGATATAATTACAGCACCGATTCCATTGCCAAGTGCGTTGGAAGCTCCATCCAAAATCATAGTCCATCGCGATCTTGGCTCAGGTCCTTCATACGGTTCAGGTTCTTCACAATCTGTAACTAACATAATATTCTCGTCCGAGAACTCGAAATTCATAGATTGGTAGTCGTCTATGACTGGATGAGCCAAGTGATCCTCCAGTACACTTCCTTTGATTGCCTTCTGAGTTGTGTACTAAATGTCGTATTGTATCAAGACCATTTTCCATCTTGCTATTCTTCTGGATAGAGCGGGCTTCTCGAATATGTATTTGGTTGGATCCATCTTAGAGATCAACAAGCTAGTATGAGTCAACATATATTGTCTTAGTCGGCGAGCAAACCATGCCAAAGTGCAGCAAGTTTTCTCGAGCAGTGAGTATCTTGTTTCACAATCGGTAAACTTTTTTCTAAGGTAGTATATTGCATGCTCTTTTCAGCTAGACTCGTCATGCTGGCCCAATACAGACCCTATTGAGTTCTCTAACATTGTCAAGTACATAATCAAAGGTCTTCCTTCAACTGGTGGCATCAAAATTAGAGGTTCTTGGAGATACTCATTGATCTTGTCAAAGGTTATTTGGAAATCGTCATTCCACTTTATTACCTGATATTTCTTTAGTAACTTGAAGTTCGGCTCACAAGTAGCAGTTAAATGAGAAATAAATCGGGCAATGTAATTCAGTTGTACTAGGAAACCTCTGACTTCCTTCTCGGTGCAGGGAGCGGGAATTTCTTGAATGGCTTTGACCTTGGCAGAATCAACTTCAATACCTTTACCACTGACAACGAAACCCAGAAGCTTACCACATCTCACCCCAAAGGTGCACTTGTTCGGATTCAACCTCAGCTTGTACTTCTTCAACCTCTCATATAGCTTGCGTAGATGGTCAAGATGTTCCTCTCCAATCTGGGATATGGATATCAAGTCTTTAACGTAGACCTCTATCTCGTGATGGATCATGTCATGGAATAAAGCTACCATGGCACGCTGATATGTGGCGCCAGCATTCTTCAACCCAAAAGGCATAACCTTGTAACAGAAAGTGCCCCACTGTGTGACGAAGTTTGTTTTTTCCATGTCTTCAGGTGCCATCTTAATCTGATTATAACCCAAGAAACCGTCCATGAAGGAGAATACCTTGTGTTGAGCGGTGTTGTCAATTAGTACATCAATATGTGGAAGTGGGAAGTCATCTTTGGGGCTCTCCCTATTCAGATCCTTGTAGTCTACACACATATGCACTTTTCCATCCTTCTTTGGTAACAGAACCAAATTTCCAACCCACTAAGGATATGATTGACTGCTAAGAAACCTGCGTTGAATTCCTTCCTAACCTCGGCCTTGATCTTCTCTGACATCTTCGGACGCATGCGACGAACTTTCTGCTTTATTGGAGAATAACTCTCTTTCATCGACAAACGATGAGCCACAATATCAGTATCAAGCCCTGGCATGTCCTCGTACAACCAAGCAAAGATCTCAACATAATCATGCAACATCTGCATTAACCTGTTCTTGATACAGTTTTCTAGGTTGGCACCTATCTTGACTTCTTTCCTGTCTGCTTCTGTACCAAAGTTTACAACCCCTAATGGATCTTCATGCAGTTGTATAGCCTTTTCCTCTTACACTAACAGTCTGGCGAGTTCTCCAAGTATTTCACAATATTCCTCATCTTCGTCCTCGGCTTGGTAGATCAAATTTTCAAATTCATAAATGGAAATAGCAAAATCGTTATCAACGGGATCCAGAGTGGATGTGGATCTACAATTCATTGTGTTGGTGTGTTTAAGAACACACAGCTATTTTGAGAGTGATAAAAATAAAAGAAATATAAAGAGGGCAAAATTTCAATGCAAAATGTTCAATGCTTTATTAAATGAAAATATGTTTATGAAATGACAATCCTTAACAAATGGACCATTGTGCCTCGGGTAAGACACAAGGCTTAAAGTCATTGTTTAAAAGTTACATCACCAAAACTTGAAAGCAATAAAAACAAAAAGTAGTAATTACTTCTGACTAAAGGAGATAGAGATAAGGTCTTCAGTCTTCCAATTGTTGAGCATGTTGCTGACGGTAGGAAAGATCCAGCTGTCAAGGTCATAATCACTATTAGCATCTTCTACCGTGTTGACTCCATCAATAGCATTAACACCTTTGTCGTGCTTAGGCATAGGTGCAGTGATCACATTGGGAGTCTCGGGAGGATTAAACTCAATCTCTTTATTGTCGATCATATCTTAAAATTTATTTTTCAAAGCCCAATAGCTATTGGTGCCGTGCCTAGGGCTATTGGAATGGTAAGCACATTTTACATTTAGATTATAACGAGGAGAGGAGGTATTGGGATTCTGAAGAGGATCCTTTAATGTTATCATATCTGCTTTCAAAAGATGTTGCAATACTTGAGATAATGGCATGATGATCTTTGTAAATTGTCTTCTTGGAGCATCTGACCTACACTGATTGTTTTGTTAATTTTGTTGTACAGATGCATGATTAGAAATTAACACCGCCCCTACAGATTGATGGAGATCATTTCTAGTACGACCCTTATGGCCATAAACAACATTGGTTTCCTGCTTACCACTGAATGTCTTATTTACAATACTCGAAGACGCAGCCACTTGAATCTTTCCATTTCGAATTCCACCTTCGACTCGTTCCCTAGTTAGAATCAGCTCAGTAAAACCGAATGAGGAGCTTCCAATCAGATGATTAAAGAAAGGCCATGTCAAATTTCCCATGAACATATCAACCATCTCCCTATCAAACCGAGGAGGTTGAACTCTTCTAGCCATATCTCTCCATTTCTTGGCATATTCTTTAAACCCTTCATTCGAGCCCATAGTCATACTTTATAATTTCACACAGGTTGGTGAAAGGTCAACATTATATTGACATTGCTTGTAAAAAGCAGCATCCAGATCTTCCCAAGTATGTATGTTGGTTTCTTCCAGCTGATAGAACCATTTGAGTTGTGTCCTAGATAAGCTCTCTTGAAAAAAGTGAACCCATAACTTTCTGTCAGCAGTACGGGGTTGGATCTTCAGGATGTAAGACCTCAGATGTAGCTTAGGACAAGAAACACTGTCATATTTTGCAAAAATAGGGACCTAGAATTTGGGGGGGATAACAACCCCCTGTAATAAGACCAAACTCTTCAAAATCTATTCCAGTCACTTTCTGGATTTCCATAGCATTCAGACGATCTTCCAGCTATTTCTATTTGTCGTCAGCGGGAGGATACTGTTCATCAGAGTAGTCTTCTTCATCAGGAATTTTATCAAAACCAAGGTTGCTCCCCCCTCAGCTTTGATACTTCTACCGTCTTCTTCTTGATTGTCATCTTCATCTGATGGAATATTTGAAGCTTGAACCTGTTTGGAGGGACCTTTAAACCTTCTTCCCATGTTATGGAGGACAGCCAGTTTCCTAATCTTTTTATTTTTGGCGATGAGCGCCATCAGTTCTTGCTGCCCCTTGGCTAAGTTTAGGGGCGTCTCTTGTAATTGGGTATTTTGAGCTTGAAGGTCTTTCATAGTTTGTTCGAGGGCCATCTTTTACTGAAATAAACAGCAAGAAGATGAGAAAACCTGTCTTGGGAAATACCTGTTATGTAATGACATGCATGATATGTGGATACAATGTTTTCAAGGATCTCACAGAATAAACAAAAGGTAATGTTAGAAGTTGAGTCTGGTTGCAGCTTTGATTGAAGAACTTTGCGTCTTTGAATATCCTTATATGAGAATCAATCTCACTAGGTCGAGTAGGTCCTAGCCTTTGACTTAAAATAACACACTTTAGTCTTTGATGGCATCTGGTTAGAGGAAAATAAATCCCCTTGCTCTTTGCTAGACGTCTGGTTCATGATAACCTGCATCACAGGCCCTTGAGATCCTTGAAATGATTAATAAAAATGCTATGGTATGATGTCATGATGTTATGATGTCATGTTTGAACAAATATCAAACACAAATAAAGCACACAAGAGCCTTAGGTTTAAGGCTTGCATGGGGTTCATATGTAAGTACCCTCTTGAAGTTCAGTTGGCTCAACCTGTCCTAAGAATAGTAACTGAGCTCTAGGAGTCTCATATCACCGATCTTTCTCACATGATTTATTTCAGTAGTGCAACTGACTTTCCACTGAAATATCCCAAGAGTTGAATCTTTATGAGTGTATTATCGAGTATCAACTAACTTTGGACTGCACCAAAGCTGGCTATCTCACTATCTTCTAATGGCTAAGTTAAGTCAATTAGGGTTCTAAAAGCCAGTTAATGCTTATGACACCATGCGACAGCCTAGTATTCTCATTGACTGACTCAAGGTACACCAGCACAAAGCAAAGTGTCGCACTAACGTAGCCATCACTTCAACCATATTAGTCTGTGTCGTACAATTTTCATGATCTATAGTTACTTACCTAAGGGTACCCCCAGATCCCGGTGTAGGATCTTTGCAAGAAAAATAAACTCGAGCAACCCAATAAGGATATAGAAATCAATTCAAACAAAGAAGATAAAGTGATCTAACTCTAAGGCAACCCCTCTTTTTAGTAGTTCCCCAGCAGAGTCTCCAGTTCCATAATATGATGGGAGAACTGACTTGTTTTGCATTTTATCGCAAAGTTTATGGATAGCAAGAGTCACCACCAACTTTTATTTTATCCAATAAGGAAAGGGTGAAAAGAACAAGAAAGACCTTGAATATTTTTTAGTTCGGGGGTAGGTTATGAAAAGGGAAGGTGTTAGCGCCCTTTTGATTCATAGATATCTACGGGCTCTTAATCGCTAGCTCACTTTTTGAAAATTTGCTTTGCGTTGTGTATTTGAATTTTTTTGAATTTTTTTTACCAATGTAATGCGAAGCTTTGTAATGATTCTCGTATTTGTCCTCGAGAATGCATACAAAGTGTTTTGAAAATATTTCGAAAGTGTCTGTGTGAAATGTTTTTTTTGAAGAGATTTGTGAGCAAGCGATTAACAACGGTCTACCTACTCAAGGTCTTTATTGTACTTTTCCTCCTCCTTTAGATAGTGCTACCCTACCATTAGTTAGTAGGAAGCCCTATCGTTGGATGTGAAGGGACGGGCTTGGGTCATCGTACAATCATCGAAGGCAACTCGTAAAGACGCTTTAGCAATAATCGTTTAAGGGACTAAATCATTTACCGAAGGTAACGTCGAAGGGTTCATTGTAATACGGTGGGAGAACTGATTTATTTTGTGTTTTATCGCACATGTGTAGATAGCTAGAGTTGCCACCGAATTTTATTTTATCCAATAAAGAATGTGTGAAAAGAACAGGAAAGACCTTCGAGAATTTTGAATTCGAGGGGTAGGTTATCAAAACGGAAGGTGTTAACACCCTTTTCATCTGTAGTTATCTACGGGCTCTTAATCGCTAGCTCACTTTGAAAATGCTTTGTGCATGTGTTTGTTTGAAAATATTTTGAAAATTCCTAAGTACAATAACCTCGTAATGAATCTTGTATAAGTTAAGAATGCGTACAAAGTGTTTGTTTTTTTGAAAATATTTCAGAGAAAGTGTTTGTAAAGATATTTTTTCTGAGAGTAAGCGATTACGAGCTATCTACCTACTCAAAATTCTTTTGTATTAGTTTCATCCTCGTTAGATAGTGTTATCTGTTGTACCCCCAAAATTTGCCCTCTCATTTCTCAAGACATTTCCAACAAGATTTTCAATAGCTCATGCTTGCACAAGGATTGACTAGGTCAAAACATCTCCTAAACACTGAAGCCTCAAATTAGGGTTTGAGTTTTCACAAGGACAATTGTACTTTTAATGCCTCATGTGACTTTCATGGATCTTTATAGACTTTCAAGATTGCTCATGTCAAGTTTCAAGTCTTGCAGTTCAAGTTTGCTCAGTCAATTGATCAGATGACCTAAAATCAGTTGTATTGGGTAAAAAGTAAATTGTGGTCAACCTACATTCAAACTTTAAGAATTTGGACCAATATCAACATTTTGAAGTCATATGTATCAATTTATCAATTTTGGAACATAATTCCCAAGGAAAATTGGTCAAATCACCAAAAGGGAAAAATGGTCAAAATTAGGGTTTTGATTGTATTTGACTGGTCAAGGACGGTTTGACTTAATACATGATCTAACGGCTTAAAGTACAATCTCAATGATTCAAATACAACATGTTGACCTAATTTCATGGCTCAAAACATTTCTCAAGATCATTGGATTGACATATGAAGCCCTATCGTTAGATGTGTAGGGACATGAACGGGTCATCGTACAGTCATAAAGGTAACTTGTAGGGGCTCTTTAGAAATTTATTGTAAGGGACTAAGATCGTTTATCGAAGTCAGAATCGTAAGGGCCATTGAGGGACTATGATCTTTTTAACCGAGGGTCTTTGCTAAAGTATCACCAAGTTCGAGGGGAATGACTGTTTTTATTCGAAGGAAACAAGTGGGATTACCCTAGAGGTGAGTGTGTGAAAAGTGATTCAATTCAGTCATTTATCTTGTAATTAGGGTTATCTATGATTGCTTTTAAATCTTGCCATACAAACCCTAATTACTATACAGTAATATGGAAAGCAATAAATTGTGGAAAATAAAGGTGTGGAAAGTAAACCTAAACTATTACAGGGCTTCGGGTGTGGGGGTACAAAACCATAAAATTAGGGAAAAAAGAAAGTAAACCCTAATTAATTATTACATACTTTAGTAGATACATAATTGGGAAAACTAATACGAAAGTAATAAAGTGTGTGAAGATTGTAAAACAAAAGGAAAAAAAATTGAAAATCGTTTTGTGATTGTTTGATGATTAATCTAAAAAACCCTAATTGATTTTAGTTTAGAAAAAGAATTAATAGATTAAAAATAATTGATTAATTAAACAAACCCTAAAATCTAGGTTGATTTTTATTCAATTGAGAAAGCCTAAAAAATTTAAATTAGGGTTTTATTGATTAAAAACCTAAAATTAAGCTAAAACCTAAAATTAAATTAGAAATCTAAAATTAAATTAAAAACCTAAAATAAAATTAAAAACCTAAAAATAAAATTAGGGTTTGTGTTAAAAAAAAGGTTTTGAAAAATGTCTGGTGGAAGAATAGGAAAAAGAAGGAAGAAAAGAGTGAGAAATATAGAATTGGAAAAAGAAATAACCAAATGAGTAGGTGTGGGTGTTGAACCCACACACTCAAGCATTCGCCACCCACAGGGTACCACCCAACCAACGCGCTGGTTATGTCAAGATAGCAGGTTCAATGCGTCATATGATAAACCTGCACCAATAATGAAAATATGTAAAAAAATTGGCAAAATCGGGGATCAAAGCCGTGACCTGGGAGATGAGTGACTTAGCGCGTGCGTTTCTACCATTGGGGTGGCTATACATATGTTAACATAACTGAATCAATTAATATATAATATGTAAACAAATATATTGATCGGAGAAGCACCTGAACCCTAGCTCTGATCGTCTTCTCCGGTGACCTGTTTTTTTAAATCCTAGAAAAACCAAAGCGTTAGTGATCCAATAATATGCTACTCTCCTAAAATAGAGGTTGTGAATCCAATGGGAACATTTTTGAAGGCTAAAACGCAAGGGATTAAGAGCTATGATGAAAACATATGGAATTAGTGCTAGTATGGTGGTTCACGATTTAGTATGCATGGGACCTCCATGATTGTTCAAACCTCATAAACATAATAGGAACGTTAGTACCTGTTAAAGCAAAGAAGAAAAAAATCAAGATATGAACATCATGCACATTATGAAAATCGACGATGCCATGTAATTCAATTCATATGTTTTGGACCATCAAATTTGGTCCAAACTTACTCTATGTGCTTGCTGGAAGAGAATGGAATGAAGGCTTTGTAGTAAAGGGTTTGCAACAAGAGTTTGGAAATTCTAAGTTTCTTGAAAAAGTTTGATGTTTTTTTTGTAAATTTGTGGCAAGGTTTTTTCGTGTGTTCTTGTTTGAGAGTTGATGAGATTATATAGTGGTAAATTAGGGCAAGAAAATATGGGATTGGACCTTGTATAAAAAGATATAATTTTATCTTATTTATTTTGTATTATTAATGAATAAATAAAAAATAATTAAAAAAATTAAAATAGAAAAGGTTAAAGGGTGTAAGAACAAGGTTTGAGGTGTATGAAGAGTGTGATACACATTTGGACTCTTAAACCATTGCCCAATAGCCCAAAATATCAAGATTGCTCAATTTTAACTTCATGCATTTGCTCAAAATTTTCCAACTTGCAATGGTCATAACTCACTGAATTTTTATCTTTTGAAGGTGATCTTGGACTTTTTGGAAAGCTAAATATGTCCTCTACAACCTCTATGTTGATAATTTTTGCTTTTGAAGAATTTATTTTGATGGAAGTTGCCTTGACAAAAAGTGTAGTTTTGTTGTGTTGTACCCCAAAATTTGTCCTCCCATATTTCTCAAAACTTTTCAAGAAGAATACTCAAGTTGCTCAAGGAAGTCCAAGGGTTGACCAGACAAGCTCTCTCCTAAGGCAGTCTACCTCAAATTAGGGTTTCATGTTGCATCAAGATACTTGAGTCCAAGGGATCCCAAATTATCACCATTGTCCTAATATGTTCCCAAGATCATCCATGTCAAGTTTCAAGCCTTGCAGAGAAAGATTGCTCAGTCAATTGCTCAAAGACCTGAAAATCGACTGTGCTAGGGCAAAAGTCAACTGTGGCCTCAAATTGAGGAAGTTATGCATTAGTGAAGTTGACCCTTTTTGCAAAATTGCCAAAAGTCAACTATGCCTCAAATTGCAAATTTTGCTTAATGGGCCTAACTTTTTGCATTGGTTTTTAGTTGGCAACATGGTCCACGAGCCCTAGCCCTTTCCACTTGTCATTATCTTGTTTTTATTATTTATTTTGATTTTTATTTGAATTTAATCAATTTAAATCATAGAAAAATCTAAAGCATTGAAAATTCAAGATTTTGTACTTGTTTCAGGTCTCAAATCCAGTTGGCAAGCATTTGAAATCGTGCAAAGCATTGGCGTGGACAAAAAGATTGAATTTGCCTAATTTTAGAAAGATATTCAAAGTGAATCAAATCCAAATCAAATTCAATAATGGAGGAAGATTATGATCACATTAATAACCCTAATTCATTCCTCAGTACATAAGGGGTATTTGCAGACCCAAAAGAAGGCTAGGAGGAGGCGCAGCAATCAGAACCAAACTTGAAAAAAACAAGAAAAAGTGTTGAATTGAATTCCTAGTTGCAAGCAATTACAGGCCTTCCTAACCATTCCAATCACTTCCTGGGAGTGTAGGCAAGCGAAACCAATCAAGAACAAGCATTCCCAGACCCTGAATACCACTGTAAGTCATCCACGATATCGAGTTATTTTTGAAATCGGTTTGCATAATTCTGGCATCTCTAGCACAAAATAATTATAGATTCTTGTTCCTTAACACGTTTACAAACTATCCATATCATCCAATTGCATTTTTATGGACTGAATTGAGAATTACCATTGTTAGGGTTTGTGGTTTCGTTTAGGCTTTTGTATGCAGGCAAAATTAGCCCCTATAAAGAGTACCATGATGTTCAGAATGACAAGAGGGTTCGATCCATGGCATTAGATGTAATTTATATTGCTCATGGAGGATTTTGGAACGAGCCCATCCTGTAGCTATGGACGAACGCCCGTAGGTAAAAGTCTGGGACTTTTACCAACGGAGAAAGGAAGAAGATGATTAGCTGGCACCATAGGATTGGCTTGTTTGAATTTTGGCGCTTTCTCTCTCCACTAACGCCCATTATTATATATTATCATTATTATTTATCTTATATACAAACAAAACAGCCAACTCAGTTGGTGGCCAGTCATTGGAAAGTGCTTCAGGACCTGGGTTCGAATCCCAGGTCCCCCCATTCTTAATATTATTTTCCTTTTCAGGATCCAGCGCGTACACAAGCCAAAGGACCGTCATGCATCCTCACAATCCAGCCAGCCAAGTGTCAGAGGACTAGATCTGATGGCCATCAGGCGAGAATCCACCAAAGGCATTGGTCAAGGCAAGGCAGGAGATCATGGAAGTCAACGTGGGGCTTCTCTTCTTGGGCCAGAAGTTGCTGCCCACACCCCCCAAATCACCTTTCCGGCCCAATAACTCCTTCTCTATTCTTTTTATATTTGTTTTATTTAATTCAATTTATTTATTTTACTAACAAATTAATTATTTTCTTTTATAAAAAAAAATCACAAATAATATTTTTTCATCCAATTAGGTTTAAGTTTATATTTTTTATCAAAAATTAATTAATTTAATTAGATTTTAATTTTAGGTAAACTTTAATTTCTCTTTGTAAATAAATTAAAATTAATTAGAATAATTAGGGTTTTGTCTAAACTTAATTATATTTTATTTTTCTTAAAATAACCAAAAACATAAAAAATACGCCATTTATTTATTTTTATTAATTAATTTAATCACTAATTATTTTTGTACTTATTTTAAAAAAACCTAATTCTTTTTCTTAAAAATAATTAAAAACAACAAAAACATTTTTTTCTTTCAAATTAGGTTAGAAGGGGTCAAAATCCTAGTTCTCTCCCGATCTAAATTTCATCGCGCGCGCTTTATTTTATTTTTACCCTATTAATGTAACTGATCACAAGTTGTAATAGTTAATTAGGACTTTTATTTTCATTTATCGCTTTATTATTTAAGGGTTTGTTTTTGGCTATGTAAATACCCGAAGCTTCGTAATAGCGTAGTTTGATTTCCGCACTTTAAATTACGCAAAATATTAACTGTTAGATGTATGATTAAGGATGCATGACAAGAATGTATGTAAAACTTTAAAACAGTTAGATAACCCTAAAATGTGCAAAGATAATAATCTGAAATTGAATCACTCGCACATGCGCACTCCTAGGGTATACTCCCACTTCGGTTGCCTTCGGTAAACGGCCATTGAGTATAGGGTATTTTAGTGGTCGTCCTTTTGTCTCAAAGATCATAGTTGCCTCGGAATGGTTGCCTCGGATATTGTTTCCTCGAATAATTGATCTAAGACATTAGGGTTATTACTAAGACGTCCTAACATTGCTTTAGTGACCGTACGTCCCTTTCGAATTGACCCTCAAATTCCAACGATGGTGCTACCTACTCACTAATAGTGGGATAGCGCTGTCTAAAGGAAACAAACATAAAACAATTCTTTTTTCGAGTAGGTAGATTAGTTCTTAAGTATTTGGTCAATCCAAACAGACTTTTTTCACACTTACACTCCTTTACAAACAAAGTTTTAAAAAACACTTCGTAACACTCTTGAAGACAGAAGCAAGAGTTAAATCGAAGTCGAAACAAAAACTTTTCAAAGCACACAAACACAAAGAAGCAATTTTGAAAATGATGAGCAAGTACCTAAGAGACCGTAGATAACTACGGATGGGAAAGATAGACCAAGCTGGGGAATTTTGTACTCGGCTGGGGAATTTTGTGATTCTTTGATTGTTATATGTTAGGGAAATAAACCATGTTGTTGAATACCTGATGAAATGCTGACATGCGAGTTCTTTGATGAAGATGTTCACAAGGCTTCTACTTGTAGGATCAACTTAGCTGGGGAGAGAGCTGCCAAGAGATTGAGACTCTGGTTGGAGATTATCCTATGCAAAGAGACTTTGTGGGTAACTTTGTTGAGGATGATGCTAATGAAATAACTCTGTGGGGATATTCCATATACATTAAAGAGGTGCTTGTTACTGCTTAGGTCATATGTGCCAAACATTTTTATTATGTTCATATGCATATGTTCGTTCAATTTTAGTCATTGGACAAGTTTGCATTCCAAACAGGGACAGAAAGTTTGCACTTAAAAGTATATTTGTATTGATATTTTGCCCGTGAATAGGTGTTTTTGTACAAAGAGACGGAGATCTTAGTAAGAGGAAATCGTCGAAAGGAAAACAAAATTGAAAACAAAAACAAATATCCACGTGGAATGATCTCATTGCCTTCCAACTCTACTATTTCCCCAATGTCTTCGAATGCCCCTTGCCATTGACAAGAGTTGATTGGACTGATCTTGGATCGTTTGAACTCGGACCTCGGTGATAAAGTTGACAGTGGTGATTCCACAGGACATAGTCATACGCTTTCAATCCTTGACTTTTGCCTGGACCGCCCTTTCGGGTTTTCAGCCCACCAGGATACACATTTTTTCCCAAGTCGCCCTTTCGAGTTTTCAAGTTGCCGGGTGTACAATCTTTTGCATATATCCGTAATTTTTTCCCAAACCTTTTGGTTTGCCAGGATGCCCTTATTTTTCCTAGGTGTGTCAACCTAGTGAGTCCTTTATGCGTAGTATTTTTTAACTTTGTCCGCGTTTATAGGATGTGGGAAGTCTTCACCATCCATGGTAGTCAGCATCATGGCACCGCCAGAGAACATTCTCTTGACAACAAATATCCCTTCGTAGGTGGGAGTCCATTTGCCTCTGGGGTCACCTTGTGGTAGAATGATGTGTTTTATCACCAAGTCACCAACTTGATATACTCGAGGCTTGGTCTTTTTATTGAAAGCCTTGATCATCCGTTTTTGGTACGCCTGACCATGACAAACAACAGCCAGTTGCTTTTCGTTGATCAAGTTCAGCTGATCCAAACTCGTCTGAATCCACTCGTCTTCGCCTAAGACTTCCTCAATCATAATACTTAGTGAGGGAATCTAAACTTCCACTGGAAAACAGCTTCCATGCCATAGACTAAGGAAAAGGGAGTTGCCTCAGTTGATGTTCTAGATGAATTGCGGTAGCCATGTAGAGAAAATGGTAACATCTCATGCCAATCCTTATAGGTTACTAACATCTTCTGCACAATCTTCTTAATGTTTTTGTTGGCCGCTTCAACTGCGCCATTCATTTTAGGTCTATAAGGAGAAGAATTATGATGCTTGATATTAAACTGAGTGCAAAGCTCAGTAATCATAGCATTGTTAAGGTTAGTCCCATTGTCGGTGATAATACTTTCAGGGATACCATAGCGGCATATGAGGTTATGTTTGATGAATCTGGCTACCACATTCTTCGTGACTGTGGCAAACGAGGCGGCTTCGACCCACTTTGTGAAATAGTCGATAGCGACAAGAATGAAGCGATGTTTGTTGGAAGCGGTTGGCTTGATCTCTCCAATCATGTCAATGCCCCACATTGCAAATGGCCATGGAGCGGTCATGATGTTCAGAGAGATAGGAGGCACATAGACCTTGTCAGCATAGATTTGGCATTTGTGACAAGTTCTTGAATATTAATGGTAATCAGTCTCCATTGTTGATAAGTAGTAGCCAACTCTTAGGATTTTCTTAGCCATCGTATGTCCACTTGAGTGAGTACCAAAGAGACCATCGTGCATGTATTCTATGATTTCTTATGCCTCCTTCTTATCCACACATCGGAGTATAGTAGAGTCATGGTTGCGCTTGTACAATATCTTATTACTTAGGAAGAATTTGGATGAAAATCTTCGTAAGAACTTTCTGTCATTGATGGATGCCCCCTCAGGATACTCTTGTGCTTTAAGATATCTCATCACCTCATGGTACCATGGCTTTTCTGCGTCAGTGTCAAGCTCACAGTAGTGTGCAGGTTCATTGAATCTTTCAATTGTAATCATAGGGGCTTCGTTGTCCCATCTGACCTTGAACATTGAAGACATGGTTGCCAAGGCGTCAGCCAACTCATTTTCTTCCCTAGGGAAGTGTTCAAAGGTGATCTTTCCGAAGTAGGGAATTAGGGATAGCACAAGTTCCTTGTAAGGGATAATATTAGGGTGCTTAGTGTCCTAATCTCATTTTACTTGGCTCACTAGAGCGGAATCCCCAAACACATTCAAATGCTTGATTCTCAAGTCAATGGCAGCCTTCAAACCCAAAATATACGCTTTGTATTCAGCCATATTATTCGTGCAATAGAAGCATAATCTGGCAGTGAAAGGAGTGTGGTAACCTCCAGGGGATATGATCACAACACCAATTCAGTTACCCAAGGCGTTGGAAGCCCCATCAAGGACCATAGTCCATCGAGATCCTTGTTCAGGTCCGTCATAAGATCCAGGTTTCGCGCAGTCGGTTACTAGCATGATGTTCTCATCAGGGAAGTCAAAGTTCATGGACTGATAATCATCAACAACTTGATGAGCCAAATGATCTGCTAGCACACTTCCTTTGATGGCTTTCTGCATAGTGTATTGAATGTCATACTCAGTCAAGAACATTTACCATCTAGCTATCCGTCCGGAAAGGTCAGGTTTCTCGAAGATGTACTTGATTGGGTTCATCTTAGAAATCAACAAAGTGGTATAAGTCAACATATACTATCTTAGCCGGCGAGCAGCCCATGCCAGAGCACAACAAGTTTTCTCGAGCAATGAATATCTAGTTTCAAAATCAGTAAACTTTTTGCTCAGGTAATAAATAGCATGATCTTTTCGGCCAGACTCATCATGTTGGCCCAAAACACGCCCCGTGGAGTTCTCTAGTACTGTCAAGTACATGATCAAGGTTCTTCCTTCAACTAGAGGCATGAGAATAGGAGGCTCTTATAGATATTCTTTGATTTTGTCGAAGGCAGCTTGGCATTCATTATTCCATCTGACTACCTGATCTTTCTTCAAGAGTTTGAAGATTGGCTCACAAGTAGCAATCAAGTGAGATATGATGTGGGCGATGTAATTGAGACGACCCAAGAATCCTCTAACTTCCTTTTCAGAATGAGGGACTAGCATTTCTTGGATGGCCTTTACCTTTCCAGGATCAACTTCAATGCCTTTATTGCTGACAACAAAACCTAGAAGCTTTCCAGATCGTACTCCAAAGGTGAACTTGTTAGGGTTCAACCTCAACTTGTACTTTTTCAACCTTTCGAACAGCTTGTACATGTGATCGAGATGTTCCTCCTCAGTTTGTGATCTGACAACCATATCATCCATATATACCTCTATCTCATGATGAATCATACCATGAAACAAAGCTACCATATTCCTTTGATATGTTGCCCCTGCATTCCTTAATCCGAACGGCATGACCTTATAACAAAAGGTGCCCCATTACATAACGAAAGTAGTCTTCTCCATATCTTCGGGAGCCATCCTTATCTGATTATATCCGGAGAAACCGTCCATGAACGAGAAGACTTTATGTTGAGCAGTGTTATCAACTAAGACGTCAATGTGCGGTAGAGGGAAGTCATCCTTGGGGATTGCCCTATTCAGATCCCTATAGTCTACGCACATGCAAACCTTTCCATCTTTCTTCGGAACTGGCACCACATTGGCAACCCATTGGGGATAGGATGTCACAGCTAGGAACCCTGCATCAAATTGTTTCATCACCCCAACTTTGATCTTTTCAGACATATCAAGCCTCATGCGACGTACCTTTTGTTTGACAAGAGGAAAGTCTTCTTTTGTCGGCAGACAATGAACTACGATATCGGTATCTAACCCAGGCATATCTTCATAAGACCAAGCAAATACTTCCACATAATCATGAAACTTCTGAACTAACCTTCTCTTGACACTGCTTTCCAAATTAACTCCAATCTTGATTTCCTTCTTTTCTGCATCAGTACCCATATTGATGACTTCAACTGACTCTTCATGCGGCTGAATAGATTTTTCCTCTTGTAAAAGAAGTCTGGCTAGTTCTCCCGGTATTTCACAATATTCCTTGCCTTCATCTTCGGCTTGGTTGATTGGACATTCAAAGTCATAGTCGGCAATAGTAGAGTCATTGGCAATAGGATCCAGAGTGGATGAGGACCTGCAAGAGTGTGTGTATGTGTGTGCATGTAAGATACATGGCTATTTTTAAAAATGTATTTGAAGAAAAAGAAAGACAATGAGCACAAAGTTTTGAATGCAAAAGAGTCCAATGATTTGTATTGAATGATCATATGATTAGATGAACATAAATAAAACCCTTGACAAATGGACCAAAGTGCCCCAGGCGAGGCACATGGCATGAAATTCATTGTTTAAATATTACAGACAGAATGTTCTTGAATTGAAATAAAGCAATAAACAAGTAGATTACTCCTCAATAAAGGAGATGGGAACAAAGTCCTTTGCATGCCAATTCTTCAGCTCCGTTGTAGTTGGATACACTCAAACTTCGAATGCAGCTTCTTCATCAGAGTCACCCATAGTGTTGACTTCATGGCTTCCAATGCGGAGAGGTGGATTTCTAGCACAAGCATGCCTCACTTCCTTCTGAGCCTTGACGGTGAAGCCAAAACCAAACTTGTCCGCTTTGAATGGGATATCAAGGAGCTGCCCTCAAGTATCACAATTTCCTTCTTCAATTGCAGCATGAGCATGTTTGAATGAAACCATCTTTGGCACGGCTTTAACAGGTTTGTATTCATCAGAGGAACATTTGGTAGCAGCAACCATCAGTGGCACGACTTCAAAGGCTTGACACGGGGTCTCAATAAATTCTACATACATCTCTACGTATTTGAATGAGTTAAGGTGTCTTACCATAAACTCTTTCTCTCCACAGGCAGTGACTATTCTTCCCTTGACAGGGTACTTAAGCTTTTTATGGAGAGTTGAAGTTACTGCCCCAACTTTATGAATCCACGGGCGACCCAACAGACAAGAATATGAAGGACGAATATCCATGATGTAGAAAGTGGATTTGAAGATTTGGGATCCCACTTTGATTGGAAGATCTACTTCCCCATGAACTATCCTCTTTAATCCATCGAAAGCCCTTACAATGATATCGCTTGGCTTCAAGACTAAACCTTCACATTCTATATGGTCTAACGTGACGGTCTAACGCCCCCTTGGGCAGTACGTTTAGAGAAGAACCGGTGTCGACTAGAACATGTGCTAGGGTGGTCCCCTTGCACTCGACAGAAACATGTAGAGCTTTATTGTGGTTCTTCCCCAATGGTGTTAGGTCAGCATCTAAAAATCCCAAGCCATTATCAACCGTCAGGATAGCCATGAAATTCTCAAATTGGTCCATTGTGGTCTCATGGGGGACATGAGCCTTTTTTAGGAATTTGATTAATGTCCGAGCATGGGCATCGGAACAAAGCAGCAATGACAACATTGAAATATTATAAGGGGTTTACCCCAACTGTTCCACAATCTTAAAGTCGCTCCTTTTTATTATCTTCAAGATCTCTTCTATCTCACGAGTGGAGGGCTCTCCATCAGCAACATCCTTTGCGGGCATTTCTGTCACGACTGGCTCAACAACCTTCTCCTTTCCCTTGTATCAGTACTTGGCTTGGCAGTAGTAATACGGATGGGTGCGTTTGTAACAACTGGCGGTGAGATATTGGGTGAAAATATCCTCCCAGTTCTGGTTACTTTTCTTGAGCCAGTTATGTTACCAACATCATCAGCTTTTTCTTCTTCGATCCACGCGTCTTGTTTAATCCCAAGATATAACACCTCAGCACCATAATTCCATGGTACTTCCTTGTTTTAAGAGTATGGAATTGGTCTGGGATTGGTAATTATTAAGGGTGCAACAGTGGGTTCATTTGAAATCCTAATAGGACCTTTGGAGGTGATCCTAAGAGGCTTGTTTGAGATGGTTATTATGGAGAGATCTTCACATTTTCCAATCAAACTTTTGGCAAGCGGGGTCTTCTAAAGTAGAATTTTGTGGCTATCCATTAGCCGTTGAATTCCGTTCTTCATACCTTCGCATCCATTGAGTTGTCTTATACAACACACACAGTCTTTTACACAGCCAGGGAAGATCCCAACTTTCAACAGATTCTTTTTGATGATATTCAACGGAGTAGTCAATTCTTCAACAGAGGCAACAAAAATTATATCTTCAACAACATTAACACCCTTGTCATGCTTCTGCATATGAGAGGTGATTACATTTGGAGTTGGAGGAGGATCAAACTCAATAGTCTTTTTATCAATTAAATCCTGAATTTTATTCATTAAGGCCCAACACTGGTCAGTCTCGTTCTCGGGGCTGCTTGAGTGGCAAGCACATTTAGCATTCGGATTATATTTTGGTGAAGAGGTATCAGGGTTGGCAGGAGGATTGCGTAATGTCACCAAATTAGCCTTGAGAAAATGTTGTAAGGCTTGAGATAATGACATGCCTAACCTTGTAAATTGTCTTCTTGGAGTTTCAAAACGTTGATGATTAGCAGATGGTCTTAGAGTAGGAGTTGGATTGGAGATTCATACATCATTAACAGATGGATGATCATTCTTCTTGGTACGGGCCCTTTCCCCGTACACAGCATTGATTTCCTTCTTTGTATCAAAAGGTTTCTTGACAGGATTGAAAATGGAGGCAGTCGCCACGGAGATCTTCCCACTTTTGGTGTCGCTTTCAACCCTTTCACCGGTTAAGATTAATTCAGTGAAACCAGAAGAAGAGAAACCAACCAATAGATTAAAGAATGGACCAGATAAAGTTACCATGAACATTTAAATATGCTCCCTACCAGTCAAGGGTGGTTGAGCCCTACTAGCAAGGTCTCTCCACTTTTGTGCATATTCTTTAAATCCTTTGTTCTTCCCCATGGTCATATCTTGCAACTGAACTCTTGTTGGCGCCAAGTCGATGTTATACTGGTACTGATGGTAGAAGGCGGTAGCTAAGTCCTTCCAAGTATTAATACAGGAACCATCTAACTGATAAAACCATTCAAGTTGCATTTTAGCCAAGCTCTCTTGGAAAAAGTGAACCCAGAGTTTCTTATCAGCAGTGTGCAGCTGTATCTTGCGCACATAAAATTTCAGGTGGAGTTTTGGACAAGAAACCCCATCGTACTTTGCAAATATTGGTATTTTGAATTTGTGCGAAATCACAATCCCAGAGATCAAACCCAAATCATCAAAACCTAAACCGTGGACAGCTTGGATTTCAACAACTTTCAATCTGTCTTCTAACTGCTTATACTTGACATCGGCGGGTGGATACTGCTCGTTGAAATAATCATCATCAGACGCTTGATCATTAACACAACCAGCTTGGGTACTCTTAACCTCACCAATCTGATTCTCGTCTTCTTCAGATGAGTCTACCCCTACCGGGACCTGATGAACTGTCTCCTTGAACCTTCTACCCATGTTGAGTAGAGCTTTCTTCTTGGGCTTCTTCTTAACTTCCAGCAATGCCATCATGTCTTGCTTCCCCTTGGCTAGGGCTAGTAGAGTCTCTTGGAATTGAGAGTTTTGTTCCTGGAGATCCTTCACAGTTTTCTCTAGATCCATCTTGCTGAAATAAACATTAGAAAGATAAGGAAACCTATTATATGAAAACCTGTCATGTTATGATGCATGGAAGATGTGTATGCGAATGATTTCAAGGATTTATTGAGATTTAAATTTGTATAGACAAAAGAGTGAACAAACTTCAATTTTTATTAATTAGTTTGAAAATATTATAACATGCCTCTTAGGCTTACAAAATAACTTTCTAAGATAAAAAGACTGAACGAATCCTCTTCGGCACGAGATAGGCATTCACACTTTGCTCTTCTTGTAGCTGCTTCATAAGCTCCAAGACCCTCTTCTCACTAGCATGGAATTGAGCTTTGAAAGTATCTCTTTCTTCCTTTAGCTGAATCCAACCCTTTTGCAAGTATTCGAGAGAAGTAGGCATGTCAGGGTGAAGGACAGTGTAGGGAACATCTCCTTCAACCACAAGTTCCATGATGACTGGTAAGATAGAAGGATAAGGCATCACAAGTTTCTGAGCACAAGCTCGTACCCACTTAAGGTAAGGCTCGAGGGGAATGGAATTCTTGTGTCTCAACGTCTTACTATCCACCTTGCTCACCATCCTCCAAGCTCGGATAAACCTCTGACAGTAGCTTTGATCGTCGCTCTCATAGTCGAATACCACTCCTTGGATAAGCATCTCATGTGGACCATCCCTTCAGGCATAACCAAACTATCGTAAGGCTAAGCAGGGGTTGTAAGTGATACCTCTTATAATGCCAAGTAAAGGGACATTAGGGAATTCACCAATGAACATCTAAATGTTTGAGCGTCATCAGCCTATGGGACCACCTCAAACCTTGATCGTTCTTCAACACAAATCAGGGAAGATGCGAAATAAACCATCTTTCCAAGAGAGGAGTGCAACACATGAGGATCTCTCTTTTCCTCATAGTGCGAGAGTGAAAATAATGAAGGATATCCCCCAACAAAGTAGGCACTGGATTGCGAGACATGAAGATTTTGACAGTGTTTACATCTATGAGTTGGTCAGGGTTTGGAAACAAAACCATCCCATATATGAGAAGGTCCATAATTTCTTCAAAAGCTTGTAAGTCCAAGGAGTTGCAACAATCTTGAGCTTTCTCAAATAAGAACTTGGCTAAGAAACCTTTGACACCACTCGTTTCCCAATTAGTTGTGATATCAAATTGTTGCAAGTGTAATGCTTGGGCGATCTCTTTAGGTTTTGGATCTCTTTCCGTACCGTTGAAGGGTAGTTGATTGAGAATGGGAATCCTCAAGAGTTGGGATAATTCTTACAAACAAGGCAAACAAGTCCTTAGGTTTAAGCTTGCATGGAGTCTCATAGGTAAGTACCCTCTTGAAGTTTAGTTGGCTCAAACATGTCCTATAAATAGTAACTGGGTTCTAAAGGATCCCAATATCATTGGTCTGTCTTCTCGGGCATTGTTTCAGCACAAGCCTCTTTCATGGCGACCGAAATATCCCAAAAAGCCAAACCTCAATGAGTGTAGTATCGAGTATCTACCAACTTCGGACTGCACCAAATTCATTCATCTCACTACGTCCTAATGGCCAAGTTGGTCAAGTAAAGGTTCTAAAAGTTAGTTAGTGCTTCATGACATTACTCAGCGGCCTCGTATTCTCCTTGACTTACTCAAGGGCTACCGGTACCCACAAATATGTCACACTAACGTAGCTATTGCTTATACCATGTCGGTATACCCCGCACAATTTCCACACCATATTTATACTTACCTATAAGGTATCCCAAATCCGGGTAGAGGATTTAAGCCCAAACAAAGAACCAAAATGTAAAGCAAACGAATCAAACAATGAAAGCAAATAAAGGTTATCTAGCCCTAAGGTAACCCAACTTTTAATTTTTTCCCCAGCAGAGTCGCCAGTTCTATGATACAGTGGGAGAACTGACTTGGTTGTTTTGCATTTTATCGCAAATGTTGCGGTTAGCAAGAGTCTCCACTGACTTTTCTTTTATCCAAAATGAAAGGCTGAAAAGAACAAGAAAGACCTTTGAGATTATTTCTTGAGTTCGAGGGATAGATTATTAAAAGGGAAGGTGTTAGCATCCTTTTCATCCATAGTTATCTATGGGCTCTTAGTTTCTTGCTAGATCACTTGCTATTGTTTGAAAATGTGCTTTGTGTGGGTTTTTTGAAAGTATTTTGAAAAGGCGCCATTGTTTAGGAAAACTTTGTAATAGTTCTCGTTCGTAAGAACGTATACAAAGTGTTGATCTTTTGAAAATGTTTCATGTTTGGAAAATGTTTTGGAAGTGTTTTTTAAAGTGTTAGTGTTGGTTTTAAAAATAAGCAAGAGTGTTTGATTTGAAATTGAGCAAGAAACTAGGAACAATCTACCTACTCAAAAGTATTAGTTCATTTCTTCCATTCCTTTGATATTGCTATCTTACCATTGATTTGGTAAAAAGCCCTATCTTTGGATGTAAAGGGAAGGGCGTGGGTCATCGTATAGCCATGATAGCAATGTTGTGAAACATCTTAACAATTCTGTTTGAGGGACTAAAATCATTTTTGAAAGGCAACTTTGATAGTGTCATCGAGGGACTATGATCTTGTATTTTTGATTGCTTTTTGTTAAGATATCCCACATGCATAACATGGCCATTTTGGTAAGGCAACAAAGTGGAATTACCCTAAGAGTGCAAGTATGCAAATGTGTTGATTTACATGCATTGTTTTGTCTTGAATTAGGGTTTGCTAACTTGTTGATTTTATCTTTCCATACAAACCCTAATTTACTAGCATTTTATATAAAGCGATAAATTGCGGAAAGTAAAAATACTAAGCTATTACATCATTAGAGGAGGGGGTATACAAATTTACAAATGGGGATTTTGCAAGAAAATTAAACCTAATTAATTATTACAACCATATTGAATATTGTATAAAAATTGAAAATAAAATGCAAGAATATAAATGGAAAAAAGAAATGATTTTTGTTTGATTTTTATGAAAGGGGTTTTAATCTAAACCTAATTAAGAAAAACAATTAATTAAAAATTAACAAAATTAAACTTAAACTAATTAAGAAAAGAAATTAAGTTAAAAGTGTTTTTAGGGTTTTTCATGAAATGGTATTAAATTAAGGAAAATAATATGGAAAATAATAAATTAAAATAGACATAAGTTCTAAATTAACTTTAATTAAGAAAAGAAAATAATATAATAATTAATCCTAAGTCTAAATATTAATTAATAAAAAGAAATTAATTTGTTAAAAAAATGTTTTTGGTCTTTTGTTTTATGAAAAAAAAAGATAAACTAAATAAGTGTAAATAATAAATAAAAATATTTTTTATATTTTTAATAATAAATAATAATAATAATAATAATAATAATAATGAAAATAATAAAAGAAAATATGAAATGAAAATAAAAGAAAATAAAAAAGAAAATGAAATAATGAAGAAAATAATGGGCCAGGTGCAATAGTAGACAGGGGGTTAGAGAAAAGTAAAAAGATAGTCAGGCCCAATGTTGGAGGGCCCAGACGCCTATTTTCAAACAAAAAAGAGGAAAAAATATGAAAAAGAACCAAAAGGGTACCACTGGGGCTCGAACCCAGGTCCCAAAGGTGGCAGGCGCGCGCTTTAACCACTGGGTTGGTGATACATCCGTTAACTTAAACAAAACAACAAATATATAATACAAATCAAGTCCTGAATGAACTTCATCTTCAACCTCCAACCAAAGGACCTGTAACTTATTCATTTCTCATCCATTCACAAAACTTCCAACATCAAACTTGTTAGAAATTTCCTCACGATTTTGAATATGTAAATAACTTAAGATAATTTTCAAAGATGGGCATGAATTTCTAACAGTACCAAATTCTGACCTAAATATTTGCAGAGGTTCAAACTCAAAATTCTCCCTACTCAAGCAACATAAATGAAATCTATGGACATGTATAGTTTCAGGGCAATGATGTCTACATTTTATCTTCATAAATGCAAGCCTAATAATGCCTAAATCATGAGATAGAAGTTCAAGAAAAATACCTCAAAATTGGAAATCATGAAATGAGTTTAAGCTTGATTCAAGGTGCTGCAATGATCAGGTTAGCTTCCTTGAGTCTCTAGGAAACTAATGCAATGCTTAGCTTGAGTTAAGAGTAGCTGAAATGTCCTAGAGAAGTCCAACTACAATGCTCTATTTTTGGTTATGGAGGATGATGGAAATGGAGTTACAGTCGTGTAACAGGGACAAGGATGGTTTGTATTTGATGCAAGGAAGCTTTTGGAACTAAAAGGCCAAAGAACCACGAGGGAATGGAAGCTTGAAGTTCAAAGTCAAAAACTGTGCAACATGGAGTTTTTGGGAAATTTTTTATTTGAGGGAGTTTGGGAGTGTTTTAGGGTATTCAAGCTTGTTTCCTAGGTCACATAATAGTGTTTTGATATATAGGAAAAGGTTTGGAGACTTAATATGGTGAGAAGTACCAGATCACGTGTTTTGGCTTCTTGGCTTATTTTTGAAGTAAGGTTAACAAACATGGTTTCAATGCATAGTACAAGCATGGTCTGAGTAGTTAGAGTCTCTAGACAAGTTTCTTATGGCTTTTAGATTGTGTGTGATTAGAAGAAACAAATGCAAAGCTCGAGACAAGTTGACTTTGTGATTAAAGCCTCTTTACTAGAATGGCAATGTTACTTTGTGCCATTAATGGAAATGCAACTTGGATAATGGCTCAAATGCTTGGATCAAAGCTCTAACATCTGTTTAAACATTTAGTTATGGAGTGAAAAAAAAGTTTGAGGCCTGCAAAGTAAATATTATGCAGCCTAGAATGGATTTGGTTCATGTATTCTTCACAAAATGGCTTGTAATTCAAGTTTGAAAACCCTAACTTCTTGTCTTCGATTCTCCTTGCTCAAACATGATCTCAATGAGTTCTTAGACATTTTGGAAAGATTCTAAAATCCTCTACAACCTCTATGTTGGACATTTTTGAAAATTCCTCTTATAACTATGTGAAAAATTGCCATGAATTTAGGTCAAAATCCTACCTAAACTAGGGCAAAATTTCACTAAGTTTCCAAGTTTCATGAACATGTATTCACAAAATCATAACTTGAAATCCATGAAATTCAAGGAGAAGTTATGTTCTACAATGTTTTATATCTCATTGATATCTACAACTTTCATTTTGGAAGTTTCCTTTTAATCATCTTGCATCATGGTGGAAAATTGGCTCAAAGTTGTGAAAATATATGAAGTTTTCAACACTTAGAAAAATTTCTAAGTTTAGAAATTTTGACTTTTCAAAATGAAATCTTGATTTTATTTATTTATTTATGAACAAATTTCATATTTTGACATGTTTTGATGAATTATGATCTTTGACACTTGATTTTGACCAAAAAGTCAAAGTTTGACTTTTCAATGTACATTTGACTTTTGATCAGTTGACTGAAAATTCAATTGTCAATCAATTGATCTTGAGCAATATTTTGAGCCATGCCATTAGGTCAAAAGGAAGAATTTGAATCCTTGAGATAATAAATTAAACCAATCAATCATTTTCTAGGTCAAAAATCAGAAATTGCACCTTCTCAGTCAAAACCTTAATTTTGACCGTTTTGCCCTTTTGATGATCTAATCAAATTTCTTGAGGAATTGTGGTCCAAACTTTATAAAATTACATATATGAGTTCATAATATTGATATGGATCAATAATTACGAATTTGACTATAAATTGACCACAGTTGACTTTTTCCCCAATACAGCTGATTTTAGGTCAACTGATCAATTGACTGAGCAAAAATGTGATCCAAGACTTGAAACTTGACATGAGCAATCTTGAGAGTAAAAAATGATCCATGATAGTCATATGGGGAATTAAAAGTCCATTTGTCCTTGTGCAAACTCAAACCCAAATTTTCAGTCAGTAGTGCTTGAGGAGGTGTCTTGAGCTGATCAACCCTAGTGCAGTCTTAAACCAAAGGGGATCTTGTGGGAGATACTTGATAAATGAGAGGGCAAATTTTGGGGTACAATATCTGCCCCTGCTAAATCTTCTTAAACCTGAAGAGTTAGATTGGCGGATCCGCCATTCGTTACTTGAAGGTGGAAGATGATTGAACACTAGAGTGCCCAGAAATTTGCACTCGAAGATGGACTGGGAATGGGCTTATAGATGCCATTTGGAGGAATGATGGTAAATACTGGAAGAAGTATCAGCATAAATCTTTGGTCAATTTAACACTAAAACTTGATTTTTTACTTGTGGAAAAAAGTTTGGTTAAATACAGATGTATGCATCACGTTCACAAGATGAATGAGATCATGCTAAATGCATTTTGTATGTATATGGTATGATGTATGAATGTGGGATGCATGTATTTGTCCGGGAAAATAAATCCCTGACTGCTGCTGAGGAAATTCTGGGGAGTTTAATCCTTGATTATTGTTGAGGATGAAGAATATACATGTCTTTAAACTTTGCTGAAAGGATGCTTCTGCTGGGGAATATCTCTTGAATGTCAGCTGTTATCTGGTCGAATCCAGGCTTTACAACTGCTGAGGATGAGGAAGTCAAACATTATCTGGTCGGATCCAGGATTCATGGTAAACTTATCGGGGAAGAAATAAATTAACTGTTTTCTGGTCGGATTCCAGGCTTCGCAGAAGATTTCTTGAAATTGAATTATTATCTGGTTGGATCCAGGCTTCAACAACTTGTTAGGGATAAGGAAGTTTAACTGTTATCTGGTCGGATTCCAGGCTTCGCAGAAGATTTCTTGAAATTGAATTGTTATCTGGTCGGATCTAGGCTTCAACAACTTGCTGGGGATAAGGAAGTTTAATTGTCATCTGGTCAGATTCCAGGCTCTGCAGTAACTTCTTAAAGTTGAACTGATTCTGGTCGGGTTTAGGCTTCACAGTAACTTGCAATGGTAACTACTATCTGGTCGGGTCCAGGCTCCATGGTTTTGGAAAATTTGTATTATCATCTGGTCGGGTCCAAGCTTCATAGTGTCTTGCTGAGGGTTGTAGCTAGTTATTATCTGGTCGGATTCCAAGCTTCACAATAAGCTTGCTTGAATAGACAAAGTTGAACTGATATCTGGTCCTGTCCAGGCTTCACAGTAACCTGCTTAGGGATTTAGTTGTTATCTAGTCGGATTCTAGGTTTCACAACAAACTTCTGAGAAGAATTGTTATCTGGTCGAATCTAGGCTTCACAATAACTTGTTGGGGGTAGAGGAAAACTCTAGTGGGGAAAATAAGTTAAACCTTGGTCTGGTTGAGTCTAGGTGCTTCTATATCTTTGAAGAGTTAAACTATTATTTGGCCGGATCCAGGTTTCATAGTATTTGAAAGATTACACTATTATCTGATTGGATCCAGTATCTACAGTGACTTGAGAAGTTGACTATTATCTGGTCGATTCCAGGCTTCATAGTAACTTGAAAATTGTGCTAATATCTGGTCGGGTCCGGGCTTCATAGTATCTTTTGGAGATAGTAAAATTTTTGTTGACGACCTAACTGTGGATTATGGGTTGTGTCCCTAGGATTTGCAATAGTCTGAAAGGAAAACTCAAGCTAGAGAATGTAGACTCAGTCAGAGAGAACAGGCACAACTTGGGGAGGATGCACTCAGCTGGGGATAACAGGCTCAGCTGGGGAAGATAGACCAAGTTGGGGAATTTTGTACTCGGCTGGGGAATTTTGTGATTCTTTGATTGTTGTATGTTGGGGAAATAAACCATGTTGATGAATACCTGATAAACTGCTAACGAGGTGAGTTCTTTGAGGAAGATGTTCACAAGGCTTCTACTTGTAGGATCAACTTAGCTGGAAAGAGAGCTGCCAAGAGATTGAGACCCCGGTTGGAGATTATCCTATGCAAAGAGACTTTGTGGGTAACTTTGTTGAGGATGATGTTAATGAAATAACTGTGGGAATATTCCATATACATTAAAGAGGTTCTTGTTACTGCTTAGTTCATATGTGCCAAACAGTTTTAATTATGTTCATATGCATATGTTCGTTCAATTTTAGTCATTGGACAAGTTTGTATTTAAAACAAGGATAGAAAGTTTGCACTTCAAAGTATATTTATATTGATATTTTGCCCGTGAATAGGAGTTATTGTACAAAGAGACGGAGATCCTAGTAAGAGGAAATCTTCGAAAGGAAAACAAAAACAAATAGCCATGTGTAATGATCTCATTGCCTTCCAACTCTATTATTTCTCCAATGTCTTCGAATTCCCCTTGCCGTTGACAGAAGTTGATTGGATTGATCTTGGACCGTTTGAACTCGGACCTCAGTGATAAAGTTGACAGTGGTTATTCTACGGGACATAGTCATACGCTTTCAATCCTTAACTTTTGCCTGGACCTCCCTTTCGGGTATTCAGCCCACCAGGATACCCATTTTTTCTCAAGTCGCCCTTTCGGGTTTTCAACTTGCCGGGTGGACAATCTTTTACATATATCTCTAATTTTTTCCCAAACCTTTTGGTTTGCCGGGATGCCCTTATTTTTCCTGGGTGTGTCAACCTAGCGGGTCCTTTATGCGTAGTATTTTTTAACAATATCCGCGTTTATAGGATGTGGGAAGTCTTCACCATCCATGGTAGTCAGCATCATGGCACCGCCAGAGAACACTCTCTTGATAACAAATTACCCTTCATAGGTGGGAGTCCATCTTCGTCTGGGTTCGCCTTATGGTAGAATGATGCGTTTTATCACCAAGTCACCAGCTTGATATACTTGAGGCTTGATTGTTTTGTTGAAATCCTTGATCACCCGTTTTGGTACGTCTGTCCATGACAAAAAGCAACCAGTCGCTTTTCGTTGATCATGTTCAGTTGATCAAATCTTATCTGAATCCACTCGTCTTCGTCTAAGCCTGCCTCAATCATAATCCTTAGTGAGGGAATCTGAACATCCACTGGCAAAACAACTTCCATGCCATAGACTAAGGAAAAGGAAGTTGCCCCAGTTGATGTTCTAGCTGAAGTTCGGTAGCCATGTAGAGCAAATGGTAACATCTCATACCAATCCTTATAGGTTAGTACCATCTTCTGCACAATCTTCTTAACATTTTTGTTAGCCACTTTGACTACGCTATTCATTTTAGGTCTATAAGGATAATAATTGTGATGCTTGATCTTAAACTGAGTGCAAATCTCAGTAATCATAGCATTGTTGAGGTTAGTCCCATTGTCGGTGATAATCCTTTCGGGACTGAGGCAAACGAGGCGGCTTCGACTCACTTTGTGAAATAGTCGATAGTGACAAGAATGAAGCGATGTCAGTTGGAAGCGTTTGGCTTGATCTCTCCAATCATGTCAATTCCCCACATTATAAATGGCCACGGAGCGATCATGACGTTCAGAGGGATAGGAGGCACATGGACCTTGTCAGCATAGAATTGGCATTTGTGACAAGTTCTTGAATGTTGATGGCAATCAATCTCCATTGTTGACCAGTAGTAGCCACCTTCTTATCCATCATATGTCCACTTGAGTGAGTATCAAAGAGACCATCGTGCATGTCTTCCATGATTTCCTCTGCCTCCTTCTTATCCACACATCGGAGTAGAGTAGATTCATGGTTGCACTTGTACAATATTCCATTACTTAGGAATAATTTGGCTGAAAATCTTTGTAAAAACTTTCTGTCATTGATGGATGCCCCCTCAGGATACTCTTGTTCTTCAAGATATATCATCACCTCATGGCACCATGGCTTTTCTGTGTCATTGTCAAGCTCACATCAGTGTGCAGGTTCGTCGAATCTTTCAATTGTAATCATAGGGGCTTCATTGTCCCATCTTACCTTGAACATTGAAGACATGGTTGCCAAGGCGTCAGCCAACTGATTTTCTTCCCTAGGGAAGTGTTCAAAGGTGATCTCTTCGAAGTAGAGAATTAGGGATAGCACAAGTTCCTTGTAAGGGATGAGATTAGGGTGCTTAGTGTCCCAATCTCATTTTACTTTGCTAATCACTAGAGTGGAATCCACAAACACATTCAAATGCTTGATTCTCAAGTCAATGGCATCCTTCAGACCCAAAATACACGCTTCGTAATCAACCATATTGTTCGTGCAATCGAAGCATAATCTGGTAGTGAAAGCAGTGTGGCAACCTTCAGGGGATATGATCACAGCACCAATTCAGTTACCCAAGGCGTTGGAAGCCCCATCGAAGACCATAGTCCATCAGGATCCTTGTTCAGGTCCGTCATACGGTCCGGGTCTTATACAATATTCAATATGGTTGTAATAGATAATTAGGTTTAACTTTCTTGCAATCCCCATTTGTAAATTTGTATACCCCCTCCCCTAATGATGTAATAGCTTAGTAATTTTACTTTCCGCAATTTATCGCTTTATAGAAATGCTAGTAATTAGGGTTTGGATGGCAAGACTAAAATCAACAAGTAGCAAACCCTAATTCAAAACAAAACAATGCTTGTAAATTAAACGCATTTTCACACTTGCACCCTTAGGGTAATTCCACTTTGTTGCCTTACAAAAATGGCCATGTTATGCATGAGGGATATCTTAGCAAAAAAGCAATCAAAAATACAAGATCATAGTCCCTCGATAATGCTATCAATGTTGCCTTTCAAAATGATCTTAGTCCCTAAAAGAGAAATGCTAATATATCTCACAACATTGCTATCATGGCTATACGATGACCCACGCCCGTCCCTTTACATCCAAAGATAAGGCTTCTAACCAAATCAATGGTAAGATAACAATATCGAAGAAAAGGAAGAAATAAACTAAGACTTTTGAGTAGGTAGATTGTTCCTAGTTGCTTGCTCATTTACAAAGCAAACATACTTGCTTATTTTCAAAACAAACACCAAACACTTTCAAAACATTTTCCAAACATGAAATATTTTAAAAAGCTCAACACTTTGTATACGTTCTTACGAATGAGAGCTATTACAAAGTTTGCCTAAACGAAGGTGCCTTTTCAAAATACTTTAAAAAAAACCACATAAAGCACATTTTCAAACAAAAGCAAGTGATCTAGCAAGCAGCTAAGAGCCCATAGATAACTATGGATGAAAAGGGTGCTAACACCTTCCCTTATAATAATCTACCCCCCGAACTCAAGAAATAATCTCAAAGGTCTTTCCTGTTCTTTTCAGCCTTTCCTTTTTGGTAAAAGAAAAGTCGGTGATGACTCTTGCTAACCGCAACATTTGCGATAAAACGCAAAACACCCAAGTCAGTTATCCCACCGTATCACAGAACTGGCGACTCTGCTAGGGAAAAACTTAAAAGTGAGGTTACCTTAGAGTTAGATCACCTTTATTTGCTTTCATTGTTTGACTTGTTTGCTTTACATTTTGGTTCCTTGTTTGGGCTAGTTTTAAATCCTCTACCCGGGTTTGGGATACCTTATAGGTAAGTAGCACTACATTGTAGAAACTGTTCGGGGTATACCTACATGGTCTAAGAAATAGCTACGTTAGTGTGGCACATTTTTTGGTACTGGTAGCCCTTGAGTAGTCAAGGAGAATACGGGGTCGTTGAGTGGTGTCATGAAGCACTAACTGACTTTTAGAACCTTTACTTAACCAACTTGGCCATTAGGACGTAGTGAGATAACCAACTTTGGTGCAGTTCGAAGTTGGTTGATACTCGAGACTACATTCATTGAGGTTTGACTTCTCAGGATATTCCGGTCTCCGTGAAAGAGGCTTGCGCTGAAACAATGCCCGAGAAGACAGATCAGTGATATTGAGATCCCTTAGAACTCGGTTACTATTTCTAAGATAGGTCCGAGCCAACTAAACTTCAAGAGGGTACTTACCTATGAGAATCCATGCAAGCCTAAACCTAAGAACTCGTTTGCCTTGTTTGTATATGTTTACTTATACATAACATCATAAACATCATAACATCATACTCATTCTCACTAACCATTTCAAGGATTTTTGGGATTTATCTTTGCTCTATTTTGTAGGACATTGCTTCTATCCGCAGGAACACTATCCAAGTCAATCTCATAAGAATTCCTCCTCAACTCAAAGAGTTAGTATCAAGGGTCCCTAAAAATTCATTCATCGAAAGACATGGTCGCCTCCTAAACTTGGTTACCTCTAACACTGATGAAGATATGATGGAGGTGCTTTTCCATTTCTTTGATCCTCTACGCCATTGCTTCACTTTTCCCGACTATCAACTTGTGCCTACTCTAGAAGAATTCTTTCAACTCTTGAGGATTCCCATTCTCAATCAACTACTCTTCAACGGTATGGAAAGAGATCCAAATCCTGAAGAGATTGCCCAAGCACTACACTTGCAAATATCTGATATCATAACTAATTGGGAAACAAGGAGTGGTGTCAAAGGTTTCTTAGCCACGTTCTTGTTCGAGAAAGCTCAATACTATTGGAACTCTTTGGACTTACAATATTTTGAATAAATCTTGGCCCTTCTCATCTATGGGATGGTTTTGTTCCAAACACTGACCAACTCATAGATGTAAACGCTATCAAAATCTTCATGTCTCGTAATTCGGTGACTACTTTATTGGGAGATATCCTAAATTATTTTCATTCTCGCACTATGAGGAAGAGAGGGATCCTCATATGTTGCACTCCTCTCTTGGAAAGATGGTTTATTTCGCATCTTCCCCGGTCTGTGTTGAAGAACGAGCAAGTTTTGAGGTGGTCCCATAGGTTGGTGACTCTTAGACATTCAGATGTTCATTGGTGTTCTCGATCCTTGGAGAGTATTACTATCACTATCATCGACCGTTTTAGTGAATTCCCTAATGTCCCTTTGCTTGGAATTAGGGGTGGTATCACTTATAACCCTTGCTTAGCCTTACGACAATTAGGTTACGCCCGAAGAGATGGTACACATGAGATGCTCATCCAAGGAGTGGTATTCGACTACGAGAGAGACAATCAAGGTTACCGCCAAAGGTTTATACGATCTTGGAGGATGGTAAGCAAAGTGGACAATAAGACGCTGGGACACAAGAATTCGATTCCCCTCGAGCCTTACCTTAAGTGGGTACGAGCTCATGCTCAGAAACTTATGATGCCTTATCCCTCTATCTTACCAGTTATCATGGAACCTGTGGTTGAAGGATATGTCCCGTACACTGTCCTTCATCCTGACATGCCTACTTCTCTCGAAGACTTGCAAAAAGGTTGGATTCAGCTTAAGGAAGAACGAGATACTTTCGAAGCTCAATTCTACGCTAGTGAGAAGAGGGTCTTGGAGCTTATGAAGCAGCTACATGAAGAGCAAAGTGTGAACGCCTATCTCGCACCAAAGAGGGTGTGTTCAGTCTTTTTATATTAGAAAGTATTTTGTAATCCCAAGAGGCATGATGTATTCATTTTTAACTAATTAATGAAAATTGACGTTTGTTCATTCTTTTGTCTATACAAATTTAAATTTCATAAATACTTGAAATCATTTGCATATACATGTTCCATGCATCATAACATGACAGATTTTCACATAACAAGTTTCCTATCTTTCTGCTGTTTATTTCAGCAAGATGGATCTAGAGAAAACTGTGATGGATCTCCAGGAAAAAAACTCTCAATTCCAAGAGACTCAGATGGCCCTAGCCAAGGGGAAACAAGATATGATGGCATTGCTGGAAGTTAAGAAGAAGCCCAAAAAGAAAGCTCTGCACAACATGGGTAGAAGGTTCAAAGAGTCGGTTCGTCAGATCCCGGTAGTGGAAGACTCATCTGAAGAAGACGAGAATCAGATTGGTGAGATTAAGAGTACCTGGGCTGACTGTATTAATGACCAGGCGTCTGATGATGATTATTTTGACGAGCAGTGTCCACCCGTCGATGTCAAGTATAAGCAGTTAGAAGACAGATTAAAGGCCCTCGAGATCCAAGCCGTCCCGGGTTTAGATTTTGATGATTTGGGTTTGATCTCTGGGGTTATCATTCCCCACATATTCAAAATACCAGTCTTTGCAAAGTACGATGGATTTTCTTGTCCAAAACTTCACTTGAAATCTTATGTTCGCAAGATACAGCCACACACCACTAATAAGAAACTCTGGGTTCACTTTTTCCAAGAAAGCATGACCGGAACGCAATTAGAATGGTTCTACCAGTTGGATGGTTCCCGCATCAACACTTGGGAGGACTTAGCTACCTCCTTCTACCATCAGTACCAGTATAATACCGACTTGGCGCCAATAAGAGTGTAGTTGCAAGATATGACAGTGGGAAATAATGAAGGATTTAAAGAATATGTACAAAAGTGGAGAGACCTCGCCAGTAGGGTTCAACCACCTTTGATTGATAGGGAGCATATTGACATGTTTATGGGCACTTTATCTGGTTCATTCTTTAACCTGATGGTTGGTTGTTCTTCTTCCGGTTTCACTGAATAAATCTTAACCAGAGAAAGAGTTGAAAGTGGCATCAAAAGTGGGAATATTTCCATGGCATCTTCCTCCACTTCCAATCCTGTCAAGAAAACATTTGCTGCAAAGAAGGAAATCAATGTTGTGTATGGGGCAAGGGCCCGTACCAAGAAGAGTGACCATCCATCTGTTAATGCTGTCAGAATCTCCAATCCAACTCCTACTCAAAGACCATCTGCTAATCCCCAACGGTTTAAAACTCCGAGAAGACAATTCATGAGGTTAGGAATGTCATTATCTCAAGCCTTACAAAATTTGCTAAAGGCTAATTTGGTGACATTGCATGATTCTCCTGCCTACCCGGATACCTCTTCACCAAAGTATAACCCAAACACCAAATGTGCTTACCACTCAAGTAGCTCTGGGCATGAGACTGACCAATGTTGGGCCTTGGAGAATAAGATTCAAGACTTGATAGATAACAAGACTATTGAATTTTATCCTTATCCAACTCCGAATGTAATCACTGCGCCTAGGCCGAAGCATGACAAGGGTGTCAATGAAGTCAACACTGTAGGTGATTCTGATGAAGAAGCTGCATTTGAAGATTGGGTGTATCCTACTACAACGGAGCTAAAGAATTTGCATGCAAAGTACTTCGTTCCCATCTCCTTCATTGAGGAGTAATCTACTTGTTTATTACTGTTTTATTAATTCAAGAAGATTTTGTCTGTAATATTTTAACAATGAATTTTAAGCCATGTGCCTGGCCCGGGGCACTTTGATCCATTTGTCAAGGGTTTTATTTATGTTTATCTAATCATATGATCATTAAATACAAATCATTAGACTCTTTTGCATTCAAATATTTGTGTTCATTGTCTGTCTTTTCATTCAAATACATTTTTCAAAATAGCCATATATATGCACACACATACACTCTTGCAGTTCCTCATCCACTCTGGATCTTATTGCTAATGACTCTACTATTGTCGACTATGACTTCGAATGTCCAATTAACCAAGCCGAAGACGAAGGCGAGGAAGATTGTGAAATACCGGGAGAACTAGCTAGACTTCTATTACAAGAGGAAAAAGCTACTCAGCCGCACAAAGAGTCAGTTGAAGTCATCAATCTGGGTACTGAGACATACAAGAAGGAAATTAAGATTGGAGCTAACTTGGAAAGCAGTGTCAAGAGAAGGTTGGTTCAGATGTTGCATGAATATGTGTAAGTATTTTCTTGGTCTTATGAATATATGCCAGGGTTGGATACCGACATCGTAGTTCATCGTCTGCCGACAAAAGAAAATTGTCCTCCTGTCAAACAAAGGGTTTGTCGTATGAGGCCTGACATGTCTTATAAGATAAAATATGAAGTGATGAAAAAATTTGATGATGGGTTCCTAGTTGTGACATCTTACCCCCAATGGGTTGCAAATGTGGTGCCAGTGCCGAAGAAAGACGGAAAAGTTCGTATGTGCGTAGATTATAGGGATCTGAATAGGGCAAGCCCCCAGTATGATTTCCCTCTACCACACATTGACGTTTTGGTCGATAATACTTCTCAGCATAAAATCTTCTCTTTCATGGATGGTTTCTCTGGCTATAATCAGATAAGGATGGCTCCCGAAGACATGGAGAAGACTACTTTCGTTATGAAATGGGGAACCTTTTGTTACAAGGACATGCCGTTCGGATTGAAGATTGCAGGGGCAACATATCAAAGGGCTATGGTAGCTTTGTTTCATGATGTGATCCATCATGAAATAGAAGTATATGTGGATGATATTATTTCCAGATCACAAACTGAAGAGGAATATCTCGATCACCTGTACAAGCTATTCGAAAGGTTTAAAAAGTACAAGTTGAGGTTAAACCCTAATAAATGCACATTTGGAGTATGATCTGGAAATGTTCTAGGTTTTATTGTCAGCAATAAAGGTTTTGTACCCCAAAATTTGCCGTCCCATTTTTTATATTCAAGATACTATCCTAGGTCTCCTCGAATACTTAATTTGGCTCAAAAGTTGATCAGACAAATTCTCTTCCTAAGCAGTAAGTCAACAATTAGGGTTTGACGTTTCTCAAAGAAAATTGATTCTTCAAGGTTTCAAATATTCTTCATAGATCTTTATGTCTCTTCAAGGATGATCAAGCCGAGTTTCAAACTTTGCATCGCAAGTTTGCTAAGTCAATGCTTCAGACGACTGAAAATGATTCCATTGACCCAGAAGTTGAACTTTTGTGAGACCAAGTTCAAGCGACTGTAACTTCTTCATTATTCGATATTGTTGAGCGGTTATTTTTTCGTATGACTCTCGTCGATGTTATCTGCAATTTCTCTTCATAAATCAAGAGTTGATTACATGTAGAAGATCACCAAAATTCGAATGCATTAGAAGTAACTTCATGGATTTTGACCTAATCTTAAGTAACTGTCGCCTGATTTCTAAGAATTGTGATTTCCTCAAATTACGAGATCTTGAGACGATTATTTCTGCATATGGTCATAAGTGATGTTTCTCACAAGTTTATCCTCAAAGATCGAAATAAATTTACGTTGGGAAGACTTTGAAAGTTATTGAATCGTCATAAGTCATTTGTTTGATTTCAAGTGTTTTTAATCACCATTGTTTTTGAAATTTGTTAATTCTATAAGGTTGATGATTGTTCTCAAAGCATGATTGTTTGGCAATGAAGTTCCATTTTAATCGATTATGGTGTGCGAGTTCATTTTGAATGCAAATTTGGTTTGGACAAAAGTTAAATATTAAGACTGTCATTTAGATGGCCATGGCTTTGGGTTTTAGTTAACCAAGTTAAAATTGAATTCTTAAACATTTATTTTGTTTAGAAATTTGATTGGAGTACAATGCGCATTGGTTTATTTGATCATTTTGTGATTGCTTGAAGTTCAAGTTACCAAACAAAGATGTTTTATTCAAAGCATTCAATTGAGCATTGCAAAGTTTAAATAAATTCAGGATTTGTACGATAAATTTCATCATTTACAAATTTATTCAAGGGGCTTGTGTTCATTACATTTTTGGGACAAATTACAACTTTTGTTTACAAAGCAAAAAAAAAGAGAATTACAATGTTTGCTTTGACTACAAAGAAAGAAATTTTATTTTGTTTCTTCAAGTCTCCATTGCTTCATCTTCAAGCAATCCTCGCTTGCCATCCACGTCTCATGTTCATGAAAAAAAGAAAAGAAAGTTAGCAAGAATTCAAGCAAAAGAGTATTTGTTAAAAGAGAAATTTCATCACTAGGGTTTGTATATAGGAATCATAATTTAAGATATTTGTTTCATCATAATCCCTCTCCTCCCATTCTTTCAAATCACAAGGTTGGACATTGGTTCACAAGAAGGAAAAGCAAATGTGCAAGAAAACAAAACAAAGCCAGGCTGCTGTAAATATAGCAGCAAGGACAGGATGCAAAACCAGCAAACAAAGCAAGCATAGAAACAGAGCAAGGCTGCCAAACAACAGCTAATGTAACAACAACAGCAGGCTGCTATACAAGCAGCATAAAGTAAACAACAATATGCAAACAAACAAAACATAGCAAGCAAATCAGCATAGGCTGCCAAGATGACAGGATAAAGAAGCAATGAGTAAAACAAAATGGAACAAGGCAAAACAGCAACTTAACTTGCTCATCAAACCAAACACATCATCATTTTACTAAAATCATACAAACCCTTCAGAAATTTTGAAATAAAAGAAAAGTGGCTTTACATCATCATTGAAAGAGAAAGAGGAAAATAGACAGGTTTATAGAGATATCACCTAAACCAAAACTTCCCATAAAACTGTCAAAGGCAGCCTGCATAACCTGCATAGACCGGTCCCTAATCAGTCCAAAACAACTCTACAAAGCTTTTGTCCAACCTGATGTCCAAAGACCAAATAGAACATGCCAAAACTTGTGCCAAACCTGTTGCAAGCCCAAAAACTTGCACCAAAATAGGCAACTTAAAACCTGAGCTCAAAAGGCCAAAGTCAAAAAAACCAATTTTGTTCAATATTGCCAAAACCTTCCCTCCAATTCCCACTGGGTCAACTGCTATAATACAAAAAAATAACCAAGCACAAAAGAGGCCGAGACAATATAAAAACCAAGCAGCATATCAGAAAATATAAAAACCAAGAGCAAAACCAACAACCTGATTCCATCAAAAACCATAACCTCTCTTCAAACATACAAAAAATCCCAGACAGTAGAAAACCAAACATCAAACAAAATATACTAACCAAGCCAGCATACCCAAAGAAACAGCAAAACCAACAAAGATATTAACAAACCAGTAAAACCAAAGACCTCTAACTCCTGTTCAACATGACACAAACAAATTCCATATGTTCTAAATAGAAGCATTAACATGAACCAAAAGAACAGAATCAAGAGCAACTATCCATCACCATAACTTGTAGCACATCAAACACGAATCGTACAAATTTCAACCCAACCAATATTTAGAAAAATGACAAACTAAACTCAACCTCTTCATTCACAAACCCACTCACATACATACTCCCCCTGTCTCATTAACAAAACCCTAATCATCTCTACAAATCCAAAAACGCACAAAAAAAATCATACGCAAATCAGAAGAAGAGGAAAAGCAGAGATTCGGAACATACCTTAGAGGCTGAAAAAGAGGTAATCCACTTTTAATTTCGATTCAGTTTCGTTCTTACCTTCCCTTACCATTTCGAACCGCAGTTTCAATTTTTTATTTGGGGCTTTAGGGTTTCTCTAGGGATAAGGGTAGCATCCTAGGAGATGAGAGAAATAACAGAGAGGAAGGATGATAAGCCATTAGAATAGAGGTATCGAGAGAGAGGGAGGAAGAAGATAGCATGAGGTTAGAGAGAACGTTAGGGTTTGCAAAAGTTTTGTTTTCCTTTCCTAAATTGAAACAACAACAATAAAAAAATCCTTTTTCTATTTGGGGCAAACCCCTTCCAATCCCTTCCTAAAGTCGGGTTTGGGCCTGGTTTATTTTGGCCCAGCCCATTTTTTAAGTTTCACAATACATATTTGTGAAAGTAATTAAGATAATGAATTTACATTTGGTGTGATGGTTAAGGCTTTAGTATTTGAAGAGGAGGTCCCGGGTTCGAGACCCTTGGGGAAGTTATTTCCCATCCTTTCTGATTTGCTTGCTTCATTCTTTTTTTTTAATAACTCCTAAATTTTTGTTAATTAATTTTCTTAATTAAGTTTAGTTCTTAGTTCTAATTTAATTTAGGAAAACTTTGTAAATAATTTTACTAATTATTTTATACTTAAGCTTTAATTTGTTCATTTAATTTCTTAATAACAAAAACCCTAAAAGACAAAATACATGCATTTGATTTAATTTCTTTAGCTAATTAATAGAATAGATTTTTTTCTATTTTTCTTTGCAAACTTTTCCAATAAAAAACAAGAATTTTATTTCCTTATCTTTATTTTGTTAATTAATTTTACTTCATAAACTTGTTGTATTCGATTAATTGCTTGATTCGATTTGATTGTATTGTTTTCCTATTTGGACATTTAATTGCATTATTCCATCCCCATTTGTAAATTTGTACCCCCATTCGAGAAAACTCTGTAATAGCATAGAATTTCAATTTCCGCAATTTACTGTTTTCCTTATATTGTATAGTAATTAGGCGTGCATGGCAAGATATAAAATTAATCTCTAGATAACCTAATTTCAAAGATAAAATAACTTGAATCAAACACACTTTTTCACACGTGCACCTCTAGGTTAACCTCGCTTGTTGCCTCGGAAATACAGTCATGTCCCTCGAATATGGGACGCTTTAGCAAAGACCCTTCAATAAAAAAGATCGTAGTACCTCGATGTTGCCTTCGATAAAATGATCTAGTCCCTTACGAAAAATTTCTAAAGCGTCCTATAAGTTTCCTTCTATGACTATATGATTGACTCGCGCTTGTCCCTTCACATCCAACGATGGGGCTTCTTACCAAATCAATGGTAAGATAGAAACATATAAAAGAGTAAAAAAAAAGAACATTGAAAGACCTTTTGAGTAGGTAGGATGCTCTTAGTTGCTCGCTTGCTCACGATAAAAACATTTTACACACCAAAACTTTCATTTTGAAACATTTTCAAAAGACAAAAGTTTTTTGTATACGTTCTTATAGAGAAGAGAACCATTTCAAAAACACATTTTCAAAATCACTTTCAAAAACACACTACACAACACTTCTTTGAACTATTTTCCAAACAACACTTTGTACGCGTTCTTATAGAGACGAGAACCATTACAAAGACATTTTTAAAATACTTTCAAAGCCCACACCACAAGCACACTGACAAACAAAAGAAAGTGATCTAGCAAGTAACTAAGAGCCCATGGAAAACCATGGATGAAAAGGGTGCTAATACCTTCCCTTTTCATAATCTACCCCCCGAACTCAAGAAACAGTCTCAAAGGTCTTTCCTGTGCTTTTTCACCTTTCCTTTTGGATAAAAGAAAAGTCAATGGCGACTCTTACTATCCGCACAATTGCAATCAAATGCAAAACAACCCGAGTCAGTTCTCCCGCTGTATCACAAAACTGGCGACTGTGCTGGGGAATTTCTTAAAGCGGGGTTACCTTAGAGCTAGATCACATTTACTTGCTTTCATTGTTTGACTTGTATGCTTTACATTATGGTTCTTTGTTTGGGTTTGAATCCTCTACCCAGATTTGGGAAACCTTATAGGTAAGTAGAAATATAATGTGGAAACTGTGCAGGGTATACTGACACGGTCTAAGCAATAGCTACGTTAGTGCGACATATTTATGGGTACCGGTATCCCTTGAGTAGTCAAGGAGAACACGGGGCCGCTGAGTGATGTAATGAAGCACTAACTGACTTTTAGAACCTTTACTTGACCAACTTAGCCATTAGGACGTAGTGAGATGACCGGCTTTGGTACAGTCTGAAGTTGGTAGATACCTGATACTACACTCATTGAGTTTTGGTTTTTTGGGATATTTCGGTCGCTATTAAAGAGGCTTGCACTGAAACAATGACTAAAGAAACAAACTAGTGATATTGAGCTCCTTAGAACCTGGTTACTATTGCTATGACAGTTTTAAGCCAACTAAACTTCAAGAGGGTACTTACCTATGAAACCCCATGCAAGCCTAAGCCTAAGGACTTGTTTGTTTTGTATACATATACTTGTACATAACATCATGAACATCATAACATCATACTCATACTCACTAACCATTTCAAGGATTTTTGGGATTTATTTTTGTTTCTATTTTTGTAGGACATGGATTCTATTCGCAGGAAAACCATTCAAGACAATCTCGTAAGGATTCCTCCTCAGCTCAAAGAGTTAGCATTAAGGTTTCCTGAGAATTATCCATTTACCGAAAGACATGGTCGCCTCTTAAACTTGGTTACCTCCAAAACTGATGAAGATATGATGAAGGTGCTCTTCCAATTCTTTGATCCTCTACACCATTGCTTCATATTTCCCGATTATCAACTTGTGCCAACTTTGGAAGAATTCTCCCAACTCTTGAGGATTCCCATTCTCAATCAACTACCATTCAACGGTACGGAAAGAGATTGAAAGCCCGAAGAGATGGCTCAAGCTCTACACTTGCAATCATCTGATATCACAACTAATTGGGAGACAAGGAGTGCTGTCAAGGGTTTCCTAGAAAAGTTCTTGTTTGAGAAAGCCCAAAATTGTTGGAACTCTTTGGATTTGCAAGCTTTTGAGGAAATTGTGGCTCTCCTCATCTATGGGATGGTTATGTTTCCAAACTCTGACCAACTCATAGATGTGAACGCCGTCAAAATCTTCATGTCTCGTAACCCGGTGCCTACTTTGCTAGGAGATATCCTACATTCCTTTCACACTCGCACTATGAGGAAAATAGGTATCCTTATATGTTGCACCCCTCTCTTGGAAAGATGGTTTATTTCGCATCTTCCCCAATCTGTATTGAAGAATGAACAAGGCTCAAGGTGGTCACAAAGGTTGATGACGCTCAAACATTCAGACATCTATTGGTGTTCTCGATCTATAGAGAATGTTATCGTCATCGACTGTTATGGAGAATTACCTAATGTCCCCTTACTTGGCATTAGGGGAGGTATCACCTATAACCCCTGCTTAGCTTTAAGACAGTTTAGTTATGCCCTAAGGGATGGTCCCCATGAGATGCTGATTCAAGGGTTAGTATTTGACTACGAGAGTGACAATCAAGGTCATCTCCAGAGGTTTATCCGAGCCTGGAGGATGTTGAACAAGGTAGATAGAAAGACATTTGGGCACAAGAATTCCATCCCTCTTGAGCCTTACCTCAAATGGGTACGAGCTTTTGCTCAAAGTCTTATGATGTCTTACCCCTCCATTCTCCAGGTAATCATAGAGCTTGTTGTGGAAGGAGATGTTCCATACACTATCCTGCATCCTAATATGCCCACCTCTCTTGAATACTTACAAAGGGATTGGACACAGCTTAAGGGAAAACGAGACACTTTCGAGGCCCAATTTTACGCCAGTGAGAAGAAGAATCTGGATCTCACCAAACAGCTTCATGAGGAGCGGACTCTAAACGCCTACATCGCACCAAAGAGGATGCGTACAACCTTTTTATATTAAAGTTTTTGTATTTATTTGTAAGCCCAAAGATGCATGATGTACTCAAACTTTAATTTATTAATATAACATGTGTTTCCTTTTTGTCTAAAGCAAATTTGAATCTCTAATTTCCTTGAATTCATTGCATACGCATATCATCCATAACATTGCATAAGAAGGTACCACTACAGGTTTCTCATATCCTTCACTGTTTATTTCAGCAAAAATGTCTTCTGAATAAAGCATCAAAGATATTCATGCACAAAATGCCCAATTTCAACAGATGTTCATAACTCGGGCGAAAGGGCGGGAGGATCTGAAGGACCTCATCCTGAAAGAGAAGAAGAAGAAGAAGCTCGTTGGTGCCCTCAATATGGGCAGAAGATTTGGGGGGCATGTAAAGAAACCAGTCGATTTGACCTCCTCGTCCAAAGAAGGGGAAAATCAAGAGAGAGAAACAAGGGAGGAGAACCCTAGTCCTGAAGTCTCTGACAATGATACAGACTACAATGATGAGCAGTACCCTTCCACTGAGGATAGGTACAAGCAATTAGAGGATCAGTTAAGCGCTATGGAGATCCAGAGAATACCAGGGTTGGATTTTAAAGAGCCGGGATTAGTGTCCGGGGTAGTCATCCCACAAAAATTAAAAGCTCCGGTTTTCGCAAAGTATGATGGGGTGTCTTGTCCCAAGCTTCATCTCTGTTCCTATGTGAGGAAGATCCAGCCTCACACTACTGATAGGAACTTGTGGGTTCACTTGTATCAAGACATCCTGTCAGGGACTCCGCTTGAATGGTTCTACCAATTGGAGGGAACCAATGTCCAAAACTGGGAGGATTTGGCCGCTGATTTTTATAAGCAGTATCAACACAACACCGACCTTGCCCCTACCCATACTCAACTTTAGAGTATGTCCATGGGTGCAGGTGAAGGCTTTAAGGACTATGCGTAGAAGTGGAGATATTTGTATGGAAGAGTCCAACCCCCTTTGTCTGATAGGGAGTTGGTCGACATGTTTCTTGGAACGTTGTCTGGTCCATTCTTCAACCATTTGATCGGTAGCTCATCGGCTGGTTTTACTGAGCTAATATTAACTGGAGAGAGGGTAGAAGCTAGGATCCGGAGAGGTAAAATACATAAAGATACCTCGTCAAGTTCAGCAAAGAATCCCTTCACGGCTAAGAAGGAGGTTAGTTCCGTTTATAGCCCAAGAGCTCAAAGCCAAACTGACTACCGTTCAACAGTAGGTGATGTGATGATACCTAGGCCTGCGGCTACCCCACAACGAAACCATCAACAAAGGGTAGAAAGACCGCAAAGGAAGTTTACCTGGATTAACATGACATTGACTGATATTCTACCCCATCTGCTGAGATCTAACTTGGCAACTTTGAAATAGGCTCCCACGAATCCTAATACCTCCACTCCTCGGTACAATCTAAATGCTTGGTGCACCTATCATTCTGAGAGTCCTGGTCACGATACAAATGACTGCTGGGCTCTAAGAAACAAAGTATAAGATCTGATTGAAGCCAAGGAGATTGAGTTCGATGCTCTGGAGAAGCCCAATGTCATAACTGCTCCCATGCCTAAGCACAACCATGGAGTTAACACTGTTGATACTGATCTGTTCGTGACTTCAGTTAATGAAGTTTCTACTCCTCTTATGACTGTTAAGAAGAATTTGTTGCTGGCCGATTTATTTCTGGGTTGTGGTGAAGGTTTCCACATGTGTTCATCTCTGCCTTCTGGTTTCTATTTGCTGAAAATAGGTGTCCAACACCTGATGGACAGCAGAGAAATTTTGTTTGAAAAGACTTTGATTCCAACTGTTCCGTGTGAAGATATTGCTATTATAACCATTTCCACCAATCCTTCCAAGGCCTCCTCGAGAAGACCTGTTAGGATTATGCCCGCTCCGAGAGTCGCTCCTTTAATAATCACTTGTCCAGGTCTTGTCCCATACGCCTCAGACAAAGCTGTCCCTTGGCATTATGGTGCCGAGATTTATTGTCATGGCGTTAAACAGGATTTGAAGAATACAGAGGTTGATCCCGATGTCAGTAACATTGTCGGGACCAACAAGATTACCAGAAGTGGAAGGGTTTTCTCTCCTGAGATTTCCCCAAAGACTGTCAATAAGCCTGTTGTTATTCCATATGTTGTTCCTTCTAATACTTCAGCTGCTACTCCCATTCTTACTCCATTTGTTACCCCTGCCGATGAGTCATCTGGGACTCAAGGCAAAGAAGCTGTAGGTGAGCCTGCCCGGACGGAGGCATCTAGAAAATTCGTTAGGGAATCCTCTAAGCAAGAGATAGAGGAAATCTTAAAAATAATCAAAAAGAGCGACTACAATATGGTCGAGCAGTTGGGGCATACCGCATCAAATATATCGATGTTGTCTTTGTTGTTATGTTCTAAGGCCCATGCGAAGGCTTTGATTGCATTCCTCGAGACTGCACATGTGTCGCAAGAAACCTCAGCCGATCAATTCAAAGACTATGTGGCCAGCTTGACTGCTGACAATGGGTTGGGTTTTTCAGATGCCGACTTGACACCAAAAGGGAGGAAGAAAAATGATGCTTTGCATGTCTCGATCGAATGCAGGGGCACCACTATGGCTCATGTGTTGGTGGATACCTGGTCTTCACTGAATGTCCTGCCTAAGAAGGCTCTCGATCGACTATATTGTGAAGGCTTGACCCTAAAGCCTAGTAACATTGTGGTAAGGGCTTTTGACGAGTCGAAGATAATGGTGCATTGGGAGGTGGACATCCTTGTCAAGGTAGGCTCTCAGACCTTTGATTCCACCTTCTACGTGATGGACACTAGGCCATTGTACTCCTGTTTATTGGGTCGTCCTTGGATCCATGAAGCTGGGGCTGTTACTTCTACACTGCACCAAATGCTGAAATATCTGATAAAGGGGAAGATTGTCATTGTGCATGGCGAAGAGGAGTATATGGTGAGTCACCTGAACTCCTTCAGGTATGTAGAGATGGACGAGGAATTCATAGAGACTCCTTGTCAAAGCTTTAAAGAGGTTCCCCAGATTTTGGCGTCAACCGAGACTACCACCAGCACCAAACCTCCTCTGAAGATGGCTTCTCTCAAGGACGCCAGAGTAGTGGTTAAAGAAGGTGGATGTACCAATTGGGGACAAATCCCTGATTTTACTTACAAAACTGACAAATTTGGTTTGGGCTTTACTTCAGGGGCTCAAAGGGCTATTCGACGCGCTCGGGCTGGAGGGCCTCCCCTACGCATCAGCAATCGTGGGGTCAACTTTATTAAAGACGGTGAGGAAGACTCTGACATTGATAGCTGGATCTACCCGACTATCAACGGTGGACCGAATAACTGGACAGCTAGAGATTTTATTCCAGTTTCTTTTATTCTGCAATAATTGTCTTACTTGTGTTCTGAATTTGTAATGAACAATTTTTAACTTTTTGGCCTTGTGCCTTACCCAAGGCACAATGGTTCCATCTGCGAGGGTTATTATATGTCATTTCATATGTAATCAATAAAGAATTGGAAGTTCCTTGCATACAAATTTTGAGTTCTCTTTTTTTCTTTTCTGTTTTTACTTTATCAATACAGTTGTGCTATTACACACACTCACGTAACAAACTGCAGATCCATATCCACTCTGGATCCCATTGATAACAATTCGGCTACTACCAGTTATGATTTCGAAAATCCGATCAACCAAGCCAAGAACGAAAGTGAGAACGATTGTGAAGTTCCTGGAGAACTGGCTAGACTGTTGCAACGGGAAGAGAGGGCTATACAGTCTCATGAAGAGCCAGTTGAGACGATAAACTTGGGCACAGAGGTGGACAGAAAAGAAGTCAAGATCGGTGCAAATCTGGAAGCTAAGATCAAACAACGGTTGATACAGATGTTGCACGACTACATTGAGATCTTCTCCTGGTCATATGAAGACATGCCTGGTTTAGACACTGACATTGTGGTACACCGACTACCGACTAAAGAGGATTGTCCTTCGATTAAATAGAAGGTCCGTCGTATACGCTCTGAAATGTCAGAGAAGATCAAAGTGGAGGTTATGAAACAGTTCAACGCTGGGTTCTAGGTTGTCACCTCCTATCCACAGTGGGTTACTAACATTGTTCCGGTGCCAAAAAAGGACGGTAAGGTACGGATGTATGGAGACTACAAATACCTGAATAGGGCAAGCCCTAAGGATGACTTCCCGCTTCCTCACATTGATGTTCTGGTCGACAACACGGAACATCATAAAATTTTCTCCTTCATGGATGGTTTCTCTGGCTATAACCAGATCAAGATGGCTCCTGAGGACATGGAGAAGACAACCTTCGTCACACAGTAGGGCACTTTCTGTTACAAGGTGATGCATTTTGGGTTGAAGAATGCTAGGGCAACTTATCAGCGAGCCATGGTCGCTTTGTTCCACGATATGATTCACCATGAGATATAGGTTTATGTTGATGACATGATAACCAGATCCAAAACTAAGGAAGAACCCCTTGAGCATCTACAAAAGTTGTTTGACAGGTTGAAGACATACAAGCTGAGGCTAAATCCAAACAAGTGCACCTTAGGGGTGAGGTCGTGTAAACTTCTGGGGTTCAGCGTCAATTACAAGGGTATTTAGGTAGACCCCGCAAAGGTAAAGGCCATACAAGAGATGACGGATCCCCGCACAGAGAAGGAGGTTAGAGGTTTCTTAGGATGCCTAAATTATATCGCAAGGTTCATCTCACGTCTAACTGCTACTTGTGAGCCCATCTTCAAGCTTCTGAAGAAAGATCAAGTGGTAAAGTGGAATGACGAATTCCAGAATGATTTCAAAAGAATCAAGGAATACCTTCAAGAACCGCCAATTCTGATGCCTCCGGTTGAAGGAAGACCTTTGATATTGTACTTAACAGTGCTAGACAATTCAATGGGTGTGTGTGCTAGGGAAGCATGACAAGTCTGATCGAAAAGAGCACGCAGTATACTGCCTTAGCAAAAAGTTTACCTACTGTGAGACAAGATACTCACTGCTCGAGAAAACTTGCTGCGCTTTGGCATGGGCTGCTCGCTGGCTAAGACAGTATATGTTGACCCACACTACTTTGTATATATCTAATATGGATCCAATCAAATACATCTTCGAGAAGCCGGCTCTCTCCGGAAGAATAGCGAGATGGCAGATGATATTAACTAAATATGATATACAATATACAACCCAGAAAGCAATCAAGGGAAGTGTATTGGATGATCATTTGGCTCATCGGGCCGTGGATGACTACCAGTCCATGAATTTTGAGTTCCTGGATGAGAACATCATGCTAGTGACTGGTTATGAAGAACCTGCACCGGATGAAGGACCCGAGGAGGGATCCCGATGGACTATTGTTTTTGACGGAGCTTCGAACACACTCGGTAATAACATTGGCACCGTAATCATATCTCCTGAGGGTTGTCACACTCCTTTCACTGCCCGACTATGTTTCAACTGCACTAACAATATGGTGAAGTATAAAGCCTGCATCATGGGTCTCAAAGCTGCTATCGACCTTAGGATCAAGTTCTTAAATGTCTTCGGAGATTCAGCTTTAGTGATAAGTCAGATCAAAGGCGAATGGGATACGAAACATCCAAATCTCATCCCATACGAAGAACACGTGTTGACGTTGCTCCCACACTTTGAGGAGCTAACCTTTGAACATTTCCCACGAGAGGAGAACTAATTAGCGGACGTTCTAGCTACCATGTATTCTATGTTCAAAGTCAGGTGGGACAACGAAGCTCCCCGGGTCACCATTAAGAGGTTGGGTGAATGGCGCACTGCTGCGAGATCGATATTGAAGAGGTAGAAGATAAGCCTTGGTTTCACGAAGTCAAAAGGTATCTCGAGACTCAAGAGTACCCCGAAGGGGCATCTGTCAATGATAAGAAGTTTCTGAGAAGGTTCACTACGAAGTTCTTTCTCAGTAATGGAATCCTCTACAAGCGCAACCATGACTCTACCCTACTGCGGTGTGTAGACAAGAGTGAAGCGGAGAGGATTATGACTGATCTACATGAAGGTACCTTCAGAACCCATTCTAGTGGACATACCATGGATAAAAATATCCTACGGGCAGGATATTACTGGTCCACTATGGAAGTAGATTGTTATCAGCATTCCCGAACCTGTCATAAGTGCCAAATCTATGCTGATAAGGTGCATGTGCCTCCGGTTCCTTTGAATGCCTTGATTGCTCCGTGGCCCTTTGCAATGTGGGGCATTGACATAATCGGAGAGATCAAGTCTACCGCTTCCAATGGGCATCGCTTCATCCTGGTAGTTATCGATTACTTCACAAAGTGGGTTGAAGCTGCTTCTTTTGCTACTGTGACCAAGAACGTGGTGGCGCGGTTTATCAGGCATAACTTAATCTGTCGGTACGGTGTGCCAGAAAAAATCATCATGGACAATGGTACGAATATAAATAATACGATGATCACCGAAATCTGTAAGCAATTCAAGATACAACATCATAACTCTTCTCCCTACTGGCTAAAGATGAATGGCAATGTTGAAGCGGCTAACAAGAACATCAAGAAGATTATACAAAAGATGACGGTGACCTACAAAGACTGGCATGAGATGCTACCATTCTCTCTTCATGGGTACTGTACCTCAGCACGGACATCGACAGAGGCGACCCCCTACTCTCTGGTATATGGAATGGAGGCAGTCCTACCCATTGAGATCCAGATTCCTTCTCTAAGGATTTTGAAAGATGCGGGTTTAGACGAAGATGAATGGATCCATACTCGACTTGATCAGCTGAATTTGATCGATGAGAAGAGACTTATTGCTGTCTGTCATGGTCAAACGTATTAAAAACTGATGATCAAGGCTTTCAACAAAAAATTCAGACGCCAAGAGTATCAAGTCGGGGACCTAGTGATCAAGCGTATCATATTGCCGCAAGGTGATCCCGGGGGTAAATGTACTCCCACCTACGAAGGGTCGTTTGTAATTAAAAACATTTTCTTGTATGGAGCCATAATTCTAACCACCATGGACGGTGACGACCTTCCTAACCCTGTCAATGCGGACATAGTGAAAAGATACTACACATAATAAAAGACCTGCTTGGATGATTGTCCTAGGTAAAAATAAGGGCTTCCTGGCGAACCAAAAGGGTTCGGGCAAAAATAAGGTATGAAAATAAAAAAAATTGTACACCCGGCAAGTCGAAAACCTAAAAAGGCGGCTTGGACAAAAAAGGGTATCCCAGTGGACTGAAAACCCGAAAGGGCGGTCCAGGAAAATGTTAGGGATGTAAAGCGTATCACTATGTCCCGTGGGATCACCTTGCAATCATACCTCGGCATCGACTGTCAAACTCAAACGACACCAATCAATCTAATCAGCTTCAGACAAGTAGCGAAGTGATGAGACGCTTGAAGACATAGTGACATTAGCAGAACTGAAACTCAATGGGATTGTTGTACAAAGCTGTTTTCTTTTACACAATATTGTATAGTTTCTATTTTTATGGCAGTGTTCTCTTACTAGAACGTCCGCCTCTTTGTACCAAAAAAATGGCTATTGTAGGCCATCTTCGAAAATCAATACAAATCATTTTTACAAACAAATTTGTGTTTTCCCTTTTCTGTTTTGTCCTGCAAGAACGTCCAATGGTTTATTCTTGACATATGCATTTGAATATGATTACTACTCAGAAATGTTTACATAAGAAACAAAAAGACAAATTGCTCGGGGCAAAAACAAGAAATGTCAAAACCCGACAGTCACTCTGTCCAGCAGGTACCGAGGCATGGACAGCTTTGAAACATAATCATCAGTACCCACGACCTCGTGACATCTACACTCCCCACAGAATAAAAACAATCAAGGCGTTGACATCAGCTTTCCCAAAACAGGAGGTAATCTCCCCAGCCAGGGTCTTTCAAGAATCTGACATCTATATACCCCAACTGAATGTCATAATCGTGAGCAGGTCATAAAATTTGTCTCTCAAGCAGAAGTTCATTCCTCTGAATACAGAAACTCAATCCTCGACAAATTTTATCCCTCCAGCTATGAAAGTTCATCCTCCAACAGAATTTCTTTTTCCCCACAGAGTCATTCTCAAAGTAGAGTCTCTCCCCGGAAGAATATTCGTCAACAAGGAGCAAATCTCCATCATGATCATCTCTGTTCACCATCCCCAGCGAAAGTTGAAGAACCATGTTTTTCCACAACAGTAAGGAAGGCTATTTCTAATACTCTCAGGAAGCAGGTAGGGATTTATTTTCCCATACTCAAATATGTCACGATAGCATCTCATGTTCATACATCATAACATGCACATACATATCTCATACAACACAATCTCATTATTTTGAGAACATCTCCCCACCATGCATTTCATGCATCGCACATAATTAACCTTATTATCTTTTCAGGAAAGACAATTATCACCAACAATTCCAGCAGTTGTACATATCACATCTGCAGACAACTTATGGAAAACCAGTTCCCGAAATCAAACAGGTCTACTAATCTATATGATCAAATGAAGTAGCCCTACTATCCAGGATTTCATTTCGAGGTAACCCTACTATCCATGTTCTTTCTTATAGCCCTACTATCCAGGCTTTCACTTCGAGGTAACCCTACTATCCAGGTTCCTTCTCATAGCCCTACTACCCAGGATTTCATTCCGAAGTAACCCTACTATCCAGGTTCCTTCTCATAGCCCTACTATCCAGGCTTTCATTCAGAAGTAACCCTACTATCCAGGTTCCTTCTTATAGCCCTACTACCCAGGCTTTCATTTCGAGGTAACCCTACTATCCAGGTTCCTTCTCATAGCCCTACTACCCAGGATTTCACTCCGAAGTAATCCTACTATCCAGGTTCCTTCTCATAGCCCTACTATCCAGGCTTTCATTTCGAGGTAACCCGACTATCCAGGCTCCTTCTCATAGCCCTACTATCCAGGCTTTCATGTCGAGGTAACCCTACTATACAGGTTCCTTCTCATAGCACTACTGCCCAAACTTTCCTTTCGAAGCAACCCTGCTATCCAGGTTCTTTCTCCCTTATCTCCAGACAACAGTTTACAACATTGTAATACCTGGACCCGACCAGATACGGTCGATTTCACATTTCCCCAATTGAAGTCAAACTTGGACTTAGTCTAATTTCTGTCAACAATCACCTCCGGATGGCATCTATAAGCCCATCTCTGCCATATTTATGTCATCTCTCAAAATGGCATCTTTAAGCCTATTCCCTATGCAATCAACCCCCACATCATCAAGTGCAAATTTCAGGGCACTTTAGTGTTCAATCATCTTCCACTTTCAAGCTACGAACGGCAAACATGTCGATCTCGCTTTTCAAGTTTAAGAAGATTGAACAGGGGCAGATGTTGTACCCCAAAATTTTCCCTCCCATTTTTTTATTCAAGATACTATCCTAGATCTTCTCGAATACTCAATTTAGCTCAAAAGTTGATCAGACAGATTCTCTTCCTAGGCAGTAAGTCAATGATTAGGGTTTGACATTTCTCAAAGAAAATTGATTCTTCAAGGTTTCAAATGGTCTTCATATATCTTCATGTCTCTTCAAGGATGTTCAAGCCGAGTTTCAAACCTCGCATCGCAAGTTTGCTCAGTCAATGGTTCAGACGACTGAAAATGATTCCATTTACCCAGAAGTTGACCTTTTGCGAGACCAAGTTCAAGTGACTGTAACTTCTTCATTATTCGATATTGTTGAGCGGTTCTTTTTTCGTATGACTCTCCTCAATGTTATCTCCAATTTCTCTTCATAAATCAAGAGTTGATTACATGTAGAAGATCACCAAAATTTGAATGCGTTAGAAGTTACTTCATGGATTTTGACCTAATCTTAAGTAACTGTCGCCTGATTTCTAAGACTTGTGATTTCCACAAATTACGAGATTCTGAGACGATTATTTCTGCATATGGTCATAAGTGATGTTGCTCACAATTTTATCCTCAAAGATCGAAAGAAAATTGCATTGGGAAGACTTTGAAAGTTATCGAATCGTCGCAAGTCATTTGTTTGATTTCAAGTGTTTTTAATCACCATTGTTTTTGAAATTTGTTAATTCTATAAGGTTGACGATTGTTCTCAAAGCATGATTGTTTGACAAAGAAGTTCCATTTTAATCGAGTATGGTGCGCGAGTTCATTTTGAATGCAAATTTGGTTTGTACAAGAGTTGAAGATTAAGATTTTCATTTAGATGGCCATGGCTTTGGGTTTGAGTTAACCAAGTTAGAATTGAATTCTTAAACATTTATTTTATTTAGAAATTTGATTGGAGTACAATACTCATTGGTTTATTTGATCATTTTGTGATTTCTTGAAGTTTAAGTTACCAAACCAAGATGTTTTATTCAAAGCATTCAATTGAGAATTGCAAACTTTAAATAAATTCAGGATTGGTACGATAAATTTCATCATTTACAAATTTATTCAAGAGGCTTGTGTTCATTACATTTTTGGGAAAAATTATAACTTTTGTTTACAAAGCAAAAAAAAAAGAATTACAATGTTTGCTTTGACTACAAAGAAAGAAATTTTATTTTGTTTCTTCATGTCTCCATTACTTCATATTCAAGAAATCCTTGCTTTCCATCCACGCCTCATGTTCATGAAAAAAACAAAAGAAAGTTAGCAAGAATTCAAGCAAAAGAGTATTTGTTAAAAGAGAAATTTAATCACTAGGGTTGTATATAGGAATCAGAATTTAAGTTGTTTGTTTTATCATAATCCCTCTCCTCCCATTCTTGCAAATCACAAGGTTGGACCTTGGTTCACAAGAAGGAAAAGTAAATGTGCTAGCAAACAAAACAAAGGTAGGCTGCTATAAATATAGCAGCAAGGACAGGCTGCAAAACCAGCAAACAAAGCAAGCATAGAAACAGGGCAAGGTTGCCAAACAACAGCTAATGTAACAACAACAGCAGGCTGCTATACAAGCAGCACAAAGTAAACAACAATATGCAAACAAACAAAACATATCAAGCAAAGCAGCATAGGCTGCCAAGATGATAGGAGAAAGCATCAATGAGTAAAACAAAATTGAACAAGGTAAAACAGCAAGTTAACTTGCTTATCAAACCAAACACATCATCATTTTCCTGAAATCATATAAACCCTTCAGAAATTTTGAAATAAAAGCAAAGTGGCTTTACATTATCATTGAAAGAGAAAGTGGATAAGAGACAGGTTTATAGAGATATCACCTAAACCAAAACTGCCCATAAAACTATTAAAGGAAGCCTGCACAACCTGCATAGACCAGTCCCTAATCAGTCCAAAACAACTCTACAAAGCTTTTGTCCAACCTGCTGTCTAAAGACCAAATAGAACATGCCAAAACCCGTGCCAAACCTGTTGCAAGCCCAAAAACTTGCACCAAAATAGGCAACTTAAATATTGCCAAAACCTTCCCTCCAATTCCCACTAGGTCAGCTGCTATAATACAAAAAAAATAACCAAGCAGCAAGGAGGCCAAGACAATATAAAAACCAAGCAACATATCAGAAAATATAAAAACTAAGAGCAAAACCAATAACCTGATTCCATAAAAAACCATAACCTCTCTTCAAACATACAAAAAATCCCAGACAGTAGAAAACCAAACAGCTAACAAAATATACTAACCAAGCCAACATACCCAAAGAGACAGCAAAACCAACAAAGATATTAACAAACCAGAAAAACCAAATACCTCCAACTCCTGTTCAATATAACACAAAAAAATTCCATCTGTTCTAAATAGAAGCATTAACATGAACCAAAAGAACATAATTAAGAGCAACTATCCATCACCATAACCTGTAGCACATCAACCACAGATCGTACAAATTTCAACCCAACCAATATTTAGAAAAATGACAAACTGAACTCAACCTCTTCATTCACAAACCCACTCACATACATACTCCCTCTGTCTGATTAACAAAACCCTAATCATCTCTACAAATCCAAAAGCACACAAAACAAATCATACGCAAATCAGAAGAAGAGGAAAAGTAGAGATTCAGAACATACCTTAGAGGCTGAAAAAGAGGTAACCCACTTTTAATTTCGATTCATTTTCGTTCTTACCTTCCCTTACCATTTCGAATCACAGTTTCAATTTTTGATTTGGGGCTTTAGGTTTCTCTGGGGATGAGGGTAGCATCCTAGGAGATGAGAGAAATAACAGAGAGGAAGGATATTAAGCCATTAGAATAGAGGTATCGAGAGAGAGGGAGGAAGAAGATATCGTGAGGTTAGAGAGAATGTTAGGGTTTGCAACAGTTTTTTTTCCTTTCCCAAATTGAAACAACAACAATAACAATGTCCTTTTTATGTTTGGGGAAAACCCCTTCCAATCCCTTCCTAAAATCGGGTTTGGGCCTGGTTTATTTTGGCCCAACCCATTTTTTAAGTTTCACAATACATATTTTTGAAAGTAATTAAGATAATGAATGAACATTTGGTGTGATGGTTAAGGAATTAGTGTTTGGAGAGGAGGTCCCGGGTCCAAGACCCCTGGGGACGTTTTTTGCCATCCTTTATGATTTGCCTGCTTCATTCATTTTTTTAATAACTCCTAAATTTTTGTTAATTAATTTTCTTAATTAAGTTTAGTTCTTAGTTCTAATTTAATTTAGGAAAACTTTGTAAATAATTTTACTAATTATTTTGTACTTAAGCTTTAATTTGTTCATTTAATTTCTTAATAACAAAAACCCTAAAAGACAAAATACATGCATTTGATTTAATTTCTTTAGCTAATTAATAGAATAGATTTTTTCTATTTTTCTTTAGCAAACTTTTCCAACAAAAAAGAAGAGTTTTATTTCCTTATCTTTATTTTGTTAATTAATTTTACTTCATAAACTTGTTTTAATTTCGATTAATTGCTCGATTCAATTTGGTTGTATTGTTTTCCTATTTGGACATTTAATCGCATTATTCCATCCCCATTTGTAAATTTGTACCCCCATTCGAGAAAACACTGTAATAGCGTAGAATTTCAATTTCCGCAATTTACTATTTTCCTTATACTGTATAGTAATTAGGCGTGCATGGCAAGATATAAAGTCAATCGCTAGATAACCTAATTTCAAAGATAAGATAACTTGAATCAAACACACTTTTCACACGTGCACCTCTAGGGTAACCTCGCTTGTTGCCTCAGAAATACAGTCACGTCCCTCGAATATGGGACGCTTTAGCAAAGACCCTTCAATAAAAAAGATCATAGTCCCTAGATCTCCCTCGATGTTGCCTTTGATAAAACGATCTATTCCCTTACGAAAAATTGCTAAAGCGTCCTATAAGTTTCCTTCTATGAATGTATGATTGACTCGCGCCTATCCCTTCACATCCAACGATGGGGCTTCTTACCGAATCAATGGTAACATAGCAACATCTAAAGGAGGAAAAAAAGAACATTTAAAGACCTTTTTAGTAGGTAGGATGCTCTTAGTTTCTCGCTTGCTCACGACAAAAACATTTTACACACCAAAACTTTCATTTTGAAACATTTTCAAAAGACAAAATATTTTTTTGTATACGTTCTTATAGAGACGAGAACCATTACAAAAACACATTTTCAAAATCACTTTCAAAAACACACTACACCAACACTTCTTTGAACTATTTTCCAAACAACACTTTGTACGCGCTCTTATAGAGACGAGAACCATTACAAAGAAATTTTCAAAATACTTTCAAAGCCCACACCACAAGCACACTGACAAACAAAAACAAGTGATCTAGCAAGTAACTAAAAGCCCATGGAAACCATGGATGAAAAGGGTGCTAATACCTTCCCTTTTCATAATCTACCCCCCAAACTCAAGAAACAATCTCAAAGGTCTTTCCTGTGCTTTTTCACCTTTCCTTTTGGATAAAAGAAAAGTCGGTGGCAACTCTTGCTATCCGCACAATTGCGATCAAACGCAAAACGACCCAAGTCAGTTCTCTTGTCGTATCACAAAAGGCATTGAAGTTGATCCTGCCAAGGTAAAGGCCACCCAAGAAATTCCAGTCCCTCATTCTGAAAAGGAAGTTAGAGGATTCTTGGGTCGTCTTAATTACATCGCCCGCTTCATATCTCACTTGACTGCTACTTGTGAACCAATCTTCAAACTCTTGAAGAAAGATCAAGTAGTCAGATGGAATGATGAATACCAAGCTTTCTTCGACAAAATCAAAGAGTATCTAAAAGAACCTCTTATTCTCATGCCTCCAGTTGAAGGAATACCCTTGATCATGTACTTAACAGTACTAGAGAACTCTATGGGGTGTGTTTTGGGCCAACATGACGAGTCTGGCCGAAAAGAGCATGCTATTTATTACTTGAGCAAAAAGTTTACCGACTATGAAACAAGATATACACTGCTCGAGAAAACTTGTTGCGCTCTGGCATGGGCTGCTCGCCGGCTAAGACAGTATATATTGACTCATACGACTTTGTTGATTTCTAAGATGGACCCAATCAAGTACATCTTCGAGAAACCTGCTCTCTCCAGAAGGATATCCAGATGACAAATGATTTTGACTTAGTACGACATTCAATACACAACATAAAAGGCCATCAAAGGAAGTGTACTAGCAGATCAATTGGCCCATCAAGCCGTCGATGATTATCAGTCTATGAACTTTGAATTTTCGGATGAGAACATTATGCTGGTGACGAACTGTGCGAAACCTGGACCGTATATGGACCTGAACAAGGATCCCGATGTACTGTGGTCTTCGATGGGGCTTCCAACTCCTTAGGTAACCGATTGGTGTTATGGTCATCTCTCCTGAAGGTTGCCAAACTCCTTTCACTGCCAGATTATGCTTTGATTGCAAGAACAATATGGTCGAGTACGAAGCGTGCATTTTGGGTGTGAAAGCTACCATTGACTTGAGGATCAAGCATTTGAATGTGTTTGGGGATTCCTCTCTAGTAATTATCTAAGTAAAAGGATATTGGGATACTAAGCACCCTAATATCATCCCTTACAAGGAACTTGTGCTATCCCTGATTCCCTACTTCGAAGAGATCACTTTTGAGCACTTCCATAGGGAAGAAAATCAGCTGGTTGACGCTTTAGCAATCATGTCTTCAATGTTCAAGGTCAGATGGGACAACGAAGCCCCTATGATTACAATTGAAATATTCTACGAACCTGCACACTGCTGTGAGCTTGACACTGACACAGAAAATCCTTGGTACCATGAAGTGATGAGATACCTTGAAGCACAAGAGTATCCCATGGGAGCATCCATCAATGACAGAAAGTTATTACGAAGATTTTCAGCCCAATTCTTCCTAAGTAACGGAATATTGTACAAGCGCAACTATGATTCTACTCTGATGTATGGACAAGAAGGAGGCAGAGGAAATAACGGAAGACATGCACGATGGCCTCTTTGGCACTCATTCAAGCGGACATACTATGGCCAAGAAAATCCTAAGAGCTGGCTAAAATTGGTCAACAATGGAGACTGATTGCCATCAACACTCTAGGACTTCTCATAAATGCCAAATCTATGCTAACAAGGTCCATGTACCTCTTATCCCTCTGAACGTCATGACCGCTCCGTGACCATTTGCAATGTGGGGCATTGACATGATTGGAGAGATCAAGCCCACTGCTTCCAATGGACATTGCTTCATTCTTGTCGGTGCCGACTACTTCACCAGATGGGTCGAAGCCGCTTCGTTTGCCTCAGTCACCAAGAACGTAGTAGCCAGATTCATCAAACATAACCTTATCTGCCGTTATGGTATCCCCGAAAGGATCATCACCGACAATGGGACTAACCTCAATAATGCTATGGTTACTGAACTTTGCACTCAGTTCAAGATCAAGCATCACAATTCTTATCCTTATAGACCCAAAAATGAATGGTGCAGTCAAAGCGGCCAACAAAAACATCAAGAAGATTGTGCAGAAGATGGTAGTAACATACAAGGATTGGTATGAGATGTTACCATTTTCTCTTCACGGCTACCGCACTTCAGCTAGAACATCAACTGGGGAAACTCCATTTTCTTTAGTCTATAACATGGAAGTTGTTTTTCCAGTGGAAGTTCAGATTCCCTCACTAAGGATTATGAATGAGGCAGGCATAGGCGAAGACGAATGGATTCAGACAAGATTGGATCAGTTGAACTTGATCGACAAAAAACGATTGGCTACTGTTTGTCATGGTCAAACGTACCAAAAGCATATGATCAAGGCTTTCAACAAAAAGATCAAGCCTCGAGTATATCAAGTTGGTGACTTGCTGATAAAGTGCATCATTCTGATACAAGGCGACCCCAGAGGCAAATGGACTCCCACCTACGAAGGGCCATTTGTTGTCAAGAGAGTATTCTCTGGCGGTACCATGATGCTGACTACCATGGATGGTGAAGACTTCCCACATCCTATAAACGTGGATATAGTTAAAAATACTACGCATAAGAGACCCGCTAGGTTGACACACCTAGGCAAAACAAGGGCATCCCGGAAAACCAAAAGGTTTGGAAACAATTAGGGATATATGCAAAAGATTGTACACCCGGCAAGTTGAAAACCCGAAAGGGCAACTTGGGCAAAAATGGGTATCTCGGTGGACTGAAAACCCAAAAGGGAGGTCCAGGAAGAAGTTAAGGATTGAAAGCGTATGACTATGTCCCGCGAAGTCACCACAGTCAATTTTATCACCAAGGTCCGAGTTCAAACGGTCCAAGATCAATCCAATCAACTTCTGTCAACGGCAAGGGGCATTCAAAGACATTGGGGCAATACTAGAGTTGGAATGTGTGATCGGTGGTAACGAGAACTGACTGTTTTTTGAATGCTGGTTCGCGTTTGCGTTTGTTTTCGCAAAATGTCGCGGTAAGCAAGAGTCGCCACCGTCTTTTATTTTATCCAACAAGGAAAGGACAAAAGCACAGAAAAATTCCTTTTCGAGATTGTTTCTCGGGTTCGGGAGGTAGATTATAGAAAGGGAAGGTGTTAGCACCCTTTCTATCCGTGGTTATCCACTGGCTCTTAGGTACTTGCTCACTATGTTTTCAAAAGGTTTGCCTTTCTTTGTGATTGTGGGTTTTGAAAAGAGTTTTGTTTTTGAAGAAAGTGTAAGTGCGAAAAGTTTTTGATTTGTTTTGAAAGAGCAAGTATCTAAGAACCTCTACCTACTCAAAAAGGAATTAAACTATGCTAAAGTCCTTTAGACAGTGCTATCCCACTATTGAGGAGTATGTAGCACCGTCGTTGGAGTTTTCGGGTCAATTCGATTTTAGGGACGTGTGGTCACTAAAGCCACGTTAGGACGCTTTAGTGGTAATCCTAATGTCTTAGATCATTTTTATCGAGGCAACCATTTCGAGGCAACTTATGATCTTGGGATAAAAGGACGACCTCTAAAACATCCTATACTTAATGACCACGTTCGAGGCAACCAAGTGAGGTTTACCCTAAGAGTGGCATGTGCAAGTGTGTCAATTTTCAGTTTATGTTATCTTTGTACATGTTATGGTGAGCTGTGGTTGATTTTAAATTAAGAGTTAATCTTGTCATGCATAGCCTAGTTAGCATACATCTAAACAGTTAATATATGTACAGGAATTTAAAGTGCGGAAAATGTAAATCCTATGCTATTACAAGGCTTCGGGGAGGGGGAATATTTACATGTCCAAAATTGGGGAAATAAAAGCAGTAAAGGTCTTAGTTTAAGCTATTACATCCCAGTAAAATAAACGCGCGTGAATCTAAAAAAAAATCCTAAGAATAAGAACTCTTTTTTTTGTTTTATTTTATTTTGGGAAAATAATCTAAATCTATTTAATTTTAGTTTTTTTTTGAAAAATGTTAAGATAATTAAAAGGTTAAATAACGAGATTAATTTAATAGAAAAAGAACTAGCCTAATGTTTTTGTGGTTTTTTGATTTTAAGGTTAATTAAAAAGATAAAAAAAGAAGTCTATGGAAAACAAAAATAAAATGCAAGAGGGATCCTTCGATCCAAGGAAAAAAGGAGCTTCGACCCAGGGAGGGAATGGACTGCTTCGATCCAGAGAGGGTCCTGGTCCTTTCGATTGGGCCAGACAGTAAGGCGTGAGTGGCCTTCAATCCAAGGAAGAGGATTATCTTCTGATCATGGAGGTCATGGCTTTTGATCCAGGAATGAGATGCCTCCTTCGATCTAGCATGCTAATGGGTTCGATCCAGAGAAGGTGTCTCCTTCGATCTGGGCTGTTATACCTGCAAAAGTATGTGAGCGAAATAAAATGCAGGGTCTGGGTATTGAACCCCAGGCCCTTCGATCCTGCGCTTGCTGGGTCCCTTCAGGCTATGTCTGCAGCAAGTGTTAGCAAACGAAAAACATGACCTGGGTGCCAAACCCAGGCCTTTCGATCCTCTCTAGGATGGCAAATCAGAGGTAACAAGTATGAATGTATTATGCAAAAATGAGGTTGAATAATTTACCCTTTCTTACCAACAGATTGGATCTTCGATTTGGACGTTTGCTTGACGTAGGCACCTTCGATCTGGGCACTTCCTGGATGCAGGCACTTTCGATCTGGGCTTCTGGGCGTGGGCACCTTTGATCTGAAGGACTGCTTTGGCTCTTTGAGGCAATTTTTCTGTGTGTTCTCCTGCAGAGTTTTGTGTGTTTCATTTTATATTTTCGTGTGTGATTTTCCTCTGATTTTTGTCTGGTTTTCCGTGTGTTGTAATGTGTCACTGGCCTCTGTATTTATAGGGGTGTGAAGGTGCAGTAATGGCAGGAGACAGCCATTAAAACAGGCCTTTAATGCTCTGGACAAAAATCAAAGACATTAAATTATTTCCTTTTTTTGAAACATTCGTGTCCCTTGAATGAACCTGGACGCTTTTGGATTTCGATTGGTCCTGATTTGCCTCTTTCGAATGGGCTCCCTGCGTACCCTTCGAATGGGCCAGGCCCAAATATCAATCGAAGGATTCCAATCGAAAGGCTCTGCTAACAGGCCAATCAAAAGGTGTTGTTCATGCCAATCGAAGGACATGGTTGACATGCCTGTCGAAATTGCCTTGACATAATTCCAATCGAATGCTTGTCCATAATTCCAATTGAAAGACTCCTTCAGAATGCCAATCGAAGGGTCTTTCAGGATGCCAATCGAAATGCTTGTCCAGAATGTCAATCGAAGTGTCTTTCAGGATGCCAATCGAAATGTACTTGAAGCACCACTCAAAAATTTTCCTTTTCCTTAGGCAAGGGTTTATGATCAACCATGTAGGGGGAAGACTTTGGAAAACATGAGAGGGCAAATTTTGGGGTGCAACAGTTGCCCCTATTCAATTTTCTTAAACCTGAGGATATAGATTGGCTTTCGAGCCTTTCGTGATCCGAAGGTGGAAGATAATTGAACACTAGAGTGCCCAGAAATTTGCACTCGTATGGTGTAGTATCAGCATTGTGATGTCGGGAATGGGCTTACAGATGACATTTGCAGGAGTGTCGATCGCATAAGAGATTCCTTAGCGAGAACTTGCATACCTATTGTTGTAGAAGATTCCATTGGGGAAGTCTGACTTCGTTGAGATTTAGGAACCCGCCTGTACTTCAACTGAAAGAATGCTTCAGCTGAGTTTTAAGAACCTGTTCATAATTCAACTGGGGGGAAACATCTTCATCGAGATCTAGGAACTGACTCATGCTCAATGGAGTAAACAGCTGAGGTTATAGAACTTGTCCATACTATGACGGAGGAAAACATCAAGATCTAGGAACTGACTCGTGCTCAATGGAGTATACCGTTGAGGTTATAGTGCTCGTCCACACTATGACGTAGGGAAATGTGATGTTTTAGCTGGGAAAATAAAACCCGGAGCTGCTGGAGAATAGAGTTGAGTGTGGATGATTGTCAGAATTGCATCTGCGTCTGGAGCGTATCTGAAATGTATTTGAATGACTGACAGAATGACATCCGAATCTGGATCGTATTTGGACTGTAATTTGAATGAGTGACAGAATGACATCCGAATCTGGATCGTATCTAGACTGTAATTTGAATGAGTGACAGAATGACATCCGAATCTGGATCGTATCTGGACTGTAGTTTGAATGAATCTGGGATAAGTATCAGAATTTCATCCATATCTGGATCGCATCTGAACTGTCTCTAGAAGGAGTCTGGAATAAGTATCAGAATGTCATCCATATCTGGATTGCATCTGAACTGTCTCTAGAAGGAGTCTGGAATAAGTATCAGAATGTCAGCCATATCCGGGTCGCATCTGAACTATCTCTAGAAGGATTCTGGAATAAGTATCAGAATGTCAGCCATATCTGGGTCGCATCTGAACTATCTTTAGAAGGATTCTGGAATAAGTATCAGAATGTCAGCCATATCTGGGTCACATCTGAACTATCTCTAGAAGGATTCTGGAATAAGTATTAGAATGTCAGTGTTGTACCCCAAAATTTACCCTCCCATATTCTTCAAGATTTTGTAAGATCAAGCTTCAAATCTCTCAAGGGTTGCACAGTCCAATTGTCTCCTAACACAGTCAAAATTAGGGTTTTGGTTCTTGCAAAGAAATTGAGGTTTTCAAGGGTCCAATCAAGTCCCATATTCCTATATACATTCTCAAACATCCATATGTCAAGTTTCAAGACTCACAGCATCAAGTTGCACAGTCAAAAGCCCTAAATGCTTCAAAGTCAACTGCAGGGGTAAAATGGTCATTTGACAGTCAAAAGTCAAAAATTTTGGTCAACATCTTATTTTGAAGCCACAATCATCATTTGATCAATTCTTGGTCATGATTCTTCAAGCATGGCTCAGAAATCATCAAGATGCAAAAAGTTTCTATTTTTGGACAATTGAAAAGTCAACTGCAAATTGACTAAGGCATAACTTTTTCATGGTTCATCAGAAAAATCCCATCCAAAGCTCATTTTGAAGGGGATGACATTTCATACAACTCATCTTCACACTCCAAGTCCAAGAAATGCTCTCACAAAAAGTTATCAATTTCAACATTATAGGTCATTTTCAAAAGTCAACAAAAAGGCACTTTAAATCAAAGACCATAACTTGAGATTGGTAAATCAAAATTACATGGGACCAAAGGCATTGGTTAGAGGACTTCAATACCTTTCCAAAATGTCCAAGAACATGTTCATAGCTTCAAAATTGAGCAAGATATGCATTGGAGAAGTTGGGAAATTTTTGGGAACTTTCAAAAGTCAACTTTGCCTAAAACACTTCATTTTTGCTAATGGGCCTCAAATTCTTTCTTGAAACTTTACCCAAAGCCTATGCACGACCCATTGAACTTAAAATTATTTATTTTCTTATTTTTAATTAATTAATTGAATTTATATTAATATTAATTCATTTAATTGGTTTTAATTATAGGAAAATTAAAAAGATATGGTTTTTGGATCTTTTGTGAAGCAAATCAGATCAGGGCAAGCTGGCAAACTCGTTTCTCAATCAGCAAGGCAAAATATCCATGATTGGCAAGGTTTCATGAAAGAAAAGATTGAAAAAAGATTTGATTGCCAATCACATATGCAAACTTGAATGCAATGGATTGTTGGGCTTAATTTTAACCTAATTCTCTTCACATGCATATGCTGAAGCAAACCTTATGCTTGGACACATGAAAGCTGCCATAGAACTCCAGAACCAGATTGCAAAAAAACCAAGAAAAGTGTGAAACTGATTTCTTATTTGCAGCGCAATTCGAAGCTTCTTTTTGATTCAAACATATTGCATGAGTCTCCAGGAAGCCATTGCCATCAAAAACCAGTCCTAACACGCGAAGAATCAAAGAACACGAGTCCCAGGGTTTGAATATATTTCCAAAATTGCATAACATGATTCATGCGTTTTTAATCTATTTTCTTGTTTGATTTATGTTAATAGGGACCTTCTGAAGCGATTGGTATAATCCAATTGAGTTATAGCCTTCTGAATCAAAATCCACCATGAACGAAACCTAGGGTTTCTGAAGCTCTCAATTAGGGCTTTATGCATAAGGAAAAATTGGACCACATCATGACTATGGTTGAATTCGTCAAGGCCAGACGAATTCAACCAGACCCTCGCGCTTAATTTATGTGATCTGTGCTGCTAATCGCTATTATTGGGACTTGTAGTTAGTGGGGGTTTAAAACCCCCGCTATCTTGTTCATGTTTGCAGGAAAAACGAAGAAGATAACAGACGTGGAAGCATGCTAGTGGATCATTCAAACCATGGTGCGTTTTTTTAATGTCCCAGCATAATTGTTGCTTTTCACATATTATTTTCGTTGGTTATTATTATTACAAATACAGCGCGATGGTTGAGTGGCTAGTGACGTGTTTGTTCACCACTGGGACCTGGGTTCGATTCCCAGGTCCCCCATATAATTCTTGGTATTTTTTCATAACGTTATCTCATGCAGCGCCTCATCCAACGTTCCACCATAAGCCTCACGCGTTAGCTTGATAAATGGCCTTGATGAACAATCTGAAGGCCAAGAGACGGAGTCCATGGTGTGCTCCAGTCAAACAACACGCACGTGATTCCTGAAAGTCAACCATGCTTGGTCTTCTTGGGCCAGAATTGTTCAAAACAAACCTCCACACGGGCCATCACACCCCCCTTTGGTTTGCCTTTTTAATTTATTTTCTTTTCTTTTTAATTTCTTTTAATTGTTTTAATTATTATTATTATTTCACAACAAAATTAACTTTTTTCCTAATAAAAATCAGAAAATCAAAATTGTAAATATATTTTAATTATTTATTAATTTCACCATTAACCTATTTTTGTAAATAAATATTGACAATTAACTTAGCTTAATTTAGGTTTAAATTTTAATCCTTTTTCCTAATAAATAAAAATTGCATAGAATTAGGTTTTGACTTTTTTTTAATCATTTTCTTATAATCATCATTATTATTATTTATTAATTATTATTTTTGTAAATAACATGAAAATTAATTAATTAGCTTAAATTAGGTTAAACTTTAACATTTTCTTAATAATTAAAATAAACTTAGAACTAGGGTTTTCTTTTGATTTTAATTTCTTTATTTTCATTAAATACAAAAACACAAAAAAAATATCTTTCTTTAATTAATTTAATGATTAGGTTTAATTTTAATTTAATTTCAAGCAAAGGACAAAAAACTCTTAATTTCTCAAAAGGGTCCAAAACCCTCGGACGTCTTGATTTTAATTCTTTCGCACGTTATTTTTTATATTTTGATTATTATGTAACTGTTTCCGGAATGTAATAGTAATTAGGTTTATTGCTTTTTTACTTTCCGCATTTTTATCAAAAACGGGTCTTTGTTTTTTGGCGATGTATAGACTCGCGCCTTGTAATAGTGTAGCTTTTACCTTTCCGTATTTTATTTTCCGCACTCCTAACTGCTAAATTGCACGAAAGAATGTATGATAATTAAAAAAAACAACTCGTAGCTCACAATTGCATGATCCAAGATAAATGTTAACATGAAAACAACACACAATGCACATGCCACTTCTAAGGTACGCCTCACTCGTTGCCTCGAAAGTGGTCGTCAAGTACAGGGTGTTTTAGCGGTCGCCCTTATGTCTAAGATCCAGTTGCCTAGAAATGGTTGCCTCGGATTAAAAAGGATCTAGGACATTAGGGTTACTTCTAAGGTGTCCTATTATTGCTTCGGTGACCATACTGTCCCTACAATCGAATTGACCCGAACACCTCCAACGGTGGTGCTACCTACCTCTCAATGGTGGGATGGCACTACCTTAAGGACTCTTACACAGCCTAATTCCTTAGGGTAGGTAGATGACTCATGGGTACTTGCTCTCTAAAAAACAAATAAAACAATCTTTTCACACAGACACTTTCAAAAGTTTTTAAAACAAATTTTTCAAACACTCTTGAGGACAGATACAAGAGTCACTTAGAAATCTTTCAAACGAAACTTTTTTTCAAAACCCACACACACTTGAAAAGAAAACAAATTTTGAAAATATAAGAGCAAGTACCTAAGAGCCCGTGGATAACCACGGATAGAAAGGGTGCTAACACCTTCCCTTTCTATAAATCTACCTCCCGAACCGAGAAACATTCTCAAAGAAGGAATTTTGCTGTGCTTTTGTCCTTTCCTTGTTGGAGAAAATAAAAGACGGTGGCGACTCTTGCTTACCGCGACATTTCGCGAACCATCTTTAAACAGTCAGTTCTATTTCCACCGATCACAGAACTGGCGACTCTGCTGGGGAGATTTTAAAGTGAGGTGTACCTTAGGATAGATCATACATATGTTTTCAATTGCCTGTTTTGATTGCTTTAATATTGTGGGCCTATTTTGGGAGTTCTATAGATCCTAACCCGGATCTGGGGAATACCTTTTAGGTAGCGACAAACTGTGAGGGAACTGTGCGGGGTATACCGACACGGTTGAAGCAGTTGCTGCGTTGATGTGGCACTTTGGTGAGTACCGGTAACCCTTGAGTCAAGTCAAGGAGAGTACGGGGCCGCCGCGTGGTGTCGTGAAGCATCAACTGACCTTAGGAACCTTACTTGATCATTCTGGCCTCTTTAGGGTAGTGAGATGACTGACTTTGGTGCAGTCCGAAGTTGGTTGATACTCGATACTACACTTATTGAGGGTCGTTTTCTTGGAATATTTTGATCGCCAGTTCAGTGGCTAAATCGAAACAATGAACATAGAAAACAACCCAATGATATTGAGACCCTTAGAACCCGGTTACTTTTGATAGGACAGGTTTTGAGCCCACCAACTTCAAGAGGGTAATACCTAGACCCCATGCTGGCCTAAACTCTAAGGGTTGTCTTGTGTGACTTGTGTGCCTTACCATGTTTGCTTTTTGTGGATACTTGTGGTGTGTTTTTATCATAATATCATAACATCATACAGCATCATATGCATCCACTAACCACTTCAGGGGTTCGAATCTTCATCTTTGTTCTTGTTTTGTAGGACATGGAAACTATCCGCAGAAAGACAATTCAGGTCAACCTTGTAAGGGTCCCTCCTCAGCTTAAGGAACTTACATCCAGGATTCCCGAGAACTCTTCATTCAGTGAAAGGCATGGTAGACTCATCAGCTTGGTCAACACCAACATTGAGGAAGATATGATAAAGGTCCTCTTCCAGTTCTTTGACCCGTTGCACCACTGCTTTACTTTCCCGGATTATCAACTGGTGCCTACCTTGGAAGAGTTCTCCCAGCTTCTGAAGATCCCTATCCTTAGTCAACTACCCTACAACGGTACGGAAAGGGAACCCAAACTTGAAGAGGTTGCTAAATCACTACGCCTACAACCATCTGACATCAAGGGACATTGGGAAGTTAGAAGTGGTATCAAAGGATTCTTGGCAAAGTTCCTGTTTGAGAAGGCCCAAGAATGTTGGGATTCCCTTGACCTACAAGCCTTTGAAGAAGTTGTGGCTCTCTTTGTCTATGGGTTGGTGTTGTTCCCTAATCCCGATCAGCTTATAGATATCAATGTTGTCAAGATCTTCATGTCCAGGAATCCTATACCTACGTTGCTTGGGGACATCTTTCACTCATGTTACACTCGAACCATGAGAAAAAGAGGTGTTCTCATGTGCTTCACTCCTCTCCTGGCAAGGTGGTTTATTTCGCACCTTCCACAATCAGTTTTGAAGAACGAGCGGGGTTTGAGATGGTCACAACGATTAATGACTCTTACGCATGCTGATATACATTGGTGTTCTCGGTCCAGAGAAGACGTCACTATCATTGATCCTTGCGGGGAGTTTCCTAATGTTACCTTACTTGGAATCAGAGGAGGTATTACTTACAACCCGTGTCTGGCTTTGAGACAGTTCAGATATTCTCGGAGGGATGGCCCTCATGACATGTTGCTTCCTGACATAGTTTTTGACTTTGACAATGATGCACAAGGACTTCGCCAGAGATTTATCAGAGCTTGGAGGATGCCCAACAAGGTAGACAGCAAGACACTGGGGCACAAGAACTCCATCCCGTTGGAGCCTTATCTCAAGTGGGTACGAGCCCGCTCCCAGAAGCTGGTGATGCCATATCCTCATGTTCTCCCTGTGATCAAAGAGCCAGTGTTGGAAGGAGAGGTCTCATACACCATTCAACATCCCGACATGCCTACATCCTGGGAAGAAATGCAGAAGAGTTGGATCCAGCTTAAGGAAGAATGGAATTATCTTGAATCCAGTCTACATGCCAGCGAGAAGAAGGTCTTGGAGCTCACCCGCCTACTGCACGAGGAAAAGACTCTCAATACTTACATATCTCCAAAGAGGATGCGCAGTGTCTTTTGGGATTAATTTACCTCGTAATGTTTTGCCCATGAGGCCTTGATGTACTGAACAATTATTTCTTAATGATAACGTGTGTTCCTTTTTGTCTACAACAAATTTGAACTTTCGAACCCTTGAATGCATTGCATAAACAGCATATCATGCATCATGTGCATAGCAGGTACTCTTTTTTACAGGTTGCTTAATCTTCTTCGCTGTTTATTTCAGCTCGTCTCATCATGAATCCTGAATCATCTACTGAGCAATCCATCAAGGCCCTCCAGGCCCAAAACGCCCAGTTCCAAGAGTTGATCATGAGTTTAGCCCAAGGTCAAGAGGAATTGAAGGCTCTGCTGGTCAAGAAGAAGAAGAAGAGAACGGTACTATTCAACACTGGCCGGAGGTTTGGTAATACACTTCAAAATGAGGCTGATCAAGCTGGTTCTTCTGTAGGGAAAGGCAGTCCCCAAGGGGGAGGGGTTCCTAGTCCTGTGGTCTCTGACAACGAGACGGATTTCAATGAAGAGCAGTACCCTCCCGCTGAAGAAAGGTACAAGCAGTTAGAGGATCGTCTGAGTGCCATGGAAATTCAACAAGTGCCTGGGTTAGATTTTGGAGATCTGGGTCTATCTTCTGGTGTAGTGATCCCACACAAGTTCAAGGCACCATCTTTTGCGAAGTATGACGGGGCTTCCTGCCCTAAGCTACATCTCAGATCTTATGTGCGGAAGATCCAACCATATACTGTGGACAAGAACTTATGGATCCATTTCTTCCAGGAGAGTCTTTCAGGGACTCATCTCGAATGGTTCTATAAGCTGGATGGAACCAAGATTCGTAATTGGGAGGACTTGGCTACTGATTTTTATAAGCAGTATCAGTATAATGCCGACCTCGCTCCTACACGTACCCAACTCCAGGGTATGTCGCTAGGATCGGGAGAAGGTTTTAAAGAGTACGCGCAGAAGTGGAGAGACCTGGCTGGCAGGGTGCAGCCACTGTTGACCGACCGTGAACTCGTGGACACGTTCTTGGGAACCCTGTCTGGGCCGTTCTTCAACAACCTGATTGGCAATTCTTCTGCAGGGTTTACAGACCTCATTCTGACTGGTGAGAGGATAGAAGCTGGTATGAAATCGGGGAAGATACAGAAAGGTGCATCCTCAAGTTCTGAAAAGAAGCCTTTCAAGAAAGAAGCTAGTGTTGTGTATGGTCCCAGGAGACAAAATAAACCAGAACGCCGCCAAGCTGTCAACGCGGTGGTGATTTCAAAGCCTGTTGTCGCTCCTCGGCAACCTAACCAACCCAGGGGTGAGAGACCCAGAAGAGAATACACTCGGCTTAGTATGACCTTGTCGCAGATCTTGCCGCAGCTGCTATCAACCAACTTGGTAACTGTTAGAGAAGCTCCGAAGGTGGTAAACACAACCTCTCCGAAGTATAATCCCAACGCCCGCTGTGCTTATCACTCTGATAGCCCGGGGCATTCTACTGATGATTGTTGGGCCCTGAGGAATAAGGTTCAGGACCTTATTGATGCTAAAGAAATTCAGTTCGAGGCGCCCGAGAAGCCTAATGTGGTGACTGCTCCCATGCCCAATCATGGGGTGAATGCTATCAGGGATGGTGATGAAGTGGAGGAATCTGTGTTCAACAGCTGGATCTACCCAACGGCCGACAGTGGACCAAGCAACTGGACTGCAAAAGACTGCGTACCTGTTACTTTTGTTACTCAGTAATGAACTCCTTTGTTTTTAAATTTGTAACGAACAATAATGTGAAACTTTATGGCCCAGTGTCTTACCCGGGGCACCGTTGGCTTCATTTGTGAGGGCTTATTACTTGTCATTTCCATATATCATGAATAAAGCATTGGATGTTTTTCGCATTTCAAATCTTGTGCTCCCTTTCTTTCTTTATATAGTGCAAAACAGCTATATTTACACACACTCACCTATACAGGTTTCAATCCACTCTGGATCTCACTGGTAACGACTCTGCTACTGCCAGTTATGACTTCGAAAATCCGATCAACTTAGCCGAAGACGAAGGTGAAGATGATTGTGAAGTGCCTGGCGAGCTTGCAAGACTGTTACTCTAGGAAGAGAGGGCCATTCAGCCACATGAAGAGCCAGTGGAAACGGTAAATATGGGTACTGAGGCAGACAGAAAGGAAGTCAAGATTGGTGCCAACCTAGAGCTCAGTGTGAAACAACGGTTGATTCAGATGTTGCATGATTATGTGGAAATCTTCGCCTGGTCCTACGAAGACATGCCTGGGTTGGATACTGACATTGTAGTTCATCACCTGCCTACCAAGGAAGACTGCCCTCCGGTTAAACAAAAGGTCCGCCGTATGCGTCCAGAGATGTTCGAGAAAATAAACGCTGAGGTTATGAAGCAATTTGATGCCGGGTTTCTAGCAGTGACTTCTTACCCTCAGTGGGTTGCCAACGTGGTTCCAGTACCGAAGAAGGATGGTAAGGTGCGAATGTGTGTTGATTATAGGGATTTGAACAGGGCGAGCCCCAAGGATGACTTCCCCCTGTCTCATATCGATGTTCTGGTTGATAATACTGCTCAGCACAAGGTGTTCTCCTTCATGGATGGTTTTTCAGGTTATAATCAGATTAAAATGGCTCCTGAAGATATGGAAAAGACTACCTTTGTTACTCAGTGGGGCACCTTCTGCTACAAGGTCATGCCTTTTGGGTTGAAAAATGGTGGGGCAACCTACCAACGTGCCATGGTTGCTTTATTTCATGACATGATCCATCATGAGATAGAAGTATATGTCGATGATATGATTGCAAGGTCTCAAATTGAGGAAGAACACCTTGACCATCTGCAGAAGCTGTTTGACCGTCTGAAGTTATACAAACTAAGGTTGAACCCAAACAAATGCACCTTTGGGGTAAGATCTGGGAAGTTGCTAGGCTTCGTCGTGAGCGACAAAGGTATTCAAGTGGACCCTGCCAAGGTGAAAGCCATACAAGAGATGCCAGTTCCCAAGACAGAGAAAGAAGTCAGAGGCTTTCTAGGACGTCTGAATTACATTGCTCGATTCATCTCACATCTAACTGCTACCTGTGAGCCAATCTTCAAGCTGCTGAAGAAAGATCAGGTAGTACGTTGGAATGATGAATGTCAGGCCACTTTCGACAGAATCAAAGAGTATCTCCAAGAACCACCCATTCTTATGCCACCGGTTGAAGGGAGACCTCTAATACTATACTTGACAGTACTTGACAGCTCAATGGGGTGTGTGTTGGGGCAGCATGACGAGTCTGGCCGAAAAGAGCACGCTATTTATTACCTTAGCAAAAAGTTTACCGACTGTGAGACCCGATACTCACTGCTTGAGAAAACTTGCTGCGCTTTGGTATGGGCTGCTCGCCGGCTGAGACAGTATATGTTGACTCACACTACTTTGTTGATCTCAAAAATGGATCCAATAAAGTACATATTCGAAAAGCCTGCTCTGTCTGGAAGAATAGCAAGATGGCAGATGATCTTGACGGAATACGACATCCAGTACACGACTCAAAAAGCAATCAATGGAAGTGTATTGGCAGACCATTTGGCACACCAGGCAGTAGACGACTACCAGTCAATGAACTTTGAATTTCCTGACGAGAACATCATGGTAGTGACTGATTGTGAAGTACCTGGACCGGATGAAGGACCTGAGGAAGGATCCCGATGGTCCATGCACTTTGACGGAGCCTCCAACGCTTTGGGTAATGGTATCGGCGCTGTGATCATATCCCCCAAAGGCACTCATACTCCACTTACTACCCGGCTATGTTTCAACTGCACCAACAACATGGCGGAGTATGAGGCGTGTATCATGGGTCTTCAAGCTGCAATTGACTTAAGGATCAAGTTTCTGAGTGTCTTCGGAGATTCCGCTCTCGTAATCAATCAGATCAAAGGCGAGTGGGATACGAAACACCCAAACCTTATTCCTTACAAAGAGTGTGTGTTGACATTGATCCCCCATTTCACAGAGATAACTTTTGAACACTTCCCGAGAGAGGAGAATCAGTTGGCGGACGCGCTGGCTACAATGTCTTCTATGTTCCAAGTCAAGTGGGATAACGAAGCTCCCCGGATCATCATCTGGAAATTGGACGAACCCGCATATTGTTGTGATCTTGAGGTTGAAGAGGTAACTGAAAAACCTTGGTATCATGAGGTGAAGAGGTACCTGGAAGCTCAAGAATACCCCGAGGGGGCATCTGTCAATGACAAGAAGTTTCTGAGAAGGTTCGCTGCAAAGTTCTTCCTCAGCAATGGCATTCTATACAAGCGAAACCATGATTCAACCTTACTGCGTTGTGTGGATAAGACTGAAGCAGAAAGGATCATGGCAGAGCTGCATGAAGGTACCTTCGGAACGCATTCCAGTGGACACACCATGGCAAAGAAAATCCTTCGGGCAGGATATTTCTGGTCCACAATGGAAGCCGATTGTTACCAACATTCCCGGACATGTCATAAGTGCCAGATTTATGCAGATAAGGTGCATGTTCCTCCAGTTCCTCTGAATGTCTTGACTGCACCTTGGCCTTTTGCAATGTGGGGCATTGATATGATCGGCGAGATCAAACCTACGGCATCCAACGGGAATCGCTTCATCCTGGTGGCAATCGATTACTTTACAAAGTGGGTTGAAGCAGCTTCCTATGCTACCGTAACCAAGAACGTCGTGGCACGGTTCATTCGGCATAACCCGATCTGTCGATACGGCGTCCCGGAAAGGATCATTACGGACAATGGTACCAATCTTAATAACAAGATGATCACTGAGATCTGCGAACAATTCAAAATACAGCACAACAACTCTTCTCCCTACCGGCCGAAGATGAACGGGGCTGTCGAAGCAGCAAATAAGAATATCAAGAAGATTGTGCAGAAGATGACAGTGACCTATAAATATTGGCACGAGATGTTACCGTTTGCTCTTCATGGGTACCGTACCTCAGCAAGAACGTCAACAGGGGCAACACCCTTTTCCTTGGTCTACGGCATGGAGGCAGTCTTGCCGATTGAAGTCCAGATACCCTCTCTCCAGATAATGAAGGATGCAGGCTTGAGCGAAGATGACTGGATCCAGACTCGACTTGATCAGTTAAACCTAATTGACGAAAAGAGACTCACTGCTATTTGTCATGGTCAAACGTATCAAAAACGGATGATCAGGGCATTTAAAAAGAAAGTCAGACCACAAGAATATCAAGTTGGGGACCTGGTAATCAAACGCATCATTCTTCCTCAAAGTGATCCCAGGGGCAAATGGACTCCTACGTATGAAGGGTCATTTGTGGTTAAACATATCTTCTCAGGAGGAGCTATGATTCTAACCACCATGGATGGTGACGACCTTCCTCACCCCACTAATGCAGACATAGTAAAAAGATACTACGCATGAATAAAAGACCCGCTAGGTTGACACACCTAGGCAAAAATAAGGGCTTCCCGGCGAACCAAAAGGGTTCGGGAAAAAATAAGGGATGAAAAATGGAAAAAAATCTGTACACCCGGCAAGTCGAAAATCTGAAAAGGCGGCTTGGGCAAAAATGGGTATCCCGGTGGGCTGAAAACCCGAAAGGGCGGTCCAGGCAAAAGTTAGGGATTAAAGCGTAATACTATGTCTCATTGAATCACCTTGCATCCAGAATCCGGTATCAAACATCAGGTTCAGACGGCATCGATCGATCAAATTCATCTTCAACTAAGCAGCCAAGTGATGAGACGCCCGAGGATATAAAGGCGATAGCAGAGTTGGAACCCAGTGGGATTATTCTTTTCACATAGCTGTTTTGTTTTCCTTTTTCACAAAATTGCACAAACTCTGTTGTTCGGCGGCGTTCTCTTACTAGGACGTCAGCCTCGTGTATATAAACGCCTATTTACAGGAAAATTCCAAAATCAATACAAATTCACTTTTCAGATAAATTGCCAATTATTTTTTCCTTTTTCTGTTTTGTTTTGCAAAGAACGTCCAATGTTCATTTCTGATATATGCATTTGACACTAATTGCTAACTCATAAATATTTGAATACGAAACAAAGGATTAATTACAGGTGACATCAGAAACAGGGGCAATAATGAGTTGTCTAAGCAATCTAATTGCTCTGTCCACCAAGGTACCAAGGCAAGTTCGACTGAAGAATGTAACCCAGATACCTTCACTCCCCGCCGAGTAAGATGAGACTCAACAATACTCTCCCAAGCAGTTGGTCTCCAATCAGCCTTAAAAAGGCACAGTACCTCCAGCAAGTTAGCAACACTCTCCCCGAGCAGAGTTAGTCTACTGTCAGCCTCAAGGAAGTTGGGTATCCCCAGAAGATCTCAATATTCCCCAACGGAGTATATAGATGTTCCTAAGCAAGCATCCCCGGCAGTCTTAATATAAGATTGTTCCTCGGCGGAATACCAGACACCCCAGTGGAGCCATTCCCCAGTACAGTTCAAAAGTTTCCCCAGGAAAGTTGAATCAATATCCCCAGTAGATTCTGGAAGCTTATCCCCAGTAGATTCTGGAAGCTATCCCCAGTAGATTCTGGAAGCTTATCACCTGCAGAGTACATACGTCTCTCCCCGACCATATTCAAAGGTTATTCCCCACCAGAGCTTATAATTGGGTTATTCTCAGCTATTTACAACGGAAAGATCGTCCTCGGTGAAGTTCTTCCTATCCCCAGCGGAGTTCATCAAATTCCCCAACATAACTCATCAATGGTATCCCCAGCGGAGTTATCATCAAATCTCAGCAAAGTATTCCCCACAGAGTAATTCCCCGCAGAGTAATCTCTCCAACAAGTTTATTCCCCAACGGAGTCATCTTCTCCTACCGGTTCATTCTTGCAACCATCTTCAATCATCATCCCCAGCGGAAACGAAGAACTCTACTCTTCAACATCAGCCCAGGATTTAATGAATTTCCCGACATTCGTCAAGGATTTATTTTCCTAGAAGAAAATACATTCATCACATTATCATACACCATGACGCATGCATATACGCATCATAACACACTATCTCATTTATTTTGAGAATATCATGACACCATGCATTTCATACATCATGACATCGCATACAACTAATGTTTCGCCTTTTCAGGAAAAAGGTCAATACAAAGATGATTACTATCAACTGTCGCAATTCCAGATTCGGTACCTGTATCTAGCCAGGGCATATCTGTGAGCGATCACTTATGGATTCGATACCTGTATCTAGCCAGGGCATATCTGCATGAAAAATTCCGGACTCGATTCCTGTATCCAGCCAGGGCACGTCTGAAGAGTTTGAAGATTCGATTCCTGTATCCAGCCAGGGCATATCTGTTGACGACTATTTCTGGACTCGATTCCTGTATCCAGCCAGGGCACGTCTGAAGAGTTCGAAGAATCGATTCCTGTATCCAGCCAAGGCATATCTGTTGACGACTATTTCTGGACTCGATTCCTGTATCTAGCCAGGGCACGTCTGAAGAGTTCGAAGAATCGATTCCTGTATCCAGCCAGGGCATATCTGTAGACGACCAATTCCAGATTCGATTCCTGTATCTAGCCAGGGCATATCTGTGAGCGACTATTTCCAGATTCGATTCCTGTATCCAGCCAGGGCACGTCTGAAGAGTTTGAAGATTCGATTCCCGTATCCAGCCAGGGCATATCTGTTGACGACTATTTCCAGATTCGATTCCTGTATCCAGCCAGGGCACGTCTGAAGAGTTTGAAGATTCGATTCCTGTATCCAGCCAGAGCATATCTGTTGACGACTATTTCCAGATTCAATTCCTGTATCCAGCCAGGGCACGTCTGAAGAGTTTGAAGATTCGATTCCTGTATCCAGCCAGGGCATATCTGTTGACGACTAATTCCAGATTCGATTCCTGTATCCAGCCAGGGCACGTCTGAAGAGTTTGAAGATTCGATTCCTGTATCCAGCCAGGGTATATCTGTTGACGACTATTTCCAGATTCGATTCCTGTATCCAGCCAGGGCATATCTATTGACGACTAACTTCGGATTCGATTCCTGTATCTATCCAGGGCACATCTGTGAGTAACTGATTGTAGACTCGATACCTGCATCCAGCCAGGGCATGTCTGCATGAAGAGTTTAGAGATTTGATACCTGTATCCAGCCAGGGCATATCTACATAAAGAGTTTGAAGATCAACCCCTGTAACAGGCCAGGTAATTATCTTTCTTTCTCAGGTACGCAAGTTCTCGCTAAGGAATCTCTTACGCGATCGACACCTAGATGGCATCTATAAGCCCATCCACATACCAACAGTCTCCAAATGGCATCTATAAGCCCATTCCCGACAAGGTTCTGTCACATTTCCAAATGGCATCTATAAGCCCATCCTCCTATCCATCATCTCTCCAAATGGCATATGTAAGCCCATTCCCTACATCACACTGTTGATATTCTACTATGTGAGTGCAAATTTCTGGGCACTCTAGTGTTCAATCATCTTCCACCTTCGGATCACGAAAGGCACGCAAGCCAATCTACATCCTCAGGTCTAAGAAGATTGAACAGGGGCAACTGTTGTACCCCAAAATTTTCCCTCCCATATTCTTCAAGATTTTGCAAGATCAAGCTTCAAATCTCTCAAGGGTTGCACAGCCCAATTGTTTCCTAACACAGTCAAAATTAGGGTTTTGGTTCTTGCAAAGAAATTGAGGTTTTCAAGAGTCCAATCAAGTCCCATATGCCTATATACATTGTCAAACATCCATATATCAAGTTTCAAGACTCACAGCATCAAGTTGCACAATCAAAAGCCCTAAATGCTTCAAAGTCAACTGCAGGGGTAAAATGGTCATTTGACAGTCAAAAGTCAAAAAATTTGGTCAACATCTTATTTTTAAGCCACAATCATCATTTGATCAATTCTTGGTCATGATTCTTCAAGCATGGCTCAGAAATCATCAAGATGCAAAAAGTTTCTATTTTTGGACAATTGAAAAGTCAACTGCAAATTGACTAAGGCATAACTTTTTCATGGTTCATCAGAAAAATCCCATCCAAAGCTCATTTTGAATGGGATGACATTTCCTACAACTCATCTTCACACTCCAAGTCCAAGAAATTCTCTCACAAAAAGTTATCAATTTCAACATTATAGGTCATTTTCAAAAGTCAACAAAAAGGCACTTTAAGTCAAAGACCATAACTTGATATTGGTAAGTCAAAATGACATGGGACCAAAGGCATTGGTTAGAGGACTTCAAGACCTTTCCAAAATGTCCAAGAACATGTTCATAGCTTCAAAATTGAGCAAGATATGCATTGGAGAAGTTGGGAAATTTTTGGGAACTTTCAAAAGTCAACTTTGCCTAAAACACTTCATTTTTGCTAATGGGCCTCAAATTCTTTCTTGAAACTTTACCCAAAGCCTATGCACGACCCATTGAACTTAAAATGATTTATTTTATTATTTTTAATTAATTAATTGAATTTATATTAATATTAATTCATTTAATTGGTTTTAATTATAGGAAAATTAAAAATATATGGTTTTTGGATCTTTTGTGAAGCAAATCAGATTAGGGCAAGCTGGCAAACTCGTTTCTCAATCATCAAGGCAAAATATCCATGATTGGCAAGGTTTCATGAAAGAAAAGATTGAAAAAAGATTTGATTGCCAATCACATATGCAAACTTGAATGCAATGGATTGTTGGGCTTAATTTTAACCTAATTCTCTTCACATACATATGCTGAAGCAAACCCTATGCTTGGACACGTGAAAGCTGCCATAGAACTCCAGAACCAAATTTCAAAAAAACCAAGAAAAGTGTGAAACTGATTTCTTATTTGCAGCGCAATTCAAAGCTTCTTTTTTATTCAAACATATTGCCTGAGTCTCCAGGAAGCCATTGCCATCAAAAACCAGTCCTAACACGCGAAGAATCAAAGAACACGAGTCCCACGGTTTGGATATATTTCCAAAATTGCATAACATGATTCATGTGTTTTTAATCTATTTTCTTGTTTGATTTATGTTAATAGGGACCTTCTGAAGCGATTGGTATAATCCAATTGAGTTATAGCCTTCTGAATCAAAATCCACCATGAACGAAACCTAGGGTTTTTGAAGCTCTCAATTAGGGCTTTATGCATAAGGAAAAATTGGACCACATCATGACTATGGTTGAATTCGTCAAGGCCAGACAAATTCAACCAGATCCTCGCGCTCAATTTATGTGATATGTGCTGCTAATCGCTATTATTGGGACTTGTAGTTAGTGGGGGTTTAAAACCCCCGCTATCTTGTTCATGTTTGTAGGAAAAATGAAGAAGACAACAGACGTGGAAGCATGCTAGTGGATCATTCAAACCATGGCGCGTTTTTTTAATGTCCCAGCATAATTGTTGCTTTTCACATATTATTTTCGTTGGTTATTATTATTACAAATACAGCGCGATGGTTGAGTGGCTAGTGACGTGTTTGTTCACCACTGGGACCTGGGTTTGATTCCCAGGTCCCCCATATAATTCTTGGTATTTTTTCATAACGTTATCTCATGCAGCGCCTCATCCAACGTTCCACCATAAGCCTCACGCGTTAGCTTGCCAAATAGCCTTGATGAACAATCTGAAGGCCAAGAGATGGAGTCCATGGTGTGCTCCAGTCAAACAGCATGCACGTGATTCCTGAAAGTCAACCAGGCTTGGTCTTCTTGGGCCAGAATTGCTCAAAACAAACCTCCACATGGGCCATCACACCCCCTTTGGTTTGCCTTTTTAATTTATTTTCTTTTCTTTTTAATTTCTTTTAAGTGTTTTAATTATTATTATTATTTCACAACAAAATTAATTTTTTTCCTAATAAAAATCAGAAAATCAAAATTGTAAATATATTTTAATTATTTATTAATTTCACCATTAACCTATTTTTGTAAATAAATATTGACAATTAACTTAGCTTAATTTAGGTTTAAATTTTAATCCTTTTTCCTAATAAATAAAAATTGCATAGAATTAGGTTTTGACTTTTTTTTAATCATTTTCTTATAATCATCATTATTATTATTTATTTATTATTATTTTTGTAAATAATATGAAAATTAATTAATTAGCTTAAATTAGGTTAAACTTTAACATTTTCTTAATAATTAAAATAAACTTAGAACTAGGGTTTTCTTTTGATTTTAATTTCTTTATTTTCATTAAATACAAAAACACAAAAAAAAATATCTTTCTTTAATTAATTTAATGATTAGGTTTAATTTTAATTTAATTTCAAGCAAAGGACAAAAAACTCTTAATTTCTCAAAAGGGTCCAAAACCCTCGGACGTCTTGATTTTAATTCTTTCGCACGTTATTTTTTATATTTTGATTATTATGTAACTGTTTCCGGAATGTAATAGTAATTAGGTTTATTACTTTTTTACTTTCCGCATCTTTATCAAAAACGGGTCTTTGTTTTTTGGCGATGTATAGACCCGCGCCTTGTAATAGCGTAGCTTTTACCTTTCCGTATTTTATTTTCCGCACTCCTAACTACTAAATTGCACGAAAGAATGTATGATAATTAAAAAAAACAACTCGTAGCTCACAATTGCATGATCCAAGATAAATGTTAACATGAAAACAACACACAATGCACATGCCACTTCTAAGGTACGCCTCACTCGTTGCCTCGAAAGTGGTCGTCAAGTACAAGGTGTTTTAGCGGTCGCCCTTATGTCTAAGATCCAGTTGCCTCGAAATGGTTGCCTTAGATTAAAAAGGATCTAGGAAATTAGGGTTACTTCTAAGGTGTCCTACTATTGCTTCGGTGAACACACTGTCCCTACAGTCGAATTGACCCGAACACCTCCAACGGTGGTGCTACCTACCTCTCAATGGTGGGATGGCACTACCTTAAGGACTCTTACACAGCCTAATTCCTTAGGGTAGGTAGATGACTCATGGGTACTTGCTCTCTAAAAAACAAACAAAACAATCTTTTCACACAGACACTTTCAAAAGTTTTCAAAACAAATTTTTCAAACACTCTTGAGGACAGATACAAGAGTCACTTAGAAATCTTTCAAACGAAACTTTTTTTCAAAACCCACACACACTTGAAAAGCAAACAAATTTTGAAAACATAAGAGCAAGTACCTAAGAGCCCGTGGATAACCACGGATAGAAAGGGTGCTAACACCTTCCCTTTCTATAAATCTACCTCCCGAACCTAGAAACATTCTCAAAGAAGGAATTTTGCTGTGCTTTTGTCCTTTCCTTGTTGGAGAAAATAAAAGACGGTGGCGACTCTTGCTTACCGCGACATTTTGCGAACCAGCTTTAAACAGTCAGTTCTATTTCCATCGATCACAGTCAGCCATATCTGGGTCGCATCTGAATTATCTCTAGAAGGATTCTGGAATAAGTATCAGAATGTCAGCCATATCTGGGTCGCATCCTTCTTGCCCTAGGCCAACCAGTGCCGCCTCTTCTTCCTCCCCTCCAAGATCAATCAGGCGATGGCGATAAGGTTTGGTTTCTTGATTTTATGTTTTACGCATTTCTGTTTAATCTTGGTAAAAACTGATTCTTTGTTATGTTATCAATATTGGTATGAGGTACGAAAGAAAAGGAAGAGAGAAGTAAACCTTTGGAGAGGAGAAGAGGAGGACGGTGGCGCTTCGGATGACCAAGGGCGAAGGGAAACGGGATGATGCGCGCTTTGCTTGGAAACCCTGGTATTTGGTATTTTTGTTTCACTTCTTTAGGTTTAATGATGATTCCTGAAAACCTCTTTGTCTTCTTCTATCTGCTTGGCTCCATATGATTTCATTCTTTTTCTCTTCTTCTGTTAGCCTTGCTTCTGTTGCCAACTTGTATGCTTGATACGCTTACGTATGCTTCTGTGTGTGGTTGACTTGAAATGCTCTGATGATGATGTCGTTAGCCCAGTGATGAGGAAACTCTGAGGGCTTGTGTTTCCTGAGTATGCTTGATTTTTCTCTTCCTCTCGTTGGCTTACTGAGATGCTTCGATGGTTTTATTGCCCAGTGATGAATCACAATTCTGAGGGCTTGGAGTTTGATGCTGGAGGGTTTGGTGTTTAAAGGCTTTTTGACTTTGTTGGTTAATGCTTAGGCTTGACCGTTTGATGTTTAGTTGGTTATGGACCTTTTTTCTGGTTCATGATCTTACTGGTTTTGGCCGTTTAAGGGTTGTTTGCAGTTTACAGGTTATGGCCTTGTGTGTGCTAAGTTTGTATTTTTGGTTATGTCTTGGTTGAAGCAGTTTGAAAGGCTTTTATTGCAGGTAAGGCTTTGGCCGGTTATCTCTTGTTAAGCTCGGGCTTCAGGCTTATGTTATGTTTATGCAGTATGTTTGAAAGCTTTGAGCACACAGGTTTAGAGCTGGATGCCCGTCTTCTGGTTACAGGCCTTGGCTTGGTGTTTTAAAAGTCCTTTGAAAGAGTTTGTGGTATTATGTTTTTTGTAATATCTCTGCCCCTTTTTTACTGTGTTAGCAGTTTGTTTTATATCTTTTGTCCTCATGCCTAAACCTGCTGTAAGCCTTCTTTCTTTTCCTCTTCTCTCTCTCTCTCTCTCTTGATTTAAGCATTTTAATATTGCTTATCATGTACTTTAGCTGAAAAGGTGACTGGTGGAAAATGATGAAAATGGATCTTGCTTGCTTGCAATACATGTTTACTCTGCATACTCTTATCTCTTTTTCCATATATCCTGCTTCTTTGTGACAGCATTTGTACTTTGGTATCTTTCCATATCCTTGGACAGCTTTTTGGATAGTTTGAATGTGAACTCAGTTTGGACTTTGTTGGCCTAGTTCAGTTTGCCTTTTATCCTTGGTTTAGAACTTTTGGAATTATGCAGTATGTAATTTTTGTGCATTTTCAAATTTAAATTGCAAGACATTCCATCCCTCTTTATGAACCGGGAGAAATCCCGTGATTTGCAGAGAGGGTAAACTGATTCCGGCCAGTCGCCTTTAATGATGAATTCTTTTTTATCTGTCTGTCTTTTTTTTAATTTATCTGCTTTGACTTTTCTTTCTTTTCTTTGTTTTGCAGATAAAATCAAATGAAGCAGAGGGAGCAATGGATGAAAATGAAGACTTGGGAATTAGGATAGTTTTATTCCAAATTTAATCATTTGTAAACATTTATTATTATGAATACTTTGTAAATAAATATTGTATTCAAACAACAATTGTAACGAATAATTAAAAGATGAATAAAATCCATTTTTTATCAGTTAATTCCTTTTCTTTTCTTTTTTCAATTATTTATTTTATTATTTATAATTCTTAAATTATAATAAATGGAAATAAATTCCAATTATCTTAACTTAGAATAAATAAACAATTAAATAAACATTATGGTTTTAGCATCTATCAATTAATAAACCTGGCGCTTCAAAATCCAAAGCAATGCACCGTCAATCACAACAACTGCCCAAATGTCTTTTCTCTTAATGATTCAATCAAACACTGCAAGCTCCCAGTCAGAAACCTCAGTCCATATTCCAGAGTGAAAAGCACTGTAGACTTAATTCCTTCTGCGCGCACAAAAACCCTAATTCTTGATTAAATGTCAAAGAAGCGTCCGCCTGATCAAAACCTGAGCCAAAATCAACCAAACCCTAAACAAACTGTGTGAACTGTTCCAGAGCCATGAAAACCCTAATTTTGTCTGACTGACGAGAAAAGTCTATTTGACCGATTCTTGAACCAGTCTGAAAAATCAGGAAAAGCTCGAAGCTGTGATTTCTTGTGGAAAAATACGAGGGCAAATTTTGGGGTACAACAGTTGCCCCTGTTAAATCTTCTTGAACCTGAAGAGTTAGATTGGCAAGTTTGCCTTTCGCGACTCGAGGGTAAAAGGAGATTGGACACTAGAGTGCCCAGAAAATTTGCACTTGGTGATGTGATGGTAGAGGGAATGGGCTTACATATGCCATTTGGTGATGGGCTTAAAGATGCCATCTGGTGACTACTGGTAGGAGGATGGGCTTATAGATGCCATCTGGAAATGGGCTTAAAGATGCCATTTGGAAACTGCTGGAGGAGGATGGGCTTATAGATGCCATCTGAAGGTGATTGTTGAACTGTATGTCACTGGTGAGTGGACGAGTATCAGAAAGGTATCCATGTTTTGGAACATCTCTGAACTGGGGGTCTGAACAAGCAATAGATTGACATCCATGTTTGGAGAATCCGTAAACTGTTTTCAGGAGTTGAGATTAAATAAGCAATAGATTAACATCCGTTGTTGGGAAGAATCCGTAAACTGTTTTCAAAAGTTGAGTCTGAACAAGCGATAGATTAACATCCGTTGTTGGGAAGAATCTGTAAACTGTTTTCAGAGTTCGAAGAATCTGAACAAGCGATAGGTTAACATCCGTTACTGGAGAACCCGCGAACTGTTTTCAGAAGTCTTGAAGTTGAATAAGGAACCAGTGTAGGGTTTCCTGATGATGAGTCCGTGTAAAACTGCATCTGAATGAATCTGGAATAAGTATCAGAATGTCGCCGTGTCTGGGTCACATCTGAACTATCTCTGGGTGAATCTGGAATAAGTATCAGAATTTCGCCGTGTCTGGGTCACATCTGAACTATTTCTGGATGAATCTAGGAAGATGATGATTTTCATCTGTCGACTGGTCTTACCTGAAAAGTTAAAGAGTTAGTTGTATGCAATGTCATGATGCATGATGCAATGTATGTTATATCAATGTTTACGATATGAATGTGATGAATGCGCATGTAAGCTGATGAGCTATCTTGCTGAGGATAGATAAATCCTAGATGACTGGGGACAGAAGAATCTTGACTGCTGTCGGGGAAAATAATTCCTTGGCTGTTGTTGGGGAAGGCAAGAATCTTTGATCATAAGAAGTCCCGGGACCACTGTCGGGGAATCCGGAGCTTGGGTTGTATGCCAATCTACTGGGGAATTCCTGTCTTGAGGAGATCTTCACTGGAGAATATTCGAATATTCCGTGAGGAGCTGAAAATGAGAGTTTTCACTCTGCTTGGGGATTTTGAAACTTGACTCTGAGGGGAATTAGATTCTGGAAGTCTTTGACTGGGGATTGCAAGAATCTTCTGATTACTGCAGGTGTTGGTCTGGAATAAGTTACTGAATGTCGCCATCTCTGGGTCACATCTTGAACTATATCTGGAAGTAAATCTAAATGAGTTATAGAATGTCGCCAAATCTGGGTCACATCTTGAACTATATCTGGAAGCAAGTCTGAATGAGTTATAGAATGTCGCCAAATCTGGGTCACATCTTGAACTATATCTGGAAGTAAATCTGAATGAGTTATAGAATGTCTCCAAATCTGGGTCACATCTTGAACTATATCTGGAAGCAAATCTGAATGAGTTATAGAATGTCGCCAAATATGGGTCACATCTTGAACTATATCTGGAAGCAAATCTGAATAAGTTATAGAATGTCGCCAAATCTGGGTCACATCTGAAACTATTTCTAGATCTTGATTTTGTTGAGGGTCAGAAATTAGGAGTTTTAATTGCCCGTTATTCTGTTGGTGGTTGTAATTTCCAGCAGGTGATGAAGGAAAACTTCGGACACTTTTGACATTCGAATGCCCCAAGCGATGATGAAGGAGTCTTGAATCAGATCACCCTGTGAATTGAGAGATTTCTTGAAATCTTGACTGGACTGCCCCAGGTTAACTGAACTTTGAAAGATCTGTTGAAACCTTGACTGGACTGCCCCAGGTTAATCGGATGGTGACATGTCATGCCCCTTGTTGATAGGAGACTTGCAATGGAAGTGTCGTCCTTTTGAAGTGATTTTGCTCACTGAGAGAGTTTTCGCTCCTCCGAACATTCGCTGTATGAATTTCTTCGCTGTCAAACAAATAGCCAAATGCAAACAGTGATATTCAAGCAATGCAAAGTTTATGTTTGTCTCGAAGTTTTGAAAAATGCGTTTTTTAGCAGTAAACTTTTTATAAGACAAGTCAACACAAGATTTTAGAGCAAAGCCTTACAGGAGTCAGGATACCTTTTGTAACAGTACGCTTTCGAACTAACCCATGCTTCAATTAGGACTTTTAAAGGGTTGTAACGTGGCCTGGTTCACGGTTTAAGAAACAAAGGATAAAGGCTCAAAGTGTATTTGTACCCACCCGCTCTTCGTGATGTTCTTCAACCCTAAGCTCAGTTAATTATGCGTCGCACTCTGTTTTGAGTTTGGAACGACCTTTTGGGTGATGGTTCACCAGATGAATTTGGGAGACAGTCATCATCTCCTTTTTCTTTTTTGCAACATTTTTCATGTTGTTGAGGATTTGTAATGACCTCTCTATTTTGATTTTGATTTGTTATCCCTAACTTTTTCCTGACTGTTCCCGTTTTTGAGATTATAGTCAGCGGGATGCCCCAGCTTTCTTAAGCCTCCTTTACAGGTTTTGGCTCAGTGGGCTTTTTCTTTTTTGAGAGATAATGACTGTCTATATGATAGAGAACCGTCACTGTCTTTTGATTCCAAGGGAATTCTTTTCTTTTTCGTCGTTCATTGTATTACGAACTGAGAGTTTGCGACTTCAATGCGCATTTTCTTTTGAATTAACTGATATACTACCCTGCCCCAGGTTTATATCAAAGGTTTCGATTGTTTAGAACATAAAACTCCTACTTCTTTGGCTCGAAGGGGTTGACTAGGGATTAACTTCCTTATAACTCCAGTGTTTGGGAATTGAAAGAAATGCCTGTACATCATCAGCAAGGTCTGTTCAAAAGCATACTGTATGAGATTGTGGTATTGTTTCGTCATCCTCCCTCTAAAGGCTTGCAGCTTTTTATCAAGAGTCAAATATCATAAAGAAAGCATAAGAGTAGTGAAAACGAATGGATGAATTCAAGACAAACATATGCAATGCATTAATGAAACAAAGTTTAACATTAAAAGATAATTGTTTGAATGACAAAAGATTACAACTTTGAAAATTCAAAATGAAACAAACACAATCTCAATGAGCTGGCATAGGAGCAGTGATCATGCTGGAGTCTCTGGAAGGTCAAACTCGATCTCCTTGGCATTAATCATGTCTTGGATCTTGTTCTTCAGAGGCCAGCAGTTGTTGGTGTCATGCCCCGGGCTATCAGAGTGGTATGCACACCTTTCATTGGGATGATAAGTAGGAGCAGAAGTATTTGGGTTCCGAAGAGGAGCCCTCAATGTAATCAGATCCCTCTTCAACAAGTGTTGCAGTGCTTGAGATAGTGGCATGTTGATGTTGGTGAACTTCCTCTTAGGTGCGACTTCCTTACGCTGATGCCCCTGTCTTTGTTGAGTAGGCGTAGGCTTAGAGATCAAGATTGCCCCCACGTGTTGGTCATGACGACCCTTTTGACTGCTTGCGGAATTGAACTCCTTCTTTCTGTTGTAGGGAATTATCTGAGTATCCGAAGAGGTAGTTCCTTGGATCTTTCCACTTTTGATGCCCGCTTCGACCCTCTCGCCAGTCAGTATTAGCTCGGTGAACCCGGCTGAGGAGCTTCCAATTAAGTGATTAAAGAAAGGCCCTGTCAAAGTCCCCATGAAGATGTCAATCAGCTCTCTGTCAGTTAAAGGGGGTTGCACCCTACCCGCCAGGTCTCTCCACTTTTGGGCATATCCCTTGAAGCTCTCGTCGGAACCCATGGTCATGTTCTGCAACTGCACACGAGTTGGTGCAAGATCAGCATTGTACTGATACTGCTCATAGAAAGCAAAAGCTAAGTCCTTCCAGGTGTGGATGCGAGCACTCTCCAATTGATAGAACCACTCGAGTTGAGCTCCTACTAGACTTTCTTGGAAGAAATGGATCCAAAGCCCCGTATCAGCTGTGTATGGTTGAATCTTGCGGACATAAGACTTTAGATGCATCTTAGGGAAAGAAACTCCGTCGTACAGAGTAAAGGAAGGGACTTTAAACTTTGGAGGGATGACCAATCCAGGAACCAGACCCATGTCTCCTAGATCCAAGCCAGGTATTTGTTGGATCTCCATAGCATTGAGGCGATCCTCCAACTCTTTGTACTTGTCATCAGCGGGAGGATATTGTTCCTCGGAGTAGTCAGCTTCAGCTTCATCAATCTCCACATTGTGGTCTTCTTCAAGACTATCCCCCATATTGGATGGAATTGGAAGATCTTGGGCTTTAGGTCTTCTTCTCAAGTTCAGGATGTTGGCTGCCTTCTTGAACTTCTTCTTCTTGTCTTTGAGAAGAAGAGTTGTCAGATCCTCTTGCCCTTTACCCATAGCCAGCAGCATTTGTTGGAATTGAGCATTTTGAGCTTGGAGATCTTTCACCGTTTGTTCCATATCCATCTTACTGAAATAAACAGTAGGAAGAATAAGGAAACCTGAAAAGGAGATACCTGCTATGCAATGATATGTATGATATATATGCAGTGTTTTCAAGGATCTCTTGGGGTAAACACGAGAATGTTAGAGGTTGAACTTCGATCTTTGTTCGGAGAACTTTGCATTGGTGGATGTCTTTCCACGAGAATCAAGCTCACCATGTCGAGTGGGTCATAGCCACTGATTCAAATTGTTGTACTTGATCTTTGATTGGAGAATTATGCACTGGTGGATGTCTTTCCACTAGAATCAAGCTCACCATGTCAAGTGGGTCATAGCCACTGATTCAAGTTGTTGTACTTGATCTTTGATTGGAAAACGGTGCACTGGTGGATGTCTTTCCACTAGAATCAAGCTCACCATGTCAAGTGGGTCATAGCCACTGATTCAAGTTGTTGTACTTGATCTTTGATTGGCATTTTTTTAGAGGAGAAACCTCTTGCCCCTTGGTAGACGTCTGGTTCAACGGAACCCTGCATCAAAAGAACCCTCGAGATCCTTGAAAAGGTTAGTGAAAAATGCTATGGTATGATGTTATGATATTATGTACATGTATGCAAAAAGCAAGTGAGTGTATATACAGGTAATCATATTCATACAAAGCAAACAAGTCCTTAGGTTTAGGCTTGCATGGGGTTGCAGGTAAGTACCCTCTTGAAGTTAGTTGGCTCATCCTGTCCTAGAAATAGAAACCGGGTTCTAAAGAGCTCAATATCATTGGATTGTTTTCTGTGTTCATTGTTTCGGTTTAGCCACTTAACTGGCGACCAAAATATTCCAAGAAAACAACCCTCAATGAGTGTAGCATCGAGTATCTACCAACTTCGGACTACACCAAAGTCGGTCATCTCACTACCCCTAAAAAGGATAGGATGGTCAATTAAGGTTCTAAGAGTTCGTTAGTGCTTTACGACATCACCTAGCGGCCCCGTACTCTCCTTGATTGAACTCAAGGGTTACTGGTACTCACAAATATGTCACACTAACATAGCTTACTGCTTCAACCATGTCGGTATACCCCGCACAGTTCCCTCACAGTTTTATTGCTATTTACCTAAGAAAGTGCCCCCAAATCCGGGTGTAGGATTTACAACAAACCCAAACAAGGACCCAAAAGATAAATCAATCAAGGCAATCAAAGCAAGAATGTAAAGGTGATCTAAACCCTAAGGTAACCCCACTTTTAAATTATCCCCAGCAGAGTCGCCAGTTCTGTGATACGGTGGGAGAACTGACTTGGATTTTGCGTTTGTATTCGCACTTGTTCGGTTTAGTAAGAGTCGCCACCTACTTTTTATTTTATCCTAAAGGAAAGGTTAAAAAGCACAGGAAAAACCTTTTGAGATGTTTCGTGGGTTCGGGGGGTAGATTATGAAAAGGGAAGGTATTAGCACCCTTTTCATCCATGGTTATCCATGGGCTCTTAGTTACTTGGTTTTAGATCACTTGCCTTTGATTTTTGATTGCTTGAAAATGGTGTGTGTATTTGTGTTTTGAAAATGTTTTTGAAATAGACGCCTTTGTTTCGGCCATCGTTGTAATGACTCGTGTTTGAGTATATACGAAGGTGTGTATCTTTTCGAAAATATGTTTCAAATGTTTTTGTTTTGAAAGTGTTGTGGAGTGTGATTTAAAAAGTAGGCAAGTGTTTTTGCAAGTTTGATCAAGTAACTAAGAGTTTGTCTGCCCCTATTGTACTCAAAGGTTTTTCTCATGTTTTAACCCCTTTTAACAATTTTGTTCCCCCATTGTATTTGGTGGACAATCTTGCATTTTAGGATGTTTAACGGGACAGGCGCAGGTCATCGTATGGACCATGAATGCATTAATGCCAAGTGTCTTTGGCAATTTTTCTTGAAGGGACTTGATCATTTTGATAGGCAACTTTCGAAAGCGTCATCGAGGGACTTATGATCATTTGAATTGTTTTGCCAAAGAAACTCGACGTGCAAGCATGGCCCATTTTGGAAGGCAACATGTGAGATTACCCTAGGGGGTGCAAGTGTGATTGTGTATTGATTTCATGTATTTGTCTTGTATTAGGTTATCTAGCGTTTGATTTTATGTACATACAAACCCTAGGTCTAACCATGGTATATTTGAAAGCGATAAATTGCGGGAATTTAAAGTCTACGCTATTACAAAATAGTATCCGAGAGTGGGGGTACAATTAGTTACAAATGGGGGATGAGACTTATAGGAGGATAGTGCCCAATAATTACAACCAAATCGAATTGCGATCAAATGTAATATGTAATCAAATGTACAGAAATGTATAAGAATAAAGAAAATGTGAATGTGTCAATGTATGTGTGTATTGTAAGTGTGTAAGTGTATGATTATTTACAAGTGAGATTAACTTAATGGAAAAAAATTAAGTATTTGATTTAATTAATTTTTGTATTCCTATATTTTTGTTTAATATGTACAAATTATTTATCTTAAGAAAAAGAAAAGTATTATGTATTGATGTACAAGAATAAAATATTTTAAGAAAAGAAAATATTCAAATTCTATATATTAATGTCTTATATTAAAGAAAAGTATTTCTTGTGTATTTACAAATTAATGTATTTTAATTAATCTTTTTATGTACAAAGTTTTAACTAAAACAAAAAAAATAAGAAATGTTTTAAGAAAAGATTAATGTTTTTGGGTATTTATGTTAGTATTTGTTTATGTACAAAAAGAAAGATATTTAAACCTAATGAAACCTAATGCCTATATATTTTGAATATAATAAAAAGGTATGGTTAAAAATAAAATAAAACTAGTATATTGAGTAAGTTACATAAAAATGTATTGTTTTAATAAAACTAATTAAAATATATTAGTTAAAAAAACAATAAAAGGATAAGAAAAGATGTTAGCAAAAGAATTGAATGGGCTCTTTTGGAGTTATACTGGCCCAAACATAATTTGAAACAGAAGCCAGGAGGGGTGTCAATTGAAAACGCGTTTGGGCTTAGGAAGTGAAACGGGTTGTGGCCCAACGCAAACAACAACTTGTTTTTTTTCTTAGGGTTTGATGATTATTGTTCATTTGGAGAAAACTTAGGGTTACAACACCGTTCGTCCTTGTTCCTCTTCGTTCTCTTTGCTATGGATTTTTGAACAACATCCTTCTCGCCCTAGGCCACCCAGTGCCGCCTCTTCTTCCTCCCCTCCAAGATCAATCAGGCGATGGCGATAAGGTTTGGTTTCTTGATTTTATGTTTTACACTTTTCTGTTAAATCTTGGTAAAAACTGATTCTTTGTTATGTTATCAATATTGGTATGAGGTACGAAAGAAAAGGAAGAGAGAAGTAAACCTTTGGAGAGGAGAAGAGGTGGACGGTGGCGCTTCGGATGGCCAAGGGCGAAGGGGAACGGGATGATGCGCGCTTTGCTTGGAAACCCTGGTATTTGGTATTTTTGTTTCACTTCTTTAGGTTTAATGATGATTCCTGAAAACCTCTTTGTCTTCTTCTATCTGCTTGGCTCCGTATGATTTCATTCTTTTTCTCTTCTTCTGTTAGCCTTGCTTCTGTTGCCAACTTGTATGCTTGATACGCTTATGTATGCTTCTGTGTGTGGTTGACTTGAAATGCTCTGATGATGTTGTCGTTAGCCCAGTGATGAAGAAACTCTGAGGGCTTGTGTTGCCTGAGTATGCTTGATTTTTCTCTTCCTCTCGTTGGCTTACTGAGATGCTTCGATGGTTTTATTGCCCAGTGATGAATCATAATTCTGAGGGCTTGGAGTTTGATGCTGGAGGGTTTGGTGTTTAGAGGCTTTTTGACTTTGTTGGTTGATGCTTAGGCTTGACAGTTTGAGGTTTAGTTGGTTATGGACCTTTTTTCTGGTTCATGATCTTACTGGTTTTGGCCGTTTGAGGGTTGTTTGCAGTTTACAGGTTATGGCCTTGTGTGTGCTGAGTTTGTATTTTTGGTTATGTCTTGGTTGAAGAAGTTTGAAAGGCTTTTATTGCAGGTAAGGCTTTGGCCGGTTATCTCTTGTTAAGCTCGGGCTTCAGGCTTATGTTATGTTTATGCAGTATGTTTGAAAGCTTTGAGCACACAGGTTTAGAGCTGGATGCCCGTCTTCTGGTTACAGGCCTTGGCTTGGTGTTTTAAAAGTCCTTTGACAGAGTTTGTGGTATTAGGTTTTTTGTAATATCTCTGCCCCTTTTTTTACTGTGTTAGCAGTTTGTTTTATATATTTTGTCCTCATGCCTAAACCTGCTGTAAGCCTGCGTTCTTTTCCTCTTCTCTCTCTCTCTCTTGATTTAAGCATTTTAATATTGCTTATCATGTACTTTAGCTGAAAAGGTGACTGGTGGAAAATGATGATAATGGATCTTGCTTGCTTGCAATACATGTTTACTCTGCATACTCCTATCTCTTTTTCCATATATCCTACTTCTTTGTGACAGCATTTGTACTTTGGTATCTTTCCATATCCTTGGACAGCTTTTTGGATAGTTTGAATGTGAACTCAGTTTGGACTTTGTTGGCCTATTTCAGTTTGCCTTTTATCCTTGGTTTAGAACTTTTGGAATTATGCAGTATGTAACTTTTGTGCATTTTCAAATTTAAATTGAAAGACATTCCATCCCTCTTTGTGAACCGGGAGAAATCCCGTGATTTGCAGAGAGGGTAAACTGATTCCAGCCAGTCGCCTTTAATGATGAATTCTTTTTTATCTGTCTGTCTTTTTTTTAATTTATCTGCTTTGACTTTTTATTTTCTTTGTTTTGCAGATAAAATCAAATGAAGCAGAGGGAGCAATGGATGAAAATGAAGACTTAGGAATTAGGATAGTTTTATTCCAAATTTAATCATTTGTAAACATTTATTATTATGAATACTTTGTAAATAAATACTGTATTCAAACAACAATTGTAACGAATAATTAAAAGATGAATAAAATCCATTTTTTATCAGTTAATTCCTTTTCTTTTCTTTTTTCAATTATTTACTTTATTATTTATAATTCTTAAATTATAATAAATGGAAATAAATTCCAATTATCTTAACTTAGAATAAATAAACAATTAAATAAACACTATGGTTTTAGCATCGATCAATTAATAAACATGTCGCTTCAAAATCCAAAGCAATGCACCGTCAATCACAACAACTGCCCAAATGTCTTTTCTCTTAATGATTCAATCAAACACTGCAAGCTCCCAGTCAGAAACCTCAGTCCATATTCCAGAGTGAAAAGCACTGTAGACTTAATTCCTTCTGCGCGCACAAAAACCCTAATTCTTGATTAAATGTCAAAGAAGCGTCCGCCTGATCAAAACCTGAGCCAAAATCAACCAAACCCTAAACAAACTGTGTGAACTGTTCCAGAGCCATGAAAACCCTAATTTTGTCTGATTGACGAGAAAAGTCTGTTTGAACGATTCTTGAACCAGTCTGAAAAATCAGGAAAAGCTCGAAGTTGTGATTTCTTGTGGAAAAATACGAGGGCAAATTTTGGGGTACAACACTTCGGAACGGCCACGGGTCCAAAAACTGCATTTGGAGGGGCAATCTCTGGAGAGAAGATTCTACCGCTACGGGTAATCTTGCTAGTTCCGGAAATATTGCTAATGTCGGAATTTTCTTCTTTGGAGCTCTCTTCTTCGGTAGCCAGTTTGTCTTGTTTGATACCATGGTAGTAGATTTCTCCACCATAATTCCATGGTACTGTTTTATCTGACTCATACGGGACCGTACCGGGCATTGTGATCTTAAGTGGAGTAGTTTTTGGAGTAGGTGTAATCCTAACGGGTCTTTTAGGGACCCTGGAAGGATTGGCGGAGATGGTTATGATTGAAATGTATTTAACAGAAACGGGTAAAACGGGAGCATTCTCAAACAAAAATTCTTGGTTATCAATCAGGCGTTGGACACCTGTCTTCGACAGAGGGCAATCGGCGGGTGAGGATAAGCAAATATGGAAGTCTTCATTACAACCTGGGAATACACCAGCTTTCAACAAGTTCATTTTAATGATTGGGAGCGGAGTCAACAGTTCATCCACTGTGGCAACAAATAAATCTTCCTCGACAGCATTGGCATTGTGACCATGCCTAGGCATCGGAGCAGAAATGACATTTGGTTTCTCAGGTGCATCAAACTCAACTTCCTTTGCATCTATAAGGTCTTGAATTTTGTTCTTCAGAGACCAACAGTTGTTAGTGTCGTGCCCTGGACTTTCATAATGGTATGCGCATCTGGAGTTTGGGTGATAATGAGGGGACGCGGTATTGGGATTCTTTGGGGCCTCTTTTAAAGTTGCCAGATTCAATTTCAGAAGATGTGGTAGAACTTGGGCTAGAGTCATATTAATCCTGGTGAATTTCCGGACTGGCCTTTCCACCCTTGGCTGGTTATTTCTTGGCTGGTCGAATGCGGGCTTTGGGATTATAACGGCCCCCACCACTAGTTGGCATTCAGTTCTTCCTTGATTCCTTTGTGAATAAACAGCAGATACTTCCTTCTTCCCCGTGAATGGTTTTTTCACAGCTGTAGAGGCAGACGAATCTTTCTGAATCTTCCCACTTCTTATACCAGCTTCCACCCTCTCGCCGGTTAATATCAATTCAGTAAATCCTGTAGAGGAACTCCCAATCAGATGATTGAAGAAAGGGCCTGATAGATTTCCCAAGAACATGTCCACCAACTCTCTTTCAGACAGAGGGGGTTGCACTCTTCCGGCTAGATCTCTCCACTTTTGCACGTAATCTCTGAATCCCTCATTTGAAACCATAGCCATACTCTGAAGTTGAGTACGGGTAGGCGCCAAATCGGCATTGTATTGGTATTGTTTATAGAAAGTTGCGGAAAGGTCTTCCCAATTGTGGATGTCGGCCCTTTCTAATTGGTAAAACCAATCAAGTTGCGTTCCAGATAAACTATCTTGGAAGAAATGGACCCACAAGTCTTTGTCGGCAGAGTGCGGCTGAATCTTTCTGACATATGATCGGAGGTGCATTTTAGGACACGACACTCCATCGTATTTTGCAAATAATGGAACTTTAAACTTTGGTGGGATCACAATTCTTGACACTAACCCCAATTCTTCAAAATCTAGACCTGGTACCTTTTATATTTCCATAGCGGTTAAACGCTCTTCCAGGTGTCTGTACTTATCGTCAGCCGGAGGGTACTGTTCTTCAGAGTAGTCTTCCTCTTCCTCCTCTTCTTCAGAGTCTGATGAAACTTCTGTTTCTTTTCCTTTTATTTCCCCTTCATCAGATGTTGCTGGAAAATCTAAGGTCCTTCTAGCTTGTCCTTGAAACCTTCTGCCCATGATTACCACACCAGCTGGTTTCTTCTCTTTCTTCTTTTTCTCTTTCTCTTTTGCCAGCAGAGTCTTCAGCTCCTCTTGCCCCTTGGCTAAGGTCATGAGTAACTGTTGAAATTGTGTGTTTTGAGCTTGAAGATCTTTGACCGTCTGTTCGAGATCCATCTTACTTAAATAAACAGTAGAAAGATGAGGAAACTTGTTGCAAAGACCTGTTTATGTTTATGATGAATGATATGTATACATGTAATGCTTTCAAGGATTTAAAAAATAAAATTTGTTTTAAACAAAAAGAAACACACGTTATATTAATAAGATAGAATTTGAGTACATCAATGCCCCTTGGGCAAAATAATACACAATTCTAAGATAAAAAGACATTGCGCATCCTCTTTGGTGCAATGTAGGTATTTAGAGTCTGCTCCTCATGAAGTAGCCGAGTGAGTTCCAAAACCTTCTTCTCTCTTGCGTAGAATTGGGCTTCGAAAGTATCACGCTCTCTTTTGAGATGTATCCAATCCCTTTATAGGTCTTCGAGTGATGTAGGCATGTCAGGATGTAGGATAGTGTATGGAACTTCTCCCTCCTTAACAGGCTCAATAATCACTTGGAGAATGGAAGGATAAGGCATCATAAGACTTTGAGCGCGGGTTCGTACCCACTTGAGGTAAGGCTCAAGAGGGATGGAATTCTTGTGTCCCAAAGTCTTGCTATCCACCTTGTTTAGCATCCTCCAAGCTCGGATGAATCTCTGGCGAAGTCCTTGATCGTCGTTGTCGTAGTCGAATACGAAGCCTTAAATCAGCATATCATGTGGGCCATCCCTTCGGGCATAACCAAACTGTCTTAGAGCTAAGCACGGGTTGTAGGTGATGCCTCCCCTAATGCCAAGTAGAGGGACATTAGGCAATTCCCCATAACGGTCAACAATGATAACATTCTCATTGGATCGAGAGCACCAATGAATATCTGAATGTTTAAGTGTCATCAACCTTTGTGACCACCTCAAACCTTGCTCATTCTTTAAGAGTGATTGGGGAAGATGAGAAATAAACCATCTTGCCAGGAGAGGAGTGCAACATATAAGAACACCTCTTTTCCTTATTATACGAGTGTGAAAAGAGTGTAGGATATCCCCAAGCAATGTAGGCACCGGGTTACGTGACATAAAGATTTTGACAGCGCTCACATCTATGAGTTGGTCAGGATTGGGGAACAAAACCATCCCATATATAAGAAGATCCACAATTTCCTCAAATGCTTGCAAGTCTAAGGAATTCCAACAGCTTTGGGCCTTCTCAAACAGAAATTTTGCTAAGAAGTCTTTGACACCACTTCTAGTTTCCCAATGAGTCGTGACATAAGATGAGTGCAAGTGCAGAGCTTGAGCAATCTCTTCTGGATTTGGATCTCTTTCTGTACCATTTAAAGGTAGTTGATTGAGAATGGGAATCCTCAAGAGTTGAGAGAATTCTTCCAAAGTGGGCACAAGTTGATAGTCAGGAAATGTGAAGCAATGATGTAAAGGATCAAAGAACTGGAAGAGCACATTCATCATATCCTCCTCTGTGTTGGAGGTGACCAAGTTGAGTAGACGACCATGCCTCTCGGTGAATGGAGAGTTCTCAGGGATCCTTGAAGCTAGCTCCTTGAGTTGTGGAGGAATTCTTACAAGGTTGATTTGGATAGTTTTCCTGCGAAGTGAATCCATATCCTACAAAACAAGAACAAAGATGAATCTCCAAAATCCTTGAAATGGTTAGTGAATGCATATGATGTTCATGATGTCAATGATCTTATGCACAAGTATGTATATACAAGCAAAACAAACAAGTTCTTAGTTTAGGCTTGCATGGGGTTTCATAGGTAAGTACCCTCTTGAAGTTTAGTTGGCTCAACCTGTCCTAACAGTAGTAACCGGGTTCTAAGGAGCTCAATATCACTGGATTGTTTCCTTTGGTCATTGTTTCAGCTCAAGCCTCTTTAATGGCGACCGAAATATCCCAAGAAACCAACCCTCAATGAGTGTAGTATCGAGTATCTACCAACTTCGGACTGCACCAAAGCCGGTCATCTCACTACATCCTAAAGGCCAAGTTGGTCAAGAAAAGGGTTCTAGAAGGATACTGGTATTCTCTTTGATTGACTCAGAGGCTACCGGTACCCACAAATATGTCACACTAACATAGCTATTTCTTAGACCATGTCGATATACCCCACACAGTTTCCACAATGTATTGCTATTTACCTATAATGTTTCCCAAATCTGGGTGGAGGATTCAAACCCAAACAAAGAACCATAATGTAAAGCAAACAAGTCAAACAAGGTAAGCAAATAAATATGATCTAAACCCTAAGGTAACCCCACTTTTATATTTTCCCCAGCAGAGTCGCCAGTTCTGTGATACGGTGGGAGAACTGACTTGAGGTTTTGCGTTTTATCGCAAATGTTGCGGTTAGCAAGATTCGCCACCGACTTTTCTTTTATCCAAAAGGAAAGGTGAAAAAGCACAGGAAAGACCTTTGAGATTGTTTCTTGAGTTCGGGGGGTAGATTATGAAAAGGGAAGGTATTAGCACCCTTTTCATCCATGGTTTTCCATGGGCTCTTAGTTACTTGCTTAGATCACTTGCTTTGGTTTGTTTGAAATGGTGTTTGGTGTGGTTTTGAAAGTATTTTGTAAAAGAGGCCATTCGTTTAGGCAATCTTTGTAATGATTCTCGTTTGTAAGAATGTATACAAAGATGTTTGTCTTTTGAAAATGTTTTCAATGATCATAAGGTGTTTTGAAATGTGTGTGCTTGTTTTTGAAAATAGAAAGGATTGTTGTTTGAAATGGAGCAAGTAAATAGAAGCTATCTACCTACTCAAATGTCTTTCTTATGCATTTTCTATTCCTTTGACATTGCTGGCTTGCCATTGATTTGGTAAGCAACCTTATCTTTGGATGTAAACGGGACGGGCGTGGGTCATCGTATAGCCATGATTAGCAATGTTTGCAAAGTATCTTAGCATTTTTGAGGGACCAAGATCATTTTGTAAGGCAACTTTGAATAGCATCATCTTGGGACTATGATCTTATATTTGTTTGTTTTACCAAGATACTTCACATGCGTAACATGGCCATTTTTGTTTTAGGCAACCAAGTGGGAGAAACCATAAGGGTGCTTGTGTGCAAAGTGTATCATTTTCATGCTTTGATTTTGTCTTGTATTTAGGGTTTTCTATTTTGCTTTGTTTTGTTCTTATCATACAAACCCTAATTACTAATCATGGCATATAAAGCGATAAATTGTGTAATGTAAATATACTAAGCTATTACAACAATTTTATGGGAGGGGGGGAATATAAGTTTGAATGGGGATTTGCACAAAATATAAAGCTAAATACATTATTACAACCAAATCGAATTTGTACGAATTTAAGATGAATACAAAACAATATTTAAAATGTAATGCAATGTAATGTATATGTAAAGAGATTTTTTGATGTCTTATTTTTATGTAAAAGAATATTTAATCTAAACCTAAAAATATAAGGAAAAAAGATTTAATTTTTTGAAAGGGGTTTAACCCTAATTTTTATTTAAAATAAAGTTTTTATATGATTATTATGTGTATTTTCTTGTGTAAAAATAATAAATAATATTGTAAGAAAATATAAAAGTGTATATGTATGTAAAAAGGGATTTATAAATATGAAATGCAAAATAAATAAAATAAGTATATTTAATTATATTTACAAATTTATTAAGAAAAATAAATTATATCCTATCAAAATAAACTATATTTTTATGTGAGAAATAATAAAATAAAATAAAAGTGTAATATATTAATTTACATTTTTTTTGGAATTTTTATGTTTTAAAGGAAATATTAAAAATATTAAATATGAAAACAAAACAAAAATAAAAATAAAAATATGAATTAGCAAAGGGGTGATAAAGAAGATTTATGGTAAGATTAGCAAAAAAACTGGCCCAAGTAGACTAAGCCCATCCTGCAAAAAAGGGTCAAAAACTGAAAAGGGAAAAATTGTAAAAATGCAAAAGTAGCGCGCAGGTTCGAACTCAGGACATGGGTCTCACCAGCACGCTGCTTTACCACTGGGGTGGCTATACATCCTTGTTATTTACTGAAACAAAAATAATATATTACAAAACGCTTCCTTGCCCTGTTTCATGTTCTTCTTCAAGCCTTGGCCGGATCCCCTGTAACTTCCTCAGGCTTCCATAAAAATGAAAACTTGTAACATGAAAAATGTAGCATTTGAACTCACGAATCCAACCATATAAGTTATCTAATCTAACTATCAAAGATCAAAAATAATTTTAAAATCCCCAAATTCTAACCTAATATTTTCATAGATTTCAACTTTCAAATTCTCTTAGCACAAGTAAAATCAATGCAAGATAATGATATGTATAGCTTCGTTATGATGAGAACTACACTTTTTATTCACAGATCGTGGCCTAAGGTTGCCTGTACAAGGAGATAGAGTTTGAAAATTTACCTCCTTCAGCTGGAATCATGTATGGAAATGTAGTGACTTTAATGGAGGCCTGATGCTTGCTTGAGCTTCCTTGAGCTTCCCTGAATCTATTCCAACCCTTGCCTTGCTCTGAAAGTGGCTAGAACTCCCTGACCAAGTCTAACTGCAAGCTTCAAAGTCAACAATGGCAGATGGTGGAAAACAGAATACAAAACAAGGATGATGGTTTGGATGGGTTTGATATCAAGTATGTAAGGTGTTAGAATGATCTAAACACAAAACGCACGAGCCAAATGGAAGCTGGATGTGTTTATGTAGAAACTGTATGTTTTGGACAATTTTTGGTGTTTTTCTTGCTCTTAGTGTTTCAGGTCTTGGCTTGGTGTTTTATGTGTTGCATATAGTTTGTATATTAGTATTGAAATGATCTTAGGTCAGCTTCCCAACAGATCTGCCAATGCTAGCCTTTTTGCGAACTTTCTTGTACTTGAAGTAAAGTGACAAGACCAAAGCTTCACATGCTTGTACCAGCTTGCTTAGGGTTGGTATGGGTTTGTACAACTTGCTTGAGGCCTGTGTGGTTTGTATGCATCAAGGGGACAGGTTCGAATCTCAAAATTGTAAAGTTTGCAAAAGTGGTTCTTTATGAAAATGGCAATGGAACTTTTTTGCCATAAGTGGAATTATAAGTTGGATAAAGGTTCAAAAGCATGGATAGAGGCTTTGTCAACTGAATAAGTATTTAATTAAGGAGTTTAAAACAAGTTTAGGACCTGTACAGCATGAAATAGCCAGCATAGGATTGATTTGCAACTTGGTTCTTCATGAAATGGCTTGAACAAAAAGTGAGAAAATGCCAACTTCCTCTCTTCGATTCTCCCTACTCAAAAATGATCTTGGAGAGTTCTTGGACATTTTGGAAATCTTGCAATGCGCTCTATAATCCATATTTGAAATTCATTTTAAGATATCTCTTGGAACTAGGTGAAAAATTTCCATGAAGTTGGGTCCAAAACCTGCCTAAATTAGGGCAAAATATCACTAAGTTAAGAAGTTCATGACCATGTATTCACAAATTTATAACTTGAGATCCAAGCATCTTTATTGAAAAGTTTGTGAATAAAAGTTGTAGATTTCATGGAGGTCTACAACTTTCATGTTGGGAACTTTCTTTGAATCAATATGCATCATGGTGAAAAAGTGGTGTAAAGTTGAAAAAATAAGAAAATTTTTATACTTAGAAAATTTCTAAGTTATGAAAATTTTCAAATTCAAACCCTAAATTTCAAATTTGGTTTTATTGGTGAACAAGTTTCACATTTTGACATATCTTGATTAATTATGACTCTTGGTACTTGATTTTGACCAAAATGTCAAAGTTTGACTTTTCAATATACAGTTGACTTTTGATCAGTCGATTGCAAATTTCATCTCTCAATCCAATGAATTTGAGATGTTTTGAACCATGTAATTAAGTCAAGATGATGCCATTGAATCTTTGAAATGATGCTTGAACGCAATTGGTTATTTTTTAGGTTAAAAATCAAAAATTTCCCTTCCTCGGTCAAAACCCTAATTTTGACCATTTTGCCCTTTTGATGATTTGATCAAATTTCTTGAGGAGTTGTAATACAAACTTTATCAAATGGTAAATATGAGTCTAAAATATTGATATGGATAAAAAATTATGAAGTTTGACTATAATTTGGCCATGGTTGACTTTTTCCCCAATATAGCTGATTTTTAGGTCAACTGTCCAATTGACTGATCAAAAATGTGGTTCAAGGCTTGAAACTTATCATGAGAAATCTTAGGGGTCCAAAATGATGTATAAAAGTCACATGAAGGATTGATGGTCCAAAAATCCTTGTGAAAACTCAAACCCTAATTTTGGGTTATCAGTGCAAGATGAGATGTCTTGAGCTGATCAAATCCTAATCTTGTCTTGAGTCAAAGAAGTCTTGTGAGAAAAGTCTTGATAAATAAGAGGGCAAATTTTTGGGTACAACACTTAGCTACTATTTTCCTTAGCTATTATTTTCCATAGCAGTTTTATTTTTCTCAACTGGTTTTAAGCAATAGATTTCTACACTAGAAATCTATTGCCCCGTGGTTTATTTCAAGACCTTCAGAATTGTTATTTAAGTTTATTATCTTATTTCTTCGCAATTGTTCATGTTCCGTATCGAAGCAAAACCTACCAACCTGTGGAGGAGTGCTTCCTTTAGAGACGGACGAATTGTTACAGTCTCCAGTTAATTTATTTCCAGGTTTTTATTTTAATAAATTATTATTTACCTTTAATTCAATAATCATGTTTACTTTATTGTCTGGCTTTTATAATTTTGTGATTAAGTTTTATAATATGCTAAGCTAGATTTATATACCGGTATGTAAGGTCATAAAACTAAGGGAATTTGGTAATACTATTGGTTATTTATTTGTTGAACTATTTTCTGGACTAGATTACTTTGTTTTTAATGATGAACGATTTTGTTACTAGAGTAAAAGATGAATAGAAGTTAGGTTCAATAAAGCGAGAGCTTGAGGATCTTTAACTGGATGGTAGTAACTAGGCATTGGATTTAAAAACAGCGAGAGCGCTTTAAAGCGAATTAGAGTTTATTTGTTTTCAAAAGAATGTTTCTAACTCCGACGAGATAGCGAGAGCATATGTTAGGACTTAATTGCATAACCTAAATCAACAACCACGACAGTGTGAGACGAGGGTTTTGAAACTGATAAATTTCTACTGAGAATTTTTAGAAACTGCAAGTTACCAAATAGGTTACTAATTCCCAAAGCCCGATCATTACATACTGGTTATTTTCCCCCCTCTGATTATTTAACTAGATTCAAACTTACTTTTAGTTCCCCTAATCTAAACCAAATATTTTTATCCTTAGATTTACACCGTAACACTGGATAACGGTATGTTTGACTTTTGGTCCTTTAGGTTCGATAATCTTTAAAACTACGCGATACGACTGTGCACTTGTAGTCCAGATTATTTAGACTACCATATCAGTCAATCAAGTTTTTGGCGCCGTTGTCGGGGACCAATTTAGTCAATATCGTAGTTCCGTTGTTGCATCGTATAGACTAGGGCAACATTTTTTTTCCTTTCTTGGAATGATTGTATGCCAAATACTCGTTTACAAGGAGGGGAATTAGTACAACAAATAAACAAAATCGAACGTTTTGTTAAGATAAGACGTAGAATCCTCAATCTTCTCGAAGTAGCTCTAATTCCAATTCCCATTCCTGAAGAACCAACTCCGAAACTAGACATGGTTGAACTAGGTAATCGACCTCTTAAGGAGTATACTGCCCCTTCTCGAGCTGAACCGCACTCAAGTATTTCTCCTCCTGTCATCGAGGCGAATAACTTCGAGCTTAAACCTTTATTGTTGCAAGCCGTGCAACAAAATCAATTTTCTGGAGTCCCCACGGATGATCCAAATCTCCATTTATCCGTGTTCGTACAATATTCCGACACAGTAAAAGCTAATGGTGTTAATCCTGAAGCAATTCGATTACTTATTTTTCCCTTTTCTTTAAGAGATAGAGCCAGAGCGTGGCTCCAATCCTTACCTTCAAACTCCATAACTACATGGGACAAATTGAACAAAGTCTTCTTAGCAAGATATTTTCCACCTAGCAAAACTGCAATGCTGAGAGGCAAAATCAATGGATTTACGGAAAAAGACAACGAATCACTTTTCGAGGCTTGGGAGAGATACAAGGACATGTTGAGACTTTGCCCACATCATGGACTTGAACCATGTCTAATCATCCACACCTTCTATGGTGGTCTCCTATATAACACCAAACTATCTCTAGACGTTGCCGCTGGTGGTGCACTAATGGACAAACCCTATAATGAAGCTTATCAACTAATTGAAAATATGGAGCAAAACCATTATCAATGAAGAGGAGAATGAGCCTCCACATGAGGATTGCACGAAGTCAGTGGCATATACCACGTCAATGCTAAAGTTGATGCCCTGACTCAAAAGATTGAGAATTTAGCAATAACCCCTGCAGCCACCGTGGTTGTTGTAGCTCGAAACTGTGACTTGTGTGGAATACCTAGACATATCGTTTCCGAATGGAAATTTCTAGCTGGGATACCTCTTGAACAGATGAACTACGTTCAAGGAAACCCATACTCTAACACCTATAACCCAGGTTGGAAGAATCATCCTAATTTTTCCTATAAGAATAACAATGGGTTATACGCCCCTCAAGCACCTCCTAGTTTCCAAAAGGCAACTCAAGCCGCACCTCAAGCCGCACCTCAAGCTGCACCACAATCACCCCGTAAGTCCAACCTTGAGATAATGATGGAAAACTTTGTTGCTGCTCAAACACAACAAAATAAGGAATTTATAAACCAAAACGTACACACCTCTGAATTAGTAAAACAATTAGAAACCAAAGTAGATGCCTTGGCAACACATATCAAAATGTTAGAAACCAATATTTCTAAAGTAGCCCAACAATAAGCAACAACTGTCGCTCCAGCTGGGGTGTTTCCTGGTCAACCACAACCTAACCCGAAAGGTCATGCTAATGCCATTACATTAAGAAGTGGGACTGAATTAGACGAACTAGTAGATCTGAGAATCTCAACTAAGTTGATGTCTCAACAAAATGAAAATGAAAATGAAAATGCAAAAAGCAATGACGGACTAAATAAAAATATTGAGTCAGAAATCATAGCTAGAGACGAAGCTGAAAAGGCAAAACCATACGTACCCCCGCCACCATATAAGCCACATATCCCATTTCCTCAAAGATTAGCCAAATCTAAAACCGAAGGACAATTCAAGAAATTTGTAGAACTTCTGAAACAATTAAACATAATAATACCATTTACAGAAGCCATAACATAAATGCCATCTTATGCCAAATTTCTTAAAGAAATATTGTCTAATAAAAAGAAACTCAAGGATAATGAGACAGTGATGCTTACTGTGGAATGTAGCGCTATTATCCAGAACAATATGTCGCCTAAGCTGAAAGACACTGGTAGTTTCTCCATACCCTGTGTGATAGGTAAGTTCGTAATTGACAAAGCACTCTGCGATTTAGGAGCTAGTGTGAGCTTGATTCCCCTTTCGATCTGTGAAAAGCTCCAACTAGGAGAACTGCGACCAACTAGGATGTCCCTATGATTAGTTGATCTATCTGTGAAATACCCAGTGGGTATGCTAGAAAACATCCCCGTTAGAATAGGTCAATTTTATATTCGCACAGATTTCATTATAATGGACATTCAAGAAGACTCGAACATTCCCATCATATTAGGAAGACCGTTCTTAGCCACTGTTAGCGCCATCATTGATGTGAAACGAGGGAAATTGAATTTTGAAGTCGGAGAAGAGAAAATTGAATTCATTCTTTCTCAATTCCTTAAAGCCCCTGCAATAAGCGACACATGATGTTTTAGTGACATCATCGATGAATGTGTGAAGGAAATAAAGTCAGAACCAACAAAGGATATTGAAATCCTAAGAATTCCAATACCGCCTATTTTTGAAGACGATAACTGGCGTGGGGAATTCCAGGATAACCACCTAAGTGAATGCCTAGCACTGACTCCCGGTCCCATGCCTGACCCCGAGAAACCTGCTATAGAACTTAAAACATTACCAAATGATCTAAGGTACGAACTCCTAGATGAAGAATGTAAACGACCCATCATACTCAATGCTGACTTAGGACGAACCGAAACCAAAAAATTACTAAATTTCCTGAGGAAATATCCAACAGCTCTAGGCTATAACATCTCGGATCTAAAAGGAATAAGTCCTTCTATCTGTACGCATCGTATTATGCTCGAGGAAGATTGCAAAACCTCTAGAGAGCATCAAAGACGAATCAATCCCATTCTAAGCGATGTAGTTAAGAAGTAAATTCGCAAGTTGTTGGAAGCCGGAATCATATATCCTATATCCGATAGTAAGTGGGTTAGTCATGTACATGTCGTACCTAAGAAAGGAGGAGTCACCGTAGTCACCAACGAAAAAGGCGAATCTGTAGCCCAACACACTCGAACTGGATGGAGAATGTGCATCAACTATAGGAAGCTAAACAAAGCCACTCGCAAGGATCATTTTCCTCTACCTTTCATAGACCAAATGCTCGAGCGTTTGGCCAGACATTCCCATTTTTGTTACTTAGATGGTTATTCTGGATTTTTCCAAATTCCTATCCACCCCGATGACCAAGAAAAAACCACATTTACATGCCCTTATGGTACATTTGCTTATAGACGAATGCCTTTCGGACATTGCAATGCACCCGCAACCTTCCAGAGATGCATGATGTCAATCTTTGCTGATTTCCTAGAAGGAATGATGGAAGTCTTTATGGACGATTTCTCTGTCTGTGGAGAAAATTTCGAAGGATGCTTAGTAAACCTTGAAATGGTACTCAAATGATGCATGAGCGTTAATCTTGTTCTCAATTGGGAAAAATCACATTTCATGGTCCGACAAGGGATTGTACTTGGACACATTGTGTCCGACAGAGGAATCAAGGTGGATAAGGAAAAAATATAAGTGATAAAAAACCTTCAACCTCCTAAAACTGTTCGGGAAATAAGAAGTTTTCTAGGACACGCTGGTTTCTACCGACGTTTCACCAAAGATTTCTCTAAAATAACCAAGCCACTAACTGAGTTGCTGATAAAAGACGTTGAATTCATCTTTGATGACAAATGTTTCGAAGCATTTCAAATGCTTAAACAAGCACTAATCTTTGTGCCAATTATGTAGTCTCCAGATTGGAGCGAACCGTTCGAGATAATGTGCGATGCAAGTGATTATGCTGTAGGTGCCGTTTGTTGTACCCCAAAATTTACCCTCTCATTTCATTAATATTTTCTCACCACAAGACCCTTGGAGCTCAAGATCAAGTTAGGGTTTGCTCTGCTCAAGACTCCTCCTTGCACTGTTGACCCAAATTAAGGTTTGAGTTTGCACAAGGATGTTTTGACCTAAAATGCCCAAAGTGACTTTCATGCTTCATGTTGGACTCACAAGTTTATCCATACCAAGTTTCAAGCGTTGATTCCAATCTTTGCCCAGTCAATTGGACAGTTGACCTAGAAATCAACTGTATTGGGGAAAAGTCAACTGTGGCCAATTGACAGTCAAAATTCATAATTTTTGACCCACATCAACATATTGAACTCATATGAACCATTTGGTCAAGTTTTGATCACAGTTCCACAAGAAATTTGATCAGATCACCAAAAGGGCAAAATGGTCATTTTTAGGGTTTTGATTGTACAAAGGCAATTTTTGACTGTTTGACCTAACCAATGGCAAACCAAGCTCATATATGGACTCAAGGACTCAATGGCATTGTCTTGACACATTCAACAAGTTCAAAAGATCTCAAATGCACAAGATTGACAGATGAATTTTCCAGTCAACTGATCAAAATTTGACTGTATACTGAAAAGTCAAACTTTGACTTTTTGGTCAAAACCAAGTGTCAAGATTCATTTTTCATCAAGACATGTCAAATTATGAAACTTGTTCATCAAGAAACCCAAAATTGCAAATTAGGGTTTAGAATGAGAAAATTTCATAACTTAGAATTTTTCTAAGTTATGAAACTTCCTTATTTTTTCCTAACTTTGTCCCATTTTTTCATCAAGATACATTTGGATTCAAATAAAACTCAAAACATTAAAGTTGTAGTCCATTGAAAAATCTACAACTTTTATTCACAAAGTTTCCTCAAAAGAAGCTTGTAGCTCAAATTATGATTTTTGGAACAAGGGTGCAAAACATTCTTAACTTAGAAAATTTTTGACCTATTATAGGCAGGATTTTTGTCCAACTTCATGGCCACTTTTCACATGGTTCCAATTGGAATTTCAATTTACATTACAAATATGGATTGTATTACAAATTCCAAGCTTTCCAAATTGTCCAAGAACTTCTCAAACACCCTTGTGGTTAGGGAGAATCGAATTTGCAAAGTTGGGCAAAAGTCACTTTTGTTCATAACCAAATACATGTTCATACATTGGCATTTTTCAAATCAGCTTGTACAAGCTAGATTGCAGGCCTCAAAACCAGTCTCACACACCATAATTAAATGCCTAACCTTTGTGCTAAGTTGTTATTTTGTTCATTTGGTCATTACATGTAAGATTAATCCTTAATTGGAAAAAGCATATTTGCCATTTTTGAAAAGATGCACTTTATGTCAAATTCAAAATCCAAGAGGCATGGGCCAGATCTTTGAGGCTAGCATTTGTACACAAATCCCTCTGATCAAGAAGGGGATATGCAGCATAGTTTAGGGCATTGCACAGGCCTGTATGGAAACTTGCATTTTCTTACTTCAAAAAGAAGCAAGGTTGCAAAACAACTCCAATCTCTCATTCCTGTAAACACCAACCTAAGCAAACTTTGTTCTCATCTTTCACACTCCCTAACTGACCAAAAGCACGATTCCTTCACCCTTAATCCATCCTCATATCCAAAAGCACAGTTTTTCTGCAAAACAGAGTCCCTGCTACAGATTGACTTCCACAGTCTATTCCACTCGTGCACTTTGGCCAAAAAGAGATCAAACATGTTCCATATCATCCACTGAAGTTATCCCAAGCATTGAATCCAAGCTGTAACATCCTTAACATCGTTTGCAATTTTTGATCTCAAGCTGTGCAGGTGGACTTCCATAGCACGATACAGGCAGTTTCAGAGCAAGCCAAGCATAGGAGAAGCATCCTTGGACTTCAGGCAAGTTGTACCAAAGCTAAAACTCCATTGAAGATACCTCCATTGTTGTACACGACTCAAGCTGAAACAGGTAAAAATATGAACTTCTATCTCTCAATATAGGAAGAGTTAGGCTTAGGTTTGTGAATGAAACATGTTCTCCTCATAGCCCTGAAGCCATCCATATACTTACTTTTCATTTATATTGAGTATGCTGTGAGAATTTTGGCCATGAACATTGGAGAAAATTTAGGTCAGGAATTGGGGATGAAGAAATTCTCCCTCGTTTCTGAGAGTTAGGTCAAGATTTTTATATGTACGAATTCGTCTCTTGATGCTCTACATTATTGGTGTTATGAGTTTTTGTTAAAAGTCAAAGAATCAGGAATTTGAATGAAGCATAGAGGGCGCGTGTTTTTTTGAGACAGAAGCTGGAGGTTGAAGAAGGGTGACTTGGGCTAGGCCTGAGTTGTTTTATCTTTTTGCACACTTTTTCCACTTTTACACCCCCCTGGCCCATTGTGTGTTATATTTACTATTTTTGATTTTTTTCCTTTTGATTCTGATTTTATATTTTTATTCAAACATGAAAAAACACTAAAATTATTTTTCCACACATTTTGCATATTATTTGGAATTTATTTGTTTTATTTAAACCTATACATGTAAAATAATATATATACTTTTATTTAAAACACTAAAAAATAGTACAAAAATATATTTATTTTCAGTTATTATTTTTATTTTACATTTTGAAAACATTTTTAAAAAAAAAATACATTTTGTAAATAATTAATATTTTATTTTGGTATATATATATATATATATATATATATATATATATATATATATATATATATATATATATATATATATATATATATATATATATATATATATATATATATATATATATATATATATATATATATATATATATATATATATATATATATATATATATATATATATATATATATATATATATATATATATATATATATATATATATATATATATATATATATATATATATATAGTATATTTAATATATAACATAAATACTTGTATATTTTATTAGATATTTAGGATAAAAATATGAAAATAATACATTTTTATTTTTATTAATATATGACACTAAAAAATACTTTTTTTTTACAATATACTTCTTTTTTATTTTTTATATATAATTAACAAATATTGTATATAATTAATAAATAAATATTATTTATTTAGAAAACTAGGGTTTTGCCCTAGACCATAAAAATATCAAAAATTAACCTTTTTATTTTTGTTTATATTTTACATTGAAAAATACTTTTACATACATAAAAAACCATTTTTGTGCATAATACATTTTTGCATATTTATTGTATTTATTTAATTATTGTACAATTAAATAATTTGTATATTCAATATGGATGTAATAGTTTTAGATTTAATTTCTTGCTAAATATCCCCCCATTCAAACATTTGTACCCCCATCCCCATAATTATGTTGTAATAATTTAGGACTTTAAATTTCCGCATTTAAAAGCTTTCAAATTATGCCATGATAGACCTAGGGTTTGTATGCAAATCAAATAACAAATAGCTTGACTAATACAAAGACAAAAATGCATGAAAATGGACAACACCAAGCACACTTGCACCCCTAGGGTTACTCCACTTGTTGCCTTCAAAAGTGGGCCATGTTGCATGTTGAGTGTCTTTGGCAAAACAAAACAAATCAAATGATCATAGTCCCTCGATGACGCTTTCTCAAGTTGCCTAAAAAATGATCAAGTCCCTTAAAGGAAAAATTGCCAAAGACACTTGGCCCTATTGCATTCATGGTCCATACGATGACCCGCGCCTGTCCCGTTAACATCCTAACACAAGATTGTCCACCAAATACAATGGTGGAATAATACTGTTAAAAGGGTTAAAACATAGGAAAGATCTTTGAGAAATTTAGGGTAGATAGCTCTTGGTTACTTGACCAACTTGCAAAACAAATCCTTGCCATTTTTCAAAACACACTCCACAACACTTTCAAAAAACAAAAACATTTGAAACATCTTTTTCAAAAAGACAAACACCTTTTGTAAAACATTCGAGTAAAGAATTGTTACAAGGGTTTCCTAGACAAGGCATCTTTTTCAAAACATTTTCAAAACCACACACGCAAAGCACCATTTCAAACAATTGAAAGCACCATTTCAAACAATTGAAAATGCAAGGCAAGTGATCTAGGCAAGTAACTAAGAGCCCATGGATAACCATGGATAGAAAGGGTTCTAATACCTTCCCTTTCTATAATCTTCTCCCCTAACCCAAGAAAACATCTCAAAGGTTTTTTCCTGTGCTTTTTAACCTTTCCTTAGGATAAAATAAAAAGTCGGTGGCGACTCTTGCTAAACCGAAACATTTGCGAAAACAAACGCAAAACCTCAAGTCAGTTCTCCCACCGTATCACACCGTTCTAGGATAGCGAAAAGATAAAAAAACTCCATGTAATATACTATGAGAGTAAAACCCTAGACGAAGCCCAGATGAATTATGCTACAACGGAAAAGGAACTTTTAACAGTTGTGTTTTCATTAGACAAATTTCGTTCATACTTGGTGGGAGCTAAAATTATCATTTCCCAGTTGAGATGGATCCTATTATTACAGGAATTTGATTTTGAAATCAAAGACAAAAAGGGAACCGTAAACATCGTAGCAGATCATCTTTCTAGGCTTGAAAATCTGAAGACTGAACAAATACCAATTAACGACGATTCCCCATATGAGAGACTTATAGCTCAGTTGGAAAACAATGAGGTTGAACATTATTAAGCTAACTATCCTTTAGAAATAGAGGTCTCAAGTATTGAAACCAAAAATTTGGTGAAAGGGGCATTAGCTCACTCTGTTGCACCATGGTATGCCGATTTCGTAAATTACCTAGCTGTCGGTGTCCTTCCACCTGAGCTAACGTACCTACAAACAAAGAAGTTATTCCACGACCTTAAACACTACTACTGGGATGACCCCCTCCTCTTTAAAAGAGGTTCTGATTGGATTTTTCGTCGTTGCATGCCCAAGGAAGAAATCGAAAGTATTATAGACCACTGCCACGCTGCACCTTATGGAGGGCATTCAAGTACATCAAAAACCTATGCAAAACTCATACAATTTGGTTTCTTTTGGCCTAATATATGGAAATATGTGCACATCTCTGTTTTAAACTACGATCGTTGCCAATGCACTGGAAACATCTCCAGACGTGATGAAATTCCTCAGAAAAGTATTCTAGAAGTCGAAATCTTAGATGTATGGGGAATTGACTTCATGGGACCCTTCCCGTCTTCTTTTGGTAACAAATACATACTCGTAGTTGTCGATTATGTATCCAAATGGATCGAGGCTATAGCCTCTCCAACAAATGACACACGAGTAGTAATCAAGCTTTTCAATAACATAATCTTTCCAATATTCGGTGTGCCGAGACTCGTCATCAGTGACGGAGGCTCCCACTTCATCTCCAAAATCTTCGAAAAACTCTTAGTGAAATATGGGGTTAAACATCGTGTAGCAACACCATACCACCCACAAACGAGTGGTTAAGTAGAGGTCTCAAACAGAGAAATTAAGCAAATACTTGAGAAAATTGTTGCCACGTCTAGAAAAGATTGGTCCTCTAGGTTACATGAAGCATTGTGGCCATATAGGACAGCTTTTAAAACACCCATAGCGACCACACCTATCAAGTTAGTTTATGGAAAATCATGTCATATTCCGGTGGAACTCGAGCATAAAACTTATTGGGCTATTAAAACCCTAAATTTAAATTATTCTTCCGCCGTAGGAAACATAATCCTATATATCAACGAATTAGAAGAGCTTCAATTAGACGCTTACGAGAATGCCAAGATCTACAAAGAAAGAACGAAAAATGGCACGATAAACGCATTTCTAGGAGAGAATTCAACGAGGGAGATGTATTACTCCTATTTAACTCCCGACTTAAACTTTTTCCCAGAAAACTACGCTCTAGGTGGTCTGGCCCTTTCGAAGTCACTAAGGTTTTCCCAAGTGGCGCCGTAGAAATTAAGAGTAATTCTATGATCAATTTATTGTAAATGGGCAACGTTTGAAGCATTATCATCGTATCAAAAACAAAGATTACTCAGCTACCCTAAAGCTTCTACAGCCACCGGCTGAATCAAACGACTAATTCATAATTGAAAATGTGTCGAGCTTGCGACATAAAATAAAGCGCTTTGTGGGAGACAACCCATAGTTTTATCTTTATATTTTTCTTTAACTTTTCATTTTTTTTAAATGTTTTATTTATTATCATCTTTCTTTTCTTATTGTCATTTTCTTATTTTTCTTATTTTTTTACTCTAAAAGGCATTTGGCCGATGCTAACAGGATGTTTCTGTAATCTACTTACTTTTCAGGCTAATTTACTTTTTTAGCTAGTGACTAACTCTCGAAATGACAAGAGTAGATTATATGAGTATTACTTTCAGAGGGATAGGTCAAATGAGGAGGTTTGAGGACTTGGTCGATAGGGAGATGACTCCTACCTCTATGCTGATGATCGTGCTATGACCGCCCTAGGCATTAGAGAAAGTGTGTTATACCTACTGAACCAGATAGGTTGGGATACATCCCCTATTCGGAGGAGATTTAGTTCATATAGTAGGCTTACCCTAGAGTTCCTAAGTTCTTTGAATTATGGTCCTAACCATGGAATAGGGTTTAACCGTGGCCTGATCCGGTTTAGACTGTTTAGCATTGATTTTCGTTATAACAATCGTGAGTTTGCTAACCTTTTAGGTTTCCCTAGTGGCCCTAACGTTTTTACTGTTTCCCAAGAGGATATCCTCTCCAACCATGAGCTTAATTACTTCTGGAGTAGCATAACTGGTAACAACCATCCCGGGCCTGAAGATATGCATTCTGAAAGTATCCATAACCCTGCTATAAGATATTTCCACAAAATCGTGTCCCACACCCTGTTTGGAAAAGAGCAAAACATTTCTTTGGTGTCCCGTGATGAGCTTTTCATTTTGTTTTGTGCTTCACAAAACCGTCCTGTCAACGTGGCTACCTTTATGTTAGCCTATTTTGTTCGTGTTATAGAGATCGCTCATACACCTATCCTTATAGGAGGCCTAGTTACAATGATTGCAAATTTTATCAGAATGATACAACCACTCCTAGGATTAAACCCCTATGGAGGAATTTGACCCATGAACATCCGTTTCTGTTTCAACACTCACCTTATAGGTAACCTTGGACCACTTCAGTTTGACTTGCTCATTAACCATAACATTGTCCACCAATTTGTTTTACCTAATCTTATAACGAGTGTTCACAACAGAGATAACTGGCTTTTTGACCTGGATCCCCCACCTGCCCCTCCCTCGCCCGAAACACCTCAACCTTATGAGATCTCTGATGATTTTGACCCTCAGACTCCTCCTCATTATTATGATCTTCCTTCCCCTGTTCGTCATAAAGTTACCCCTGATGCTTCTCATGTGTCTACTGTTGTTGCTATTTTGGCTAATGCTGGACCTCCACCTCCTAATTTTACTACCGCTATTGCTAATTTGGAGACACAGATTGAAAGTTTACGCGGAGAGTTCACCACTTTGCGTTCGGACTTTCATGGTTTCATGGATACCATAACAGAACATTTTGATCATCTATATCAGCACTTCTATTTTGTTATTGCGCCTCCTGGAGGCCCACATCATGCCTAGATAGATCCTGCTATTTTTATTTTTTCTGATCCTTCTTCTTAAGGCAGTGAGGGCACTATCTGTTTAAGTTTGGGGCAGGAAACATTATTGTTTTCCATTACTGTTTTCTTTTCTCGTTTTCGGATATTTTGTTATTTCATTTTTTTTCTTTTGTACCAGTTCTTTACCCAATAACATTATTTCTTATTATTCCTATTTTTAATGTTTTTGGTTATTTAACGTTATTGAGTTTTTATTACCTTCATTATACCTACTGTTATTATCATATATATGTATGCTTTAAAGTACAATTATTAATATTATATGTATAAGTATCAGTAGAGGTCCAACGAAATCGCATGCAGCCCTTTGTTTGCCGACCTTCTAACTTGATGTGATGTTTGTCACATGTGACGCCCGTTAATCAGTCCTGCCACGCATGTGACGATTGACAGCTTTGTCTGGCATTCGTCAGCCTTGCCTCCCACGCTCTGCTACGCGTGTGACAACCACCAGCCTTGCCTCCCACGCTTTTAGATCTCGTGACCACATAGTTTGACTACAAGACCACACCGTTTAATTTTTTTATTATTTCTATAACTTCCATCCTCCATTATTTAAACCCCATAATTCCCATTATCTACCACCATTACCACACATTCATTTCTTACAATTCCTATAACCTCCCACTTTCAAAACCATAAAAACCATTCATTACCCACTCATAATCTCCACCTATTTAAACTACTTCTTCTATCATTCTAATATCACCATCATTCACTACCTTCTTTGCACTACACAAACACCTTCCCTTTTCGTCTTTGTCAAATATACCATGGCCGCTCGTAGAAATCAACTCAATCGTGTTTCGACAAGGCGAAGCTGGAGAACTCCAATAGAAAAGATACCGGAAGTTTTATCAGCGAGGATTGACACCCACACGATATGTCGACAATGACTATTTACGCAATTTAGGGATGTATGACAGTATGCAAGGTTTTCTAAACAAAGCAGGCCTGGGATTTGTAAGCACGATGGGCTTACCCACCTACAAGGCTCTAACTTTGGAGTTCTTAAGCTCCTACTTCTACATCACTCCCATCGACGCTGATGCAAATCTCTTTGGAGCAGCCACATTTCGTATGTTCAACTAGGAATACACGGTAAACCAAGACGCTTTGAGCGACATGTTTCGTTTCCCTCGTGGAGACAATGTGCAATACCGAATTCCCCCTAAATTGGATTGGAATAGAACGTCATATGAATTATAGGAGAGAATATTTAGTGAGCATAATGTCGCTCCCGAAGCGCGTTGCTCCTCTCACATCCATAATCCGAACATTCGCTACCTTCATTGCACCCTGGCCAACACTATTTTTGGAAGAACTAACAACAACAAGGTCAACACCAAGGAGTTGTATGCCCTCCATTGCGCCTTCGCGCTAAACCTCCATCTGAACCCAAGTACCTTCCTGATGGCCCACATTCAAAATCGTGTAACAAGAGACGGGACCATGCCTTTCTGTATTGGAGGTATCGTCACTGCAATAGCAGTTCACCTAAACCTGGGAGGGAGAATCCTGAACCTACCCTCTTTGCCAGCAGTGTTCTTGGACATTAACAACTGTCGAGCCGGTCGCCTTATTAAGGTAAGAGAAGCGAGAGGTTATTATCTAATGGTGAGGAATAATGAAGTTCGTAGTGTCATTTTTCCAAATCCAAATACTACGAACTTAAGCATTGCAAACAATTGGTTATACAACCTCAACGCCCCCGAGCCTGGTGTGAATGCACAAGGAAACTAAGGTGAAGCCAATAATGATGTTGTTGACGAAATGGAACAAGAATTAGAACATCAAGCACCTCAACCTGATATTCAACCTCCCGAAGCCCAAGAGCCACAAAATGCCAATCCACCTGCCACACTCGATGCCATCTATGCCGCAATACTACAGCAGGACCAATTGTCTAACCAGCCCTACCAGAGCATCAAGACGCGTCAAGAGGAAATGATGCATCTCGTCTAACATATGAAAAGAGATCAACATGATTACACTCACCGATAAGACCAAAGTATGCTATAATTCACCGCAAGGATGACATAAGACATGCGGGCTTTGACACTCCGTGTTGAAGGTTTGCATGAAGTTGTTTCCCATATGGAGGGTCAAAGATATGAAGCAGAATCTTCCAGAAGGGGTGAGCAAACATGTAGAAGATCTATACCAAGGATGCGTGGTAGATTCCATGGCCAAGGCGAGGAAGAATGAGTATTTAGTTTTTCACTCTCCTTTTCCAATACATTGAGGACATTGTATGATTTAAGTATGGGGGAGGAAGTATTTCCACTTTTTCTAGTAAATTTTTATTTTTATCATCTCCCTTCTTGTTATTTCCCTTCAATAAAAATATTTACTTCTAGTCATTTATGCAATATTTATTTTTCCGATTCCCTCACTTTATTTGAGCCCCAACAATTTTTTTTCGATTTAATACATAACTTGACTCACTCGACGAGTATGTAGGTTGCTAGTTTTTTGTTAGAACTTTTCGCAAGATTTGACGAAATCTCTACCGTCTTGACACTCTATAACCCCAGAGTATAATAGACTAGTTAAAGTACCTATTATTCCGAAACCCGGAGTTTTAGTTTTGAAGTAATCCTGAGTAGTTTATCTAGCAGTCAGCACCATCTTAAACACAAACTACGTTGAAAGTCGATGAATATAAGTGGATGATCTCGGTTATTTATTTAGAAAATGTTACAGGAAATGCACCTATTAAATTGGGAGATCCTCATCTGATCGTTTAATCCAACGATGTAAGCCCTACAAAGAAACATAAAATCCATTGTAGATGGTTCAGAGGCCTCTGGTACTGAACTTGGTAGGGCAGACTATGGTTTGATCCCCCGCATTATGCAAATGGGTAAAAAAAGAAGGTTGCCACATTATTGTGCCAGAAACCACTGTGCTAAAAAGATCATAACCACTAATCGGCTATTCTGCTATCTATGTGTTAGGATAAAGGGATTCATGTGATTGCGCTCGAATGAAAATAATTAAAACAAGACGATTACTTAAGGTGAGCTATAATAGCATCTGCAACCGGTTTACGTAAGACGGGGTTGTCTTGTATCGTTATTGTAGTGCTGGAGTATAGATTAAGCATTTGATTCTCTAACAAAAACACCATGCAACCGCGTACAAGTTGATTTGTGTCATACATTTGCACCTGGCCAATGTTTAGACAAACATCATACTGAGCACTTGCTTGAGGACAAGCAAAGATTTAAGTATGGGGGAGTTTGATAACACATACATGTATTGCATATTTAGCTTGATTTAACTAAATTATTTTCCATTTTTATTATAAATTAAATCACTTTGTAGTTGGTATTATGCCGGTATTTTTCTATTTTGTAGGTATCAAATTAATTATGAGAAAGAAGAAAAAGGAAGAAAAAGAAGAAAAAAGGCTACAATAAAGTCAACAGCCAAAGATAAGCCCAAGCCCAAAAAGAAGGAGCGCGTGGCCAACTAGCGTGACGACCGACAAGGAAAGCATGACGACCGGCATGCATTGACCAAGTAAGTGACGAACGTCACTAATCCCTTTGACGAACGGCATCTCCTATTATTTTTCCCACGTCCCTTAAAGCTTGCAACGAAAGTGTGTTAGTTGCTATATCCACGTTCCACCAAGTCAGATGCGCGGAGATTCAACAGCCCTACAAACTCTCCAACAAATTCTCACGTACAGTTATTTAAGATGGATATAAATAGTAGACTTCATGCACTGAGAAGGGTCCATGCTGTTACTTCCCTTTTTGTTCTTCGTGCATATTTCACAGAGCTATTACTTTCCAGATTTATTTTCCTTAGCTACTATTTTCCTTAGCTATTATTTTCCTTAGCAGTTTTATTTTTCTCAACCGGTTTTGAGTAATAGATTTCTACATCGAAAATCTATTGCCCCATGGTTTATTTCAAGACCTTCAGAATTGTTATTTAAGTTTATTATCTTATTTCTTTGCAATTGTTCTTGTTCTGTATCGAAGCAAAACCTACTAACCTGTGGAGGAGTGCTTCCTTTAGAGCCGGACGAATTGTTACAGTCTCGAGTTAATTTATTTCCAGGTTTTTATTTTAATAAATTATTATTTTCCTTTAATTCAATAATCATGTTTACTTTGTTGTCTGGATTTTATTATTCTGTGATTAAGTTTTATAATATGCTAAGCTAGATTTCTATACCGGTATGTAAGGTCATAAAACTGAGGGAATTTGGTAATACTATTGGTTATTTATTTGTTGAACTACTTTCTGGACTAGATTACTTTGTTTTTAATGATGAACTGTTTTGTTACGAGAGTAAAAGACAAATAGAAGTTAGGTTCAATAAAGCGAGAGCTTGAGGATCTTTAACTGGACGGTGGTAACTAGGCATTAGATTTAAAACAGCGAGAGCGCTTTAAAGCGAATTAGAGTTTACTTGTTTTCAAAAGAATGTTTCTAACTCCGACGGGATAGCGAGAGCATACGTTAGGACTTAATTTCATAACCTAAATCAACAACCACGATAGTGTGAGATGAGGGTTTTTAAATTGATAAGTTTCTATTGAGAATTGTTAGAAACTGCAAGTTACCAAATAGGTTACTGATTCCCGAAGCCCGATCATTACATACTGGTTGTTTTCCCCCTCTGATTATTTAACTAGATTCAAACTTACTTTTAGTTCCCCTAATCTAAACCAAATATTTTTAGCCTTAGATTTACACCGTAACACTGGATAACGGTATGTTTGACTTTTGGTCCTTTGGGTTTGATAATCTTTAAAACTACGCGATAAGACTGTGCACTTGCAGTCTAGATTATTTATACTACCATATTAGTCGATCAAGAATCCAACCAGATAACAACCTAACTTCACTCTCCCCAAGAAATTTTCTGTAAATCCTGGATCCGACCAGATAACAGATAATTTATTCTTCCCTAGTAAGCTATCGTGAAGCCTGGACCCGACCAGATAGCAGTTGACTTCCACATCCTCATCAAGTTGTGAAGCCTGGACCCGGCCAGATAACAGTAGTCAAAACTCCTCAGTAGTAGTCAGGGATTTATTTTCCCGAAAAAATATGCATCCCACATTCATACATCATAGCATATACATACAAAGTGCCTTTAGCATGATCTCATTCATCTTGTGAACATCATGCATACATCTGCATTTTACTAACCCTTTTTCCCATAGGTAAAACATCAAGCTTAGTATAAATTAACCAAAAATTTATGCTGATACTTATTCCAGTGTTTACCATCATTCCTCCAAATGGAATATATAAGCCCATTCCCAATACATCTTCGAGTGCAAATTTCTGGGTACTCTAGTGTTCAATCATCTTCCACCTTCAAGTCACGAATGACGGATCCACCAATATAACTCTTCAGGTTTAAGAAGATTGAACAGGGGCAGCTGTTGTACCCCAAAATTTTCCCTCTCATTTCTCAATTAATATCTCACAAGATCTCCTTTGATTCAAGATTGTACAAGGGTTGATCAGCTCAAGACACCTCCTTAAGCACTGATGACCCAAAATTAGGGTTAGAGATTGCACAAGGAAAAATGAACTTTTAATGCCTCATATGACTTTCATGGATCATTTTGGACTCTCAAGATTGCTCGTGTCAAGTTTCAAGTCTTGGATCACATTTTTGCTCAGTCAATTGACCTAAAATCAACTGTATTGGGGAAAATGTCAATTATGGTCAATTTACAGTCAAACTTCATAATTTTTTATCCATATCAACATTATGAACTCAGATATGTCATTTGATCATGTTTGGATCACAATTCCTCAAGAAATTTGATCAGATCATCAAAAGGGAAAAATGGTCAAAACAAGGGTTTTGACTGAGAGGGTGCAATTTCTGATTTTTGACCTAGCAAATGACTTATTGGTTTAAGGCATGATCTCAAGGATTCAAATGCTTAATTTTAACCTAATTACATGGCTCAAAACATCTCTCAAGATCAACTGATTGATAGTTGAATTTCAGTCAACTGATGAAAAGTCAAATGTACACTGAAAAGTCAAACTTTGATTTTTTTGGTCAAAATCAAGTATCAAATATCATAATTCATCAAGACATGTCAAAATATGAAACTTGTTCATCAAGAAATCAAAAATTCAAGATTTCATTTTGAAAAGTCAAAATTTCTAAACTTAGAAAATTTTCTGTGTTGGAAATTCACATTTTTTTCATAACTTTGAGCCAAATTTCCACCATGATGCAAGATGATTCAAAGGAAACTTCCAACATGAAAGTTGTAGATATAAATGATATCTAAAACATTTTAGAACATAACTTTTCCTATAAATGCATGGATTTCAAGTTATGATTTTAAGAAGAAATGTTCATGAAACTTGGAAACTTAGTGAAATTTTTCCCTAGTTTAGGCAGGATTTTGACCTAACTTCATGGAAATTTTTCACATGGTTCCAAGACGAATCTTTAAAAATGTCCAACATATAGGTTGTAGAGGATGTTACAAGCTTTCCAAAATGTCCAAGAACTCATGGAGATCCTATTTTATCAAGGATAATTGAAGGCAAGAAGTTACGGTTTCATTCTTCAATTACAAGTCATTTCTTGAATTACAAGTCATTTCTTGATGAACACATGATTCAATCTCAATGCTAAGATGCATAATCTTTGCTTTGCAGACCCCAAACTTGTTTGTCACTCCATAATTAATGTTTTGCACAGCTGCTAGAAGCTTTAATCCAAGCATTCAATGCATTGCCCATGCTTAATACCATTTTAGGAAGAAAGGCAGCATTGCCATTTTGGAAAAGTTGCTTTATGCATAAAGTCCACTCTTCTTGAGCCTCTAACTTGTTGTTCTGAACACACACAACATACATGCTCAGAAGTAACATGTTTAAAGCTTCTAAGCCACCCTATAAGCCAGGTACTTGTGCATTGGAACCACATTTCTCAAGCTTTCTTCAAAATCAAGCAAAGAGCCATAACATGTGAACTTGTACTTTTGATCACCCCAAGCTCTCAAAACCTTTTCCTATAAATTAAGACACTATTATGCAACTTAGGACACGATTTTTGCAAGCCTAAAACTCTCCCAAACTCCCTCAAGCCAGAAATTGCCTCAAAACACCATTGTTGTGCAAATTCAGACTTTACATATCAAACTTTCATTTCACTCATGCATTTCTTGGCAAAACCATTTCAAAAGCTTCCTTACCTAAAATATAAGTCATCCTAACACCTGTTAAAGTTCTGTAACACAATTTCCTTCATCCTCCATAACCAAAATCAGAAGCTTGCACTTGGACTTCTCCAGCACGATTCATACACTTCCAGCTCAAAGTAATTATTGGAATAGCTTCATATGAACTTGAGGAAGCTAATCTAATTATCACAATAACTTGAATCAAGCTCTAACTCAAGACACGATCTTCAGCTGCAAGGTGAGTTTTCTGACTTTTCATCTCATTATTTAGGCATTGTTATGCTTGCATTTTCAAAGACAAAATGTAGATATTATTGCTATGAAGATGTACATGTCCATAGATTTCATTTATATTGATTGAGCTAGGAGAATTTTAGGTTTGAATATCTGAAAATAATTAGGTCAAAATTTGGCACTTTTAGAAATTCTCATTCATCTTTGATTTATAGCTTATGATATTTATATGGTTGGATTCGAATGGAAAAATGGAGCAACTTTCATGTTTTCATATTTCATTTTTGTCGAGAAATGGTGAAGTTACAGATGTTCAGGCTGGAGGTTAAAGATGAAGTTGTATTCAGGACTTGATTTGTGTCATATGTTTATTGTTTCACCAATGTTGCTGGATGTATAGTCATCCCAGTGGCAACGGTAGCGCGCGTTTGTGTGGGAGGTCATGGGTTCAACACCCAGCGCTACCTTTTGTTCTATTTTTTCACATTTTCCCTATTTTTTGTTCTAGCCAGTAGCGCTTGGGCCTTTCATTTTTTTGCTGACTCCTAACCCCCTTTGCCTGCTTCACACACCTGACCCAAATCTTTTTACTTTTTTTCATTTTATTTATTTTCTTTTATAGTTTATATTATATTATATTTAATATTTTTTATTATTACTATTATTATCAGTATTATTATTTTTTGAAAAATCCAAAAATATTTTATTTATTTATTTACATATTAAGAAATGCTCATTTATATTTTATTTCCTTATAAAAACAAAAGAACTAAAACATTTTCTTAAACAAATTAATTTCTTTTTTCTTAAATGATTAATATTTAGATTTAGGTTTAATTATAATTTTATTTTCTTTAAAATTAAAATTAACTTAGAATTTAGGTTTCTTTTAATTATTTAATTTTCATATTATTGTTATCAATTTAAAAACCTTTTCATAAAAAAACTCTAAAAAAATACTTTTTAACCTATTTTATTTTCTTATTAAATTTAGGTTTTATTTTATTTTTTTAATCAATTATTTTTCCTTTTTAGTAATTAGGTTAAAACCCTTAACAAAAATCAAACATAAAAAAATCATTTCCTTTTCCATTTACATTCTTGCATTATTTATTCAATTCTTGTACAATATTCAATATGGTTGTAATAGATAATTAGGTTTAATTTTATTGCAATCCCCATTTTTAAATTTGTATACCCCCTCCCCTAATGATGTAATAGCTTAGTAATTTTACTTTACGCAATTTATCGCTTTATATAAATGCTAGTAATTAAAGTTTGTATGGCAAGACTAAAATCAACAAGTAGCAAACCCTAATTCAAGACAAAATAATGCTTGTAAATCAAACACATTTGCACACTTGCACCCTTAGGGTAATTCCACTTTGTTGCTTTACAAAAATGGCCATGTGGGATATCTTAGCAAAAAAGCAATCAAAAATACAAGATCATAGCCCTTGATGACGCTATCAATGTTGTGTTTCAAAATGATCTTAGCCCCTAAAAGAGAAATGCTAAGATATCTCACAACATCGTTATCATGGCTATATGATGACCCACGCCCGTCCATTTACATCCAAAGATAAGGTTTCTTACCAAATCAATGGTAAGATATAAATATCAAAGGAAAGGAATAAATGAACTAAGACTTTTGAGTAGGTAGATTGTTCCTATTTGCTTGCTCATTTACAAATCAAACATCCTTGCTTATTTTCAAAACAAATACCAAACACTTTCAAAACATTTTCTAAACATGAAATATTTTCAAAAGCTCAACACTTTGTATACGTTCTTACGAACGAGAACTATTACAAAGTTTGCCTAAACGAAGGCGTCTTTTCAAAATACTTTCAAAAAAACCACACAAGGCACATTTTCAAACAAAAGCAAGTGATCTAGCAAGCAACTAAGAGCCCATAGATAATTATGGATGAAAAGGGTGCTAACACCTTCCCTTTTCATAATCTACCCTCCAAACTCAAGAAATAATCTCAAAGGTCTTTCATGTTCTTTTTAGCCTTTCCTTTTGGATAAAATAAAAGTCGGCGACGACTCTTGCTAACCGCAACATTTGCGATAAAACGCAAAACACCCAAGTTAGTTTTCCCACCGTATCATAGTGCCCAAAAATTTGCACTCGCATATGCACGAAGTAACACTGTTGGTTGATTATACCGGAAATAGGCTTAAAGATGCCATTTGGAAAGGTGACGGAGAGACGTCAGAGATGGGATTATAGATGCCATCTAGGGTAACTGTTGATAGGAATATCATAATAAGTTTACGCCTGACTTTGTCTTAGAGGATGCATTTGGAATAAGTTTACGCATGACTTTGTCCAAAAGAATATCAGAGTGAATCTACGCTTGATTTTGTCTGAATGATATACTAGAATGAGTCTATGCTCAACTTTTTCTAGAGGATATGTTTGGAATGAGTCTATGCCTGACTTTGTCCAAAAGAGTTTCAGAAGGAATCTGCACTTGATTTCATCTGAACTAGAAGATGTTTATGCCCGACTTCAACTAGGAGAGGTATCAGAAGGAGTCTACGCCTGACTTTTTTCCAAAAAGAGTATCAAAAGGAAATATACGCCTGACTTTATTTGAATGATGCACTAAAAGATGTCTACGCCAGACTTTGTCTAGAATGATGTACTAGAAGATGTCTATGCCCGACTTCATCTAGAAGAGGTATTAGAAGGAGTCTACGTCTGACTTTTTCCAAAAAGAGTATCATAAGGAAATATATGCTTAACTTCATTTGAATGATGCACTAGAAGATGTCTATGCTCGACTTCATCTAGAAGAGATATTTTTCAAAATGACTCTCTGGGGAAAGTGCTCAAGTAGCTACTTGTCAGATTTAGTCTCTAAGGGAAATGCTTTTCAGAATTCAGTTCCTGAAGGAAATTGTCTGGTCATGTAGATAGTAACTTCGTCTTGTTCAGAAATTACTCTTTGACCTATTAGAAAATTGTTGATGATGTTCGTCTGTTTGTGAACTTTACCTGAAAAGATAGAGTTAGTATTTATGCAATGTCATGATGTATGTAGTGCATTGCGTAATGATGTTCTTAAATCAAATGAAAGCATGCTATATGCGTTTCGTATGTGTTGTACCCCAAAAATTTCCCTCTCAATTTCTCAAAGATTCTCTCGCAAGATATCCATTAATTTAAGACTGCACTAAGATTGATCAGCTCAAGATACCTCCCCAAACACTAATGACTCAAAATTAGGGTTTGAGTTTGTATAAAGACAATTGGACCTTTAATACTTCATATGATTTTCATAAACCATCTTGGACTCCCAAGATTGCTCATGTCAAGTTTCAGGCTTTGGATCACATTTTTGCTCAAGTCAATTGGTCAGTTAACCTAAAATCAATCATATTAGAGGAAAGTCAATTGTGGTCAATTTATATTCAAAACTCATAATTTTTTATCCATATCAACATATTAAACTCATATGAACCATTTGGCCAAGTTTGGATCACAACTTCTCAAGAAATTTGATCATATCATCAAAAGGGCAAAATGGTCAAAATTAGGGTCTTGACTGAGAAGGTTCAATTTTTGACTTTTTGACCTAGAACATGACTTGTTGGTTTGAGACATGATATGAAGAATCCAATTGCATCACTTTGACCTAATGGCATGTTTCAAAACATTTCTCAAGATCAATTGATTGATAATTGAAATTTGGTCAACTGATGAAAAAGTCAACTGTATACTGAAAAGTCAAACTTTGACTTTTAGATCAAAATCAAGTTTCAAAAATCATATTTCATCAAGACATGTCAGAGTGTGAAGATTATTCATCAAGAAAATATCTCAAAGATCTTTCCTGTTTTTTTCACCCTTTCCTTTATTGGATAAAAGAAAAGTCGGTGGCGACTCTTGATATTCGCAACAATTGCGATCAAACGCAAAACAACCAAGTCAGTTTTCCCACTGTATTATAGTATGTGTTGTACCCCAAAATTTTGCCTCTCTTTTCTCAAGACATTTCTCACAAAGATCTTCAATGGCTCAAGGTTGCACAAGTGTTGACTAGGTCAAACCACCTCCTAATCTTGATGCCCCAAATTAGGGTTTTGATTTTCATAAGGATAATTGGACTTATAATGCGTCAAGTTACTTTCACGGATCTTTATAGACCTCCAAGAATACTCATGTAAAGTTTCAGATGACTGAAAAATCAACTGTATTAGTTAAAAAGTCAAGTGTGGTCAACCCACAGTCAAGCTTCAAAATTCTTGACCAATATCAAAATTTTAAATTCATATTCATCAACTGATCAAGTGTGGGTCACAATTCCTCAAGAAAAGTGTTCAATCCATCAAAAGGATAAAATGGTCAAAATTAGGGTTTTTTATTAGAATGACTGATTTTTGACTTTTAACCTAGTACATGAATTATTGGTTTGAAACATGACCTAAAAATTATTCAAGTACATCTTTTTAACCTAATTGCATGATTCAGTTCATTGCACAAGATCAAACAATTGACAGATGAAATTTGGTCAACTCCTGAAAAAGTCAACTGATACACCAAAAGTCAAACTTTGACTTTTTGGTCAAAATTGAGTTTGAAAATCAAAATTCATCGACATTCAAAATATGAAGCTTGATCACCAAGAAACCAAGAAATTCAAAAGTCAATATGAAAAGTCAAACTTTTCAAGACTTAAAAATTTTTCTACGTGTTTTTGTACATGATAATTTCACTACTTCATGCCAATTTTTCATCAAGATGCAAGAAGATTCAAAAAAAAACTTTAAACATGAAAGTTGTAGATCTTGATGAGATCTACAACTTTGCTTTTCTGATCAAGTCCTATAATTGCTTGGATCTTCAAATATAAATTCATGAAGTCATGCACTTTTTCTAAAAAACACTTGGTGAAAATTTTGATCAATTTGGTCAGGATTTTGATGTAACTTCTTGGCCAATTTTCAAATAGCTCCAATTTGATTTAGCAAAAGTGGAAAACATGAAATTTTTAGAGGATGTTTAAATTTTTCCATAATGTCCAAGAACTTGAAGATATCATTTATGAGCTAAGAAAATCGAAGAGATGAAGTTGGGCATTCATTCTTGAATCACAAGGCATTTTTGTGATGAACACTTGACCAAATCTCTAACCATGCTGCACAAATCTTGCTTTGCAGGCTTCTAACTTGCAAATCACTTATTACTTTAATGTTTACACAGCTGATTGATCAATTGTCCAAGTGTTTCAAGCTTTGTCCAAGCTGACTTGCCATTTAGGGAAGAAAGGTCACACTTCCATTTTGGAAAAGTTCACTTTAATCACAGAGTTAATTTCTTGAGCCTCTAACTTATTTATTATGATATCACTCAACATAAACAATTAGAAGAAACATGTTTAAAGTGTCTAGCTACCCTAGAGGGCATGGTACTTCACCTTGAAACCATGTTCTTCAAGCTTGCTTCAAAATCAAGAAACATAGCCATAACTTTGCAACTTACAAATCTGATGTTCTCTTTCCTCCAAACCTCTTGCCTATAAATTGAGACATCATTTGCAATCTAGGACTCAAATTGGAAATCCTAGAAACTCCCTCAAACCCAGAATTTCTCTCAAGCCTCACTTTTGTGCCATTTCTGATTTTTGACAGCCATCTCTTAACCCACTCGTGCATTTTCCATTTTTATCATTCATCAAGCTTCCATAACACATATAGAAGCCATCCCAATACCTGTTATAGAATCGTAACTCCATTTTCAAAATCAGCAACCTGCACATTGACTTCTCTAGAACATTTCAGCCACTCTCAATCCAAAGTAAGCATTGCAATAGTCTCCTGGAAGCTCAAATGCAAAACACAATATCCACTTGAAAAGTGAGTTTTCTGATTTTCTAACTCTTCATACAAGCATCATTTGACTTCCACTTTAAAAGATAAAATGTAGACATCATATCCCTGAAACTAACCATGCCCTTAGAATTCATTTATATTGCCTGAGTGATGTGAATTTTAAGTTTGAAATTGCTGGAAAAATTAGGTCAGCTTTGGTACTAATTAAAATTCGTATTCATCTTTGATCTATTGTTTAAGTTAGTTACATATTTGAAATCATGGTGAAATTTCTAACAAGTTTGATGTTTACACTTTTGAGAATAGTTAAGAGATGAGAAAGTTACAGAGCTCTGGTTATGGCGCAAGGAAGAAGATAAAGTTGTCACTAGAACTTGTTTTATAATATAATGTGATGGTTTTGTATAAATAAATGGATGTATATCCACCTCAATGGTAGAGAGCACGCGCGTGAGGCATACCTATAGAAGGTCCTGGGTTCAAACCCCAGCGAGAGCTTTTGCTTTTTTTTCATATTTTCCTTGATTCATTTTTATTATTTGCAGCGCGCTTAGGCTCTTGAGCAATGGGCTTGATCTTTCTTCTCATCATCACCCCCCGAATGCTTAACAACACGCAACCCATCATATCTTTTTTTATTTTGTTTTGTTTTTTATTACAAAAAATGGCTTTAGGCCTAGTAATTTGATTTACTTTTAAAACCACCCATCTCCTTTTAAAACCCCTCTGACTTCTAATTTATTTTTGTTTTATTTTATTTTATCTTATTTTCTTATTTTATTTTATTATTATTATTTCTTAATCAAGAAATACAAAAATATATTATTTTCTTAAATAATTAAATAAAAAGGCTTTTATTTCTTTTTTTATTTTTGACTTAAAACCCTAAAAATATTTTGATTCATAAATTAATCTAGATTATAGGTTTTAATTTATTTTTTATTAATTAAATTAAATTTTAGGGTTTCAATTAATTTCTTTTTTTAAATCAATTAGATTAACTAATTAGATTAGGTTAAAACATTTTTCGTACAAAAGAACACAAAAAAACATTTTTCTTTTACATTATCTTTATATTCTTGTACATTTTATTTGGCATTATTCAATATGGTTGTGATAGTAATTAGGTTTTAATTGCTTTCATCCCTATTTGTAATTTGTATCCCCATCCCCTAAAAATGATGTAATAGCATAGAACTTTAAATTTTCGCAATTTATCGCTTTTCATATTATTGCTAGTAACTAGGGTTTATATGGAAAGACATAAAACCAAAAAGTAGACAACCATAATTCAAGACAAAAATGTATGAAATCAAACACTTTGCATACTTGCACCTCTAGGGTTAACCCACACCTGTTGCCTTAGAATAAAACAGTCATGTCCGTCGAACGTGGGATACTTTAGCAAAGACCCTCGATTACAAGATCATAGTCCCTCAATGACCCTTCTATGTTGCCTTCGGTAAACGATCTTATACCCTTACGACAAATTGCGAAGGTATCCTACAATGTTGATTTCTATGACTGTACGATGACCCATACCTTCCCCTTCACATCCAATGATAGGGCTTCTTACCAATCAGTGGTAAGATAGGAATATCTAAAGGAGGAGGAAAAGAACAAAGACCTTTTTGAGTAGATAGAACACTCGTAGTTGCTTGTTCATAAATAAAACCATTTTTACACCTCACACTTTCAAAACATTCTTCAAAACAAACGTTTCTTTGAACTATTTTCAAAACCAACACTTTGTATACATTCTTATAGATACGAGAGTCATTACAAAGTTTGCCGAAACAAAGGCGTTTTCAAAATATTTTCAAACTTACACAAAACACAAAAACATTTACAAAGCATTTCAAAGTGATATAGCAACTAAGAGCCCGTAGGTAACTACAGATGAAAAGGGTTTTAATACCTTACCTTTTCATAACCTCCCCCCCGAACTCAAGAAAATTCTAAAAAGGTCTTTTCTATTCTTTTCACCCTTTCCTTTATTGGATAAAAGAAAAGTCGGTGGCGACTCTTGCTATCCACAATAATTATGATAAAACGCAAAACACCCAAGTCAGTTTTCCCACCGTATTATAGAACTGGAGACTCTGCTGGGGACATAACTTAAAAGTGGGGTTACCTTATGTAGCCGTAGAAATTTTTAAGACTAAGCCATTGGATTGACTAGACTTGTACAAATCAAAATAAAAATCGCCACTGCGCTTTATTGTTTCCAAAGGAATGGGAAAAGAGAGAATAACCTAAAAAGAGGGGGAAAGATTCTAGGTAAGAGGGTTGGTTATGCAAAGGGAAGGTATTAGCACCCTAGACATCTACGGTACTCCGCAGGAACCTCTTTGTAAAATCTGTATATTTTGGCTATAAACTGTTGTATGTAAAATAGATGGTGGAGATGAAAGAAGAAATATATTTTTTATGATTTTTGCACCCGCCGCGGTTGTGAACCTTTAGTGCCTACGTACCACCTTTCATGCAATAGGTAATCAGGGTACACGTAGTTCACCTTTGAAAATTTTTAAAACACAAGTGTGTTGGTAAATTTTATGAGATAAGACATCATCGTTATTGTCCGTGTGGAAAAACATACTTACTACCCACAATCATGAGAAAGGAGAATTTGCATCATCTCAAAGTGGAGGATATGGCTTGGATTTTAAAATTAACAATGCCTCACTCAACACCCAAGTGGAAAATATCTGTCTTCACTACACATTGTAGAAGTATAGTTGTTTGCATCATTACAAGGATTGACAAGAGTCTAATCTTTTAAGAAAACTTTTAAAGTATAAGCCAAAGTGGCAAAATAGTTTGAAATGAGATTGATTGACTTTTAGTCTTCTCACAAAAAATGTCAAAGTATTATTAAGTTGATTGAAGTTTATTTATGAAAAGGTTTTGAAAATACATGGACCTAAGTCCAAGTTTATTATGAAAGTGGTTCAGGTTTTAAAAAAAAACAAGAAGAGTTTTCAAAAGGAGAGAGAAGATTTTTGAAATTAAAGAAGATGGGAGGAGAAGAAGAGACTATCCTAAAGCATAAGATAAAAGCTAGGGATAAGAACCATCTAACCAACAAGAAGCCAATACTTGACATTATGAGCCAAGATAGAATTCTCATTCTTTGGATTGAAACCAAGCAAGCAAAGATATTAGACCTCTTGTGAGAACCAAACTTCAAGTGTATTAAGTCTTCACAAAAATTGGGCAGAGTAACGGCTGTATACGGGTGAATTCCAGATTACAAACAAAGTATATAATCACAATAACCTGCACATAAAACAAACAAAACAACCCAATGTCTTAAGGTAAACCTCAAGAACTCCAGACAAAATATCAATCAAGGTCATAAGGTCTCCAACATAGGTCAAGGTTTCTAATCCTAAGTCCAAGAAGTCCAATACTCCATAATTCCAAGGATATTAACTAAATAGTCCAAGTATCATTAAAGTTTTTTATGGTTCATGTTGATTATTAGGTGTCTTAGAAGATAATAGAAAAGGCTCAAGTGAGCAAAATAAAAATGACATGAAATGTAATGCTTAAAGTAAATGGTACATAAAGCATAAAAAATAAAAGGGCATAAAGTAAAAACAATTTAATAATTAGTGGTTAGTTGGATGACCATCTTGAAACATGCATTTGGAACTCATTAGAGGAATGGTAGAACCAAAGCCTTCGCACAACAAGTTGCATTTGCTTTTTGTCAAGTATATCATCCAATTGGAATCCTCAAAAGTACCATTTAATGATCAACAATGTTTAAGTGATCCACGTTGACCAAAAGTGTTGTAGATCCATTAGAGGATTGGTAGAACCAAAGCCTCCACACGATGAATCTCAAGGTTATTGGATCAAAGAGATTAAATTAACATACTTGGGCTTGCAAACATAGGTTTGGGCCACGAATGATCATTTATTCGAATCGGGACAAAATTTAGCGCTATGTTAAGCAATCGTAAGTGGACTTATATTGAAGTAGCACCTATTTTGAGGCCGGTCAATAGCAATCTATGCACCATTTATTTTGAGACATGATATAGAGATCATGCTCCAATAACACTTAGTGCAATGAGAAAGGGACAAGATGAAGAGGGGTGAGAGAGAATATACAAACCACATTTGAATTAAATTTAAATCAAACTATTATTAAAATCATTCATCCATTTTTGTGGAGTTAGACTCAACACCATGGATCCAATGATGTTAACAAAGTTCATGACCAAAAATTCAATCCAAAATCAGCCAGAAAATCATCACAAAATAATATTACATTTTATATATACATTAAAAAAGGTTCTAAAAATGTTTTAAAATAGAAATAAAAGAGAAAAATATAGACTATATTCAAATTAATCAAGAAATAAAAAGTAAGACCATAGAAAAATCAGAAATGAACTAAAATGATTTTATAAACTTTTTGGTAATTTTTTAAAGTCAGAAACTATTTTTAAAATTAAAATAAATGAGTAAAATAAACCAAAAATGATTAAAAAAAATAACAAAGTCTGAAATAAAAAATAAATGAGGTCACCAGTATTTGTCACAATATCATTTGATCATTCCATAATTTTCCAAAAATTTATAAATGCATAAAAGTATTTTTAAACATTTAAAACAATTCAAATAAAGTGGAAATTTATTTAAAAAAATATATCAAAACACAAAATAAAATTGTGAAAAAATAAAAATCAGAAAGAGAAAAATCAAAAATATTTTTCATATTTTTTTGACTAAAAATGAATTTTCTATAGTTTTTTGAAATTTAAAACAATTAAATATAAAAATCAGAAAAGAAAAATAAAGTGAAAAATATATGGACCATTGGATGAGAATCAAAACGCGTTAGTAATCAAACCCAAGGGATCTGGCGCACTGTGTATATCATGGTCATTAGTGAATAAAGCACTGAATCAAATGTAAATCAGAAATTTAAAAAAAACCAAATGACGTTGTTTCATTGGTTGAAGGATGACATGTTGGTCATCTTCAACCTCCAGCCAGTCCCAAAACCAGGTTGCTCAATCTATAAAATTAGAGCACGATACCTATGCCATTCGCTTCGTCTCTTCAAGACGAACACAACCACACATTCACGATAAATTTATATAAAATGTAGCTCAATCAATTTGGAAATAAAGTTTTGAAAATGGACTTGAAATTTTATGGTCAAAATAAGTTTCCAGATAAAAGCAAGTGTTGCAACTAGAACCAGGACAGTGACAGCATCACAATGATATCAAAGTTTTGAAGAATTTATGAAGAAATCTACCTATTGAAGTTGAGTTGCAGAGCTCTAAAACTGGACTTCTATGGAGCAATATAGGGCATGATTCTTGAGTGTAATTATATGGTTAGCTTCAGGGAAGATCAAGGAAGGTAAATTTATAGAAAAATTGGATTGAAAAAGGCTTGAAAATAGATTTCGAAGTTGCAGAATTTTGAGTTATGGAACAAGTTTGGCAGGGTGATTCTGGCTATCCAAGCTTGAGGAAATGAATGGGGGATGACCCTCTATTTATAGGGAATCAAATGTAATGTCCAAGCGTGTGAAATGATGAAGTTTGGAGGGAAATCATGTGAAGTTGCAAACAAGAAAAGTGTGACTTCTAATTTGATCAAAACTTATCCAAAATGCGTGTTTTGTTGTGCTAATCACTTCTGGAAGTTACTAAACATGTTTAGAGGCAAAAACGCACAGAAAAAACGTGTTTAGAAGCTAAACCAATTATTTCAATTTCTGACTTTTGAAGAAACTTCAGTTCTAAGTTACCAAGTTCAAATCAATGGCATTCTCAGCTCAAGGGGCCTTAGGGCATGATTCTTGATACTTTAGAAAGTTGTGGTTACAAGCTTTGAAATGGAAAAAGAATGGAATCAAATGGATGCTTGAGCTGAAAGTTACATTGAGTCAAAGTTGGGAAAAAAGTTTGTTGACTTTTCATAGTTAGAAATATTTCAAGTTTTTCTTCAAAAGTGACCTATAATGTTTTGCATCCAAACATGGCCTTCCACTTGAAATTTGCTCTTGACTAAAAAAGATGGCATGAAATAGACCTCTTGAATGACATTTTGAAACTATAACCATTAAAAATATCCAAAAATTGAGAGAGTTATGAATTGTTGAAGTTGGCAAAAAATCATAAAATGACCTATAATCTTTTGTATCCTTAGGGCATCTTCCATCCATTTTCTCACTTTGCACATAAAAGAAGGCATAAATTTCACATCCTCAAGATCATAGTGGAAAAATAATAGGCTCAAGGTGATAAAAATTGACCAAGTTATGATCATTTGAAGTCACACATGAGAAATTGGGGGTTCATCTAGAGGACTTGTAATCTTTCTTCATCATCAAGTTTCTTCCACATGAAAACTCCTTGAAACTTTTGAAGTGATTTGGTGATAACCATTTCAAGAGAAGGATGTTTTTGGAATCACTCAAAAATACCAAAATATGAGCAAGATATGCTTCTTTGAAGTTCAAAACCCTAGCTCCTAGATCAAGAAAATGCTTTGAGGAACTTTGACAGTTTTGAACAAACTTCTTGTACCAACACAAATGCTTTGTAAATAGAAGTTGTTGAGGATGAAAATGAGAAATCATAGCCACCAAAACCACTTCCATATCTTGAGAATTGAGAGAAATATGCACTTGTGACCAATGGGAACAAATCCTTGTCCAAGCATGACAACTTCTTCAATCAACCCCTTGTACTTTTGAATCAAATTTGATAACCTTGAAATGTGGTGAACCAAAATAACCTTTCCATGCCATTTATTCCAAAACAAATCCAATGGTGAGGTTTGAACTTCTCAAGCTTTATTGACTAGGGCATGGAAATAAACTCATGAACCCATGGAGCAACTTGCTAAATCTCATTGCCTTTACCTACATTAGTAACAAGTAAGACAAACAAACATTGCATTTTATTAATTAAAAGTAAAAATCAAGACAAAATATTCATGACCACAAAAGAAAATAAGTCAAGGTGCTTGGTGATTCCTCAAAGAGCAAAGCTAAAGGTAGGGAGGAGAATCAAGAACCCTGATGTGATCTTGTTGTGATTGAATTAATATGGTATGATGAAGGGATCTTAGGGGGGGAAATTGGGGTACAACACCTTAGAGACTAAATCACCTTTAAATGCATTCGTAGTTGCTTGCTCATAAGTAAAACCATTTTTACACGTCACACTTTCAAAATATTCTTCAAAACAAACATCTATTTGAACTATTTTCAAAACCAACACTTTGTATACATTCTTATAGAGACGAGAATCAATACAAAGTTTTCCGAAACAAAGGTGTTTTCAAAAAAAATTTAAACTTACACAAAACACAAAAACATTTACAAAGAATTTCAAAGTGAGCTAGAAACTAAGAGCTCGTAGATAACTACAGATGAAAAGGGTGCTAATACCTTCCCTTTTCATAACCTACCCCCCGAACTCAAGAAAAATCTCAAAAAGTATTTCCTATTTTTTCACCCTTTCCTTTATTGGATAAAAGAAAAGTCGGTGGCGACTCTTGCTATCCGCAATAATTGCGATAAAACGCAAAACACCTAAGTCAGATCTCCCACCGTATTACAGTATGCATATGCTATGATAAATGATGTATGAATGTAAGATGTCATTGAAGTGTATAGGTATCTTTGTATAACATTTTTTATCAGGAAAATAAATCTAGGACTACTGCTGGGGATGGCGATATTAATTATTCAATCTTGTTTAGAATGTGTCTATCGGGGACTCCTGCTTGTTGTTTAAGGAAACTGCGCTGGGGAATTTGATGTTTGCTTGGGGAGAAGAGCTCAAGAACATTGGTCGTTCATTGCTCTACTGGTGATTTTAATTCTTATATACCTTGACTGGGGATAAAAGAGATGGATAACCTCCGGGGTGCCGCCTGACCGCTTTTGATATCAATGCTAACTCGTCTAGGGAGGATAAGATTAGTTGATATCTGGTCCAATTTCGTAGAAACTTTCTGGGGTAGTGGTCTGGACTACCCTTTGCTGGAGAGAGAAGTGATAGAAACAAGCTAGGGAGACTATATGTTGTTCGGGAAATAAATCATGTTGGGGAAATAAACCCTGCTGGAGAAACAGTCTTTTGAGGAATATGCTCTACTGAAGGATTTTACAGTGTTGGGGGAAATAAACGCAGCCGAGGAAGAGAATTTATGCAGCCCTTACTAGTGACATACTCTTTGACGAGGGTTTCGAATCCATAGGATGATTACATTGTTGGGGAAAAATTATACTACTATGTCTGCTAGGGGATTTGCTGGTGAGTATGATTAGGATATTTTAGACTTGCGGGGAATGCGTCGAGTTTTATAAAGATGACTCCGTGGGGGACAATCTTATGGAACTGTTGTGGGGATTTGTGGACGAATTGAACGTTATCCTAACTCCTTGAGTCTTGAGTAAATGCTTATTCTTGTTTTTATGCATATACTTATTAACAGTAATCGTTTCATATGCATATAATCATTCACTTTAGTCATTGGATGTTTTTGCAAACAAAACAGAAAAAGTTAAAACAAAATTTGAAATTTGAAATGATATTTGTATTGATAGTGTGCCTATAGACAGGAGATTATTGTACAAAGAGACAGAAATCCTAGTAAGAGGAAATCATTGTGAAGTGAAAAGAATACAAAGTGAAAACAAAATATGTAGCTATGTGTAAACAATCTCGTCGGGTTCCAACTCTGTCATTGCCCTTATATCTTCGAGCGTCTCATCCCTTGTTGTCGAACGAAGTTGATTGAATTGATCTGCACCATTCGAACTTGACATTGGTAATAAAGCTGGTTGTGGGTGATCCAATGAGACATTCTCATACGCTTTAATCCCTAATTTTTGCCTGGACCGCCCTTTCGGGTTTTCAGTCCACCGGGATACCATTTTTTGCCCAAGCCGTCTTTTCAAGTTTTCGACTTGTCGGGTGTACCGTCTTTTATATATATATCCCTAATATTTTCCCAAACCCTTTTGGTTCGCCGGGATGAGCTTATTTTTTCCTAGGCTAGTCAACCTAGTGGGTCATTGTTATGTGTAGTATCTTTTAACTATGTATGTGTTCACGGGGTGTGGAAGATCCTCACCGCCCATGGTGGTAAGTATCATTGCACCGCCCGAAAATACCTTATTGATTACAAATGGCCCTTTGTAGGTGGGAGTCCATTTACCCCTGGGGTCACCTTGCAGCAGAATAATGCGCTTTATTACCAAGTCACCAGCCTGATATACTCGATGCTTGATTTTATTATTGAAGGCTTTGATCATACGCTTCCAATACACCTGACCGTGACAAACAACCGCAAGCCTCTTCTCATCAACCAAATTCAATTGATCCAGCCTAGTCCGAATCCATTCGTCTTCGTCTAAATGTGTCTCTTTCATGATCCTCAGGGAAGGAATCTGAACTTCGACAAGTAGGACAACTTCCATACTGTAAACTAGAGAGAACGGGGTTTCCTCAGTTGATGTCTGAGATGAAGTACGATAACCGTGAAGAGAAAACGGTAAAATCTCATGCCAATCTTTATATGTCATTGACATCTTCTGTATAATCTTATTAATGTTTTTATTGGTGGCTTCCACTGCGCCATTCATCTTCGGTCGATACGGAGAAGAGTTATGGTGCTTGATCTTGAACTGCGTGTAGAGTTCCTTGATCATAGTATTTTTCAAATTAGTACCATTGTACGTGATAATCCTTTTGAGGATGCCATACTGATAGATAAGGTTTTATTTAATGAATCAGGCAACAACATTCTTAGTAACAGAGTTAAACGAGGCTGCTTCAACCCACTTTGTGAAGTAATCAATGGCAACAAAGATGAAGTGATGTTTGTTGGAAGCAATAGGTTTTATCTCTCCAATCATATTAATGCCTTACATTGCAAACGACCAAGGAGAAGTCAAGACATTCAGAGGTACTTGAGGTACATGTACTCAGTCAGCATAGATCTGGCACTTGTGACAAGTTCTTGAGTGGTGATGGAAATCATTTTCTACAGTCGACCAATAGTAAGCTGCTCTCATAATTTTCTTAGTCATAGTATATCCACTAGAATGAGTACCAAAGATACCTTCGTGCATATCTTCCATAATATTCTCCACCTCATTTTTTCCATACAACGAAGCAGAGTCGAATCATGGATGTGCTTGTACAGAATTCTGTTGCTCAGGAAGAACTTAACTGAGAACCTCCGTAGGAATTTCTTGTCATTGATAGATTCTCCTTTAGGATACTCTTGAGCCTCAAGATATCTTTTCACTTCATGAAAATAAGGCTTATCTTCTACTCTATCAGTGTCAACTTCGTAGCAGTGTGCTGGTTCGTCTAGCTTTTCAATAGTAATTCTGGGAGCCTCGTTGTCCCATATGACTTTAAACATAGACGACATGGTTGCTAATGAATCTTCCAGCTGACTTTCTTCTCGTGGAATGTTCTAAAAAGTGATCTCCTTAAAGTACAAAATTAAGGTCGACACACGCTCTCTATAAAGGAGGAGGTTCAGATGCTTCGTATCATATTCCCTCTTAATCTGACTGATTACCAGGGATGAGTCTCCATAAACACTCAAGAACTTTATTCTTAGGTCTATAGCAGCTTTAATACCCATGATGCACGCTTCGTATTTATCCATGTTATTGGTGCAGTCAAAGCATAATCTGGTGGTGAAAAGCCTATGACAACCCTGAGGAGAAATAATTACAGTACCTATTCTGTTGCCCAGTGTGTTAGAAGCTCCATCGAAAACCATAGTCCATCGGGATCTTGGCTCAAGTCCTTCATACGGTCCAGGTTCTTCATAATCTGTAACTAGCATAATGTTCTCATCTAGGAGATCGAAGTTCATGGATTGGTAGTCGTCTACAGCTTCATGCGCCAAATGATCTACCAATACACTTCCTTTGGTTGCTTTCTGGGTGGTGTTTTAAATGTCGTATTTTGTCAAGACCATTTGCCATCTGGCTATTCTTTCGGAGAGAGTGAGTTTCTCGAATATATATTTGATGGGATCCATCTTAGAGATCAACAAAGTAGTATGGGTCAACATGTACTATCTTAGTCGGCGAGCAGCCCATGCCAAAGCGCAACAAGTTTTATCAAGCAGTGAGTATCTTGTTTCACAGTGGGTAGACTTTTTTCTAAGGTAGTATATTGCATGCTCTTTTCGGCCAGACTCGTCATGCTGCCCCATTACACACCCCATTGAGTTCTCTAATACTGTTAAATACATGATCAGAGGTCTTCCTTCAAATGGTGGCATCAGAATTGGAGGTTATTATAGGTACTCTTTGATTTTGTCAAAGGCTATAAGACAATCGTCATTCCATTTCACTACCTAATCTTTCTTCAACAACTTAAAGATCGACTCACAAGTAGCGGTCAAATGAGAAATAAATCGAGCAATGTAATTTAGTCATCCCAAGAAACCTATGACCTCTTTCTCAGTGCGGGGAGAAGTAATTTCTTGAATAGCTTTAACCTTGGCGGGATCAACCTCAATACCTTTACTGTTGACAAAAAAAACCAGAAGTTTACCAGATCTCACCCTAAAGGTGCACTTGTTTGGATTCAGCCTCAGCTTATACTTATTCAGTCTCTCAAACAACTTATGTAGATGGTCCAGATGCTCTTCTTTAGTCTGTGATCTGGATATCATATCATCTATATAGACCTCTATCTCGTGATGAATCATGTCATGGAATAATGCTACCATAGCACGCGGATATGTTGCGCCGACATTCTTCAACCCAAAAGGCATAACCTTGTAGAATAAAGTGTGCCACTGTGTAACAAAAGTGGTCTTTTCCATGTCTTCGGGTGCCATCTTGATCTGATTATAACTTGGGAAACCATCCACTAAGGATAATACCTTGTGTTAGGCGGTGTTGTCGACCAAAACATCAATATGTGGAATCGGGAAGTCATCCTTAGGGCTCGCCCTGTTCAAATCCTTGTACCTTGCCGTCTTTCTTCGGTACCAGAACCACACTTGCAACCCATTGAGGATACGGTGTCACTGCTAAGAACCTTGTGTTGAAATTTTTCATTACCTAAGCTTTGATCTTCTCTGACATCACGGGACGCATGCGATGAACCTTCCACTTTATCAGAGCGCAACCCTCTTTCATCGGCAGACGGTGAATCACAATATCGGTATCAAGCCCTGGCATGTCTTCGTATGACAAAGCAAAGATCTCAACATATTCATGCATTATCTGTATTAATTTGTTCTTGACATTGTCCTCTAAGTTGGCGCCTATCTTGACTTCTTTCCTGTTTGTTTCAGAACCCAAGTTTACCACCTCAACTGGTTCTTCATGTGGTTGAATAACTTTCTCTTCTTGCACTAACAGTCTGGAAAGTTCTCCTGGTATCTCACAATCTTCCTCACCTTCGTCCTCAGCTTGATAGATCGGATTTTCAAAGTCATAAGTGGCAATAGCAGAACCGTTATCAACAGGATTCGGAGTGGATGTGGATCTGCAATGTATTGTGTGGGTGTGTGTAAGAACACATAGCTATTTAAAAGTGATAAAAGTAAAAAAGAAATACATAGAGCACGAAATTTGAATGCAAAACGTCCAATGCTTAAAATAAAAATATGTTTATGAAATGACAACCCTTAACAAGTGAACTGTTGTACCCCGGATAAGGCACAAGCCTTAAAGTCATTGTTCATATATTACAAATCCAGACTTGAAAGCAATAAAAAACATAAATGTAGCTATTACTCCTGACTAAAAGAGATAGGGATAACATCTTCCGCCTTCCAGTTGCTGAGCCCATTTCCAATGGTAGGAAAGATCCAGCTGTCAAGGTCATAACCACTGTCAGTAACTTCTACATTGACTTTGTTGTTGCTGATGCAGAATGGTGGCCTTCCAGCTCGAGCGTGACGAACAACCCTCTGACCCTCTACAGTGAAACCCAAATCAAACTTGTCAGATTTATAGGGGATGTCAGGAAGCTGACCCCAAATAGTACAACAACCTTCTTCTATAGTGGCTTTAGCATCTTTCAATGAAGCCATCCTGGGCAGAACCCTAGTATCTTTGGGAATGGCAGAGCCATCTTCAGTTGAGGCAGGAGGGATGACTTCAAAAGTCTGACAGGGAGTCTCGATAAATTCTCCATCCATCTCTACATACCAGAATGAGTTTAAGTGGATGACCATATACTCATCTTCATCGCATACAGTAACAATATTTTCAGTCACATGATATTTTAATTTCTGATGTAGGGTTGAGGTGACAGCGCCTGCCCCATGGATCTAAGGGCGTCCCAGTAAGCAAGAGTAAACGGGATGAATGTCCATTACATAGAAGGTAGATTCAAAGATCCGCGAACCTACCTTGATCAGAAGATCCACTTCTCCGTGTACCATCCTTTTTGACCCATCAAAGGCTCGAACTATAATATCACTGGGTTTCAGTATGACCCTTTCTCAATCAAGTCTGTCCATAGTGCCTTTCGGTAGCACATTTAATGAAAAGCCAATATCAACCAATACATGAGCCAAAGTAGTGCCCCTGCATTCAACGAAGACATACAAGGCCTTATTGTGGCTTCTTCCCCCAGGAGTCAGATCAACATTAGAGAAACCAAATCCATTGGCAGTTGTTAAGCTAGCAACATAACTTCCAAATTGATCGGCAGAAATCTCTTGTGGCACGTGAGCAGTATTCAAGAATTTTACTAAAGCGTGTGCATGGGCTTTAGAACATAGTAACAGGGATAACATAGAGATCTTGGATGGGGTCTGCCCCAGTTGTTTGAAGATCTTGTAAGCACTTTTGCGAATAATTTTCAATACCTCTTCCAGCTCTTGTCTAGAGGTGTCTTCAACTGTAGCTTCCTCAGGTGCCTCCGTCTGGGCAGGCTCTGTTATTTGCTCTTTACCCCGAGCCTCAGCAGTTGACTCGATGGCTGTAACTCTAACAGGTGTAGCAATAGTCTTTGGAGAGATTCCTGGAGAGAAAACCCTTCCTCTTCTAGTAACCTTACTGGTTCCATCAATATTGTCAATGTCGGTAACAACAACTTTAGTAACTTCATCTTCAACAGTCGGTAGTTCTTGTTTGACGCCATGGTAGTAGACGTCAGACCCATAGTTCCAAGGAATAGCTTTATCCTAAGAATATGGGATAGTTCCAGGTGTAGTGATGATTAGAGGAGAAACTTTCGGATTGGCAGTAATCCTTACAGGACCTTTGGAGGTGATCTTGACAGGAGGGCCGAAAATTATGGATAAGTCTTGACATAGATTCTCAGCATACAGAACCTTTTCAATCATAATTATATGATTGTTAATTAGGCGTTAAATGCCTTCCTTCAGTAATTTGAAGCCATTGGGTTGGGCTGCTGTGATACGATGGGAGAACTGACTTGAGGTTTTGCGTTTTGTCGCAAATGTCGCGGTTAGCAAGAGTCGCCACCGACTTTTCTTTTATCCAAAAGGAAAGGTGAAAAAGCACAGAAAAGACGTTTGAGATGTTTTCTTGAGTTCGGGGGGTAGATTATGAAAAGGGAAGGTGCTAGCACCCTTTTCATCCATGGTTTTCCATGGGCTCTTAGTTACTTGCTTAGATCACTTGATTTGCTTTGTTTGAAATGGTGTTTGGTGTTTGGTGTGGTTTTGAAAGTATTTTGAAAAGAGGCCATTCGTTTAGGCAATCTTTATAATGATTCTCGTTCGTAAGAATGTATACAAAGATGTTTGTCTTTTGAAAATGTTTTCAATGTTTTGTAAGATGTTTTGAAATGTGTGTGTGTTTGTTTTTGAAAATAGTAAGGATTATTTGAAAAGGAGCAAGTAACTTAGAAGCTATCTACCTACTCAAATGTCTTTATTGTGCATTTTCTATTCCTTTTACATTGTTGGCTTACCATTGATTTGGTAAACAACCCTATCTTTGGATGTAAACGGGACGGGCATGGGTCATCGTATGACCATGATAGCAATGTTGCCAAGTATCTTAGCATTTTGAGGGACCAAGATCATTTTGTAAGGCAACTTTTGAATAGCGTCATCGAGGGACTATGATCTTATATTTTTTTTGTTTTTCCAAGATACTTCGCATGCGTAACATGGCCATTTTATTTTAGGCAACCAAGTGGGAGAAACCCTCAAGGTGCTTGTGTGCAAAGTGTGTCATTTTCATGCTTTTGTCTTGTATTTAGGGTTTTCTATTTGTTTTGTTTTTGTTCTTGTCATGTAAAACCCTAATTGCTTGAGAGTTGTGTAAATTGTTTGTATCAAGGGGACATGTTCAATGCTCAAGATTGACAAAGTTGCAAAAGTTCCTCTTTATGAAAATGGCAATGTGAACTTTTTGCCCAAAATGGAAATACATCTTGTGTAAAGCTTCAAAAGCAAAGATAAAGGCTTTAGCTTCTGATTATGCATTTAATTATGGAGTGTATAGAAAGCTTAGGACCTGTAAAGCAAGATATAACCAGCATAGATTTGATTTGCAACTTGATGCTATGTGAAAATGGCTTGATCAAAAGTGAGAAAATGCCAACTTTCCCTCTTCGATTCTCCCTACTCAAAAATGATCTTGGAGAGTTCTTGGACATTTTGGAAAGATTGCAATGTGATCTATAATCCATCTTTGAAATTAAATTTTAGATATCTCTTGGAACTAGGTGAAAAATGTCCATGAAGTTGGGTCCAAAACCTGCCTAAATTAGGGCAAAATTTCACTAAGTTATTTAGTTCATGGGCCTATATTCACAAATTCATAACTTGAGATCCAAGCATCTTTAGGGAAAAGTTTGTGAAGAAAAGTTGTAGATTTCATGGAGGACTACAACTTTCATGTTGGGAACTGTTCTTGAATCAAAATGCATCATGGTGAAAAAGTGGTGAAAAGTTGGGAAAAAATAAGAAAATTTTTATACTTAGAAAAATTCGAAGTTATGAAAATTTTCAAATTCAAAACCCTAATTTTCAAAATTAGTTTTCTTGGTGAACAAGTTTCATATTTTGACATATCTTGATGAATTATGACCCTTGGCACTTGATTTTGACCAAAAAGTCAAAGTTTGACTTTTCAGTGTACAGTTGACTTTTGATCAGTTGACTGCAAAATTCATCTGTCAATCCAATGAACTTGAGATCTTTTGAACCATGTAATTAGGTCAAGATGATGTCATTGAACCCTTGAAATCATGCTTGAACTCAATTGATCATTGGCTAGGTTAAAAAATCAGATTTTGCCCTTTCTCAGTCAAAACCCTAATTTTGACCATTTTGCCCTTTTGATGATTTGATCAAATTTCTTGAGGAGTTATGATCCAAACTTGATCAAATGATACATATGAGTCTAAAATGTTGTTGTGGATCAAAAATTATTAAGTTTGACTGTAAATTGGCCATGGTTGACTTTTTCCCTAATACAATTGATTTTTAGGTCAACTGTCCAATTGATTGATCAAAAATGTGGTCCAAGGCTTGAAACTTATCATGAGCAATCTTAGGGGTCCAAAATGATGTATGAAAGTCACATGAAGTATTGGTGGTCCAAAAATCCTTTTGAAAACTCAAACCCTAATTTTGGGTTATCAGTGCAAGATGAGGTGTTTGGAGCTGACCAAACCCTAATCTTGTCTTGAGTCCAAGAGGTCTTATGGGAAAAATCTTGATAAATGAGAGGGAAAATTTTGGGGTACAACAGCTGCCCCTGTTCAATCTTCTTGAACCTGAAGAGTTAGATTGGAGATTTTTGTCGTTCGTGACTCGAAGGTAAAAGACGATTGGACACTAGAGTGCCCATAAATTTGCACTCGACAAAGTGTAGTTGAGGGAATGGGCTTAAAGATTCCATTTGGAGATGTGATAGAACTTGTTGGAGATGGACTTGTAGATGCCATCCAAGAATGCTTGTTGCATTGTAAGTTGTAAGTCAAAAGAATAAGTATCAGAATGGTGTCCGTATCTTGAACGTATCTGAACTATATCTGGAGACTGAATATGTATGAGCAATAGAATAGCGTCCGTGTCTAGAGCGTATACGAGTTGTATCTGTACTTGAATCTGAATGAGTAACAGAATGGCTTCCGCATCTGGAGCGTATCTGAACTGTATCTGAAAGATGAATCCGAATAAGTGACAGAATGGAAACCATGTCTGGAGCGTATCTGGACTGTATCTTGAAGTTGAAGTCTGAATGAGTATCAGAATGGCATCCTTGTCTGGAGCGTATATGGACTGTATCTGAACTAGAATCTGAATGAATAACATAATGACTTCCGTGTCTGGATTGTATCTGTATTATATCTAGAATCTTTGAACATTGTTAATGGTAGTTGTTAATCTTATCCTGAAAAGGGAAAAATGTTAGCTGAAACACAAAGTTATGTTGCATGAAATGTATGATGCAATATATGTACTTTATCAATGTTTATGATATATGGACGTAATGTATGCGCGTGTAAGCTGATTTGTTATATTGCTGAGGAAAATAAATCCTTGATTGTTGCTGATATGTGGATTCTTCATGTCTTGAAGTTGGAGTATTGAAAAAAATTCTGTTGTGAGAGTAATGCCATATACTTCTTGAGGAATCTGTTTGGGGAATCCAGAGAACTTTGATGACTTCTACTGGGGATTAATGACGGGAGTCTTCATTCTGTTGGGGAGCAATAAAAACTCTATGGGGAAAAAATCTTATTCCTGTTTGGAAAAATTTCGGAAGTTTTGGTCGTCTGTCACTCTACCGGGGAGTTATCCTAGGTTGGGGAGAAACAAAAGTTAACTGTTATCTGGTTGCTTTTCAGGCTTCAAGACAATTTGCTGGGGAATTTGGAGAAACTGGATGGTTTCCACTGGATTAATAGTTTGAAGTTTGGGCTCCGCTGGGGATCTTGATGACGTACTGTAGGGATTGTTCATGGAATAGCCTAAAGACGTTTTCCTATTCTTTCAACCTGTCAGTAATCGTTCTTTTTCATTTTGTTTATTTGTAAACAGTAATTATGTTCAAATGCATATGTTCATTAATGAATCATTGGACGCTTTTGAAAATAAAACACAAGTGTAAAAAGAAAAGGACAAATGGTTTTTTGCACTTTAAAGAGATATCTTTGTATTTACTTTGAATAAGTATTTTATACAAAAGAGACAGACATCCTAGTAAGAGGATGGTGTCATAAGAAAAATTTATACAAATAAAGATAGCTTTATGTAATAATCCCATGGGGTTCCCATTCTGCTATAGCCTTCGTATCTCCGAATATCTTGTCCATTTGTTTCTTCGTCCAAAGATGATTGAATTGATCAGAAGCTCCAAGTTTGTCCGTGAAGAGATTGTCTTTAAAGTGATCTGACGAGACATAGTCATACGCTTTAATTCCCTAACGTTTGCCTGGACCTCCCTTTTGGGTTTTCGATCCACTGGGAAACCCTTTTTTGCTAAAGTCGACCTTTCAGGTTTTCAACTTATCGGATGTACATATTTTTTTATTTTATCCCTGATTTTTGCCCGAACCTTTTGGTTCGTCGGGATGCCCTTGTTTTGCCTAGGTGTGTCAACCTAGCGGGTCTCTTATGTGTAGTATCTTTTGACTATGTCTGTGTTCGCAGGGTGTGGCAGGTCGTCACCGTCCATGGTGGTTAAGATCATTGCCCCACCAGAAAAGATGTTCTTGATTACAAATGGTCCTTCGTAGGTAGGAGTCCATTTTACCCTGGGATCACTTTGTGGCAAGATAATGCGTTTGATCACTAGATCTCCAACTTGATATACCTGGCGTCTGACCTTCTTGTTGAAAGCCTTGATCATCCGTTTTTGATACATCTGACCATGGCAAACAGCAGTAAGTCTTTTTTCGTTAATTAAGTTTAATTGATCAAGTCGGGTTTGGATCCAATCGTCCTCACTCAAACCTGCATCCTTCATGATTCTTAAAGAGGGGATCTGAACCTCAATAGGTAGAACAACCTCCATGCCATAAACCAAAGAATAGGGTGTTGCCCCAGTTGATGTGCGAGCCGTGGTACGGTACCCGTGGAGAGAAAACGGTAGCATCTCATGCCAGTCCTTGTAGGTGACTGTCATTTTTTGTATGATCTTTTTAATGTTTTTATTCGCAGCTTCGACTGCACCATTCATCTTTGGCCGATAGGGGGATGAATTGTGATGTTGAATCTTGAACTGCTCGCACAAGGCGGTGATCATAGTATTGTTAAGGTTTGTACCGTTATCAGTGATGATCCTTACTGGGATACCGTACCGGAAAATAAGATTCTGCTTGATGAAGCGGGCAACAACATTCTTAGTAATGGATGCGAAGGAAGCTGCTTCGACCCACTTTGTGAAATAGTCAATGGCCACTAGAATGAAGTGGTGTCCATTGGAGGCTGTAGGCTTGATCTCCTCAATCATATTGATTCCCCATATAGCAAAAGGCCAAGGAGTTGTTAAGACATTTAGAGGAACCGGAGGCACGTGCACCTTGTCTGCATAGATTTGACACTTATGACAAGTTTGGGAGTATTGATAGCAGTCTGTTTCCATGGTAGACCAATAATAGCCTGCCCGTAGGATTTTCTTCGCCATCGTATGCCCACTAAAGTGAGTGCCAAAGGTACCTTCATGTAATTCTGCCATGATCTTTTCAGCTTCAATCTTATCCACACAACGGAGCAGAAAAGAATCATGATTACGTTTGTACAGGATGCCATTACTCAGGAAAAACTTAGCAGAGAATATCCTTAAGAACTTTTTATCATTGATTGAAGCTCCTTCAGGATATTCTTGAGCCTCGAGATACCTTTTGACTTCATGAAACCAAGGCTGGTCCACTACTTCTTCAGTATTAATCTCGTGATAATGTGATGGTTCGTCCATTTGTTCAATGGTGGTCTGGGGAGCCTCCTTATCGCAATTAAGTTTAAACATAGATGACATTGTGGCTAGAGCATCTGCTAGCTGATTTTCTTCTCGCGGGAAGTGCTCGAAGGTAATTTGCTTGAAATATGGTAACAATGTCAAAACATGTTCTTTATAAGGGATAAGGTTTGGGTGCTTAGTGTCCCACTCTCCTTTGATCTGACTGATGACCAAAGATGAATCTCCAAACACAACTAAAGATTTTATTCCCAAGTCTATGGCAGCCTTGAGACCAAAGATGCATGCTTCATATTCTGCCATGTTGTTCGTACAGTTGAAGCAAAGTCTGGCAGTAAAAGGAGTATGCCATCCTTCCGGAGATATGAGTACAGCGCCGATACCATTACCAAGTGCATTGGATGCCCCATCAAAGAACAGGGTCCATCGGGATCCTTGTTCAGGTCCGTCATATGGTCTGATTCCTTCACAGTTGTCTAATGTTATGATGTCTTCGTCCGGGAATTCAAACTTCATGGACTGATAATCTTCTACAACTTGATGAGCAAGATGATCAGCTAGCACACTGCCCTTTATAGCTTTTTAGGTAGTTTACTGTATGTCATATTCTGTTAGGATCATCTGCCATCTAGCTATCCTCCCAGACAAAGCAGGCTTCTCAAAGATGTATTTTATCATATCCATCTTAGATATCAGCAAAGTGGTATGAGTCAACATATACTGTCTTAGCCGGCGAGCAACCCATACCAGAGCGCAGCAAGTTTTCTCGAGCAGTGAATATATGGTTTCACAGTCGGTAAACTTTTTGCTCAGGTGATAAATTGAGTGCTCTTTTCGGCCAGACTCGCCATGCTACCCCAATACACACCCCCATTGAGTTCTTTAAAATGGTCAGATACATGATCAGTGGTCTTCCCTCGACTGGTAGCATCAAGATAGGAGGCTCTTGTAAATATTCTTTGATTTTGTCGAAAGAAATTTGGCATTCATCATTCCATCTGACTACTTGATCTTTCTTCAACAGTTTGAAGATTGGTTCACAAGTAGATGTTAGGTGAGAGATGAATCTGGCAATATAGTTCAAGCGTCCCAAGAATCCTCTGACTTCCTTCTCAGTGCGAGGAGCAGGCATTTCTTGTATCGCTTTGACCTTGGCAGGATCAACCTCGATGCCTTTGTTGCTGACAATGAAACCTAAGAGTTTACCGGACCGGACTCCGAATGTGCACTTGTTTGGGTTCAACCTTAGTTTGTACTCCTTCAATCTGATAAACAGCTTTTGCAAGTGACCAAGGTGTTCTTCTTCAGTTTGTGATCGGTCTATCATGTCATCTACGTAGACCTCTATCTCATGATATATCATATCATGAAACAAAGCTACCATGGCGCGTTGATTGGTTGCCCCGACATTCTTCAGTCCGAATGGCATCACTTTGTAGTAGAACGTACCCCACTGTGTGACAAATGTAGTTTTCTCCATGTCCTCAGGTGTCATTTTGATCTGGTTATAACCTAAGAATCCTTCCATGAAAGAAAATACCTTGTGTCGGGTTGTATTGTCAACTAGGATGTCGATGTGTGGAAGTGGAAAATCATCTTTAGGGCTGGCCCTGTTTAAATCTCTATAGTCCACGCACATTCTTACTTTGTCGTACTTTTTAGGCACGGGAACAATGTTAGCAACCCATTGAGGATAGGAAGTAACAGCCAGAAATCCAGCATTGTACTATTTCATAACTTCGGCTTCGATCTTCTCTGACATGTCAGGTCTCATGCGGCAGACTTTTTGCTTCACTGGTGGACAGTCTTCTCTTGTGGGTAGACGATGTACCACGATGTCTGTATCAAGTCCCGACATGTCTTCGTATGACCAGGCAAAGATCTCAACATAATCATGCAACAGCTGAATTAGGCGCTCCTTGACACTCGGCTCTAGATTGGCACCCACTTTGATTTCCTTTTTATCTTCCTCGGTACCCAAATTGATTGTATCCAACAGCTCCTCATGAGGCTGAATGGCTCTTTCCCCTTGTTGTAGTAATCTGGCCAATTCCCCCGGCACCTCACAATCTTCCTCACCTTCGTATTCGGCTTGGTAGATCAAATCTTTAGAGTCACTGAAGGCTATAGCAGTATTGTTACCCATGGGATCCGGAATGGAAGGGTGCCTACATTTGTGAGTGTGGGTGGGTGTAAGGGTATAGCCATCTTAAAATAATAAAATGTAAAAGAAAGACAATGAGCATAAACGGTTTATATATGAAAAAATGTCCATGATTCATTGAATATCATATGAAGATGAAATAAAAACCCTTACAAATGGACCAATGTGCCTCGGGTAAGACACAAGGTTGAAAATGTACGAATTGTTTGTGAATATTACAAGTCCAATAGAAATGTAAAAGATAAATTACTGAGATATGAAAGTTATCGGGACAAAGTCTTTGGCTTCCCAGTTGCGAAGTCCTCCGCTGACAGTAGGAAATATCAAATCTTCCAAGCTGTCATCTTCTTCATTGTCCTCCACTGCATTGACCCCTTGGTTGCTAATCTTCACAGGTGGCCCTCCGACACGGGCGCAGCGCACAACCTTCTGAGCAGTTAAAGTAAACCCCAAGCCAAACTTGTCTGATTTGTACAGAATGTATAGAAGCTTCCCCCAGATGGTGCATCCGCCCTCTTCCACTACTGCCTTTGCGTCCTTTAGAGATGACATCCAAAGTGGAGGTCTTGTGATAATAGGAATTGAGGATACCGTCTTGGTTACCGCCACTTCTTGGGAGACTTCTTCAAAATGTTGGAAAGGGGTTTCAATGAACTCGCCATCCAATTCCACATATCGGAAAGAATTCAGATGACTAATCATGTATTCCTCTTCCCCGTGGACAGTTATGATCTTTCCTTGGATAGGGTACTTCAGCATCTGATGCAATATGGAGGTGACAGCACCGGTGTGATCGGTGGATCTAGAACTGACTGTTTAACGCTGGTTCGCGAAATGTCGCGGAAGCAAGAGTCTCCACCGTCTTTTATTTTCTCCAACATGGACAGGACAAAAGCACAGCAAAATTCCTTATGAGATTAACTCTCGGTTCGGGAGGTAGATTTATAGAAAGGGAAGGTGTTAGCACCCTTTCTATCCATGGTTATCCATGGGCTCTTAGATACTTGCTCATTTGTGTTTTCAAAAGTGTTTGTTTGCTTTTCAATTATGAGTGAGTTTGAAAAAGTTTCGTTTAAAGTTTCAGATCGACTCTTGTATCAGTCCTCAAGAGTGTTTGAAAAGTTCTTTTTGAAAGCTTTTTGAAAAGTGTCGGTGTGAAAAGAAGTTTTGATTTGTTTTGAATTAGAGAAAGTATCTATGAGTCATCTACCTACCCTAAGGAATTAGGTTGTGTAAATGTCCTTAAGGTAATGCCATCCCACCATTGAGAGGTAGGTAGCACCACCGTTGGAGGTGTTCGGGTCAATTCGTTTGTTAGGGACAGTGTGGTCACCGGAGCAACAGTAGGACACCTTAGAAGCTACCCTTATGCCATGTTCATGGACATAAGGACTTACTAAAACGTCCTATACTCGACGACCACGTTTCGAGGGGCAAGGCAACAGTGAGGCGTACCCTAGGAGTGGTGTGTGAATTTGTGCATTGTTTTCAGTTATGTTTTATCTTGTCATGCTTTTGGTGATCTACGCTTTGATTTTATTTGGGCCATTCATTATTTCATGTGATTAGCAGTTTAAAGGTGCGGAAATTAAAATGCGGAAAATAAAGGACCTACGCTATTACAAGGCGCGGGTCTATACATCGCCAAATTAACAAAGACCCGTTTTTTTAATAAAATGCAGAAAGTAAATAAATTTCCTAATTACTATTACAAGGCTTTGAGCAATTACATAATATTTACAAGAAAAATAAGGACAAACGCGCGAAAAGAAATTACAATCGAATGTGCGAGGGCGTTGGACCCTTTAAAGAAATTAAATGAAATTAAAAATTAGTTAATTATTCAATAAAGAAAAGAAGTTATTTTTTGATGGTATTTTGTATTTAATGGAATAAAGAAAATTAATTGAAATTAGAAATTAAATAAAACCCTAGTTCTAAATTGTTTTTAATTATTAAAAAAAGTTAAAGTCTAAAACCTAATTTATACTAATTAATTAATTACATGTTTATTTACAAAATAATTAATAATTAATAATGATGGTAATAAGAAAATTATTTATTAAGTAAAAGAATAAAAAACCCTAATTCCTACATTTTCTAGTTATTTAAGAAAAACATTGAAATTTTAAAAACTAAATCACTAAATTGATTATTAAAATATCTATTTACAAAAATGTTAATGACTTAAATATTAAATAAAACATATTTTTTATTTTTATGATTTCTGATTTTTTTTGTATTATGAAAATTATATTTTTATAAATTAAAAGAAACAATTAAAATAATTAAAAGAAAAAGAAAAGGAGAGAAAAGAAATACAAACAATGGGGGGTCTGACCCAATTTAGGAGGTGTTATTTGAGAAATTTGGCCCAAGAATGCAAGGCCCTTTTTGACTTTCTGAAATTGTGTATGGAGTGTTTGACCAGCGTGCATGGTGGACTCCAGGTTCTGGCCTTTGGATTGGGGCTTCTGGGCGCGTGGCAAGCCAAGGCGTTGGGCGTATGGTGTACTACTGGGAAGAAACAACACCTGAACATGTTATGATCAAAATTAATGAGAAATATGGGGGACCTGGGAATCGAACCCAGGTCCCAATACCTGCATGCCAACACATTAACCATCCAAGCTATTGAGTTTCTTTGATATTATAATGGACCATGATTATTATGAGAGAGAAAGCAAGCGTTAGTGGCATTTGATGAAAACGCGCGCCAGTATTCAAACCACCCATTCACGCTTGGACACATCAGCTTCGTCTCCATTTTTTTTCTGCAACTAAAAGCAAATAGCGGGGGTTTTAAACCCCCACTAAGTCAAACCTGCAAAAATAGCGAATAGGGCATAAGCAAATATAAAAATGGCGCGAGGGGTGGATTGGCTTCTTCTGGATGTCCTGATTCCATTGGCATAGGTTTTAAGGCTTAATTTTACCATATACAGAAACCCCTAAAATTGGAGCTCTGAAACCCTAGGGAACGTCCATGGTGAATTCTTGTACAGGGCTTAATAACTCAATTGAGTTATGTCATTAGCTTCAGAAGGTCATGGTTAGTATAAATCCACATTAAAAACACATGAAAAATGCATGTTAATCATAAAACGATAATGGATAATTTTCAAGAAAGTATGATATCGTTCTACCAACCCTTGAAGCCTGGAGACTTGGTTTCGATTGCAATAGTTTCCTGGATGTGTTAGCAAGCTTTTGGAATGCTTTTGAGGCCTTGAAACTAGCTCTATGTATGAAAACAGTTTCTCACTTTTTGTCAAAAAAATGCAAGTTTGTTCTTTAGGTTTCTGCGCAGCTTATGTGTTCTAGGCATTAGGGTTATGTTTGCATATGTATGTAGATGGAATTAGGTTAAGAAAACCGCCCATGATCCATTGATTTAATGCTTTTGATATTTGATTTTTCTACACATAAAATCCAATCTTTTTCAATCCTTTTTGTTATGGAAACTTGCCTATTTTGGAAGATTTGGTCTCTTGAGAAGGCACACGAAAGATTGAGTTCATAATGGGAGAATATGCTGCACAAAAGATTCAAAACCTTTGTTTAGTATTTTTTTCTCATAATTAATTTTAATTAAATGAATTAATAGGATTAAAAATTCAATTAATTAATTAAAAATAAGAAAATAATTCCATTTTATCTTAATGGGTCGTGCATAGCTTTTGGGTAATGATTCATGGAAGAAATTGAGGCCCATTAGCAATTTTGAGGCATTTGAAGCAAAGTTGACTTTTCAAAATTCCCAAAAATTTCCCCACTTCCACAAGGCATATCTTGCTCAATTTTTAAGCTTTGATCATGTTCTTAGACATTTTGAAAAGGTCTTGACGTCCTCTAACCAATGCCTTTGGTCCCATGTCATTTTGATTTACCAATCCCAAGTTATGGTCTTTGACTTAAAGTGCCTTTTTGTTGACTTTTGAAAATGACCTATAATGTTGAGATTGATAACTTTTTGTGAGAGCATTTCTTGGACTTGAAGTTTGAAGATGAGTTGTAGGAAATGTCATTCTCTTCAAAATGAGCTTTGGATGGAATTTTTATGATAAACCATGTGGGAGTTATGCCTTGGTCAATTTGCAGTTGACTTTTCCAACTGTCCAAAAATAGAAACTTTTGCATCTTGAGACTTTTTGAGCCATGCCTTGAGAATCATGATCAAGAATTGATCAAATGATGTTTGTGGCTTCAAAATAAGATGTTGACCAAAAATTTTGACTTTTGACTGTCAAATGACCATTTTGCCCCTACAGTTAACTGTGAAGCAATTAGGGTTTTTGACTGTGCAATTTGATGCTGTGAGTCTTGAAACTTGGCATAAGGATGCTTGACAATGTTTATAGGCATGTTGGACTTGATTGGACCCTTGGAAACTTCAATTTCTTTGTCAGGACCAAAACCCTAATTTTTTACTATTAGGAGGCAGTTGGACTGTGCAACCCTTGGGAGATTTTGAAGCATGCTCTTAGCAAACCTTGAAGAATATGGGAGGGCAAATTTAGGGGTGCAACAGTTGCCCCTGTTCAATCTTCTTAGACCTAAGGATGTAGATTGGCTGACGTGTCTTTCGTAATCCGAGGGTAGAAGATGATTGAACACTAGAGTGCCCAGAAATTTGCGCTCACATAGTCGAGTGTCAGCAGCATGATGATGGGAATGGGCTTACAGATGCCATTTGTAGACTGATGGATAGGAGGATGGGCTTATAGATGCCATCCGGAAGTGTGATTGAACTTTGTCGGGAATGGGCTTATAGATGCCATTTGGAGACTGATGGGTAGGAGGATGGGCTTATAGATGCCATCGGGAGGTTGTCGATCGCGTAAGAGATTCCTTAGTGAGAACTTGCGTACCTGAAAAAGAAAGATAATTACCTGGCCTGTTACAGGAGTTGACCTTAAAAACTCCTTATGTAGATGTGCCCTGGCTGGATACAAGAATCGAATCTTTAAACTCTTCAGACGTGCCCTGGCAGGATACAGGAATCGAGTCTGGAACTCAGAAAGGTTGGTGAGTTGTCTCTACTGACAGGTTATTTCCATGGACGGGTCTTTATCGACGGGTGTCTATAACGACGAGTGTCTATGACGACGAGTGTCTATAACAACGAGTGTCTATAACGACGAGTGTCTATAACGACGAGTGTCTATAATGACGAGTGTCTATAACGACGAGTGTCTATAACGACGAGTGTCTATAACGACGAGTGTCTATAACGACGAGTGTCTATAACGACGAGTGTCTATAACGACGAGTGTCTATAACGACGAGTGTCTATAACGACGAGTGTCTATAACGACGAGTGTCTATAAGAACGAGTGTCTATAACGACGAGTGTCTATAACGACGAGTGTCTATAATGACGAGTTGTATCAGAGAAGTCTTTGAATCTTCAACTGGGTCCTCATCAGGAAAATCTTTAGGAATCGATTTAACTGGACCAGAGAAGGCCTTTGACTGGATCGGCATCAGAAAAATCTTTAGGAGTCGATTTAACCAGGCAAGGTATTTGAATCTTCCATTGGGTCTTCATCAGGAGAATCTTTAGGAATCGATTTAACTAGACCAGAGAAGGCCTTTGACTGAATCGGCATCAGAAAAATCTTTAGGAGTCGATTTAACTGGACCAGGCAAGGTCTTGGAATCTTCAACTGGGTCTTCATCAGGAAAATCTTTAGGAATCGATTTAACGGGACCAGAGAAGGCCTTTGACTGGATCGGCATCAGAAAAATCTTTAGGAGTCGATTTAACTGGACCAGGCAAGGTCTTGGAATCTTCAACTGGGTCTTCATCAGGAAAATCTTTAGGAATCGATTTAACTAGACCAGAGAAGGCCTTTGACTGGATCGGCATCAGAAAAATCTTTAGGAGTCGATTTAACTGGACCAGGCAAGGTCTTGGAATCTTCAACTGAGTCTTCATCAGGAAAATCTTTAGGAATCGATTTAACTGGACCAGAGAAGGCTTTTGACTGGATCGGCATCAGAAAAAATTTTAGGAGTCGATTTAACTGGACCAGACAAGGTCTTGGAATCTTCAACTGGGTCTTCATCAGGAAAATCTTTAGGAATCGATTTAACTAGACCAGAGAAGGCCTTTGACTGGATCGGCATCAGAAAAATCTTTAGGAGTCGATTTAACTGGACCAGACAAGGTCTTGGAATCTTCAACTGGGTCTTCATCAGGAAAATATTTAGGAATCGATTTAACTGGACCAGAGAAGGCCTTTGACTGGATCGGCATCAGAAAAATCTTTAGGAGTCGATTTAACTGGACCAGGCAAGGTCTTGGAATAGATGAGAACTTAACTGAATCTTTCCTGAAATGTAAAAGTCAGTCGTATGCAATGCATGCCATGGATCAAGCAATGATGTTCTCAACATAAATGAGATTGTAAGATATGATGCGTTTATGCATGTATCATGATGTATGTGATGTTTTTGAATGTATTTTTGTCTAGGAAAATATATCCTTGACGAATGTCGGGAGTTAAATCCTGGGCTGATGGTTGAAGAGAGTTCTTCGTTTCCGCTGGGGATGAAGATTGCAAGAATGAACCGGTAGGAGAAGATGACTCCGTTGGGGAATAAACTTGATGAAGAGATTACTCTGCGGGGAATAACTACTCTAGCGATCTTGTTGGGGAACAAATAGTCTGTGGGAAGAGAGGTGCTTCGCTGAGATGAATGAGAACTCCATTGGGGATACCATTGTTTAGTTTTGTTGAAGAGTATGATGAACTCTGCTGGGGGATAGGAAGACTTCGTCGGGGACGATCTTTCCCTAGTTATTGGCTTAGAATAACCCAGTTATATCCTGGTGGGGAAATAACCTTTGAATAAAGCCGGGAGACGCGTTCGTGCTCTGCAGGGGGGAAGCTTCCAGAATCTACTGGGGATAAGCTTCCTGCTGGGGAGATGGATTCTGCTTTCCTGGGGAAGCTTTTAGACTGGACTTTCCTGGGGAAATTTTTTATATGCACTGGGAAAGTGGCTCCACTGAATGTTCGTATACCGCCGGGGAACAATCTTAAATCGAGATTGCCGGGGATGCTTGTTGGGAATATTGCGCTGAGGAATGTTAAGATCTGTTAGGGATACCTAATTTCCTTAAGGCTAACAGTATAACATTGCTTGGGGAGAGTATGTTGACTTGCTGGCTCACTCTCTAGGGAGTTAAGATATCTTGGTTGTGTTCTTCAGCCGAACTTACCTTGGTACCTTGGTAGACAGAGCAACCAGATCGCTTAGACAATTCTTATTGCCCTAGTTCCTGCGGGAGAATGTACCCGTGGAGATCTTGATAACTGCCGATTTGACCAGTCTTCTTCTGGTAAGCAAGTGACAAGATGTCGGGACATAGTCGTACGCTTTTGATCCCTAACTTTTGCCTGGACCGGCCTTTCGGGTTTTCAGTCCACCGGGATACCCATTTTTGCCCAAGCCGCCTTTTCAGGTTTTCGACTTGCCGGGTGTACAGATTTTTCATTTCATCCCTTATTTTTGCCCGAACCCTTTTGGTTCGCCGGGAAGCCCTTATTTTTGCCTAGGTGTGTCAACCTAGCGGGTCTTTGATTACGCGTAGTATTTTTTTTTTCCGACTATGTCCATGCTCTCAGGATGTAGGGAGGTGCCCCTGTTATTGTGTTGCCCCGCTACCAGAAGATGTTTGGTCATGCAAGATTTGTTGCTGGGAATTCATGTCCAATGCCCCAAGTGGCTCAGGCGGAGGTTTGCCCCTGGCTGTTTGGCATCTTGAGAGATTCCTTGAATCTTGACTGGACTGCCCCAGATGATGGACAATGATCAGGCCATGCCCCTTGATTGGAGGTGCTTAGGCGTTTGTCGTGCGAATTTCTATGTTGTTCAAACAAAAAGTCATATGCAAACAAAGTTATATTAAAAATGCAAAGCTTATGTCTGTCTTGAAGTTTTTGAAAAATGCATTTTTCAGTAAAACCAGCAAATTTTGTAAAATGTGATGTCAACTCAATATTTTATAGCAAGCCTTAAGGAGTCAGGATACCTTTCGTAACAATATGCTTTCGAACTAACCCATGCTTCAGCTAGGACTTTTAAGGGTTGTAGCGTGGCCTGGTTCATGGTTTAAGAAACAAAGGATAAAGGCTCAAATTATTTGTACCCACCCGCTCTTCGTGATGTTCTTCAAACCTAAACTCAGCTGATCGTGCGTTAGACCTTGTTTGAGTCTTTGCTCTGAAATTCCAGTGATGGTTCGGATGTTGAACGTTTATTTGAATAGGAAGTCATTTTTGTTTGGTTTAGGGTTTGTAAGACCTCTTTCTTTTTCTTTCATTATCCCTGTTTTTTGCCTGAATTGTTTCTTTTTGGAATTACAGTCAGCGGGATGCCCCAGTTTTGTAAGTCTCCTTCATAGGTTTTGACTTAATGGGTTTTTATTTTTGAGATATAATGACTGCTTATCCTTATGATTATTCGGAATCATCATTGTCTTCTTTTTTTTGGTAAGGACCTCTTTGGTGCCATTTGTTATGCACTTGGATCAACTGAGAGAACTACCCTGCCCCAGGTTATGATAAAGGGTTTTAATTTTCGAAAATAAAAACTCCTACTTCTTTGGCTCAGAGGGGTTGACGAGGGATTATCTTCCTTATAACTCCAGTGTTTAGGGATTGAAACAATGCATGTACCTCGTCAGCGGGGTCTGTTCAAAAGCATACTGTAGATTGCGGTATCGTTTTCGTCATCCTCCCTCAAGAGGCTTAGAATTATTAATCGAGCATTGAACATCACAAAAAATGAAAGCAATTTTAAATAGTGAATACGAAATAATTACTTCAAAACAGACATGTGTAGTGCATTAATGAAATAACAATGCTTAACATGAATAAATGTTTGAACAATCAAAAGAAAATCACAACTTGAAAAATTCTAATGTACAAAAGTCTTCTAGTCTCAGGGCTTGTTACTTCGACTGGTGCATCTTGTAGGGATGGCAGGAGCATTCAGCCTGGCCCATCTGGGTGAAATCCACAGCTCTTTCATTAATCAGGTCTTGGATCTTATTCTTCAGAGCCCAGCAGTCGTCGGTGTCATGTCCTGGACTGTCAGAGTGGTATGCACACCTTTCCTCAGGATTGTACTTTAGGGAGGTTGTGTTGAGATTCTTAGGAGGGTCCCTTAACGTCACCAGATTCAACCTCAACAATTGTTGTAAAGCTTGAGACGGTGACACGTTGAGCTTGGTGAACTGCCTTTTAGGCTTGTCTGGCTTGCGCTAATCAGCCCGTTGTTCTTGGCGAGGTCGTTGTTGGACCTGTGAAGTAGTAGCAGCTTGGAGAGGCCCGTTCATTAAACCAAACCTTTGACTTCTTGGAGGCTGATTAATGACTTGGTCCCTGACTTGGACTGGTTGCTTCATGTTGTATCTGTCTTGATGGAGTTGACTGATCATGGTCCTCAACTCTTCTTGCTCCCGAGCTAAACCTTGGATGAGAGCCCTTTGCCCCAGCATCTGGGTTTTCAATGTGTCTACATCAGCTTGTAGACGTTTCAGTCGTTCGTCCTTGTCATCTTCGGGGTTTTGCTTGGCCAGATTCCCCATGAGGAGTGTCCTTAACTCTTCTTGCCCCTTGGATAGGCTTAGGAAGATCTCCCTGAACTGAATCTCTTGAACCTGAAGATCCTGGTTATCTTGTTGGGAAGCCATTGCTGAAATAAACAGCGGAGATGGTAAGTGACCTGTCAAAAGGGTACCTGTTATGCAATGATATGTATGTATATATATGCCATGTTTTCAAGGATCTCGCGGGGTAAACAAGAAAAAATTGTCAGAATTTGAATCCGGTAGCTTGATTGAAGGAGCTTCATATTGTCGAGAGTCCTTCTTCAAGGGTCAAGGCTCACCATATCAAGTGGGTCATAGCCCCTGACTTTAGTCATCATGTCCGGTTTTGATTTCCAAACAACCTTGGTTAGGGGAACCTTCTTCAGGAGTCAAAGCTCACCATATCTAGTGGGTCATAGCCTCTGACCCAGATCATCAACCTGGCTAGAGGAAAATAAATCCCCTTTGCCCCTTGCTATACATTCTGGTTCATCGTGACCTGCCTCACAAGCCCTTGAGATCCTTGAAATGAATTAGTCCTTATGTAGGATGCATGCCATGGTATGATGTTATGATGTTATGCTATGCATGGGGTGATGTAGGTAAACCCTGTTATGAGTCCCAATTAAGGATTGTAAACAAAACCTGCAAGAAACTCAAGTGTCAGAAAACAGGCATGCAAGCAGTCAAGTATGAAAGCACATAAGTCACACCACAGCCCTTAGAGATTAGGCCAACATGGGGTCTGGGTATTACCCTCTTGAAGTTGGTTGGTTAAGACCTGTCCTATCCAAAGTAACCGGGTTCTAAGGGTCCCAATATCACTGGACTGTTTTCATTGTTCATCGTTTGGATTTAGCCACTGAACTGGCGACCGAAATATTCCAAGAAAACAACCCTCAATTGAGTGTAGCATCGAGTATCAACCAACCTCGGACTGCACCACAGTCAGTTATCTCACTACCCTAAAGAGGCCAAGATGGTTCAATTAAGGTTCCTAAGGTCAGTTGATGCTTCACGACACCACGTGGAGGCCCCGTACTCTCCTTGACTGAACTCAAGGGTTACTGGTACACACCAAAGTGCCACATCAACATAGCAGACTGCTTCAACCATGTCGGTATACCCCGCACAGTTCCCTCACAGCCTTGTTGCTACTTTCTAAGAAGGTATCCCCAGATCCCGGTTAGGATCTATAGAACTCCCGAGACAGTCCCACAATAATAAAGCAAACAAGCACAACAATTGAAAACACAAGTGATCTTAGTCCTAAGGTACAACTCACTTTAAAATAATTCCCCAGCAGAGTCGCCAGTTCTGTGATCGGTGGATCTGGAACTGACTGTTTAACGCTGGTTCGCGAAATGTCGCGGAAGCAAGAGTCGCCACCGTCTTTTATTTTCTCCAACATGGATAGGACAAAAGCACAGCAAAATTCCTTATGAGATTAACTCTCGGTTCGGGAGGTAGATTTATAGAAAGGGAAGGTGTTAGCACCCTTTCTATCCATGGTTATCCATGGGCTCTTAGATACTTGCTCATTTGTGTTTTCAAAAGTGTTTGTTTGCTTTTCAATTGTAAGTGAGTTTGAAAAAGTTTCGTTTAAATTTTCAGATCGACTCTTGTATCAGTCCTCAAGAGTGTTTGAAAAGTTGTTTTTGAAAGCTTTTTGAAAAGTGTCGGTGTGAAAAGAAGTTTTGATTTGTTTTGAATTAGAGCAAGTATCTATGAGTCATCTACCTACCCTAAGGAATTAGGCTGTGTAAATGTCCTTAAAATAATGCCATCCCACCATTGAGAGGTAGGTAGCACCACCGTTGGAGGTGTTCGGGTCAATTCGTTTGTTAGGGACAGTGTGGTCACCGGAGCAACAGTAGGACACCTTAGAAGCTACCCTTATGCCATGTTCATGGACATAAGGACTTACTAAAACGTCCTATACTCGACGACCACGTTTCGAGGGGCAAGGCAACAGTGAGGCGTACCCTAGGAGTGGTGTGTGAATTTGTGCATTGTTTTCAGTTATGTTTTATCTTGTCATGCTTTTGGTGATCTATGCTTTGATTTTATTTGGGCCATTCATTCTTTCATGTGATTAGCAGTTTAAAGATGCGGAAATTAAAATGCGGAAAATAAAGGTCCTACGCTATTACAAGGCGCGGGTCTATACATCGCCAAATTAACAAAGACCCGTTTTTTTAATAAAATGCAGAAAGTAAATAAATTTCCTAATTACTATTACAAGGCTTTGAGCGATTACATAATATTTACAAGAAAAATAAGGACAAACGCGCGAAAAGAAATTAGAATCGAATGTGCAAGGGCGTTGGACCCTTTAAAGAAATTAAATGAAATTAAAAATTAGTTAATTATTCAATAAAGAAAAGAAGTTATTTTTTGATGGTATTTTGTATTTAATGGAATAAAGAAAATTAATTGAAATTAGAAATTAAATAAAACCCTAGTTCTAAATTGTTTTTAATTATTAAAAAAAGTTAAAGTCTAAAACCTAATTTATACTAATTAATTAATTACATGTTTATTTACAAAATAATTAATAATTAATAATGATGGTAATAAGAAAATTATTTATTAAGCAAAAGAATAAAAAAAACCCTAATTCCTACATTTTCTAGTTATTTAAGAAAAACATTGAAATTTTAAAACCTAAATCACTAAATTGATTATTAAAATATCTATTTACAAAAATGTTAATGACTTAAATATTAAATAAAACATATTTTTTATTTTTATGATTTCTGATTTTTTTTGTATTATGAAAATTATATTTTTATGAATTAAAAGAAACAATTAAAATAATTAAAAGAAAAAGAAAAGGAGAGAAAAGAAATACAAACAATGGGGGGTCTGACCCAATTTAGGAGGTGTTATTTGAGAAATTTGGCCCAAGAATGCAAGGCCCTTTTTGACTTTCTGGAATTGTGTATGGAGTGTTTGACCAGCGTGCATGGTGGACTCCAGGTTCTGGCCTTTGGATTGGGGCTTCTGGGCGCGTGGCAAGCCAAGGCGTTGGGCGTAGGGTGTACTACTGGGAAGAAACAGCACCTGAACATGTTATGATCAAAATTAATGAGAAATATGGGGGACCTGGGAATCGAACCCAGGTCCCAATACCTGCATGCCAACACATTAACCATCCAAGCTATTGAGTTTCTTTGATATTATAATGGACCACGATTATTATGAGAGAGAAAGCAAGCGTTAGTGGCATTTGATGAAAACGCGCGCCAGTATTCAAACCACCCATTCACGCTTGGACACATCAGCTTCGTCTCCATTTTTTTCTGCAACTAAAAGCAAATAGCGGGGGTTTTAAACCCCCACTAAGTCAAACCTGCAAAAATAGCGAATAGGGCATAAGCAAATATAAAAATGGCGCGAGGGGTGGATTGGCTTCGTCTGGATGTCCTGATTCCATTGGCATAGGTTTTAAGGCTTAATTTTACCATATACAGAAACCCCTAAAATTGGAGCTCTTAAACCCTAGGGAACGTCCATGGTGAATTCTTCTACAGGGCTTAATAACTCAAATGAGTTATGTCATTAGCTTCAGAAGGTCATGGTTAGTATAAATCCACATTAAAAACACATGAAAAATGCATGTTAATCATAAAACGATAATGGATAATTTTCAAGAAAGTATGATATCGTTCTACCAACCCTTGAAGCCTGGAGACTTGGTTTCGATTGCAATAGTTTCCTGGATGTGTTAGCAAGCTTTTGGAATGCTTTTGAGGCCTTGAAACTAGCTCTGTGTATGAAAACAGTTTCTCACTTTTTGTCAAAAAAATGCAAGTTTGTTCTTTAGGTTTCTGCGCAGCTTATGTGTTCTAGGCATTAGGGTTATGTTTGCATATGTATGTAGATGGAATTAGGTTAAGAAAACCAGCCCATGATCCATTGATTTAATGCTTTTGATATTTGATTTTTCTACACATAAAATCCAATCTTTTTCAATCCTTTTTGTTATGGAAACTTGCCTATTTTGGAAGATTTGGTCTCTTGAGAAGGCACACGAAAGATTGAGTTCATAATGGGAGAATATGCTGCACAAAAGATTCAAAACCTTTGTTTAGTATTTTTTTCTCATAATTAATTTTGATTAAATGAATTAATAGGATTAAAAATTCAATTAATTAATTAAAAATAAGAAAATAATTCCCTTTTAGCTTAATGGGTCGTGCACAGCTTTTGGGTAATGATTCATGGAAGAAATTGAGGCCCATTAGCAATTTTGAGGCATTTGAAGCAAAGTTGACTTTTCAAAATTCCCAAAAATTTCCCCACTTCCACAAGGCATATCTTGCTCAATTTTTAAGTTTGATCATGTTCTTGGACATTTTGGAAAGGTCTTGAAGTTCTCTAACCAATTCCTTTGGTCCCATGTCATTTTGATTTAACAATCTCAAGTTATGGTCTTTGACTTAAAGTGCCTTTTTGTTGACTTTTGAAAATGACCTATAATGTTGAGATTGATAACTTTTTGTGAGAGCATTTCTTGGACTTGAAGTGTGAAGATGAGTTGTAGGAAATGTCATTCTCTTCAAAATGAGCTTTGGATGGAATTTTTCTGATAAACCATGTGGGAGTTATGCCTTGGTCAATTTGCAGTTGACTTTTCCAACTGTCCAAAAATAGAAACTTTTGCATCTTGAGACTTTTTGAGCCATGCCTTGAGAATCATGATCAAGAATTGATCAAATGATGTTTGTGGCTTCAAAATAAGATGTTGACCAAAAATTTTGACTTTTGACTGTCAAATGACCATTTTGCCCCTGCAGTTGACTGTGAAGCAATTAGGGTTTTTGACTGTGCAATTTGATGCTGTGAGTCTTGAAACTTGGCATAAGGATGCTTGACAATGTTTATAGGCATGTGGGACTTGATTGGACCCTTGGAAACTTCAATTTCTTTGTCAGGACCAAAACCCTAATTTTTTACTGTTAGGAGGCAGTTGGACTGTGCAACCCTTGGGAGATTTTGAAGCATGCTCTTAGCAAACCTTGAAGAATATGGGAGGGAAAATTTTGGGGTGCAACAACCGGCATTGTGGATCCAAGGGTGTCTTAACAGACAAGAGTAGGAGGGACAGATGTCCATCACATAGAAGGTTGAATTGAAAGTCTGAGTTCCCACCTTGATCGGGATGTCCACCTCCCCATGGATCATCCTCTTCGAGCCGTCAAATGCTCTCACAATTATATTACTGGGTTTTAAAGTCAGTCTCTCACAATCCAATCTATCAAGGGCTTTCTTTGGTAAGACGTTCAGAGATGAACCAGTGTCTACCAAGACATGGGCTAGGGTCGTTCCTCTACACTCCACTGAGACTTGTAACGCCTCGTTGTGTTTTCTCCCTTTGGGTGTCAAGTTAGCATCAGAGAAACCCAGGCCATTATCAACTGTCAAACTGGCCACACACTCTTGGAATTGGTCTGCAGACGTCTCTTGTGGCACATGAGTTGTCTTCAGAAATTTTACCAGAGCTTTTGCATGTGCCTCAGAGCACAGCAGCAATGCTAACATAGAGATTTTGGAGGGGGTCTGCCCCAACTGTTCAACCACATCATAATCACTTTTCTTTATTATCCTCAGGATTTATTCCATTTCCTTCTTTTATGTTTCAGGGATAGACTGAGCCTTCGTCCGGACAGGCTCTTCTTGAATGTTTTTTTCCTTTATTCTCAACAGTGGAAGTAGGGATAGGAATTGTGTCGTCATTGTCAGCAGGTACGCTTGCAGGTACAATCACTGGTGCAGAGGTAATCTTTGGAACATCCACGGATCCAAAGACTGCCTTTGGAGGAGCAATCTCTGGAGAGAAGATTCTACCACTATGGGTAATCTTGCTTGTTCCGGCAATGTTACTGATGTCGGAATTGTCCTCTTCGGAGCTCTCTTCTTCGGCAGTCAGTTCATCCTGTCTAATACCATGGTAGTAGATTTATCCACCATAATTCCATGGTACTATTTTATCTGACTGGTACGGGACCGGCCCGGGCATTGTAAACTTAAGTGGAGTAGTCATTGGAGCAGATGTAATCCTAACGGGTCTTTTAGGGACCCTGGAAGGATTGGCGTAGATGGTTATTATTGAAACTTCTTTAACCTGAATGGGTGAAATAGGATCTTTCTCAAACAAAATTTATTGGTTAGCAATCAGTCGTTGGATACCTTTTTTCAACAGAGGGCAGTCAAATGATGAGGATAGGAAAATATGGCAGTCTTTGTCACAACTTGGGAATATACCAGCTTTCAACAAATTCAACTTGATGATCGGAAGTAGAGTCAACAGTTCATCCATGGTGGCAACAAATAAATCTTCCTCAACAGCATTAGCATTGTGACCATGCCTAGGTATTGGAGCGGAAATAACATTCGGTTTCTCAGGCGCTTCAAACTCAACTTCCTTCGCGTCTATCAGGTCTTGAATTTTGTTCTTCAGAGCCCAACAGTTGTTGGTGTCGTGCCCTGGACTTTCAGAATGGTATGCGCATTTGGAATTCGGATGGTAATGAGGAGACGCAGTATTAGGATTCTTTGGGTCCTCCTTTAAAATTGATAGATTCAATTTTAGAAGATGTGGTAGGACCTGGGATGGAGTCATGTTAATCTTGGTGAATTTCCGGATTGGCCTTTCCACCCTTGGCTGGTTATTTCTCGGCTGGTTATTTCTCGATTGGTGTGATGCAGGCTTTGGAATCATAACGGCCCCCACTGTTGGTCGGCGTTCAGTTCTTCCTTGATTCCTGTGTGAATAGACAGCAGACACTTCCTTCTTCCCACTGAAGGGATTTTTCACAGCTGTGAAGGCAGACGCGTGTTTCTGAATCTTCCCACTTCTTATACCAGCTTCCACCCTTTCTCCGGTTAAAATCAATTCAGTAAACCCTGCAGAGGAGCTCCCAATCAGATGATTGAAGAAAGGGCCTGATAGAGTTCCTAAGAACATGTCCACTAACTCCCTTTTAGACAAAGGTGGTTGCACCCTTCCGGCTAGATCCCTCCACTTTTGGGAGTAGTCTTTGAAGCCCTCATTTGATACCATAGCCATACTCTGAAGTTGAGTACGGGTTGGTGCCAAATCAGCGTTGTACTGATACTGTTTATAGAAGGTTGCTGCCAAGTCTTCCCAATTATGGACATCGGCCCTTTCCAACTGGTAGAACCAATCAAGTTTCGTTCCTGATAAATTGTCTTGAAAAAAGTGGACCCATAAGTCTTTGTCAAGCGAGTGCGGCTGAATCTTCCTGACATACGACCGGAGGTGCATCTTAGGACAAGACACCCCATCATACTTGGCAAATAATGGCACTTTAAACTTTGGCGGGATTACGATTCCTGACACCAGCCCTAATTCCTCGAAATCTAGCCCCGGTACTCTCTGTATTTCCATAGCAGTTAGACGCTCTTCCAGGTGTTTGTATTTGTCATCAGTCGGAGGGTATTGTTGTTTAGAGTAGTCCTCTTCTTCCTCTTCTTCTTCAGAATCTGATGGTACTGCCGTTTCTTTTCCTTTTCTTTCCCCTTCATCAGACGTGGTTGGAAAATCTAAGGTCCTTCTGGCTTGTCCCTGAAACCTTCTGCCCATGATAACCACACCAGTTGGCTTCTTCTTCTTTTTCTCTTTTTCTTTTTCTAGCAGAGTCTTTAGCTCCTCCTGCCCCTTGGCTAAGGTCAAGAGTAATTATTGAAGTTGTGTATTTTGAGCTTGAAGGTCTTTAATTGTTTGTTCGAGATCCATCTTGCTGAAATAAACAGTAGAGGGATGAGGAAACTTGTTGCAAAGACTTGTTTATGTTTTATGATGAATGATATGCATTCATGTAATGCTTTCAAGGATTTTAAAAATTCAAATTTGTTTCAAATAGAAAGAAACACACGTTATATTAATAAAATGGAATTTGAGTACATCAATGCCCCTAGGGCAAAATAATACAAAATTCTAAGATAAAAAGACGTTGTGCATCCTCTTTGGTGCAATGTAGGTATTGAGAGTCCGCTCTTCATCAAGTAGCCGAGTGAGTTCCAAAACCTTCTTCTCGCTTGCGTAGAATTAAGCTTCAAAAGTATCGCGCTCTCCTTTGAGTTGTATCCAACCCCTTTGTAGGTCTTCGAGTGATGTAGGCATGTCAGGATGTAGGATAGTGTATGGAACTTCTCCTTCCTTAACAGGCTCTATAATCACTGGGAGAATGGAGGGATAAGGCATCATAAGACTTTGAGCGCAGTTTTGTACCCGTTTGAGGTAAGGCTCAAGAGGGATGTAATTCTTGTGTCCCAAAGTATTACTATCTACCTTGTTTGGCATCCTCCAAGCTCGGATGAATCTTTGGCAAAGACATTAATTGTCATTGTCATAGTCGAAAGCCAAGCCTTGAATCAGCATATCATGTGGGCCATCCCTTCGGACATAACCAAACTGTCTTAGAGCCAAGCACGGGTTATAGGTGATTCCTCCCCTAATGCCAAGTAGAGGGACATTAGGGAATTCCCCACAACGGTCGATAATGATAACATTCTCTTTGGATCGAGAACACCAATGAATATCTGAATGTTTAAGTGTCATCAACCTTTGTGATCACCTCAAACCTTGCTCATTCTTCAAGACTGATTGGGGAAGATGAGAAATAAACCATCTTTCTAGGAGAGGAGTGCAACACATAAGAACATCTATTTTCCTCATTGTACGAGTGTGAAAAGAGTGTAAGATATCTGCAAGCAATGTAGGCACCGGATTACGTGACATGAAGATTTTGACAGTGCTCACATCTATGAGTTGGTCAGGTTTGGGAAACAAGACCATCCCATAGATGATAAGAGCTACAATCTCCTCAAAAGCTTGTAAGTCCAAGGAGTTCCAACATCTTTGGACCTTCTCAAACAAGAACTTTGCCAAGAAGCCTTTGACACCACTTCTAGTTTCCCAATGGGTTATGATATCAGATGAGTGCAAGTGCAGAGCTTGAGCAATCTCTTCTGGCTTTGGATCTCTTTTCGTACCATTGAAAGGTAGTTGATTGAGAATGGGAATCCTCAATAGTTGAGAGAATTCTTCTAAAGTAGGCACAAGCTGGTAGTCAGGAAATGTGAAGCAATGGTGCAAAGGGTCAAAGAACTGGAAGAGAACCTTCATCATGTCTTCCTCTGTGTTGGAAGTGACCAAGTTGAGTAGAATACCATGCCTCTCAGTGAATGGAGAGTTCTCAGGGATCCTTGAAGCTAGCTCTTTGAGTTGTGGAGGAATTCTTACAAGGTTGACTTGGATAGTTTTCCTGCGAAGTGAATCCATAACCTACAAAACAGGAACAAAGATGAATTTCTAAAATCCTTGAAATGGTTAGTGGATGTATATGATGCTCATGATGTCCATGATGTTATTCACAAGTATATATGTACAAGAAAATCAAACAAGTTCCTAGTTTAGGCTTGCATGGAGTTTCATAGGTAAGTATCCTCTTGAAGTTTAGTTGGCTCAACTTGTCCTAGTAATAGTAATCGGGTTCTAAGGAGCTCAATATCACTGGATTGTTTCCTTGTTCATTGTTTCAGTTCAAGCCTCTTTACTGGCGACCGAAATATTCCAAGAAACCAACCCTCAATGAGTGTAGTATCGAGTATCTACCAACTTTGGACTGCACTAAAGCCGGTCATATCACTACATCCTAAAAGGCCAAGTTGGTCAAGTAAAGGGTTCTAGAAGTTCATTAGTGCTTCATGACATCACTCAGCGGCCCCGTATTCTCTTTGATTGACTCAAAGGCTATCGGAACCCACAAATATGTTGCACTAACATAGCTATTGCTTAGACCATGTCGGTATACCCCGCACAGTTTCCACAACGTATTGCTATTTACCTATAATGTTTCCCAAATCCGGGTGGAGGATTCAAACCCAAACAATAGAACCAAAATGTAAAGTAAACAAGTCAAACAAGGTAAACAAATAAATGTGATCTAAACCCTAAGGTAACCCCCCTTTTATAAAATTCCCCAACAGAGTCTCCAGTTCTGTGATACGGTAGAAGAACTGACTTGAGGTTTTGCGTTTTTTTGCAAATGTCGCGGTTAGCAAGAGTTGCCACCGACTTTTCTTTTATCCAAAAGGAAATATGAAAAAGCACAGGAAAGACCTTTGAGATGTTTTCTTGAGTTCGAGGGGTAGATTATGAAAAGGGAAGGTGCTAGCACCCTTTTCATCCATGGTTTTCCATGGGCTCTTAGTTACTTGCTTAGATCACTTGCTTTTCTTTGTTTGAAATGGTGTTTGGTGTTTGGTGTGGTTTTGAAAGTATTTTGAAAAGAGGCCATTCATTTAGGCAATCTTTATAATGATTCCCGTTCGTAAAAATGTATACAAAGATGTTTGTCTTTTGAAAATGTTTTCAATGTTTTGTAAGATGTTTTGAAATGTGTGTGTGTTTGTTTTTGAAAATAGCAAGGATTATTTGAAAAGGAGCAAGTAACTTAGAAGCTATCTACCTACTCAAATGTCTTTCTTGTGCATTTTCTATTCCTTTGACATTGTTGACTTACCATTTATTTGGTAAACAACCCTATCTTTGGATGTAAACGGGATGGGCGTGGGTCATCGTATGACCATGATAGCAATGTTGCCAAGTATCTTAGCATTTTGAGGGACCAAGATCATTTTGTAAGGAAACTTTTGAATAGCGTCATCAAGGGACTATGATCTTATATTTGTTTTATTTTTCCAAGATACTTCGCATGCATAACATGGCCATTTTATTTTAGGCAACCAAGTGGGATAAACCCTAAGGGTGCTTGTGTGTAAAGTTTGTCATTTTCATGCTTTTGTCTTGTATTTAGGGTTTTCTATTTGTTTTGTTTTTGTTCTTGTCATGCAAAACTCTAATTACTAATCATGGTATAAAAGCAATAAATTCCGTAATGTAAATATACTAAGCTATTACAACAATTATTATGGGAGGGGGGAATACAAGTTTGAATGGGGATTTGCACAAATATAAAGCTAAATATATTATTACAACCAAATCAAATATGCGCGAATTTAAATAAATAAGACAAATATTTAAAATGCAATGCAATATGTTCATGTAAAAAATGTTTTATGTTTTGTTTTTGTATAAAAGAAATATTCAACTTAAACCTAAAAATAAGGAAAAACAATTAATTCTTTTTGAAAGGGGTGAAACCCTAATTTTCAATTAAAAGAAAATACATGTTTCATATTATTATTTTGTACATTTTTTGTATAAGAAAATAATAAATAATATTATATGTAAATATTAAAAAAAATTAAATATGTGTAAAAAATTGGTATTTGTAAGTATAAAATGTATAATAAAAATATTAAGCATTTTTAATTATTTATAAGCTATTTAAGAAAATAAACTCTATTTATCAAAATAAACTATTTTTCATGTGAGAAAATAATAAAAATAAATAAAATAAAAGTGTGAAAATAAATAAACCATTTTTTAGTATTTTTTATCATTAAGAAAAATAAATAAAAGTATTAAATATAAAAATATGAAGAAAAATGAAAAAATATAAAAAGTTAGTCAGGCGGTGTAATAGTAAGTCAGGGGGGTGGGTTTAGTGAAAACAAAAAGGCCAAAGCACAAAAAGCCCGGAACCAGACTTCATCCATGTCCTTCACTCTCTTCTTCGCGCACTTCCATGTTCAAATTGTATTTTGCTTATGCTTGCATAAAAACAAAAACTCATAACATGAAAAATGTGACATTTGAGCTCACGGTTCTAACCATATAAATTATGTAACCTAACTCTTAAAGATCAAGGAGAATTTTGGAACCCCTAATTTGTGACCTAACTTTTTCAGAGTTTTCAATCTTCAAATTCTCTTAGCACAAGTAACATAAATGAAAAGTAATGATATGTACAGCTTCGTTATGATGGGAGCTACATTTTTTCTTCACAAATCATGGCTTGAAGTTGCCTATTCAGAGAGATGGAGTTTGAAAAAATACCTCCTTCAGTTGGAATCGAGTAGGGCAATGTAAGGACTTTAATGGAGGCCTGGTGATTGTTTAAGCTTCCTTGAACTTCACTAAAGCTATTCCAATGCTTATTTTGCTTTGAGGATGGCTGGAACTCTCTGACCAAGTCCAACTGCAAGCTTCCAAATTGAAAATGGAAAATGCTAAAACAGGGGTTACAGAATCAGGGTGATGGCTTCGATTGATTAGGTAGCAAGTGTATAAGATGTTTGAAGTGATTAAACACAAAACGCACGAGCCAAATGAGAGTTGGTTGTGCTTTTGCAGAATCTGAGTGTTTGGGCAGTTTTGTGGAGTTTTTAAGTTTGAGAGTGTTTCAGGTTCAATCCAAGCGTGCTATGCCTTGTAACAAGTTTGCATATATGTATATAAATGATCCAAAGTCATCCCTTACTAGCTGTGCAAGCTTTGGACCTTTTTACAACTTTCCTTGCATTTGAAGTAAAGTGAAGTGATTATACTTTCCATGCTTGTACTTGCTTGCTTTAGGGATGAAATGAGCTTGTACCAATTTCTTGAGAGCTGTGTAAATTTCTTGTATCAAGGGGACAGGTTCAATGCTCAAGATTGACAAAGTTGCAAAAGTTCCTCTTTATGAAAATGACAATGTGAACTTTTTGCCCAAAATGGAAATGCATCTTGTGTAAAGCTTCAAAGGCAAAGATAAAGGCTTTAGCTTCTGATTATTCATTTAATTATGGAGTGTATAGAAAGCTTAGGACCTATAAAGCAAGATATAACCAGCATAAATTTGATTTGCAACTTGATGCTATGTGAAAATGGCTTGATCAAAAGTGAGAAAATGCCAACTTCCCTTCTTCGATTCTCCCTACTAAAAAATGATCTTGGAGAGTTCTTGGACATTTTGGAAATATTGCAATGTTCTCTATAATCCATATTTGAAATGAAATTTGAGATATATCTTTGAACTAGGTGAAAAATGTCCATGAAGTTGGGTCCAAAACCTGCCTAAATTAGGGCAAAATTTCACTAAGTTATTTAGTTCATGGGCCTATATTCACAAATTCATAACTTGAGATCCAAGCATCTTTAGGGAAAAGTTTGTGAAGAAAAGTTATAGATTTCATGGATGAATACAACTTTCATGTTGGGAACTTTTCTTGAATCAAAATGCATCATGGTGAAAAAGTGGTGAAAAGTTGGGGAAAAAATAAGAATATTTTAATACTTAGAAAAATTCTAAGTTATGAAAATTTTCAAATTCAAAACCCTAATTTTCAAAGTTGGTTTTCTTGGTGAACAAGTTTCATATTTTGACATATCTTGATGAATTATGACCCTTGGCACTTGATTTTGACCAAAAAGTCAAAGTTTGACTTTTCAGTGTACAGTTGACTTTTGATCAGTTGACTGCAAAATTCATCTGTCAATCCAATGAACTTGAGATCTTTTGAACCATGTAATTAGGTCAAGATGATGCCATTGAACCCTTGAAATCATGCTTGAACTCAATTGGTCATTGGCTAGGTTAAAAAATCAGAAATTGCCCTTTCTCAGTCAAAACCCTAATTTTGACCATTTTGCCCTTTTGATGATTTGATCAAATTTCTTGAGGAGTTGTGATCCAAACTTGATCAAATGATACATATGAGTCTAAAATGTTATTATGGATCAAAAATTGTGAAGTTTGACTGTAAATTGGCCATGGTTGACTTTTTCCCCAATACAGATGATTTTTAGGTCAACTGTCCAATTGACTGATCAAAAATGTGGTTCAAGGCTTGAAACTTATCATGAGCAATCTTAGGGGTCCAAAATGATGTATGAAAGTCACATGAAGTATTGGTGGTCCAAAAATCCTTGTGCAAACTCAAACCCTAATTTTGGGTTATCAGTGCAACATGAGGTGTCTAGAGCTGACCAAACCCTAATCTTGTCTTGAGTCCAAGAGGTCTTGTGGGAAAAATCTTGATGAATGGGAGGGAAAATTTTGGGGTACAACGGCTACGCAGCAGTAACATTTTTCAATACAGCCCGGAAATAAACCGACCTGTAACAGATTCTTCTTTATTATTGGTAGAGGAGTAACCAACTCACTTACAGTAGCCACATAAAGAACATCATCAGTTGCACTTATGCCTTTGTCATGCTTCGGCATAGGTGCAGTAATTACATTTTGGATCTCTATAGGATCAAACTCAATCTCCTTGTTGTCAATCATGTCCTGAATTTTGTTTTTCAGGGTCCAACAATTGTTTGTGTCGTGCCCAAGGCTGTTAGAATGGTAGGCGCATTTCACATTCGGATTGTACTTAGGAGAGGAGGTATTAGGATTCTGAGGAGGATCCCTTAGCGTAATCAGTTCTGCTTTTAGTAAATGTTGTAACACCTGAGGCAATTGCATATTAATCTTGGTAAACTACCTTCCCGGAGCGTCTGACCTACGCTTATTTCCCTGTTGTTGTTGAACAGGCGCAAGATTAGAAATCAATACTGCTCCTACAGACTGATTGCGAGCATTTTTTCCACGGCCCTTCTGGCCAAAAATAACATTGGTCTCTTTCTTACCACTGAATGTCTTCTTTACAACACTCGAAGATACAACCACTTAAATTTTTCCACTCTTGATACCACTTTCAACATGTTCTCCAGTTAGAATCAGCTAACTAAAACCAGATGAAGAACTCCCAAATAGATGATTGAAGAATAGACTTGTTAGAGTGCCCGTGAACATATCAACTAGCTCCTAGTCGGACAAGGGAGGTTGCACCCTTCCAACTAAGTCTCTCCACTTCTGGGCATATTCTTTGAACCCTTCATTCGAACCCACTGTCATGTTTTGTAATTGCACGCTAGTTGGTGCAAGGTCATCATTATATTGATACTGCTTGTAAAAAGCAGCAGCCAAGTCTTCCCAAGTACGAATTTTGGTTCCCTCCAGCTGATAGAACCACTCGAGTTGTGTACCCGATAAAATTTCCTGAAAGAAAGGAACCCATAACTTTCTGCCAGCGGTATAGGGTTGGATCTTCCGAACATATGATCACAGATGAAGTTTTGGACAAGACAGACCATCATATTTAGCAAAAGTTGGGACTTTGAACTTGTGAGGGATAACCACCCCTGGAATAAGACCCAGCTCTTCAAAATCCAATCCAGGCACTTTCTGGATTTCCATGGCCTTAATGCAATTCCAGTTGTTTGTATCTATCATCAACAGGAGGATAATGTTCATCAGAATAGTCTTCGTCCTCAGGCATCTTACCAGAACCAAAGTTGCTTCCACCTTCAGCCCTGACACTTCTACAATCCTCCCCTTGGTTGTCATCTTCATCACAGGTGATATCAGCAGTTTGAATTGGTTTAGCAGGACCTTTAAATATTCTTTGCATGTTGAGGATAGCAATTGGCTTCTGAGTCTTCTTATTTTTGGCGATGAGCGGCATCATGTCTTTCTGTCCTTGAGCTAGGTTCAGGAGGGTCTCCTGGAATTGGGCATTATGTGCTTGGAGTTTGTAGCGGTGAAAATCGGAGATCAAGCTATTAATTAACTTGACTCGCAAAAGCAAGAGTCGCCACCGCGCTTTATTGTTTCCAAGGGAAAAGGGAAAAGAGCGAAATAAAACCCTAAAATATGCAATGTAAAATAATACTTAAAAGTAATAAAAATACAATGCGTTTTTGAAAGAGATCGAGAGTTCAGGGGTTGGTTATACAGTGGGAAGGTATTAGCACCCAATGCATCTGCGGTACTCCGCATGAACCTTTTGAAATATCTGTTTTTGGTTAAAAAAATTTGTTTGATTAAAATGATTCGTTTGGCTAAAAGATGGGTATGGACGATATTTTTGAAGATACGACGACCTAGTGTCGAAGTTTTGACTTAAAAGAGGTGAGTTTGAAAATGGAGTCTTTTGGGAAAATCGTCTTAAGTTTGGAAAAATAGTAAGCAAGCAAAACATGAATGAGGCTATTCACACGATTGTAGAAGATGTATTTGATGACGTGAAGTCAACTGAGTTAAAATATTTCCCTTGGAATAGAAGCAAACAAATCAGAAAAAATAAGACGAACACCACAATATAAGTAATCAAGAATTCGCAAGAAGATAAATTTAAACGAACTGATTAAGAAAAAGCAATGAAATATTTAATTCTAAAGGACTAAGACGATTAAAAAAAAAAGCAAACAAGAAGGTAACTAGTTATCTAAAGAGGATATGTAAATTACTAAGTTAATTCTAAACAAAAAAAGTAAGATTATGAAATTTCTGAATTACACCTAAATTGCGTTAAAGCTCTACGATTTATTAAAATTCTAAAATTACTAAATTTAATCTAAGTTGAATTAATTCTAAAGTTACTAAACCGTGTCTAATATAAACTAAGTTGATTTCAAAGTTACTAAATTTAAATTCTTGAATTATTAAATTGAATCTAAACTAAATCAAAGTTTTAACTAAATTCCTTATAAAATTACTAATTAAAATCTAAACCAAATTAACAATAAAAAGGGGTGTGTAACACAAATTTGAGGGGCTTATGATATGAAAACCGGATGGGCTCAAAAGATTGGGATAAGGCCCAAGGCATGAGTAATAAACATAAATAAATAAAAAACTGAAACAAACATGCAAGGTTAGAACCGGGCCGAACCGGGTCAGGCCCAGACCCGTTTCCCTGTAATACGCGAATTGGGTTAGAAAAAGAAAAGAAAGACCTAAATGGAAAAGTGGAAAACGGCGCTGCATGATGTGTTAGGAAGGGAACAGAAAATCATCGATGCCGGTAACCTCTTATCTCCATATCTCTATCACTTTCTTCTTCAGTTATTTCGATGCAAAGAGGTCACCTTCTCTTGCCTTCTAAAGCTTCCGATCTCGTTCCTCCTCTCGCGATTCCTTCGATCTCCTCAACCTTGCGCCGCCAGCAATCGTCAACCTGGTAAAACTGCAGAACAGCAATGAAGGAAAAGGGAATAGTTGTGAAGATAAGGACATACCTAGGACAAGCTTCGCCGGAATTTGTATTGGCCCCGCCGTGAGGTAAGTTCCTTTGTCATCTTCTTCGCACTTTCTTGATACCAATGCATAGCTTGGAGCCCCCTGAGTCATTCCCCTATGATGGTGAAGCGGGATTCATGGCCAGCGACATTTGATTTCGATATTCGTCAAACCTAGTTTTTTGCAATTCATTAGATGTAGGAATTCTGAGGTGAAATTGATGAATAAGACCAGTGGATTCGAGTTTAGGAGGTGGTGTTTTGGATTGGATGAAGAGGGTTACGATGTGGATGCTGGGAGTTGAGGTTACGGTGAAGATGGTTGGGAGAAAGATTGAATGGTGAATGGAGTTTGGTGAGTTGGTTCGATGAAGGTGAAGGCAATTAGGTGGTACTTGTGCAAGGTTGGGATGGTCACAGTTACTGTGAAGGGAAGAGGAAATTGGGACGTGAAGTAAGCTAGCAGAGGGAGTTTTGAGAAAGAGAAATGGGTATTTTACCAAATGGATTACTGTTTTCTTTTTGTGTTTGTATTTTTTTGTTTTACAGCAAGTCATGTCCTCTAGCTTGTTCTCAACCTGGAGCCAAGTTATTAGAAATTTCCACCGGTTTTTTTACTTTTGTTTTCCCCCCTTCAGAATGAAAAATTTTTGGAGGGAAAATGTGTGTCTTGGACAAAACATGATATGCTGGCTTTTCCTTTTTTGATGCAGGATTTGCATTTCTATTTTTGTGAAAGTTCTAGACTGTTTTTGGACAGGTTTGACAGGAACTTTTTGGCATTATTATGCAGTTTTTTACAGCATTGCAGCATGGATGATGCAGAGTTTGGAGCAGCATATAGTATGGATGGTTTTGAAGCAAGGTTTGGACTGTTTTGAAGTGTTTGTAGCAGCTGATTTATGGATAACATTGGTACAAGTTATGGAGCAATTTTGATGCATCATGAAGCAAGGAAAACGGGCTTGAAAATAATAGCATAGGCTTAGACTTGGTATTTTGAAGATTGATGAAGGATAGTTTAAAATAGGCTTCAAGATTTGCAATGTTTTTTTCATGTGATTTTGTGGCTATAATATTTGTAATGAAATTTGACATTTGTAACAAGTCTTGAATTTGGATGTAACTTTAAATATTTCATTTGGCGTTTGGAATGGATTTGTCTTGAGATTTTTTTGAAATTGCAAACTTGAGATATGCCTAAAAATTAGCATGATGCATTCTCCACTTTTGAACTAGACATGACAAATATCCTTGAATCAATGATCTTGAAATTTTCTTTAAAGTTTGTATCAAATTCTTGGATTGAATAAGAACTTTTCCTTAGAAATAGTCCTTGTAGAATTGATGGACTTTTCTGAACTTATCTTGAAGAATATTTGCAAACTTGTCATTAGTACTTGAGTGAACAAATAGTATCTTAAGAGCCTTGGTAAAAAAACATCATAATTTGACAATCGCTTATGCTCAAATGCAAGTGACTTGAAACAAACGCCAAACAATTTAAAGAATCCTTAAACTCAACATCATGGGTCATGAACAAACTCATCATAAAATTCAATATCTTTAGAGAACAATTATGGCATGAATTGTGGCTTGGAGATTAAGAATATTCTAGGTTATGAGAATGACCTATAACGTTTCAACAAATTCCAATAGCCTTCAAAGCATAATATGACAACATGCAAAAAGAACTGTCTCAAAATATTGGAAATTTATGATCCTTTGAACTTGATCTTGAAAAAGTTGGCTTTTTGGTCGAAGTGCTTTAAATCCTCTCACATAGCCTGATCTTTCTTCGCATTCTAAAGCATCTTGATACACATGTAAACCAGGGATGATGAAATCTTGATTGTGCTCTAAGGAAGTTGTGGAGAAGTTTGAGAGGTTAAAATCGGCCATATTTCGTGCCCTTAATTTCTTTGAATAAAAATGCCAATGAAGATGGGATCTTAGGTCAAAAATTGGGGTACAACAGAGTTCCTTAACAGTTTGTTCAAGATCCATCTTTTACTGAAATAAACAGCAAGAAGATGAGAAAACTTTTATGCGAAAACCTGTTATGTAATGATGCATGATATGTAGATGCAATGTTTTCAAGGATCGTTGCGGGATTTAAATTTATTTAAATAAGAGGAAATAAGAGAAATTTTAGTAACAAGCTCAAATTAAAATTTCTTTTAATAAAAAGAGTTACAAAATAGAAAAAATATGAATTCAAGTCTCCCATGGACACCTCTTCTTTGTGTTTACATATGCATTAAGGCTTTGTTCTTCGTGGAGTCATTTCATCAGCTCCGGTACTTTTTTCTCACTAGCATAAAACTGAGCTTTGAAGGTATCTCTTTCTTCCTTTAGTTGAATCTAGAACTTCTGTAGTTCTTCGAAGTCAGTAGGCATATCGGGATAAAGAACCGTATAAGGAGAATTCCCTTCAACAACAGGCTCTACGATCACTGGTAAGATAGAAGGATATGGCATTTTGAGATCTTGAGCACGAGACCGCACCCATCCTAGGTAAGGCTCTAAAGGAATGGAATTCTTGTGTCCTAAATCTTGCTATAAAGCTTGTTGACCGTGCCTCGAGCACGTATAAACCTTTGATGGTAGTTTTAAGGATCGCTCTCATAGTCAAACACAATACCCTGGATGAACATATCATGAGGACCGTCCCTTCGAGCATAACTAAACTGACGCAGATCTAGAGAGAGATTATAAGTTATGCCTCCTCTTATACCAAGGAGTGGTACATTAGGGAATTCCCCGCAGCGATCAATAATAGTGATATCTTCCTGAGATCGAGAACACCAATGGATATTTGCGTGAGTGAGTGACATCAACCTTTGAGACCACCTCAAACCTTGTTCGTTCTTTATCACTGATCGGGGAAGGTGTGAAATAAACCACCTGGACAGTAGAGGTATGTGTTGTACCCCAAAATTTGCCCTCCCATATTTCTCAAAACATTTCAAGAAAATTCACAAGTCCAACCTGGCGCGTCATATTCAGGTATTCTTTCGCCAAGATATCTCTGATAACGTATTCTCAAATTCAGGTTCGGCTCAAGAGTCAATTCTTTAAAGAAGGTATTCGAATGTGTGAGTTTTCTCGAAGAAATATGGTGAAAAAGTGTGCTGAAAGTGCAGTTTTTACGCGCTAAAAAAATCATAACTTGGTCAATTTTCATCGTATCGAGCTGGTTCCGGTGCCAAAATTTCACAAATTGAGTTGGCTACATTTTCATAGAAGGTATTGATTTCAAACGGTATTCAAAAGGCCTTCGTTTTTTGCTCAGAGTGCGTGACACGCTGAAAATCCTGAATGCTGAATATTATTTCATCTGGGCCGAAACTTCGAAAATTCATAACTCGGTCAATTTTTATCGGATTGGACTCATATTTTTACCCAAGGTCCCTGACTCGTAGATCTACAACTTTGCTTCAAAAGTCGAGACCGGATTATGCACCGATCAATACCAGTTTTTTATTGAAGAACGTGTCAGAGTCGACACTGGAGCCCAAAATAAGTTTGTCTGAGCTGAAACTTCAAAAATTCATAACTAATTCACCATTTATCCGATTGAGTCGATTTTCGGACAGGAGTTAGTTCTCGATGTCGGCTACATTTTGTTTTCACATTTCAACTTCAAAAAATGCACTTAAGTCCCTGCGATTTAGCCTGGAAAGTGACGAATTCAAGTGAATATTGGAGGCCCAATTGCACATTCAAAGCCCATTTTCTTTACCCTAATTTCCACTATATAATCACCTTCTTGTCACACAAACCAAAAAAAGAAAAAGAGGGGAAAAGAGAGGAGAAAAAAAGAAAACCCTTGCTACAACGCTGTCAGAATATCAAATTCTCTCAAGAACCCTAAAACCTTGAAATCCTTATTACAAATCCCTCTCTCACTACAAACAAAACCATCTCAGCTACAAACCAACATCTTATTACTTCTTCAGTAAGGGTAAGGCTGGCTTGATCTCCATGATCCAAAGGGCATAAAAGCATTCATGTCACTACTTTTCCAGTAAGGATTTAGACAGGATCCCAGGCAGGTTCATTAAGGAACGTTGAGGCCAAAAGCCAAATGGCCAAAAGCCAAAAGCCAAATGGCCAGACTAGAAAAACTTATGCATGACACCAATACATGGCGAGGCAGACATTAAGCCAGAGATTAAGGGAACGTTGAAGCCAGAACACAAATGGCCAAAAGCCAAAAGCCAAAAGCCAAATGGCCAAAGTAGAACAACTTATGCATGAAACTCAATCCAATGGCCAAAGAATGCAGACCACGGTACTCAGGAGTCAATACTTCAAAAAACCTCCCCTTGGGCCAGACACCCCCTATGGTTTGCTCAATTTTTAATTTTTATTTGTTTTTCCTTTTTATTCTTTTAATTGTTTTTTAATTGTTTTCTTTTAATTCCATAAAATAATTTTCATAATAAATATAAAATACAGAAAAATCAAAAAAAATGTTTATTTTATTAATATTAATTTTACTATTATTATTTTTGTAAATAAACTTTAAACAATTAATTAGATTAATTTAGGTTTCAAAACTTTAATATTTTTCTTAATAAATTAAATATGTAGAAATTAGGTTTTTTTTTAACTTTTTCATCATTTTTTTTTTATAAATAATTTTTTCATCATTATTATTATTATTAATTACTAATTTATTTTGTAAATAAACATGTACATAAATTCTTTAGTAAATTAAGTTAAACTTTAACATTTTTCTCAAATAATTAAAAATAACTTAGAATTAGGGTTTCTTTTAATTTTAATTTTAATTTTCTTATTTCATAAATGCAAAAAAAACCTAAAAAACACTTCTTTTATTTCAATAAATAATTAATTAATTTTTAATTTCAATTTAACTTCAAAAGGGTCCAACGCCCTCGTTTCCAATTTAAATTCCAATTCGCGCATTTTATTTCTTTCTTTTAAATATTTGTGTAATTCTCCCAAAGCCGTGTAAACTTAATTTCTCGCACTTTACTTTATTTCTTTATTTATTTTCTGTCAAATCAGGTCCGGGATTTTATTTTGGCGATGTGGACCCGCGCCTTTGTAATAGTTTATAACTTTACTTTTTTCGCTTTTTTTTAACTGTTAACAAATGCATGCAAGAATGAATGGCCTTAAGTAAAAAACAAACGCGTAGATCACCAATAACATGACAAGATAAAATATCTGAATCTGATACACAAATCACACACCACCCCTAGGGTACGCCTCACTGTTGCCTTGCCTCGAAAGGTGATCGTCGAGTAGAGGATGTCTTAGTAAGTCCTCATGATCCGGGAACCTGGCATGAGGGTAGCTTCTAAGGTGTCTTCCCATTGCTCTGGTGATCACCATGTCCCGAACCACGAATTGACCCGAACAACTCCAATAGTGGTGCTACCTACCTCTCAATGGTGGGATGGCACTACTTTAAAGGACATTTACACAGACGAATTCCTTAGGGTAGGTAGACGACTCTAGATACTTGCTCTAATTTCAAACAAAATTCAAAAATACTTTTCACACCAACACATTTTCAAAAAGCTTTCGAAAGCAATTTTTCAAACACTCTGATACAAGAGTCGAACTGAAATTTTCAAAGAAACTTTTTAAACCCACAGTTGAAAAGCAAACAAACCATTTTTGAAAACACAAGTGAGCAAGTATCTAAGAGCCCATGGATAACCATGGATAGAAAGGGTGCTAACACCTTCCCTTTCTATAATCTACCTCCCGAACCGAGAGCAATCTCTTTAAGGAATTTTTCTGTGCTTTTGTCCTTTCCATTTGGAGAAAATAAAAGACGGTGGCGACTCTTGCTTCCGCGACATTTCGCGAAACCAGCGTTAAACAGTCAGTTCCAGATCCACCGATCACAGAACTGGCGACTCTGCTGGGGACTCAACTTAAAGTGAGGTGTACCTTAGGACTAAGATCACTGTGTTTTCAATTGCTTTCTTTGCTTGCTTTAAATTGTGGGAATGTCTCGGGAGTTCTATAGATCCCAACCCGGATCTGGGGGATACCTTCTTAGAAAGTAGCAACAAGGCTGTGAGGGAACTGTGCGGGGTATACCGACATGGTTGAAACAGTCTGCTACGTTGATGTGGCACTTTGGTGTGTACCGGTAACCCTTGAGTTCAGTCAAGGAGAGTACGGGGCCTCCGCGTGGTGTCGTGAAGCATCAACAGACCTTAGGAACCTTAATTGAACTATCTTGGCCTCTTTAGGGTAGTGAGATAACTGACTTTGGTGTAGTCCGAGGTTGGTTGATACTCGATACTACACTCAATTGAGGGTTGCTTTCCTGGAATATTTCGGTCGCCAGTTCAGTGGCTAAATCGAAACGATGAACAATGAAAGCAATCCCGTGATATTGGGACCCTTAGAACCCGGTTACTTCTAATAGGACAGGTTGAACCCACCAACTTCAAGAGGGTACTACCCAGACCCCATGCTGGCCTAAACCCTAAGGGCTCCTCTTGTGTGACTTGTGTGCCTTCGTACTTGACTATTTGCATGCTTGTTGTCTGACACTTGAGCTTCTTGCAGGTTTTGTTTGTAGTCCTTAATTAGGACTCATAACAAGGTTTACTAAGTTTCTTGCAGGTTTCGTTTATAGTCCTTAATTAGGACTCATAACAGGTTTTACTTGAGCTTCTTGCAGGTTTTGTTTGTAGTCCTTAATTAGGACTCATAACGAGGTTTACTAAGTTTCTTGCAGGTTTCGTTTATAGTCCTTAATTAGGACTCATAACAGGTTTTACTTGAGTTTCTTGCAGGTTTTGGCTTGCAGTCCTTAATTGGGACTCATAACAGGGTTACCTACATTACCCCATGCATACCATAACATCATACCATTGCATACATCCTAACCCATTTCAAGGATCTCAAGGGCTTGTGATGCAGGTCAGGACGAATCCACTATCCCAGCAAGGGGCAAAGAGGATTTATTTTCCTCTAGACCAGGTTGTCAGGGGCTATGACCCACTTGATATGGTGAGCTTTGACACCTAAAGGATGATCCCCAGGCTAAGGTTATCAGGGGCTATGACCCACTGGATATGGTGAGCCTATGACCCTTGAAGAGGGGCTCTCTACAACAGGAAGTTCCTTTAATCAAGTTGCCAGTTTCCAACTCTAACAAGTTTCTCTGTTTACCCTGCGAGGTCCTTGAAATCATTGCATGCATGTCATACATCTCATTGCATTGCAGGTGTCCCTTTGACATGTTGCTTACCCTTCTTCGCTGTTTATTTCAGCCGATCGTCATGAATCCTGAATCATCAGCTGAGCAGTCCATCAAGGCCCTCCAGGCTCAGAATGCCCAGTTCCAAGGGCTGATCATGAATTTGACCCAGGGGCAACAAGATCTGAAGGCTCTCCTCTTGAAGAAGGAAAAGAAGAAGAAGAGGACTGTTTTGTTCAGCCCTAGACGCAGGTCTGGGAGCACACTGCAGGATGAAGCTGAGAGGACAACCCCATCTATGGGGAAAGGCAGTCATCAAGAGGAAAGGATTCCCAGCCCAGTGGTCTCTGACAATGAGACAGATTTCAATGACGAACAGTACCCTCCGGCTGAGGATAGGTACAAACAGTTGGAAGACCGGCTAAGTGCTATGGAGATACAAAAAGTGCCTGGCCTGGACTTCGAGGATTTAGGTCTATCTTCTGGGGTAGTGATCCCGCACAAGTTTAAGGCACCTGCCTTTGCTAAATACGACGGGGCATCCTGTCCTAAATTGCATCTCAGGGCTTACACAAGGAGGATCCAGCCCTATACAGCTGACAAAAACTTATGGATCCACTTCTTCCAAGAGAGTCTTTCAGGGACTCAGCTCGAGTGGTTCTATCAACTGAGTGGAGCCAACATTCGCAGCTGGGAGGACCTGGCCACGGCATTCTACAAGCATTACCAGTACAATACCGACCTTGCTCCCACGCGCACTCAGCTTCAGGGAATGTCTATGGGTGCAGGCGAAGGTTTCAAAGAATATGCTCAAAAATGGAGAGACCTTGCTGGAAGGGTACAACCACCTCTAATTGACCGTGAGCTCATTGACATGTTCTTGGGGACTTTGTCTGGTCCATTCTACAACTATCTGATTGGGAATTCTTCTGCTGGGTTCACAGATCTTATCTTGACTGGGGAGAGAATTGAAGCTGGTATCAAGTCGGGGAAGATTCAAGAAACCGCACTTGCTGATACTCAGAAAAAGCCCCACAGTGGGAAGAAAGAGTCCAATGCTATACATGGTAAAAAGGGTCGTCATGATGTGGGGGCAATCCAGATTTCTGATCCCACGCCCGTTCAACCAAGAAAGAGCAATAGGCGTAGGATAAAGCATCAAGATAGGAAGTATACTGACATCAACATGTCTTTGTCTCAGGCATTACAGCAATTGCTGAAGGCGAAATTGATCACACTAAAGGATCCTCCTCAAAATCCTGACACTTCCTCTCCCAAGTACAACCCGGGTATGAGATGTGCCTACCATTCTGACAGTCCTGGACATGACACCGACGACTGTTGGACCTTGAAGAACAAGATCCAGGATTTGATTGACGCCAAGGAGGTCGAGTTTGAACACTGATCCTACACCAAATCATCGAGAATGTCTTTTGTTCATTCAAATGTTCAAGTTGTATTTTTCTTTGATTGTTCAAACATTTATTCATGTTAAACATTGTTATCACATTAATGCATCGCTTATGTCTATTTTGAATCAATATATTCGTAGTCACTATACGCAAATTATTTTCATATTTTTTTTCTGATGTCAACTCTCGATTAATAATTCTAAGCCTCTTGAGGGAGGATGACGAAAACGATACCGAATCTACAGTATGCTTTTGAACAGACCCCGATGATGAGGTACAGGCATTGTTTCAATTCCTAAACACTGGAGTTATAAGGATGATAATCCCTCGTCAACCCCTCTGAGCCAAAGAAGTAGGAGTTTTTTTTTTTCTTTTTGAAATTTAAAACCCTTAATCATAACCTGGGGCAGGGTAGTCTCTCAGTTGATCCAAGTGCATAACGAATGGCGCCAAAGAAGTCCTTACAAAACGAAGAAAGACAGTGATGGTTCCGAATAATCAATAAAGAACAGGCAGTCATTATCAAAAAAATCATAAACGAAAAACCCAAGAAGTCAAAACCTATAAGAAGGGACTTATGAAATTGGGGCATCCCGCTGACTGTAATTCCAAAAAGAAACAGTTCAGGCAAAAAAAATAGGGATAATAATAAAAGAAAGAAGAAAGAGGTCCTACAAACCCTCAACAAAAAATGATTGCCTATTCAAAATAAGTTATCAACATCCGAATCATCACCGGAAAATCAGAGCAAAGACTCAAACAAGGTCTAACGTATGATCAGCTGAGTTTAGGTTTGGAGAACATCACGAAGAGCGGGTGGGTACAAATAAAATTTGAGCCTTTATCCTTTGTTTCTTAAACCGTGAACCAGGCCACGTTATAACCCTTAAAAGTCCTAGCTGAAGCATGGGTTAGTTCGAAAGCATACTGTTACGAAAGGTATCCTGACTCCTTAAGGCTTACGGTAAATACGGAGTTGACATCACGTTTTACAAACATTCACTTGTTTTATGAAAAAAAAAGTAATGCATTTTCAAAATCTTCGAGACAGACATAAGCGTTGCATTTTTAACATAACTTTGTTTGCATATGACTTTTTGTTTGAACAGCATAGAAATTCGCACGACGAATGCCTAGTGAACAAAAGTGCTTCCAATCAAGGGGCAGACATGACCATGGTCCATTATCTGGGGCAGCCCAATCAAGATTCGGAGAATCTCTCAAAAGGCCAAGTAGCCCGGGGCAAATCTCTGCCTGAGTCACTTAGGGAATTCCAACAATGAATCTTGCCTGATCAAACACTTTCTGGTGGCGCGACAAAACACTTCTAACAGGGGCAACTCCCTACTTTCTGAGAACGGACATAGTCGAAAAGATACTACGCAAAATCAAAGACCCGCTAGGTTGACATACCTAGGCAAAAATAAGGGCTTCCCGGCGAACCAAAAGGGTTCGGGCAAAAATAAGGGGTGAAATGAAAAATTTGTACACCCGGCAAGTCGAAAACCTGAAAAGGCGGCTTGGGCAAAAATGGGTATCCCGGTGGACTGAAAACCCGAAAGGGCGGTCCAGGCAAAAGTTAGGGATCAAAGCGTACGACTATGTCCTGTCATCTTATCACCTGCCTATGAGAAGAAGGTTTGTCCATCAACCACTATCAGCACCCCACAGATGCCTTCTCCCATAGAAACAGGGGCAATAATGAGTCGTCCAAACAATCTAATGGCTCTGTCCTCCAAGGTACCAAGGTAGGTTCAGCTAAAGAACATGACCAGTACATCTTAAACTCCCCAGAGAGTCAGCAGTCAGTGCATTCTTCTCCAAGCTATTATCAAACCTCAAGGAAGTTGGGTACCCTCCCGTAGAGCTCAACATTCCCCAGCAGCAATACATATATTCTTAAACAAGCATCTCCGGCAGTCTTGGTCTAAAGATCGTTCCCCGGCGACATACAAGCATTCAAAGGAATCACTTCCCCAGCATATCAAAACTTCCCCAGGAAAATCCAATTCCCCCAGGAAAATTGGAATTCATATCCCCAAGCAGTAAGCTTATCCCCAGTAAATTCTGGAAGCTTATCCTTCGCAGAGCACGAACGCGTCTCCCGGCTTTATTCAAAGAGTTATTTCCTTAACAGGATATAACTGGGTTATCCTCAGCCAAAAGCCACGGAAAAAGCGTCGTCTACAAAGTCTTCTGATCCCCAGCAAACTATTATCAACACTCAGCAAGGTATCCCTCTTCCCACAGAGTATTGCTTCCCAGCATGGTCACTAGAGTATCTTTTCTCCCCGCAGAATCTTCCATTTGCCAAGTTTATTCCGCAACGGAGTCGTCTTCTCCTACCGGTATTCTTGCAGTTATCATCCCCCGCGGAAGCAAAATCTATTCTTCAACATCAACCCAGGATACGACTTCCCGGCACCCATCAAGGATTTACTTTCCTAGACGAAAAACACATTCATAAAACGTCACATACATCATTATAGCATGCATAGACGCATCATATCACCCCAATCTCGTTTATTTTTGAGAACATCTTAAAATCAGGCAATTCATGCATTATGACATTGCATACAACTAATTCGTTACTTTTTCAGGAAAGAACGATCAACAGATAAAAGTCTTTACCCGTTGAGGTAGTAATCGTCCCAGATTCCTTCATCATCCTGCTGAGGTAGTAATCGTCCCAGATTCCTTCATCATCCTGCTGAGGTAGTAATCGTCCCAGATTCCTTCATTATCCTGCTGAGGTAGTAATCGTCCCAGATTCCTTCATCATCCTGCTGAGGTAGTAATCGTCCCAGATTCCTTCATCATTCTGCTGAGGTAATAATCGTCCCAGATTCCTTCATTATCCTGCTGAGGTAGTAATCGTCCCAGATTCCTTCATCATCCTGCTGAGGTAGTAATCGTCCCAGATTCCTTCATCATCCTGCTGAGGTAGTAATCGTCCCAGATTCCTTCATTATCCTGCTGAGGTAGTAATCGTCCCAGATTCCTTCATCATCCTGCTGAGGTAGTAATCGTCCCAGATTCCTTCATCATTCTGCTGAGGTAGTAATCGTCCCAGATTCCTTCATCGTCCTGCTGAGGTAGTAATCGTCCCAGATTCCTTCATCATATATTTGGAGTAGCAATCATCTCAGATTCCTTCATCACATCCTTATCAAAAAAACCTCCTCTGGTTCAGTCAGATCGACCCTAAGATCTCCCTGATTCTTATCCCAGTAGAAGACACCCAAGATTTTTCTCAACGAGCGTTGTTGAAGTTAAAGTCACCCAAGATTTTTCTCAACGAGCGTTGTTGCAGTTAAAGTCACCCAAGATTTTTCTCAACGAGCGTTGTTGAAGTTAAAGTCGCCCAAGATTCTCTTACCATTCATGCTAAGGCAGTAACCATCCCTGGTTCATTCATCGCCGTTTGAAGCTCCAGACTCAACTCCTGTAACCAGTCAGGACCCATCTATACCAAGCATCTGAAAACCGGCTCCTGCAACGTGTCAGGTACTCATTTGTTCTTTTGCAGGTATGCAGGTTCTCGCTAAGGAATCTCCTACGCGATCAACATCCAGATGGCATCTATAAGCCCATCATCATATTTCATCAACCTCTAAATGGCATCTATAAGCCCATTTCCACCATCGCCGCTACTATGTGAGCGCAAATTTCTGGGCACTCTAGTGTTCAATCATCTTCCACCTTCGGATTACGAAAGGCACGTCAGCCAATCTGCATCCTCAGGTCTAAGAAGATTGAACAGGGGCAACTGTTGTACCCCAAAATTTGCCCTCCCATATTTCTCAAAACATTTCAAGAAAATTCACAAGTCCAACCTGGCGCGTCATATTCAGGTATTCTTTCGCCAAGATATCTCTGATAACGTATTCTCAAATTCAGGTTCGGCTCAAGAGTCAATTCTTTAAAGAAGGTATTCGAATGTGTGAGTTTTCTCGAAGAAATATGGTGAAAAAGTGTGCTGAAAGTGCAGTTTTTACGCGCTAAAAAAATCATAACTTGGTCGATTTTCATCGTATCGAGCTGGTTCCGGTGCCAAAATTTCACAAATTGAGTTGGCTACATTTTCATAGAAGGTATTGATTTCAAACGGTATTCAAAAGGCCTTCGTTTTTTGCTCAGAGTGCGTGACACGCTGAAAATCCTGAATGCTGAATATTATTTCATCTGGGCCGAAACTTCGAAAATTCATAACTCGGTCAATTTTTATCGGATTGGACTCATATTTTTACCCAAGGTCCCTGACTCTTAGATCTACAACTTTGCTTCAAAAGTCGAGACCGGATTATGCACCAATCAATACCAGTTTTTTATTGAAGAACGTGTCAGAGTCGACACTGGAGCCCAAAATAAGTTTGTCTGAGCTGAAACTTCAAAAATTCATAACTAATTCACCGTTTATCCGATTGAGTCGATTTTCGGACAGGAGTTAGTTCTCGATGTCGGCTACATTTTGTTTTCACATTTCAACTTCAAAAAATGCACTTAAGTCCCTGCGATTTAGCCTGGAAAGTGACGAATTCAAGTGAATATTGGAGGCCCAATTGCACATTCAAAGCCCATTTTCTTTACCCTAATTTCCACTATATAATCACCTTCTTGTCACACAAACCAAAAAAAGAAAAAGAGGGGAAAAGAGAGGAGAAAAAAAGAAAACCCTTGCTACAACGCTGTCAGAATATCAAATTCTCTCAAGAACCCTAAAACCTTGAAATCCTTATTACAAATCCCTCTCTCACTACAAACAAAACCATCTCAGCTACAAACCAACATCTTATTACTTCTTCAGTAAGGGTAAGGCTGGCTTGATCTCCATGATCCAAAGGGCATAAAAGCATTCATGTCACTACTTTTCCAGTAAGGATTTAGACAGGATCCCAGGCAGGTTCATTAAGGAACGTTGAGGCCAAAAGCCAAATGGCCAAAAGCCAAAAGCCAAATGGCCAGACTAGAAAAACTTATGCATGACACCAATACATGGCGAGGCAGACATTAAGCCAGAGATTAAGGGAACGTTGAAGCCAGAACACAAATGGCCAAAAGCCAAAAGCCAAAAGCCAAATGGCCAAAGTAGAACAACTTATGCATGAAACTCAATCCAATGGCCAAAGAATGCAGACCACGGTACTCAGGAGTCAATACTTCAAAAAACCTCCCCTTGGGCCAGACACCCCCTATGGTTTGCTCAATTTTTAATTTTTATTTGTTTTTCCTTTTTATTCTTTTAATTGTTTTTTAATTGTTTTCTTTTAATTCCATAAAATAATTTTCATAATAAATATAAAATACAGAAAAATCAAAAAAAATGTTTATTTTATTAATATTAATTTTACTATTATTATTTTTGTAAATAAACTTTAAACAATTAATTAGATTAATTTAGGTTTCAAAACTTTAATATTTTTCTTAATAAATTAAATATGTAGAAATTAGGTTTTTTTTTAACTTTTTCATCATTTTTTTTTTATAAATAATTTTTTCATCATTATTATTATTATTAATTACTAATTTATTTTGTAAATAAACATGTACATAAATTCTTTAGTAAATTAAGTTAAACTTTAACATTTTTCTCAAATAATTAAAAATAACTTAGAATTAGGGTTTCTTTTAATTTTAATTTTAATTTTCTTATTTCATAAATGCAAAAAAAACCTAAAAAACACTTCTTTTATTTCAATAAATAATTAATTAATTTTTAATTTCAATTTAACTTCAAAAGGGTCCAACGCCCTCGTTTCCAATTTAAATTCCAATTCGCGCATTTTATTTCTTTCTTTTAAATATTTGTGTAATTCTCCCAAAGCCGTGTAAACTTAATTTCTCGCACTTTACTTTATTTCTTTATTTATTTTCTGTCAAATCAGGTCCGGGATTTTATTTTGGCGATGTGGACCCGCGCCTTTGTAATAGTTTATAACTTTACTTTTTTCGCTTTTTTTTAACTGTTAACAAATGCATGCAAGAATGAATGGCCTTAAGTAAAAAACAAACGCGTAGATCACCAATAACATGACAAGATAAAATATCTGAATCTGATACACAAATCACACACCACCCCTAGGGTACGCCTCACTGTTGCCTTGCCTCGAAAGGTGATCGTCGAGTAGAGGATGTCTTAGTAAGTCCTCATGATCCGGGAACCTGGCATGAGGGTAGCTTCTAAGGTGTCTTCCCATTGCTCTGGTGATCACCATGTCCCGAACCACGAATTGACCCGAACAACTCCAATAGTGGTGCTACCTACCTCTCAATGGTGGGATGGCACTACTTTAAAGGACATTTACACAGACGAATTCCTTAGGGTAGGTAGACGACTCTAGATACTTGCTCTAATTTCAAACAAAATTCAAAAATACTTTTCACACCAACACATTTTCAAAAAGCTTTCGAAAGCAATTTTTCAAACACTCTGATACAAGAGTCGAACTGAAATTTTCAAAGAAACTTTTTAAACCCACAGTTGAAAAGCAAACAAACCATTTTTGAAAACACAAGTGAGCAAGTATCTAAGAGCCCATGGATAACCATGGATAGAAAGGGTGCTAACACCTTCCCTTTCTATAATCTACCTCCCGAACCGAGAGCAATCTCTTTAAGGAATTTTTCTGTGCTTTTGTCCTTTCCATTTGGAGAAAATAAAAGACGGTGGCGACTCTTGCTTCCGCGACATTTCGCGAAACCAGCGTTAAACAGTCAGTTCCAGATCCACCGATCACAGAACTGGCGACTCTGCTGGGGACTCAACTTAAAGTGAGGTGTACCTTAGGACTAAGATCACTGTGTTTTCAATTGCTTTCTTTGCTTGCTTTAAATTGTGGGAATGTCTCGGGAGTTCTATAGATCCCAACCCGGATCTGGGGGATACCTTCTTAGAAAGTAGCAACAAGGCTGTGAGGGAACTGTGCGGGGTATACCGACATGGTTGAAACAGTCTGCTACGTTGATGTGGCACTTTGGTGTGTACCGGTAACCCTTGAGTTCAGTCAAGGAGAGTACGGGGCCTCCGCGTGGTGTCGTGAAGCATCAACAGACCTTAGGAACCTTAATTGAACTATCTTGGCCTCTTTAGGGTAGTGAGATAACTGACTTTGGTGTAGTCCGAGGTTGGTTGATACTCGATACTACACTCAATTGAGGGTTGCTTTCCTGGAATATTTCGGTCGCCAGTTCAGTGGCTAAATCGAAACGATGAACAATGAAAGCAATCCCGTGATATTGGGACCCTTAGAACCCGGTTACTTCTAATAGGACAGGTTGAACCCACCAACTTCAAGAGGGTACTACCCAGACCCCATGCTGGCCTAAACCCTAAGGGCTCCTCTTGTGTGACTTGTGTGCCTTCGTACTTGACTATTTGCATGCTTGTTGTCTGACACTTGAGCTTCTTGCAGGTTTTGTTTGTAGTCCTTAATTAGGACTCATAACAAGGTTTACTAAGTTTCTTGCAGGTTTCGTTTATAGTCCTTAATTAGGACTCATAACAGGTTTTACTTGAGCTTCTTGCAGGTTTTGTTTGTAGTCCTTAATTAGGACTCATAACGAGGTTTACTAAGTTTCTTGCAGGTTTCGTTTATAGTCCTTAATTAGGACTCATAACAGGTTTTACTTGAGTTTCTTGCAGGTTTTGGCTTGCAGTCCTTAATTGGGACTCATAACAGGGTTACCTACATTACCCCATGCATACCATAACATCATACCATTGCATACATCCTAACCCATTTCAAGGATCTCAAGGGCTTGTGATGCAGGTCAGGACGAATCCACTATCCCAGCAAGGGGCAAAGAGGATTTATTTTCCTCTAGACCAGGTTGTCAGGGGCTATGACCCACTTGATATGGTGAGCTTTGACACCTAAAGGATGATCCCCAGGCTAAGGTTATCAGGGGCTATGACCCACTGGATATGGTGAGCCTATGACCCTTGAAGAGGGGCTCTCTACAACAGGAAGTTCCTTTAATCAAGTTGCCAGTTTCCAACTCTAACAAGTTTCTCTGTTTACCCTGCGAGGTCCTTGAAATCATTGCATGCATGTCATACATCTCATTGCATTGCAGGTGTCCCTTTGACATGTTGCTTACCCTTCTTCGCTGTTTATTTCAGCCGATCGTCATGAATCCTGAATCATCAGCTGAGCAGTCCATCAAGGCCCTCCAGGCTCAGAATGCCCAGTTCCAAGGGCTGATCATGAATTTGACCCAGGGGCAACAAGATCTGAAGGCTCTCCTCTTGAAGAAGGAAAAGAAGAAGAAGAGGACTGTTTTGTTCAGCCCTAGACGCAGGTCTGGGAGCACACTGCAGGATGAAGCTGAGAGGACAACCCCATCTATGGGGAAAGGCAGTCATCAAGAGGAAAGGATTCCCAGCCCAGTGGTCTCTGACAATGAGACAGATTTCAATGACGAACAGTACCCTCCGGCTGAGGATAGGTACAAACAGTTGGAAGACCGGCTAAGTGCTATGGAGATACAAAAAGTGCCTGGCCTGGACTTCGAGGATTTAGGTCTATCTTCTGGGGTAGTGATCCCGCACAAGTTTAAGGCACCTGCCTTTGCTAAATACGACGGGGCATCCTGTCCTAAATTGCATCTCAGGGCTTACACAAGGAGGATCCAGCCCTATACAGCTGACAAAAACTTATGGATCCACTTCTTCCAAGAGAGTCTTTCAGGGACTCAGCTCGAGTGGTTCTATCAACTGAGTGGAGCCAACATTCGCAGCTGGGAGGACCTGGCCACGGCATTCTACAAGCATTACCAGTACAATACCGACCTTGCTCCCACGCGCACTCAGCTTCAGGGAATGTCTATGGGTGCAGGCGAAGGTTTCAAAGAATATGCTCAAAAATGGAGAGACCTTGCTGGAAGGGTACAACCACCTCTAATTGACCATGAGCTCATTGACATGTTCTTGGGGACTTTGTCTGGTCCATTCTACAACTATCTGATTGGGAATTCTTCTGCTGGGTTCACAGATCTTATCTTGACTGGGGAGAGAATTGAAGCTGGTATCAAGTCGGGGAAGATTCAAGAAACCGCACTTGCTGATACTCAGAAAAAGCCCCACAGTGGGAAGAAAGAGTCCAATGCTATACATGGTAAAAAGGGTCGTCATGATGTGGGGGCAATCCAGATTTCTGATCCCACGCCCGTTCAACCAAGAAAGAGCAATAGGCGTAGGATAAAGCATCAAGATAGGAAGTATACTGACATCAACATGTCTTTGTCTCAGGCATTACAGCAATTGCTGAAGGCGAAATTGATCACACTAAAGGATCCTCCTCAAAATCCTGACACTTCCTCTCCCAAGTACAACCCGGGTATGAGATGTGCCTACCATTCTGACAGTCCTGGACATGACACCGACGACTGTTGGACCTTGAAGAACAAGATCCAGGATTTGATTGACGCCAAGGAGGTCGAGTTTGAACACTGATCCTACACCAAATCATCGAGAATGTCTTTTGTTCATTCAAATGTTCAAGTTGTATTTTTCTTTGATTGTTCAAACATTTATTCATGTTAAACATTGTTATCACATTAATGCATCGCTTATGTCTATTTTGAATCAATATATTCGTATTCACTAAACGCAAATTATTTTCATATTTTTTCTGATGTCAACTCTCTTTAATTCTAAGCCTCTTGAGGGAGGATGACGAAAACGATACCACGATCTACAGTATGCTTTTGAACAGACCCCGATGATGAGGTACAGGCATTGTTTCAATTCCTAAACACTGGAGTTATAAGGATGATAATCCCTCGTCAACCCCTCTGAGCCAAAGAAGTAGGAGTTTTTTTTTTCTTTTCGAAATTTAAAACCCTTAATCATAACCTGGGGCAGGGTAGTCTCTCAGTTGATCCAAGTGCATAACGAATGGCGCCAAAGAAGTCCTTACAAAACGAAGAAAGACAGTGATGGTTCCGAATAATCAATAAAGAACAGGCAGTCATTATCAAAAAAATCATAAACGAAAAACCCAAGAAGTCAAAACCTATAAGAAGGGACTTATGAAATTGGGGCATCCCGCTGACTGTAATTCCAAAAAGGAAACAGTTCAGGCAAAAAAAAATAGGGATAACGAAATCAGAAGAAAGAGGTCCTACAAACCCTCAATAAAAAAGGAAATGACTGCCTATTCAAAATAAGTTATCAACATCCGAATCATAACCGGAAAATCAGAGCAAAGACTCAAACAAGGTCTAACGTATGATCAACTGAGTTTAGGTTTGGAGAACATCACGAAGAGCGGGTGGGTATAAATAATTTGAGCCTTTATCCTTTGTTTCTTAAACCGTGAACCAGGCCACGTTATAACCCTTAAAAGTCCTAGCTGAAGCATGGGTTAGTTCGAAAGCATACTGTTACGAAAGGTATCCTGACTCCTTAAGGCTTACGGTAAATACGGAGTTGACATCACGTTTTACAAACATTCACTTGTTTTATGAGAAAAAAAAGGAATGCATTTTCAAAATCTTCGAGACAGACATAAGCGTTGCATTTTTAACATAACTTTGTTTGCATATGACTTTTTGTTTGAACAGCATAGAAATTCGCACGACGAATGCCTAGTGAACAAAAGTGCTTCCAATCAAGGGGCAGACATGACCATGGTCCATTATCTGGGGCAGCCCAATCAAGATTCGGAGAATCTCTCAAAAGGCCAAGTAGCCCGGGGCAAATCTCTGCCTGAGTCACTTGGGGCATTCCAACAATGAATCTTGCCTGATCAAACACTTTCTGGTGGCGTGACAAAACACTTCTAACAGGGGCAACTCCCTACTTTCTGAGAACGGACATAGTCGAAAAGATACTACGCAAAATCAAAGACCCGCTAGGTTGACATACCTAGGCAAAAATAAGGGCTTCCCGGCGAACCAAAAGGGTTCGGGCAAAAATAAGGGATGAAATGAAAAATCTGTACACCCGGCAAGTCGAAAACCTGAAAAGGCGGCTTGGGCAAAAATGGGTATCCCGGTGGACTGAAAACCCGAAAGGGCGGTCCAGGCAAAAGTTAGGGATCAAAGCGTACGACTATGTCCTGTCATCTTATCACCTGCCTATGAGAAGAAGGTTTGTCCATCAACCACTATCAGCACCCCACAGATGCCTTCTCCCATAGAAACAGGGGCAATAATGAGTCGTCCAAACAATCTAATGGCTCTGTCCTCCAAGGTACCAAGGTAGGTTCAGCTAAAGAACATGACCAGTACATCTTAAACTCCCCAGAGAGTCAGCAGTCAGTGCATTCTTCTCCAAGCTATTATCAAACCTCAAGGAAGTTGGGTACCCTCCCGTAGAGCTCAACATTCCCCAGCAGCAATACATATATTCTTAAACAAGCATCTCCGGCAGTCTTGGTCTAAAGATCGTTCCCCGACGACATACAAGCATTCAAAGGAATCACTTCCCCAGCATATCAAAACTTCCCCAGGAAAATCCAATTCCCCCAGGAAAATTGGAATTCATATCCCCAAGCAGTAAGCTTATCCCCAGTAAATTCTGGAAGCTTATCCTTCGCAGAGCACGAACGCGTCTCCCGGCTTTATTCAAAGAGTTATTTCCTTAACAGGATATAACTGGGTTATCCTCAGCCAAAAGCCACGGAAAGAGCGTCCTTGACGAAGTCTTCTTATCCCCAGCGAAGTCTATCAGCACTTCCAACACAACAAGGGTATCCCCGGAAAGTTATTATCAACAGCTTAACAAAGTACCTCTCTCTCCACAGAGTGTTGCTTCCCAGCATGGTCGTCTAGAGCATCTTTTCTCCCCGCAGAATCTTCCATTTGCCAAGTTTATTCCGCAACGGAGTCGTCTTCTCCTACCGGTATTCTTGCAGTTATCATCCACAGCGGAAGCAAAATCTCTTCCTCAACATCAGCCCAGGATATGACTTCCCGGCACCCGTCAAGGATTTATTTTCCTAGACGAAAACATACATAAAACTTTACATACATCATCATAGCATGCATAACGCACTGCATCATATCATACGAATCTCATTTATGTTGAGAACATCATTGCTTGGTCCATATCATGCATTGCATATAACTGACCTTTACCTTTCAGGAAAGAGGCAGTTGAAATTCTCAAACATATTTCAAGAACTTCTCCAGTCCAGTTAAATCGACTCCAAACAGATTTTTTTTTGATAAAAACTCAATAGATATTCTCTTATGGTCCCCTCTCCAACGGCGTGTGAGGTGGTAATTCCTTCTTCAGATGTTTCCCTCTCCGGCATGAGCGTGAGGTGATATTCTCTTATGGTCCCCTCTCCAGCGGCGTGTGAGGTGGTAATTCCTTCTTCAGATGTTCCCCTCTCCGACATGAGCGTGAGGTGATATTCTCTTATGGTCCCCTCTCCAACGGCGTGTGAGGTGGTAATTCCTTCTTCAGATGTTCTCCTCTCCGGCATGAGCGTGAGGTGATATTCTCTTATGGTCCCCTCTCCAGCGGCGTGTGAGGTGGTAATTCCTTCGTCAGATGTTTCCCTCTCCGGCATGAGCGTGAGGTGACATTTCCTTCCAGATTATAATTTCCTATAGTTCCCTCTCCAACGGCGAGTAAGGTGACTCCCTTCGAGATTATAATGTCCTTTGGTTCTCTTCCTGACACTACAAAGATGGTAATCCTCACCAAGATTTTCTCAACGAGCATTGTTGAGGTTGAAATCATTCAGGATTCTCTTACCATTCATGCTAAGGCAGTAACCATCCCTGGTTCATTCATCAACGTTTGAAGCTCCAGACTCAGCTCCTGTAACCAATCAGGACATATCTATATCAAGCATCTAAAATCAGCTCCTGCGACGTGTCAGGTACTCATTTTTTTGTTTTGCAGGTATGCAGGTTCTCGCTAAGGAATCTCTTACGCGATCAACATCCAGATGGCATCTATAAGCCCATCATCCTATCCAAGCAACATCCAAATGGCATCTATAAGCCCATTCCCTCATCATCACCGCCACTATGTGAGCGCAAATTTCTGGGCACTCTAGTGTTCAATCATCTTTTACCCTCGGATTACGAAAGGCACGTCAGCCAATCTGCATCCTTAGGTCTAAGAAGATTGAACAGGGGCAACTGTTGTACCCCAAAATTTGCCCTCCCATATCCATCAAGAATTGTCAAAGTCAAGGTCACAAAATTCCCCAAGGGTTGTGCAGCTCAACTGTCTCCTATACAGTCAAAACTAGGGTTTGAGTTCTGGTCAAGCAAATGAACTTTTCAAAGGCCCAATCAAGTCTCACATGCCTACAAAGATGGTCAAGTATCCTCATGTCAAATTTCAAAGCATTCAGCTCAAAATTGCACAGTCAAAACCCTAGATTGCACTACAGTCAACTATAGGGGCAAAATGGTCATTTGACAGTCAAAAGTTCAAATTTTTGGTCAATATATCATTTTGAAGCCACAAACATCATTTGATCAATGCTTGATCATGATTCTCAAAATTTGGCTCAGAAATCATCAAAAATACAAAAGTTGCTATATTTGGACAGCTGAAAAAGTCAACAGAAATTGACCAGGGCATAACTTTCACATGGATTATCAGAAAAATTCCATCCAAAGCTCATCTTGAAGAGAAAGACATTTCCTACAATTCATCTTCATGTTCCAAGTCCAAGAAATGCTCTCACAAAAAGTTATCAATTTCAACATTATAGGTCATTTTCAAAAGTCAACAAAAAGTGATTTTAAGTCAAAGGCCATAACTTGAGATTGGTGAACCAAAATGACATGGGACCAAAGCCATTGGTTAAAGGACTCAAAGACCTTTCCAAAATGTCCAAGAACATGTGAAAAGCTTAAAAAGTGACCAAGTTATGCCTTGTGGAAGTTGGGAAATTTTTGGAAATTTTTGAAAATCAACATTGATGCAAAAGGCCTAAAAATGCAAATGGGCCCAATTATCTTCCAAATTTCTTCATGCCAAGCCTATGCACGACCACTAGGCCCAAAGGGAAGTATTTTCATATTTTTTAATTATTTATTTGAATTAATATTAATTTATATTCATTTAAATGATTTTAATTCATGAAAAATATAAACCTTAACCTAAAAAATCTTTTTATGCACATTATAATGTCAATATTTCGTGCTTAATGGATTATGGCAAGTTTTGATAAGATTTGATCAGATTTGAACCAAGTTGCACATGAAAAGATATGAAAAAAGATTTTCAAGAATCAAATATGTGAAATCATTATGGACATGGATTTTGTGCAAAGTTTTTAACCTAAACCATTCCATACAAGTACTACATCACAACCCTAATGCCACAAGACTGAAAGCTGCGCATAAACAAGCATTGCATTCTTGAAATTTTTCATAAAAACACCAATACTGAAATCTAGCTTAGAGGACGATTAAAGCTTTGATTTTTGTTTCAATAGCATCCTGAGACCTTCCTGAACCTTTCTCAATCAAAAACAACAAGTCAAACGCCTTGAAACGGTATCACAAAGTCAAACTGAACCAAGAAAATTTTGAATTCGCATAGCACGATTTAAGCATCCTCATGCATTTTTCTTTATGGATTATTGTTTGTCATGATGTTTATGTGCTAACCAATATGTTTGATTTCATTTTTGAGCAACATACGCGATTTCGCCATTAACAAGCATTAGGGTTTCACAGCTTTGAATTTAGGGGTTTCCAAATATAGCAAAATTGGACCTTATCAACCCCATGGATGTGTTCAGAGCGTAGAGACGAAGAGATTTCTACCCTCGCGCTCAATTTATGAGCGTCGAGGGTCTATTCGCTATTTCTTGGTATACGGCCTCAGGCCACGCTTACTAAACCGTTGCCTTATGTTTTTCAGTTTCAGGCATATGGAGGAGACGAAGACGTGTTAGAACGTGATACGTTAATTCAAATTCTCGCGCGCTAATCCACTCACGCTTTGTTTTTATATTATATTATTTATTTGTATGTTATATGTCAAAGTAACTAAATAGCTCAGCTGGCAAGCTATCCACGCGCTAACCTTCATGACCTGGGTTCAAGTCCCAGGTCTGTATATTTGCTATATTATTTTTCAAATCAAATTCACATGCAGGCTTAACGTTAAGGTTCACCATGCACATTCAACAATCACCATCCACGCGTCCCAGGAGATCTAATCAAGGGCCAGGATTGGAGAACACCCTGAACTTGAGTCAAACGTATCATACGCTACACCAAAAGTCAATGGACTTGCATGCTTATTGGGCCAGGCTTTCTAAATCCATACCTCCTAAATTGGGGACTACACCCCACTCTGGTTTGATTTCTTTTTTTATTTCATTTATTTTAATTGTTATGTTTATCTTAATTATTTGTTTTAATTAATTATTTTTTAACAAAAATCTAAAAACATTATAAAAATCAGAAAATACAGAAAAAACATAATATTTATTTTATCATAATTATTTTCATAAATAAATTAGAATGTAAATTATGTAGTGTAATTAGGTTTAATTTTAATCTCTTTTTAATAAAAATCCAAAAATGTAGAATTTAGGTTTGATTGTTAATTCTTTTTTTTATCCCCTTTTTCCACAATAATAATTATTATTTATTTATTTATTTTCCTATTTAAATTGTACATAATGAATTAGGTTAATTTAGAACTTATTTTAATTCTTTCTTAATAAATAAAAAATATTAGAATTAGGGTTTGCTTCTTAATTTAATTTTAATTAATTCTCCTTTTTTCTCATTAAATCTAAAAAATACAAAATAACAAAAAAACTTTAATCATTTAATTTTTAATTCTCATTAACTTTTAATTATTTGCAAAAAAGGGTCCAACGCCCGTCATTAATCATTTAATCGCGCATTTATTTTCATCGCTTATTATAATTTTGTATCTCTCCCAAAGCCATGTAATTTACCTTTCGCACTTTATTTCTTCGCTTTATTTATTTTTCCGCTAAATCGGGTCCGGTTTAATTTTGGCGATGTGGACCCGCGCCATTTGTAATAGTTTAGATTTATTTCCTCGCAAAATATTTAACTGTTAATCAAGCATGAAAGAATGTATGGACAAATAAAATCAAGCGTAGAACACGACAAATATGACAAGACAAATAACCGAAACATGACACACAATTCGCACACACCACCCCTAGGGTACGCCTCACTGTTGCCTTTCGAAAGGTGGTCGTCGAGTAGAAAACGTCTTAGTAAGTCCTCATGATCCGGGAACCCGGCATGAGGGTAGCTTCTAAGGTGTCTTCCTATTGCTCTGGTGATCACCATGTCCCTAAAACTCGAATTGACCCGAACACCTCCAACGGTGGTGCTACCTACCTCTCAATGGTGGGATGGCACTACTTTTAAGGACATTTACACAGACGAATTCCTTAGGGTAGGTAGGTTCTCAAGGATACTTGCTCTAATCTCAAAACAAACTCAAAAAGACTTTTCACACTGACACTTTTCAAAAGCTTTCAAAGCAAATTTTTCAAACACTCTGACGTACGAGTCGATCTGAAATTTTTCAAAAGAAACTTTTAAACCCACATTGAAAAGCACGCAAAACAATTTGAAAACACATTGAGCAAGTATCTAAGAGCCCATGGATAACCATGGATAGAAAGGGTGCTAACACCTTCCCTTTCTATAACCTACCTCCCGAACCGAGAGCAATCTCTTAAAAGGAATTTTTCTGTGCTTTTGTCCTTTCCATTTGGAGAAAATAAAAGACGGTGGCGACTCTTGCTTCCGCGACATTTCGCGAACCAGCTTTAAACAGTCAGTTCCAGATCCACCGATCACAGAACTGGCGACTCTGCTGGGGAGTTTTGAATTTATGTGGAATGATCACACCAGTCGACAAACCCAGATCTCCGAAATCCAGCCCAGGTGCCTGTTGCACCTCCATAGCTTTCAGCCTGTCCTCCAGTTGTTTGTATCTGTTGTCTTCAGGAGGGTACTGCTCTTCATCAAAATCTGTCTCGTTGTCGGAGACCACCGGACTAGGAACCCTTGCTTCTGCCTGAGAAGGACTCTTGCCAACAGAAGAAGCAACCTCTTCATTGTGTAGAGTATTACCCATCCTTCGGCCCGTGTTGAATAGAACAGTTCTTCTTTTCTTCTTCTTCTCCTTCTTCAGGAGCATGGCCTTCAGCTCATCTTGGCCTTTAGCTAGACCCAGGATTAACTCTTGAAACTGCGCATTCTGCGCCTGGAGAGCCTTGATTGAAGTCTCAGTTGATTCAGATCCGGGATTCATGATGCTGAAATAAACAGCGAAGAACTGTAAGCAACCTGAAAAGGGAAAAACCTGCTATGCACATGATGTATGAAATGCGTATGCAATGCATTCAAGGGTTCGGAAGTTCAAATTCATTGTAGACAAGAAAAGAACACACGTTATCATTAAAGAAATCATTGTTTAATACATCAAGGCCTCATGGGCAAAAAGGAAATACAAAAGTCAAGTCAATCCCAAAATACACTGCGCATCCTCTTCGGAGCTATGTAGGTGTTGAGGTTCCTCTCCTCATGCAACAGACGGGTGAGCTCCAAGACCTTCTTTTCACTGGCGTGCAGACTAGTCTCCAAAGAATTCCTTTCCTCTTTAAGCTGAATCCAGCTCTTCTGCATCTCTTCCCAGGATGTGGGCATATCAGGGTGCTGAATAACGTGAGACACTTCCCCTTCCAAGACAGGTTCTTTGATTACTGGAAGCATGTGAGGATAAGGCATGACTAGCTTCTGAGAACGGGCCCGTACCCACTTGAGATAGGGTTCCAAAGGGATGGAATTCATGTGCCCCAGTGTCTTGCTGTCTATTCTACTGGGCATCCTCCAGGCTCTGATAAATCTCTGACGAAGCCCTTGAGTATCACTGTCGAAGTCAAAAACTATGTCAGGAATTAACATGTCATGAGGACCGTCCCTCCGAGCATAACCAAACTGTCTCCAAGCCAGGCATGGGCTATAAGTAATACCTCCTCTGATTCCAAGTAAAGGAACATTAGGGTACTCCCCACAACGATCAATGATAGTGACATCTCCTCTGGATCTAGGACACCAATGTATATCTGCATGTGTAAGAGTCATCAACCGCTGTGACCATCTCAAACCCCGCTCATTCTTCAGGACTGATTGGGGAAGGTGCGAAATAAACCACCTTCCCAGGAGAGGAGTGCAACACATAAGGACACCTCTTTTTCTCATGGTTCGAGTGTAACATGAGTGAAGGATGTCCCCCAGCAACGTAGGTATAGGATTCCTGGACATAAAGATCTGAACGGCACTGATATCAATGAGCTGATCTGGATTAGGGAACAACACCAAACCATAAACAAGGAGGGCTACCACTTCTTCAAAAGCTTGCAAGTCAAGAGAGTCCCAACATTCAAGGGCTTTCTCAAACAGAAACCTGGCTAAGAACCCTTTGACACCACTTCTAACTTCCCAATGTCCCTTGAGGTCAGATGACTGTAGGTGCAAGGCTTTAGCAATCTCTTCGAGCTTAGGTTCCTTTTCTGTACCGTTGAAGGGTAGCTGATCAAGGATAGGGATCTTCAGGAGCCGGGAGAACTCCTCCAATGTAGGTACCAACTAATAGTCCAAGAAGGTGAAACAGTGATGCAGAGGGTCAAAGAATTGGAACAAGACCTTTATCATATCTTCCTCAATGTTGGTGTTGACCAAGCTGATGAGGCTTCCATGCCTTTCACTGAATGAAGAGTTCTCGGGGATTCTGGATATAAGCTCCTTAAGCTGAGGAGGTACCCTTACAAGATTGACCTGAATTGTCTTTCTACGAGCAGTTTCCATATCCTACAAAACAAGAACAAAGATGAAAATTCGAACCCCTGAAATGGTTAGTCAATGCATATGATGCAGGATGATAATTTCTTGCATGCAAATAGTCAAGTACGAAGGCACACAAGTCACACAAGAGGAGCCCTTAGGGTTTAGGCCAGCATGGGGTCTGGGTAGTACCCTCTTGAAGTTGGTGGGTTCAACCTGTCCTATTAGAAGTAATCGGGTTCTAAGGGTCCCAATATCACGGGATTGCTTTCATTGTTCATCGTTTCGATTTAGCCACTGAACTGGCGACCGAAATATTCCAGGAAAGCAACCCTCAATTGAGTGTAGTATCGAGTATCAACCAACCTCGGACTACACCAAAGTCAGTTATCTCACTACCCTAAAGAGGCCAAGATAGTTCAATTAAGGTTCCTAAGGTCTGTTGATGCTTCACGACACCACGCGGAGGCCCCGTACTCTCCTTGACTGAACTCAAGGGTTACCGGTACACACCAAAGTGCCACATCAACGTAGCAGACTGTTTCAACCATGTCGGTATACCCCGCACAGTTCCCTCACAGCCTTGTTGCTACTTTCTAAGAAGGTATCCCCAGATCCGGGTTAGGATCTATAGAACTCCCAAGCAACCCACAATAATAAAGCAAGCAAGGAAAGCAATTGAAAACACAGTGATCTTAGTCCTAAGGTACACCTCACTTTAAGTTATATCCCCAGCAGAGTCGCCAGTTCTGTGATCGGTGGATCTGGAACTGACTGTTTAACGCTGGTTCGCGAAATGTCGCGGAAGCAAGAGTCGCCACCGTCTTTTATTTTCTCCAAATGGAAAGGACAAAAGCACAGAAAAATTCCTTAAAGAGATTGCTCTCGGTTCGGGAGGTAGGTTATAGAAAGGGAAGGTGTTAGCACCCTTTCTATCCATGGTTATCCATGGGCTCTTAGATACTTGCTCATTTGTGTTTTCAAAAGGTTTGTTTGCTTTTCAATTGTGGGTTTTAAAAAGTTTCTTTGAAAATTTCAGTTCGACTCTTGTATCGGTCCTCAAGAGTGTTTGAAAAATTGCTTTCGAAAGCTTTTTGAAAATGTGTTGGTGTGAAAAGTATTTTTTTGATTTGTTTTGAAGTTTAGAGCAAGTATCCATGAGAACCTACCTACTCTAAGGAATTCGTCTGTGTAAATGTCCTTTAAAGTAGTGCCATCCCACCATTGAGAGGTAGGTAGCACCACCGTTGGAGGTGTTCGGGTCAATTCGAGTTTTAGGGACATGATGATCACCAGAGCAATGGGAAGACACCTTAGAAGCTACCCTCATGCCGGGTTCCCGGATCATGAGGACTTACTAAAACATCCTCTACTCGACGATCACCTTTCGAGGCAAGGCAACAGTGAGGCGTACCCTAGGGGTGGTGTGTGATTTTGTGTGTCATGTTCAGTTATTTTGTCTTATTCATGTCAAGGTGATCTATGCGTTTGTTTTTATTTAGACATTCATTCTTGCATGCAATTATTAACAGTTAAAAAAGTTGCGGAAATTAAAGTTCCTAAACTATTACAAAAGGCGCGGGTCCACATCGCCAAAATTTTCTCGAACCCGATTTGACAGAAAAATAAAGAAAGTAAAAATAAAGAATTAAAAGTGCAAGAAATATAAAATGTCCGAGTTACATGGCTTTGGGAGAATTACATAAATATTTAAAAGAAACGAAATAAAACGCACGAATTGAAATAAGATTGGAAACGAGGGCGTTGGACCCTTTTGAAGTTAAATTGAAATTAAAAATTAATTAATTATTTATTGAAATAAAAGAAGTGTTTTTTAGGTTTTTTTGCATTTATGAAATAAGAAAATTAAAATTAAAATTAAAAGAAACCCTAATTCTAAGTTATTTTTAATTATTTGAGAAAAATGTTAAAGTTTAACTTAATTTACTAAAGAATTTATATACATGTTTATTTACAAAATAAATTAGTAATTAATAATAATAATAATGATGAGGAAATTATTTATTAAAAAAAATGATGAAAAAGTTAAAAAAAAACCTAATTTCTACATATTTAATTTATTAAGAAAAATATTAAAGTTTTGAAACCTAAATTAATCTAATTAATTGTTTAAAGTTTATTTACAAAAATAATAATAGTAAAATTAATATTAATAAAATAAACATTTTTTTGATTTTCTGTATTTTATATTTATTATGAAAATTATTTTATGGAATTAAAAGAAAACAATTAAAAACAATTAAAAGAAAAAAGAAGGAAAAAGAGGAGAAAAGAGAGGAGAAAAAAAGAAAACCCTTGCCACAACGCTGTCAGAATATCAAATTCTCTCAAGAACCCTAAAAACCTTGAAATCCTTATTACAAATCCCTCTCTCACTACAAACAAGCCATCTCAGTTACAAACCAACATCTTATTACTTCTTCAGTAAGGGTAAGGCTGGCTTGATCTCCATGATCCAAAGGGCATAAAAGCATTCATGTCACTACTTTTCCAGTAAGGGTAAGGTTGATTTGATCTCCATGATCAAAAGGGTATAATCATTCATACATGCCATATTGTGCCTAAACATTAAATTTCTTCATATATTGGCTTTATTTGCATTTTATGATTTTATTTGATGTGTTTGTGAGATTCAACACTGCAGATTTAGACAGGATCTCAGGCAGGTTCATTAAGGAACGTTGAGGCCAAAAGCCAAATGGCCAAAAGCCAAAAGCCAAATGGCCAGACTAGAAAAACTTATGCATGACACCAATACATGGCGAGGCAGACATTAAGCCAGAGATTAAGGGAACGTTGAAGCCAGAACACAAATGGCCAAAAGCCAAAAGCCAAAAGCCAAATGGCCAAAGTAGAACAACCTATGCATGAAACTCAATCCAATGGCCAAAGAATGCAGACCACGGTACTCAGGAGTCAATACTTCAAAAAACCTCCCCTTGGGCCAGACACCCCCTATGGTTTGCTCAATTTTTAATTTTTATTTGTTTTTCCTTTTTATTCTTTTAATTGTTTTTAATTGTTTTCTTTTAATTCCATAAAATAATTTTCATAATAAATATAAAATACAGAAAATCAAAAAAATGTTTATTTTATTAATATTAATTTTACTATTATTATTTTTGTAAATAAACTTTAAACAATTAATTAGATTAATTTAGGTTTCAAAACTTTAATATTTTTCTTAATAAATTAAATATGTAGAAATTAGGTTTTTTTTTAACTTTTTCATCATTTTTTTTAATAAATAATTTCCTCATCATTATTATTATTATTAATTACTAATTTATTTTGTAAATAAACATGTATATAAATTCTTTAGTAAATTAAGTTAAACTTTAACATTTTTCTCAAATAATTAAAAATAACTTAGAATTAGGGTTTCTTTTAATTTTAATTTTAATTTTCTTATTTCATAAATGCAAAAAAACCTAAAAAACACTTCTTTTATTTCAATAAATAATTAATTAATTTTTAATTTCAATTTAACTTCAAAAGGGTCCAACGCCCTCGTTTCCAATCTTATTTCAATTCGTGCGTTTTATTTCGTTTCTTTTAAATATTTATGTAATTCTCCCAAAGCCATGTAACTCGGACATTTTATATTTCTTGCACTTTTAATTCTTTATTTTTACTTTCTTTATTTTTCTGTCAAATCGGGTTCGAGAAAATTTTGGCGATGTGGACCCGCGCCTTTTGTAATAGTTTAGGAACTTTAATTTCCGCAACTTTTTTAACTGTTAATAATTGCATGCAAGAATGAATGTCTAAATAAAAACAAACGCATAGATCACCTTGACATGAATAAGACAAAATAACTGAACATGACACACAAAATCACACACCACCCCTAGGGTACGCCTCACTGTTGCCTTGCCTCGAAAGGTGATCGTCGAGTAGAGGATGTTTTAGTAAGTCCTCATGATCCGGGAACCCGGCATGAGGGTAGCTTCTAAGGTGTCTTCCCATTGCTCTGGTGATCATCATGTCCCTAAAACTCGAATTGACCCGAACACCTCCAACGGTGGTGCTACCTACCTCTCAATGGTGGGATGGCACTACTTTAAAGGACATTTACACAGACGAATTCCTTAGAGTAGGTAGGTTCTCATGGATACTTGCTCTAAACTTCAAAACAAATCAAAAAAATACTTTTCACACCAACACATTTTCAAAAAGCTTTCGAAAGGAATTTTTCAAACACTCTTGAGGACCGATACAAGAGTCGAACTGAAATTTTCAAAGAAACTTTTTAAAACCCACAATTGAAAAGCAAACAAACCTTTTGAAAACACAAATGAGCAAGTATCTAAGAGCCCATGGATAACCATGGATAGAAAGGGTGCTAACACCTTCCCTTTCTATAACCTACCTCCCGAACCGAGAGCAATCTCTTTAAGGAATTTTTCTGTGCTTTTGTCCTTTCCATTTGGAGAAAATAAAAGACGGTGGCGACTCTTGCTTCCGCGACATTTCGCGAAACCAGCGTTAAACAGTCAGTTCCAGATCCACCGATCACAGTATGCAACACATAAAAGTTCCTCGTTTCTTCATAGAATGAGTGTGGAGGGAATGCAGGACATCTTCGAGCAAAGTAGGTATCGGATTATGAGTGAGAAATATTTTGATGGCATTCACATATATGAATTGGTCTGGATTAGGGAATAGTACCAACCCATAGATCAGCAAAGCCAACATATCCTAAAAAGCACGAAGGTTCATGGTGTTGTACCCTAAAATTTACCCTCTCATTTCTTAAGATATTTCTAACAAAGATCTTCGAAAGCTCAAGCTTGCACCAGTATTGACTAGGTCAAGCCATCTCCTCAACATTGATACCTCAAGATTAGGGTTTGAATTTTCATAAGGACAATTGGACTTCTAATACTTCAAGTGACTTTATTGGATCATTATGGACCTTCAATAATGCTCATGTCAAGTTTCAAGTCTTCTCAGTCAATTGTCCAAGAGACCAAAAATCAGTTGTACTGATGAAAAAGTCAATTGTAGCACCAAAAGTCAAACTTTGACTTTTTGGTCAACATTAAGTCTCAAAGATCAAAATTCATTAAGACATTCAAAAATATTAAACTTGATCATCAAGAAATGAAGAAAGTAAAAATTCAATGTGAAAATTCAAACTCTTCAAGACTTACAATATTTTCTGTTTTTTATACATGATAATTTCATTTCTTCAAGCCAACTTTTCACCATGATGCAAGATGATTCAAGGAAAACTTCAAACATGAAAGTTATAGATCTCAATGAGATCTAAAACTTTATAGGGTAGGAATTTTTCTAGAAATGCTTGGATTTTGAGTTATAAATTTATGAAGTCATGGCATTTTTGAATAAACACTTAGAGAAATTTTCAGCAGTTTTAGTCAGGATTTTATCCCGACTTCTTGGCATTTTTTCACATAGTTACAAGATGATTTTGTCAAAATGGCCAACATGAAAGTTATAGAGCATGTTTCAAGCCTTCCAAAACATCAAAAAGCATGAATTTATCATATTTGAGCTAGGAGATTCAAGGATCTGAAATTGGACATTCATTCTTGATTTACAAGGCAGATTTGTGATGAACAAGGAACCAAAATCTTAGCCATGCTGCATAATCTTCACTTTGAAGGCCTCTTGACTTGCAAATCTATCCATAATCAGATGTTTACACAATTGATTGAACCATTATCCAAGTGGTTCAAGTATTGTCCATTGCATCTTTCCATTTTTGGCACAAAGGCACCATTGCCATTCTTGCAAAGTTCACTTTAATTATAAAGTCAATTTCTTGAGCCTCTAACTTGTTTTTCTAATCACACTCAACTTCTACAAGTCAGAACAAACATGTTTAAAGTGATCAACCACTTAACATAGTTTGGTACAAGCATTGGAAACATGTTTTTCATGCTTGCTTCAAAAACAAGCAATATAGCCATAACATGTGATTCAAAATCTAAGTTGTTTGATGTCTCAAACCTTCTATATAAATAGAGAGGCCAATTGCAAGAGAAAGAGGCCAGAAAATAGAAGGAGGAACTAACACTCAAAATCATTTTTGCTGTCAAAAACCTTATTTGTCCACAAAACCTCCATTTTTGAGCTTTGAAGTCCAAATCTTTGAATCTCATACCTTGCAAGTTTTCTCCAAAAAAACCATCCAAACACTTCACATACACCATATAGAAGTTGTTCAAACATAATAATAACTTCTGTAACATAACTATCACCATATTCTAAACTCAAAAAACATACATTGTGTTGTACCCCAAAATTTGCCCTCCCATTTCATCAATATTTTCTCACCACAAGACCCTTGGAGCTCAAGATCAAGTTAGGGTTTGCTCTGCTTAAGACTCCTCCTTGCACTGTTGACCCAAATTAGGGTTTGTGTTTGCACAAAGATGTTTTGACCTAAAATTCCCAAAGTGACTTTCATGCTTCATGTTGGACTCACAAGTTTATCCATACCAAGTTTCAAGCCTTGATTCCAATCTTTGCCCAGTCAATTGGACAGTTGACCTAGAAATCAACTATATTGGGGAAAAAGTCAACTGTGGTCAATTGACAGTCAAACCTCATGATTTTTGACCCTCATCAACATTATGAACTCATATGGACCATTTGATCAAGTTTGGATCACAATTCCACAAGAAATTTGATCAGATCACCAAAAGGGCAAAATGGTCATTTTTAGGGTTTTGACTGCACAAAGGCAATTTTTGACTGTTTGACCTAGCCAATGGCAAACCAAGCTCACATGTGGACTCAAGGACTCAATGACATGGCCTTGACATGTTCAACAAGTTCAAAAGATCCCAAATGCACAAGATTGACATATGAATTTTCCAAGTCAACTGAGCCAAATTTGACTGTATACTGAAAAGTCAAACGTTGACTTTTTGGTCAACATCAAGTGCCAAGATTCATTTTTCATCAAGACATGTCAAATTGTGAAACTTGTTCATCAAGAAATCAAAAATCACAAATTAGGGTTTTAAAATGAAGAAATTTCATAACTTAGAATTTTTCTAAGTTATGAAAATTCCTAGTTTTTTCCTAACTTTGTCCCATCTTTTCATCAAGATACATTTGGATTCAAACAAAACTAAAAACATGAAAGTTATAGTCCATTGCAAAATCTACAACTTTTATTCACAAAGTTTCCTCAAAAGAAGCTTGTAGCTTAAGTTATGATTTTTGGAACAACGGTGCAAAATATTCTTAACTTAGAAATATTTTGACCTATTTTAGGCAGGATTTTTGCCCAACTTCATGGCCACTTTTCACATGCTTCCACTTGGAATTTAAAATTTCATTACAAATATGGATTGTAGTACACATTCCAAGCTTTCCAAAATGTCCAAGAACTTCTCAAACACCCTTGTGGTTAGGGATAATCGAATTTGTCAATATGGGCAAAAGTCACTTTGTTCATGAGCCATTTTCATGTTCATACACTATGCATTTTTGAAATCAGTTTGCACAAGCTAGTTACAGGCCTCTAATCTCATTTACTCTCAATAATTAAATGCCAATCCATTGTGTTCTAGCATTATTTTGTGCATTTGGACATTACATGAAGAATTAAGCCATATTTGGAAAAAGTGACTTATCCATTCTTGTAAAGTATGGCTTTATGTCAAAACATGAATCAAAGAAGTACAATGCAAATCTCTGAGGCACAAGTTATTGAACTAATCCCACTGATCAAGACTAACTTTACATCATGTTTAGGGGGCCTGCATAAGCTTGTAAACCAACTTGACAACTTTTGCTTACATTAGAAGAAACTTGCATTTTGAAACACAACATTACATTCCTGTCAACACAAGCCTAAGCAAACTTGTTGAACACATTCCATACATCATAACTGAGCTAAAACACGAGCCAACCACCTCCAATACCTCCTTAAACACAGAAACACCATCTTGCTGCACAAAAACAGGGCATTCTGCACTTTGACTTGGCCAGCTCATTTCCATCGTGCATTTTCATCCAAACCACTTCATACACACTCCCTACCACCTATAAAAACTATCCCAAGCATTGGACACGAACTGTAACATCCCTAACATCATTTGCCATTTTCACTTTTCTCTCTTGCAGGTTGACTTCTGTAGCTTGATATAGCAAGATTCAAAGCACACCAAGCATTGGAGAAGCATCCCTGAACTTCAAGCAAGCTGTACAAGTCCTCACATTGCACTGAAAGTACCTCCATTGTCATACACGAATCAAGCTGAACAGGTAAGTTTTTGAACTTCTATCTCTCTATCCAGGCATAGTTAGGTTTAAGTTTGTGAAGAAAACATGTTCTAATCATAGCCCTGAAGCCATCCATATAGTTACTTTTCATTTATATTGTGTGTGCTAAGAGTATTTTGGACCTGAACATGGAAGAAAAGTTAGGTCAGGAATTGGGGGAGGAGAAATTCTCTCTCATTTCTGAGAGTTAGGTCAAGTTCTTGATATGTATGGAATCGTGACAAGATGCTCTACACTTTTGATGTTGTAAGTTTTTGTTAAAAACCAAGGGATCAGAAGTTAGCAGTTGGAGATGGAAACGCGCGTTTTTGTTGTTTGAATATTGCTGGAAGTTGAAGATAACTTCCTTTGGGCTGGGCCTGAGATATTTTCCTTTTTGCACCACTTTATTTCACATACACCCCCTTGGCCCATTGCATGATATACTTGTCATTTTTGATTTTTTCTTTTGGATTCTGATTTTATATTTTTATTCAAGCATGAAAAAACATTAAAAATATTTTTCTCACATTTTTTGCATTTTATTTGGTATTTTATTTGTTTCATTTAGTTCTATATGTAAATAAATATATAAATACTTTTACATAAAATACTAAAAATAATACAAATACATGTTATTTTCTGATTTTATTTTATTTTATCTTTTGAAAACATTTTCTTAAAAAATATACTTTTTTTTTTAAATAATAAATATTTTTATTTTTTGTACATATTTAATATATTTAATATATAATATAAATACTTATATATTTATTAGAATATTTAGGATAAAAATACAAAAATAATACTTTTTTATTTTATTAATATTTGATCTCAAAAATACTTTTTTTTACAATATACTTTCTTTTATTTATTTTTTGTACATAATTAATAAATGTTGTATATAATTAATAATTAATACATTTTATTTAGCAAATTAGGGTTTTGCCCTAAACATGAAAATACCCAAAAAATTAACCTTTTTATTTTTGTTTATTTGTCACATGAAAAAACATTTTTACATACATATAAAAATCATTTTTTTTGCATCTTGTACATTTATTTTATTTTATTTTATTATTGTACAATTAAATACCTTGTAAATTCCATTTGGATTGTAATAGCTTAGATTTAAATTTCTTGCTAAATATCCCCATTTGAACATTTGTACCCCCCATCCCATAATTTGTGTTGTAATAATTTAGGATTTTATTTTTCGCATTTAAAAGCTTTCTAAATATGCCATGATAGACTTAGGGTTTTGTATGCAAAAATTAACCAAACGGATAGCTTGACCTAATTCCAAGATAAAAGCATGAAAATGAACAAACACCAATCACACTTGCACCCCTAGGGTTACTCCACTTGTTGCCTTCAATAATGGGCCATGTTGCATGTTAGGTGTCTTTGGCAAAAACAAAAACAAATCCAATGATCATAGTCCCTCAATGACGCTTTCGAAAGTTACCTAAAAATGATCAAGTCCCTTAAAGGAAAAAGTTGCCAAAGACACTTGGCACCATTGCAATCATGGTCTAAATGATGACCCGCGCCCGTCCCGTTCACATCCTACCACAAGATTGTCCACCGAATACAATGGTGGAACAAAATTGTTAAAAGGGTTAAAAACACAAGAAAGATCTTTGAGAAATTTAGGGTAGATAGCTCTTGGTTACTTGCCAACTTGCAAAACAAAAACACTTGCCTATTTTTCAAAACCACACATCACAACACACTTTCAAAACAACTTTCAAAAACATTGAAAACTTTTCAAAAGATATACACCTTTGTATACATCCCAACATGGATCATTACAAAGGTTGCCACCACATTGGCCTCTTTTCAAAAACATTTTCAAAACCCACTCACAAAGCACCATTTCAAACAATTGAAAGCACCATTTCAAACAAATGAAAATCAAGGCAAGTTTGATCTAAGCAAGTAACTAAGAGCCCATGGATAACCATGGATAGAAAGGGTTCTAATACCTTCCCTTTCTATAATCTACTCCCCGAACCCAAGAAAACATCTCAAAGGTTTTTGCTGTGCTTTTTAACCTTTCCTTAGGATAAAATAAAAAGTCGATGGCGACTCTTGCTCAACCGAAACATTTGCGAAAACAAACGCAAAATCTCAAGTCAGTTCTCCCACCGTATCACAGAACTAGCGACTCTGCTGGGGAATAACTTTAAAAGTGGAGTAATCTTAGGGCTTAGATCACCCTCTTGCATGACTAATTGTTTGCTTTGATTGCTTTATATCTTGGCTCTCTTGTTTGGGTTTTAAATCCTACACCCGGATTTGGGGAAACATTCATAGATAGAAATACGTTGTGGAAACTGTGTGGGGTATACCGACACGGTTGAAGCAATAGCTATATTAGTGTGACATATTTGTGAGTACCGGTAACCCTTGAGTTCAATCAAGGAGAGTACGGGGCCGCTGAGTGATGTCACTAAGCACTAATGACCTAGAACCTTACTTGACCATTTTGGCCTTTCATTAGGGGTAGTGAGATGACCGGCTTTGGTGCAGTCCGAAGTTGGTAGATACTCGATACTACACTCATTGAGGGTTGTTTTCTTGGAATATTTTGGTCGCTAGTTAAGTGGCTAAACCAAAACAATGAACATGGAAAACAATCCAATGATATTGAGCTCCTTAGAACCCGGTTACTATTTATAGGACAGGTTTTTAAGCCAACTACACTCAAGAGGGTACTTACCAATGAAACCCCATGCAAGCCTGAAACTAGGGTTTTGTGTGATTTGCTTGTACATATGTTTGTGCATACATCATGAGCATCATAAATCATCATATGCATTCACTAACCATTTCAAGGGTTTAGATCTTCATCTTTGTTCTTGTTTTGTAGGTCATGGAAATTCCTCGCAGGAAAACTATCCAAGTCAACCTTGTGAGAATCCTTCCTCAACTCAAGGAGCTCACATCCAGGATTCCGGAAAGCTCTCCCTTCAGTGAAAGACATGGTAGACTGCTCAGTCTAGTCAACACCAGCATTGAAGAGGACATGGTAAAGGTGTTGTTCCAGTTCTTTGACCCCCTTCACCACTGTTTCACTTTCCCCGACTACCAATTGGTGCCCACTTTGGAGGAATTTTCTCAACTCTGAGAATTCCTATTCTTAATCAACTACCCTACAACGGTACGGAAAAAGAACCAAATCCTGAAGATGTTGCTCAAGCACTACACCTACAGCCATCTGACATCAAGGGGCATTAGGAAACTAGAAGCGGTGTCAAAGGCTTCTTGGCAAAATTCTTGTTTGAGAAGACACAAGAGTGTTGGAATTCATTAGATCTACAAGCCTTTGAAGAAATTGTGGCACTCCTCATTTATGGGTTGGTCTTGTTACCAAATCCTGACCAGCTTGTAGATGTCAACGCCGTCAAAATCTTCTTATCCAGGAATCCCATACCAACATTGCTTGGGGACATTCTTCACTCATTTTACACACGAACAATGAGAAAGAGGGGTGTTCTCATGTGCTGTACTCCTCTCCTTGCAAGGTGGTTTATTTCGCACCTTCCACAATCTGTCTTGAAGAATGACCAAGGCTTAAGGTGGTCACAACGGTTGATGACCCTCACTCACTCTGATGTACATTGGTGTTCTCGGTCCAGAGAAAATGTCATCATCGTCGATCATTGTGGAGAGTTCCCTAATGTTCCATTACTTGGCATTAGGGGAGGCATTACCTACAACCCTTGTCTAGCTTTGAGACAATTTGGATATGCACAGAGGGATGGCCCTCACGACATGTTGATTCCTGACCTAGTTTTTGACTTCGACAATGATGCGCAAGGACTTCGCCAAAGATTCATTAGAGCTTGGAGGATGCCTAACAAGGTAGACACCAAGACACTGAGGCACAAGAAATCCATCCCTCTTGAGCCTTATCTCAAGTGGGTACGAACCCGAGCCCCGAGTCTAATGATGCCTTATCCTCATTTTCTCCCTATGATTAAAGAGCTCGTTAAGGAAGGAGAGGTTCCCTACACCATCCTATATCCTGACATGCCTACATCGTGGGAGGAGATGCAGAAGAGTTGGATCCAACTCAAGGAGGAACGAAACACTTTTGAAGCCAGTTTCTACGCCAGTGAGAAGAAGGCTTTGGAGCTTACCCGCCGACTCCATGAGGAAGAGACCCTCAACACCTACATCGCACCAAAGAGGATGTGCAACGTCTTTTTACCTTGAGAAGTTTTTTGTAATATTTGGCCCATGGGGCATTTATGTACTGACAAATTTCTTCTTATTAATATGACGTACGTTCTTTTTGTTTGCAACAATTTTGAATTTTCTAAATCCTTGAATGCATTGCATACATAAGCATATCATTCATCATGCGCATAAGCAGGTCTCCACACCAGGTTTCCTTATCTTTCTGCTGTTTATTTCAGTAAGATGGATCTTGAATAGACGGTCAAGGACTTGCAGTCTCAGAACTCACAGTTTCAACATCTCGTGATGACCTTGGCAAAGGGTCAAGAGGATCTGAAGGCCTTGCTTGGGAACAAAGAGCAAGTGAAAAAGAAGAAGAAAAGAATCGGGGTGGCTACTTTAGGAAGAAGGTTTGAGGGTGAAGCCAGAAGAGTGCTTGAATTTCCCCCTACATCTGAAGAGGGAACCAGTAAAGGGAATGCGGCTGCGGTACCTTCTGAATCCGAAGCTGAAGAAGGAGAGGCTGAAGAAGACGAAGACTACTCTGAGCAACAATACCCGCTCGCCGATGATAAGTACAAAGGCTTGGAAGACAGGTTGGCAACTATGGAGCTGAAGAGAGTTCCCGGCTTAGATTTCGAAGATTTGGGATTAGTTGCTGGAATTGTGATCCCCCCGAAGTTCAAAGTGCCAGTTTTTGCAAGATATGACGGGCTATCCTGCCCAAAGATGCATCTCAGATCATATGTAAGGAAGATCCAACCTTACACTGCAGACAAGAACCTTTGGATCCATTTCTTCCAAGATAGCCTTTCAGGGGCTCAACTCGAGTGGTTCTATCAGCTGGATGGAGCCAGTATCCGAAACTGGGAGGACTTGGCTACTGCATTTTATAAACAGTATCAGTACAATTCTGACCTCGCTCCCACGCGTACCCAACTTCAGGGTATGTCATTGGGAACGGGCGAAGGATTCAAGGAGTACGCACAAAAGTGGAGAGACCTGGCTGGCAGGGTGCAGCCACCGCTGACTGACCGTGAACTTGTTGACATGTTCCTAGGGACCCTGTCTGGTCCGTTCTTCAACCACCTGATTGGTAATTCTTCTGCTGGGTTTACAGATTTGATCTTGACCGGTGAGAGGATAGAATCTGGTATCAAGTCAGGGAAGATACAGAAAGGTGCCTCCTCGAGTACTGAAAAGAAGCCCTTCAAGAAGGAAGCCAGTGCTGTTTATGGTCCCAGAAGACAAATTAAGCTGGAACGCCGCCAAGTTGTCAATGCATTGGTAATTTCAAAGCCTGTTGCTGCTCCTCAGCAGTTTAACCAGCCAAGGGGTGAGAGACCCAAAAGGCAGTACACTCGGCTCAGCATGACCCTGTCTCAGATTTTTCCACAACTACTGTCAACCAATCTGGTAACTGTCAAAGAAGCTCTGAAGGTAGTGAACACAGCTTCTCCAAAGTACAACCCTAACGCCCGTTGTGCTTATCACTCTGATAGCCCGGGGCATACTACGGACGATTGCTGGGCTCTGAGGAATAAGGTTCAAGACCTTATTGATGCTAAAGAAATACAGTTTGAGGCGCCCGAAAGACCCAATGTTGTGACTGCTCCCATGCCCCAGCATGGAGTGAATGCTGTGGAAGAAGACCGGTATGTAGCCTTCGTGGAAGAGATTGTTACCCCGTTATTGACTGTCAAGAGGAACCTTTTGCTAGACGGTTTATTTCCGGGATGTGGTAAAGGTTGCCTTCTATGTGTTGTTTCACCTCCTGGTTGTCCCTTGCTGAAATCAGGTATCCAAAGCCTGATGGATAGCAAAGAAATCTTGTTCGAGAAGATTGTCGTTCCTGCTGTCCCTGCTGAAGAAGTTTCCATTGTCACTATTTTTAACAAACCTCCTAAGGCTCCTTCAAAGAAACCTGTCAAAATCATGCCCACTCAGAAGACTGCTCTTATCATCATCACTGTTCCGGGGCCCCTCCCTTATACATCCGACAAAGTTGTCCCATGGCACTATGGGGCAGATGTTTACGTTCTTGGAGTAAAGCAAGAGTTTGATACTGGTACCGGCGTCAGTAATATCACCGGGCCTGCCAAAATTACTCGCAGTGGTAGGCTGTTCTCACTAGATATTGCGCCACCAGCTATTCAGAAACCTCTTATCATCACACCTGCAAGTGTGCCTGTTCCCCTTCCTAATCAAGTTCCTGTTTCTACCCCTGCTGCCGAGTCATCTGACGCTCGGGGCAAAGGGATTTCTACTGATTTGCCTTCCCTGACGGAGGCACCAAACACGACCACTGTTGAAGCTTCCCAGCAAGAGATGGAAGAGATCCTCAAGATTATCAAGAAAAGTGATTTCAACGTAGTTGAGCAGCTGGGGCACACCCCATCAAAGATTTATATGCTATCACTGTTGTTGTGTTCAGAGGCCCATGCCAAGGCCCTGATCTCCTTCCTGAAGACGGCCCATGTGCCACAAGAAACATCTGTTGATCAATTTACTGATTGTGTGGCCAACTTGACTGCTGATAATGGTTTGGGCTTCTCTGACGCCGATCTGACCGCCAAGGGAAAGAACCATAACGACGCCTTGCATGTCTCCATTGAATGCAGGGGCACTACTCTTGCCCATGTGTTGGTAGACACCGGTTCTTCATTGAACGTATTACCCAAGAAGGCCCTAGACAGATTGGATTGTGAGGGTCTGGAGCTCAAGCCCAGTAACATTGTTGTCCGAGCCTTTGACGGTTCGAAAAGGATGGTACATGGTGAAGTTGACATTCCAATCAGGGTTGGTTCTCAAGTTTTTGATTCTACTTTCTATGTGATGGATATCCGACCATCCTATTCTTGTTTGCTGGGTCGTCCATGGATCCACAAGGCTGGAGCAGTGACCTCCACACTACATCAGAAGCTTAAGTATCTGGTTAGAGGGAAAATTGTTACAGTTCAGGGGGAGGAAGAGTATATGGTCAGCCACCTAAACTCGTTCCGGTACATAGAAATGGATGGGGAATTCATTGAGACTCCATTCCAGCACTTTGAAGAGGTGCCTCAGACACTGGCATCAGCTGAAACTGTGATTGAAGACCCTCCTTTGAAGATGGCTTCCTTAAAGGATGCCCGAGCTGTGATTGAGAAAGGTGAGTGTGCAAACTGGGGCCGACTTCCTGATTTCACTCCAAAGACTGACAAGTTTGGCTTGGGTTGCACTGCAGAGGCTCAGAGGGTTGTTCGTAAGGCAAGGATTGGAAGACCTCCTGTGTTCATCACCAACCCGGGAGTGAATGCTATTGAGGACGACGTGGAGGAATCTGAATTCGACAGCTGGATCTACCCAACAACCGACAGTGGACCAAGCAACTGGACTTCCAAAGACTTCACACCTATTACTTTTGTCACTCAGTAATGAACTCTTTTGTTTTCAATTTGTAACAAACAATATGTTGAAACTTTTATGGCTCGGTGTCCTACCCGGGGCACCGCGGCTTCATTTGTGAGGGCTTTTGTGTGTCATTTTCATATATCATCAATAAAAACATTGGACGTTTGTTGCATTTCAAAATCTTGTGCTCCTTTTCTTTCTTATATATTGCAAAACAGCTATATTTACACACACTCACCTATACAGGTTCCAATCCACTCTGGATCTCACTGGTAACGACTCTGCTACTGCCAGTTATGACTTCGAAAATCCGATCAACTTAGCCGAAGACGAAGGTGAAGATGATTGCGAAGTGCCTGGTGAACTTGCAAGACTGTTACTCCAGGAAGAGAGGGTTATTCAGCCACATGAAGAGCCAGTGGAAACGGTAAATCTGGGTACTAAGACAGACAGAAAGGAAGTCAAGATTGGTGCCAATCTAGAGCTCAGTGTGAAGCAACGATTGATTCAGATGCTGCATGACTATGTGGAAATCTTTTCCTGGTCTTACGAAGACATGCCTGGGTTGGATACCGACATTGTGGTTCATCAGCTGCCTACCAAGGAAGACTTCCCTCCGGTTAAACAGAAGGTCTGCCGTATGCGTCTAGAGATGTCCGAGAAAATCAAAGCTGAGGTTATGAAACAATTTGATGTCGGGTTTCTAACAGTGACTTCTTACCCTCAGTGGATTGCCAACGTGGTTCCAGTGCCGAAAAAGGATGGTAAGGTCCGAATGTGTGTTGATTACAGGGATTTGAACAGGGCAAGCCCTAAGGATGATTTCCCTCTGCCTCATATCGACGTTCTGGTTGACAACACTGCTCAGCATAAAGTTTTCTCCTTCATGGACGGCTTCTCCAGTTATAATCAAATTAAGATGGCTCCTGAAGACATGGAGAAGACCACCTTCGTCACTCAGTGGGGCACCTTTTGTTACAAGGTCATGCCTTTTGGGTTGAAAAATGCTGGGGCAACCTACCAACGTGCCATGGTTGCTTTATTTCATGACATGATCCATCATGAGATAGAAGTATACATCGACGATATGATTGCAAGGTCCCAAACTGAGGAGGAACATCTTGACCATCTACGGAAGCTGTTTGACCGTCTGAAGTTGTACAAGCTGAGGTTGAACCCAAACAAGTGCACCTTTGGGGTGAGATCTGGAAAATTGCTAGGCTTCGTCGTGAGCGACAAAGGTATTCAAGCGGACCCTGCCAAAGTGAAAGCCATACAAGAGATGCCAACTCCCAAGACAGAGAAAGAAGTCAGAGGCTTTCTAGGACGGCTGAACTACATTGCCCGATTCATCTCACATCTAACTGCTACCTGTGAACCGATCTTCAAGCTGCTGAAGAAAGATCAAGTAGTATGTTGGAATGATGAATGTCAGGCTGCTTTCGAAAAGATCAAAGAGTATCTCCAAGAACCACCCATTCTTATGCCACCGGTTGAAGGGAGACCTCTAATACTTTACTTGACAGTCCTTGACAACTCAATGGGGTGTGTGCTGGGGCAGCATGACGAGTCTGGTCGAAAAGAACATGCCATTTATTACCTTAGCAAAAAGTTTACCGACTGTGAGACCCGGTACTCACTGCTCGAGAAAACTTGTTGTGCTTTGGTATGGGTTGCTCGTCGGCTGAGACAGTATATGTTGACTCACACTACTCTGTTGATTTTAAAAATGGATCCAATAAAGTACATCTTCGAAAAGCCCGCCTTGTCCGGAAGAATAGCAAGATGGCAGATGATCTTGATGGAATATGACATCCAGTACACGACTCAAAAAGCAATCAAGGGAAGTGTATTGGCAGACCATTTGGCACACCAAGCAGTGGACGATTACCAGTCGATGAACTTTGAATTTCCAGACGAGGATATCATGGTAGTGACTGATTGTGAAGTACCTGGACCGAATGAAGGACCTGAGGAAGGATCCCGATGGTCTATGCACTTTGACGGAGCCTCGAACGCTTTGGGTAATGGTATCGGCGCTGTGATCATATCCCCTAAAGGCACTCATACTCCACTCACCGCCCGGCTATGTTTCAACTGCACCAACAACATGGCAGAGTATGAGGCATGTATCATGGGTCTTCAAGCTGCAATTGACTTAAGGATCAAGTTTCTGAGTGTCTTCGGAGATTCCGCTCTCGTGATCAATCAGATCAAAGGCGAGTGGGATACGAAACACCCAAATCTTATTCCCTATAAAGAGTATGTGTTGACATTGATCCCTCATTTCAAAGAGATAACTTTTGAACACTTCCCAAGAGAGGAGAATCAGTTAGAGGACGCATTGGCTACGATGTCTTCTATGTTCAAAGTTAAATGGGACAACGAGGCGCCCCGGATTATTATTTGGAAGTTGGATGAGCCTGCACATTGCTGCGATCTCGAGGATGAAGAGGTAACAGAGAAACCCTGGTATCATGAAGTGAAGAGGTACTTGGAAGCTCAAGAATACCCCGAAGGCGCATCTGTTAATGACAAGAAGTTCCTGAGAAGGTTCGCGGCAAAATTCTTCCTCAGCAATGGCATTCTCTACAAGCGAAACCATGATTCGACCCTACTGCATTGTGTGGATAAGACTGAGGCAGAAAGGATCATGGCAGAGCTACATGAAGGTACCTTCGGAACACATTCCAGTGGACATACCATGGCAAAGAAAATCCTTCGGGCAGGGTATTTCTGGTCCACAATGGAAGCCGACTGTTATCAGCATTCTCGAACTTGTCATAAATGCCAGATCTATGCTGATAAGGTGCACATTCCTCCGGTCCCTCTGAACGTCTTGACAGCACCTTGGCCTTTTGCAATGTGGGGCATTGATATGATCGGCGAGATCCTACCTACGGCATCTAACGGGCACCGCTTCATCTTGGTAGCGATCGATTACTTCACAAAGTGGGTTGAAGCAGCTTCCTATGCTACGGTAACCAAGAATGTTGTGGCACGGTTCATTCGGCATAACCTGATCTGTCGATACGGCGTACCTGAAAGGATCATTACGGATAATGGTACCAATCTTAACAACAAGATGATCACTGAGCTCTGCGAGCAATTCAAGATACAGCACCACAACTCTTCTCCATACCGGCCAAAGATGAATGGGGCTGTAGAAGCAGCAAATAAGAACATCAAGAAGATTGTGCAGAAGATGACAGTGACCTACAAAGATTGGCACGAAATGTTACCGTTTGCTCTTCATGGGTACCGTACCTCAGCACGGACGTCAACAGGGGCAACTCCCTTTTCCTTGGTCTATGGCATGGAGGCAGTCTTGCCTATTAAAGTCCAGATACCCTCTCTCCGGATAATGAAGGATGCAGGTTTGAGCGAAGATGACTGGATCCAGACTCGGCTTGATCAATTAAACATGATTGACGAAAAGAGACTCACTGCTATTTGTCATGGTCAGACGTACCAAAAACGGATGATCAGGGCATTTAACAAGAAGGTCAGACGACAAGAGTATCAAGTCGGAGACCTGGTAATCAAGCGCATCATTCTTCCTCAAAGTGATCCCAGGGGAAAATGGACCCCTACATACAAAGGGCCATTCGTGGTTAAACATATCTTCTCAGGAGGAGCTATGATTCTAACCACCATGGATGGTGACGACCTTCCTCACCCTGCCAATGTAGACATAGTAAAAAGATACTACGCATGAATTAAAGACCTGCTAGGTTGACACACCTAGGCAAAAATAAGGGGTTCCCGGCGAACCAAAAGGGTTCGGGAAAAAATAAGGGATGAAATGAAAAAAATCTGTACACCCGGCAAGTCGAAAACCTGAAAAGGCAGCTTGGGAAAAAATGGGTATCCCGGTGGACTGAAAACCCGAAAGGGCGGTCCAGGAAAAAGTTAGGGATAAAGCGTAATACTATGTCTCATTGGATCACCTTGCATCCAGAATTCGGAATCAACTATCGGGCTCAGACGAAGCCAATCAATCAGCTTCATCTTCAACTAAGCAGCAGAGTGATGAGACGCTTGAAGACATAAAGGCGATAGCAGAGCTGGAACCCAGTGGGATTATTTTTCACATAGCTGTTTTGTTTCTTTTCACAAAATTGTATAAACTCTATTTTGCTCGGCGGCGTTCTCTTACTAGGACGTCAGCCTCTTGTACATAAAACGCCTATTTACAGGCAAATTTCAAAATCAATACAAGTTCAATTTTTCGGACAAATTACCGATCGTTTTTCCTTTTTCTGTTTTGTTTTGCAAAAAGCATCCAATGTTCATTTTTGATATATGCATTTGACATTAATTGCTAATCATGAATATTTGCATGCGAAACAAAGGACTAATTACAAATGACATCAGAAACAGGGGAAATTTAGAATTGTCCAAGCGGTCTAGTTGCTCTGTCCGCCAAGGTACCAAGGTAGGTTCGGCTGAAGAACGTAACCAAGTCACCTCAACTCCCCACAGAGTAAGACCAGATTCAGCAATACTCTCCTCAAGTAGAGTTGGTTTCCCATCAGCCCTGAAAAGGCACAATATTCCCCTAGCAAGTCAGCGATACTCTCCCCAAGCAGAGTTAGTCTACTGTCAGCCTTAAGGAAGTTGGGTATCCCCAGAGGATCTCAACATTCCCCAGAGGATCTCAACATTCCCCAGCAGAATATAGACATTCCTCAACAAACATCCCCGGCAGTCTTAATATAAGATTGTTCCCCGGCGGAATACAGACACCCCAGTGGAACCATTCCCCAACATAGTCCAAAGTTTCCCCAGTAGATTCTGAAGCTTATCCCCAGTAGATTCTGGAAGCTTATCACCTACAGAGTACGAATGCATCTCCCCGACTTCATTCAAAGGTTATTTCCCCACCAGGGTATAACTGGGTTATCCTCAGCTAATTACCATAGAAAATTCGTCCTCGGCGAAGTTCTTCCTATCCCCAGCGGAGTTCATCAAATTCCCCAACATAACATATCAGTGGAATCCCCAGCGGAGCTCTCCGCAAAACCTCAGCGAAGTATCTCTTCCCACAGAGTAATTCCCCGCAGAGTAATCTCTTCCCCAAGTTTATTTCCCCAACGGAGTCGTCTTCTCCTACCGATTTATTCTTGCAAACATCATCCCCAACGGAAGCGAAGAACTCTGCTCTTCAAAGCACCAGCCCAGGATTCAACAAATTCCCGGCACTCGTCAAGGATTTATTTTCCTAGACGAAAATACATTCATAGACATTTCACATTATCATACACCATGACGCATGCATATACGCATCATATCACACAATCCCATTTATTCTTGAGAACATCACGACGTCATGCATCTCATACATCATGACATTGCACATAACTAATGTTTTGCCTTTTCAGGAAAAGGTCAATCCAAAGATGATTACTATCAACTATCACAATTCTAGATTCGATTCCTGTATCTAGCCAGGGCACATCTGTGAGTGATTGATTGTAGATTCGATACCTGTATCTAGCCAGGGCATGTCTGCATGAAGAGTTTGAAGATCAACCCCTGTAACAGGCCAGGAAATTATATTTCATTCTCAAGTCAGAGGTTTACACCTGTATCCAGCCAAGAAAGCTATCTCTACCAACCTTTCGCAAATTCCAGATTCGATACCTGTATCCAGCCAGGGCATATCTGTAGGCGACCAATTTCCAGATTCGATTCCTGTATCTAGCCAGGGCATATCTGTGAGTGACTGATTGTAGATTCAATACCTGTATCCAGCCAGGGCACATCTGCATGAAGAGTTTAGAGATTCGATACCTGTATCCAGCCAGGGCACGTCTGTAAGCAACCTTTTGAAGTTCCAGATTCGATTCCTATATCTAGCCAGGGCATATCTGTGAACAATTGATTGTAGATTCGATACTTGTACCTAGCCAGGGCATATCTGCATGAAGAGTTTGAAGATCAACACCTGTAACAGGCCAGGAACCATCTTCCTTTATCAAAACACGCAAGTTCTCGCTAAGGAATCTCTTACGCGGTCAACACTTCCAAATGGCATCTATAAGCCCATTAAGGTCCTGTCACACCCCCAGATGGCATCTATAAGCCCATCCTCCTATCCATCTCTTCCAAATGGCATCTATAAGCCCATTCCCACCATCACATTGCTGATACTCCAGCATGCAAGTGCAAATTTCAGGGCACTCTAGTGTCCAATCTCCTTTCACCCTCGAGTCGCGAAAGGTAAACTTGCCAATCTAACTCTTCAGGTTCAAGAAGATTGAACAGGGGCAACTGTTGTACCCCAAAATTTGCCCTCCCATTTCATCAATATTTTCTCACCACAAGACCCTTGGAGCTCAAGATCAAGTTAGGGTTTGCTCTGCTCAAGACTCCTCCTTGCACTGTTGACCCAAATTAGGGTTTGTGTTTGCACAAAGATGTTTTGACCTAAAATGCCCAAAGCGACTTTCATGCTTCATGTTGGACTCACAAGTTTATCCATACCAAGTTTCAAGCCTTGATTCCAATCTTTGCCCAGTCAATTGGACAGTTGACCTAGAAATCAACTGTATTAGGGAAAAAGTCAATTATGGTCAATTGATAGTCAAACCTCATGATTTTTGACCCTCATCAACATTATGAACTCATATGGACCATTTGATCAAGTTTGGATCACAATTCCACAAGAAATTTGATCAGATCACCAAAAGGGCAAAATGGTCATTTTTAGGGTTTTGACTGCACAAAGGCAATTTTTGACTGTTTGACCTAGCCAATGGCAAACCAAGCTCACATGTGGACTCAAGGACTCAATGACATGGCCTTAACATGTTCAACAAGTTCAAAAGATCCCAAATGCACAAGATTGACAGATGAATTTTCCAAGTCAACTGAGCCAAATTTGATTGTATACTGAAAAGTCAAACTTTGACTTTTTGGTCAACATCAAGTTCCAAGATTCATTTTTCATCAAGACATGTCAAATTGTGAAACTTGTTCATCAAGAAATCAAAAATCACAAATTAGGGTTTTAAAATGAAGAAATTTCATAACTTAGAATTTTTCTAAGTTATGAAAATTCCTAATTTTTTCCTAACTTTGTCCCATCTTTTCATCAAGATACATTTGGATTCAAAAAAAACTCAAAACATGAAAGTTATAGTCCATTGAAAAATCTACAACTTTTATGCACAAAGTTTCCTCAAAAGAATCTTGTAGCTCAAGTTATGATTTTTGCCCAACTTCGTGGTCACTTTTCACATGCTTCCACTTGGAATTTCAAATTGCATTACAAAGATGGATTGTAGTACACATTCCAAGCTTTCCAAAATGTCCAAGAACTTCTCAAACACCCTTGTGGTTAGGGAGAATCGAATTTGTCAATATGGGCAAAAGTCACTTTGTTCATGAGCCATTTTCATGTTCATACACTATGCATTTTTGAAATCAGTTTGCACAAGCTAGTTACAGGCCTATAATCTTATTTACACTCAATAATTAAATGCCAAACCATTGTGTTCTAGCATTATTTTGTGCATTTGGACATTACATGAAGAATTAAGCCATATTTGGAAAAAGTGACTTATCCATTCTTGTAAAGTATGGCTTTATGTCAAAACATGAATCAAAGAAGTACAATGCAAATCTCTGAGGCACAAGTTATTGAACTAATCCCACTGATCAAGACTAACTTTGCAGCATGTTTAGGGGGCCTGCATAAGCTTGTAAACCAACTTGACAACTTTTGCTTACATTAGAAGAAACTTACATTTTGAAACACAACATTACATTCCTGTCAACACAAGCCTAAGCAAACTTGTTGAACACATTCCATACATCATAACTGAGCTAAAACACGAGCCAACCACCTCCAATACCTCCTTAAACACAGAAACACCATCTTGCTGCACAAAAACAGGGCATTCTGCACTTTGACTTGGCCAGCTCATTTCCATCGTGCATTTTCATCCAAACCACTTCATACACACTCCCTACCACCTATACAAACTATCCCAAGCATTGGACACGAACTGTAACATCCCTAACATCATTTTCCATTTTCACTTTTCTCTCTTGCAGGTTGACTTCTGTAGCTTGATATAGCAAGATTTAAAGCACACCAAGCATTGGAGAAGCATCCCTGAACTTCAAGCAAGTTGTACAAGTCCTCACATTGCACTGAAAGTACCTCCATTGCCATACACGAATCAAGCTGAACAGGTAAGTTTTGAACTTCTATCTCTCTATCCAGGCATAGTTAGGTTTAAGTTTGTGAAGAAAACATGTTCTAATCATAGCCCTGAAGCCATCCATATAGTTACTTTTCATTTATATTGTGTGTGCTAAGAGTATTTTGGACCTGAACATGGAAGAAAACTTAGGTCAGGAATTGGGGGAGGAGAAATTCTCTCTCATTTCTGAGAGTTAGATCAAGTTCTTGATATGTATGGAATCGTGACAAGATGCTCTACACTTTTGATGTTGTAAGTTTTTGTTAAAAACCAAGGGATCAGAAGTTAGCAGTTGGAGATGGAAACGCGCGTTTTTGTTGTTTGAATATTGCTGGAGGTTGAAGATAACTTCCTTTGGGCTGGGCCTGAGATATTTTCCTTTTTGCACCACTTTATTTCACTTACACCCCCTTGGCCCATTGCATGATATACTTGTCATTTTTTATTTTTTCTTTTGGATTCTGATTTTATATTTTTATTCAAGCATGAAAAAACATTAAAAATATTTTTCTCACATTTTTTGCATTTTATTTGGTATTTTATTTGTTTCATTTAGTTCTATATGTAAATAAATATATAAATACTTTTACATAAAATACTAAAAATAATACAAATACATGTTATTTTCTGATTTTATTTTATTTTATCTTTTGAAAACATTTTCTTAAAAAATATACTTTTTTTTTAAATAATAAATATTTTTATTTTTTGTACATATTTAATATATTTAATATATAATATAAATACTTATATATTTATTAGAATATTTAGGATAAAAATACAAAAATAATACTTTTTTATTTTATTAATATTTGATCTCAAAAATACTTTTTTTTACAATATACTTTCTTTTATTTATTTTTTGTACATAATTAATAACTGTTGTATATAATTAATAATTAATACATTTTATTTAGCAAATTAGGGTTTTGCCCTAAACATGAAAATACCCAAAAAATTAACCTTTTTATTTTATTTGTCACATGAAAAAACATTTTTACATACATATAAAAATCATTTTTTTTGCATCTTGTACATTTATTTTATTTTATTTAATTATTGTACAATTAAATACCTTGTAAATTCCATTTGGATTGTAATAGCTTAGATTTAAATTTCTTGCTAAATATCCCCATTTGAACATTTATACCCCCATCCCATAATTTGTGTTGTAATAATTTAGGATTTTATTTTTCGCATTTAAAAGCTTTCTAAATATGCCATGATAGACTTAGGGTTTTGTATGCAAAAATTAACCAAACGGATAGTGTAGCGGTGAAAATCGGAGATCAAACTATTAATTAACTTGACTCGCAAAAGCAAGAGTCGCCACCGCGCTTTATTATTTCCAAGGAAAAAGGGAAAAGTGCGAAATAAAACCTTAAAATATGCAATGTAAAATAATACTTAAAAGTAATGAAAATACAATGCGTTTTTAAAAGAGATTGAGAGTTCGGGGGTTGGTTATACAATGGGAAGGTATTAGCACCCAATGCATCTGCGGTACTCCGCAGGAACCTTTTGAAATATCTGTTTTTGGTTAAAATTGTTTGTTTGATTAAAAAGGTTCGTTTGGCTAAAAATCGGTGTTGGAGAGATTTTGAAGATACGACGACCTAGTGTCGAAGTTTTGACTTAAAAGGTGTGAGTTTAAAAATGGAGTCTTTTGAGAGAATTATCTTAAGTTTGGAAAAATAGTAAATAAGCAAAAAAATGGATGAGGGTATTCGCACGATTGTAACAAATATATTTGATGACATGAAGTCAACAAAGTTAAAAACATTTCCCTTGGAATTTAAACAAACAAACAATAAAGTAAGCTATAAAAATTAAAATGAACTAAATTAAAAATATCACAAAATTTCCTAATATATAAAGGGAGAATCATAAAGAAATAAATATAAACAGAAGTTGATGACAATCGAATAATAAAAAATACGAAATGATGGAGAAAAAATCGAACACAAAGAGATATAGCAAAATTAACTCTAAGCTACAATTAAAATTTCTAAGGTTATTAAGTTAAATATAAATTAAAATTATAAAATTCACTAATTAAATTAAATGAAAATTATAAAATTACTAACTAAGCTAAATTAAATATTCTAAAGTTATTAACTGAATAAAACATTCTAAAATTATTAAGTAAACTAAATAAAACATTCTAAAATTATTAACTAAACTAAATAAAACTCTAAAGTTACTAATTAAGCTTAATAAAAATTTTAAACTTATTAACTAATTCTAAATAAGAATATTGATCTGATTCTAAACTAAACTAATTAAAACAAAATGTCTAATTTAAGAAAACAAAGACTACATGATTAATTAAAAACTAACTAACTTACATTAATAAAATAAAGCTAAGAAAAATAAAACTGAATTAAATAAAACATTGGTGTAAATCAGAAAATGAGGGAGAGCTATAAATTGCATAGGCTTTTAAATGGGATAAGGCCCAACAAAAACAAAAAAAAAGTTAGATAAAATAATAAAATAAACTGAGCACGAAACAAAAAATGGAGGTGTGTGAAGCATATAAATTCGTCGGGCTTTGTGCGAGGGCCTAGAACAACATTATTAAAGCTTAAATAAACAGGATGGGTGTGAATAGAAATTCAAATGGGCTTGAGTAGGTTGGTTAAAGGCCCAAATGGAATTGAAACTAAAACTAACCTAGAAACTAAAACTGGTTGCTCATTCTCTTTCACTATTCTCTGCTTCTATTTTCCAAATCACCGCTTCCTTTATTCTCTCACTCTCACACTTCCTTCTCTCTCGTGGAACACAGTTCCCATCTCTTTCTTTTTCCGCGATTCACAAAAACAACAAAAACAGCAATCAAAGTATGAGATAAAAAGAAACAAACCATGATCGAATGGCCTGAGATGGTCGTGGTTGTTGTTTCGTGACGAGGCTGAATTCCATGGAGACTCGGCAGTGGTCGGTTGGGTTCGTTGCAGAACAGTGAGGTAGTATGTAGCAACAGTGATTTGTGCTTGCTGAACGACGCGATAGGTAGTTTGACGGAAGGAAGATGGAAGTTGTATTGAAGATTCACGGTGACGGAGACGGTGGTGTCGGAGAAGAACAGTGGACGGAAGGTGATTGTTTTGGGAGCAATGACACCGGTTTTCTTCTTCTGCGAACTTATCTGTGAAAATAAGTCAGCTAAGCATGTCAAAAGATTTTCCTCCACATCCCCTATGCTTTTGTTATTTCCATAATACTCCAATAGTTGTTCCCGAAACGGAACACAAAAGTAGTGCCTACAAAACGCTGTTGCAATAACAAGTGTTGCCGAAATTCTCAAGACCGAAGTAACGTTCTCCTTCCGGGAATTGGTCACCTAGAGCCTTCTCAAGCTTGGAACCAGCAGCACCCATCGCCGCGTCAATCGATCAACGATAAACGATAAACTCAGATTCCAATCCGATTCAACTTAGTGACACGAACCATGAAATGTTGAGTTCGCCGTTTGGATCGTTATGGTTTGTTTGCAGAGAGAGTTTTGTGGTTGTTGTGTGTGTGAAGAAAATGAAGGGAGTTTTTGGATGGTGTTGTTTGTGGTATGGGCTGAGACATGGAAGAGCGTTGGAACTCAGCGAAAGAGAGAAGAGGGATGAGGTAGAACGAAGGAGTTTCTGTGGAAGGGAGAATGGAGTTTGGTCTACATGGTTTTTTGTTACGTTAACTTATCGCCAAATATGTTGAGTGAATTGAAGGGTGTTGTTTTAAGCTGTAGCAATTGGAGTGAGCAGGAGTATGCGCTTGACATAGTTGTTTGACCGTGTTGTTGAACAGTTGGTGATGAGATGGTGGTGATGGTGTGAGGTTCGGTGAGACAGAGGGAGTGATGAGTGTATGGGCGTGAGGAGAGAGAAGGGTCAAGAGAGATAATTGAAGATTTTGTTTTGTAATAGAGAGAGAGAGCAAGTCAAACATAATTGCTTGTAAGTGCTTTTTGGTTGTTGTTTTTGTTTTTTTTTCTCTCCCCCCATGAGTTTATGAATGTTAGTTTTTTATGGTGAAGGTGATTTTTGTGACAGCCAATAGGTGAATGGTGAATGGTGAAGGTGATCCTCAATTTCATCCAACATCCAATAGGAATAGAGTATTGTGTGTGTATCGATCCTCAATTTCATCCAACAGCCAATAGGAATAGAGTATTGTGTGAATAATATATTTTGTGACTAAAAAGCCCTTTTAATGATAAAAATGAAATAAAAAACAGAAAGTATTTAAATTAACTCAATTAAAAATAATTTTTTGAATATTTTATGAATAAAAAATAAAGACCCAAAATGGCCGAAAATGATAAAAAAACGGACGAAAATTTATCCGAAAAAATAAAATGAACACATTAAAATAATCTACATGTCACAAAAATTAAAGAAAAAATATTCAAGAAGTCAAAAAATTAAAAATAAAATAATAATAAAAATATCAGACTAAACAGACGTTTAAGGTTAAAAACGAGACTTCGAACTGTACCGAAAAAATAAAACGAGCATACCGTCATAATCTACGCGAAGCGCGGATCCATAAAATGATCAGTAAAAGGTGAAAACTTGAAATATTTTCTCGCTACTTTCCGCATAGTGTCGAATCGCTTTTAACAGTCTGTCTATAAAACCGAAATATTATATTATCGACATATAAACAACTTGGAGCAATGCAACAAATGAGTAGATAGATAAAAATGCATGAAGCAAAATGCTGGGTATTTTACAACTGAAAGACGATACAAACTTTAATTTAAACTGACTTTTTCTGGTCAACTTAAATACGACTAACGATGCAAAATATGATGAATGAAGATATTTACTAATGATTGTGACCAAATGACAAAATATGGTATGAATGTGCGACTGAAGAAATTAGGGGCGAAATTAAGGATGCAATAGTTGTGCCTTGATGAATCAGTCTTCGAGAATCCACAATCAACTGTACTTCTGGTTTGGGAGACTCAAAACCTTAATTGAGGCGCGACACCTGATGCTCTTGATTCAGACCTGTCTCTGCACATGACACAAAAGAAAACATGAACATACACCTTTGTATGCGATTAGAAATTAGTGATACATATGCTAAAAATGTTCAAAACACTTGACAATCTTCGCATAGTCAAAGCTCGAAGGTGAGACGTTAAAACCGACTGTATTTCGTGACCTTGACTTATCTTTAAAAATGCAAAAAATAAAAATGGGATCTTAGGTCAAAAATTGGGGTACAACAGATAGCTTGACCTAATTCCAAGATAAAAGCATGAAAATTAACAAACACCAATCACACTTGCACCCCTAGGGTTACTCCACTTGTTGCCTTCAATAATGGGCCATGTTGCATGTTAGGTGTCTTTGGAAAAAACAAAAACAAATCCAATGATCATAGTCCCTCAATGACGCTTTCGAAAGTTGCCTAAAAATGATCAAGTCCCTTAAAGGAAAAAGTTGCCAAAGACACTTGGAACCATTGCAATCATGGTCTAAACGATGACCCGCGCCCGTCCCGTTCACATCCTAACACAAGATTGTCCACCGAATACAATGGTAGAACAAAATTGTTAAAAGGGTTAAAAACACAAGAAAGATCTTTGAGAATTTTAGGGTAGATAGCTCTTGGTTACTTGCCAACTTGCAAAACAAAAACACTTGCCTATTTTTCAAAACCACACATCACAACACACTTTCAAAACAACTTTCAAAAACATTGAAAACTTTTCAAAAGATATACACCTTTGTATACATCCCAACATGGATCATTACAAAGGTTGCCACCACATTGGCCTCTTTTCAAAAACATTTTCAAAACCCACACACAAAGCACCATTTCAAACAATTGAAAGCACCATTTCAAACAAATGAAAATCAAGGCAAGTTTGATCTAAGCAAGTAACTAAGAGCCCATGGATAACCATGGATAGAAAGGGTGCTAATACCTTCCCTTTCTATAATCTACTCCCCGAACCCAAGAAAACATCTCAAAGGTTTTTGCTGTGCTTTTTAACCTTTCCTTAGGATAAAATAAAAAGTCGGTGGCGACTCTTGCTCAACCGAAACATTTGCGAAAACAAACGCAAAATCTCAAGTCAGTTCTCCCACCGTATCACACATTGCAACTTAACTTGGTTGGAGCGGTTCAACCATTTTCAGCATAAAAGGAAGGTTGGAGCTACTTCAAGAAGGTTCAAAGGAGCTCGATCAATCACCACTTTGCACCTGAAAAAATCCGTACGTGTTCTAAAGCTTCCGCTTCGAGAGGTAAACTTTCTCAAACTGTGATATCATCATTCATACATCATTTGCTTTTGCGCTCAAAAGATATAACAAGACAGATCAAAGAGAAAAAACTAGCAAAAAGCCAGACCAGAGGCTGACACGGGTGCTCGTGTCACACGACACGGCCCGTGTCAGCTTAGTTGGGTTAAGAAAATAACAAAATGCATGGACAGCAGATGACACGGGTGCCTGTGTCAAACAACACGGCCCGTGTCAGTGTTACTGGTTCAGACAGGAGCAGAAAAAAGATGGACAGGGGCTGACACGGGCGCCCGTATCACGTGACACGACCGTGTCAGATTGGCTGGAACCAAAAAAGTGCAGAGAAGTCATGGACAGGTCCTGACACAGGTTCCTGTGTCCATTGACACTGGTGCCTGTGTCCACTGACATGGGTGCCCGTGTCCACTGACACGGCCCGTGTCAGCTCAAGCACCAAAATTTCTTGATTTTGGAGATTTTTTAGTTTATTTTGGACATATTGCAGTGCTTGAAAATTACCTTACACTATCAAACCTTTGTTTTCAAATGAAACCTCAAAAACCTTTATTTTGTAAATGCTTGTAATTAATTAATTAGGGTTAAATTAGATTAAACTTAAACAATTTTCTTTAATAAATTAAAAACAATTTAGAACTAGGGTTTTATTTAGCTTTTAATTCCAATTAATTCTCTTTAATTTCATAAATCCAAAAACATAAAAAATAAGTTTTTTTTCTCATTTAATAATTAAATCAATTTTCAATTCCAATTTAGTTTCTTTAAAGGGTCCAACGCCCTCGCACTCGATTCTTAATTCTTTCCGCGCATTTAGTTTTTATTTCTTTTACGAATGTAATGTATTTGCCCCAAAGCCTTGTAATAGATAATTAGGACATCATTTACTTTCCGCACTTTCATTCAAATCGGGTCTTGGTTTAATTTGGCGATATAGACCCGCGCCTTGTAATAGCGTAGGACTTTTATTTTTCCGCATTTTAATTTCTGCACCTTTGAACTGCTAATAATCACATGAAAGAATGTATGCTCAAATAAAATCAAAGCGTAGAACACTCAATGCATGACAAGACAGATAATAACTTAAAATGACACACAATTCACACACCACTCCTAGGGTACGCCTCACTATTGCCTTGCCCCTCGAAACGTGGTCGTCAAGTAGAGGACGTTTTAGTAAGTCCTCATGTCCATGAACATGGCATGGGGGTAGCTTCTAAGGTATCCTCCTATTGCTCTGGTGACCACACTGTCCCTAAACACGAATTGACCCGAATACCTCCAACGGTGGTGCTACCTACCTCTCAATGGTGGGATGGCACTACCTCAAGGATATTTACACAGACTAATTCCTTAGGGTAGGTAGATGACTCGTAGATACTTGCTCTAATTCAAAACAAAATCAAAAAAAAACTTCTTTTCACACCGACACTTTGCAAAAAGCTTTCAAAAGCAACTTTTCAAACACTCTTGAGGACTGATACAAGAGTCGAACTGAAATTTTAAACGGAACTTTTTCAAACCCACTCACTTTGAAAAGCAAACATTTTTGAAAACACAAATGAGCAAGTATCTAAGAGCCCATGGATAACCATGGATAGAAAGGGTGCTAACACCTTCCCTTTCTATAAATCTACCTCCCGAACCGAGAACTAATCTCAATAAGGAATTTTTCTGTGCTTTTGTCCTTTCCATATTGGAGAAAATAAAAGACGGTGGCGACTCTTGCTTACCGCGACATTTCGCGAACCAGCATTAAACAGTCAGTTCCAGATCCACCGATCACAGAACTAGCGACTCTGCTGGGGAAATCTTAAAGTGAGGTGTACCTTAGGATAGTTCATAACTGTGTTTTCAATTGTTTTGACTTGTTTGCTTTAAATTATGGGTTGCATCGGAGTTACATAGATCCTAACCCGGATCTGGGGATACCCTATTTAGGTAGCATAAGCTGTGAGGGACCTGTCCGGCGTAGACCGACACGGGTGAAACAGTGGCTACGTTGGTGTGGCACCTTGGTCTGTACCGATATCCCTTGTGTTGCAACGAGGAGAATATGGGTCTTCTGAGGAGTCATTAAGCGCCAACGGACCTTAGAACCTTAAATGACCCAACTTGGCCAATAGAACAGTAGCAGTATGCTACGCCCATTGAGGCTAAACTCTCGTGATGGTTCTGGCCGCAAGAAAAGATTGCGATGCTGGAGTTATGACCGATTGAGGGTAGTCAGTGATATTGGGATCCTCTAGAACCCGGTTACTTCTGATAGGACAGGTCTTAACCAACAAACTGAAAGAGGGTAATACCTAGACCCCATGCTGGCCTAAACTCTAAGGGCTTCTCTTGTGTGACTTGTGTGCCTTCCAACTTGACTATTTGCATGCTTGTTATCTGACACTTGAGTTTCTTGCAGGTTTTGTTTATAGTCCTTAATTGGGACTCATAACAGGGTTTACTGAGTTTCTTGCAGGTTTTGTTTACAGTCCTTAATTAGGACTCATAACAGGGTTTACCTACATTACCCCATGCATAGCATAACATCATACCATTGCATACATCCTACATAAGGACTAATCCATTTCAAGGATCTCAAGGGTCTGTGATGCAGGTCATGATGAACCAACTGTTCAGCAAGGGGCAAAGGGGATTTATTTTCCTCTAGACAAGGTTGTCATGGGCTATGACCCACTCGATATGGTGAGCCTTGACTCTTGAAGAAGGCCTCTCAACAGTATGCAGTGCCTTCCATCAAGCTACAAATTCAAATGCTAACAATTTTCTTGTTTACCTCGCGAGATCCTTGAAAACATTGCATATATATACATACATATCATTGCATAACAGGTACCCTTTTGACAGGTCACTTACCTTTCTCGCTGTTATTTCAGCAATGGATTCCCAACAAAATAACCAGGATCTTCAGGCTCAAGAGACTCAGTTCAGAGAGATCTTCCTAAGCCTATCCAAGGGGCAGGAAGAGTTGAGGACACTCCTTATGGGGAATTTGGCCAAGCAAAGTCCCGAAGATGACAAGGACGAGCAGCTGAAACGTCTGCAAGCTGAGGTAGATACGATGAAAACCCAGATGCTGGGACAAAGGGCTCTCATCCAAGGTTTAGCTCGGGAGCAAGGAGAGCTGAGGGCCATGATCAGTCAGCTTCATCAAGACATGAAGCAACCAGCCCAAGTCAGGGACCAGGTCATGGAACAGATTCCAAGAGGGCAAAGGTCTGGTCCAATGAATAGACCTCTCCAAGCTGCTACCACTTCACAGGTCCAACAACGACCTCGCCAAGAACAACGGGCTGATCAGAGCAAGCCAGACAAGCCTAAAAGGCAGTTCACCAAGCTCAACGTGTCACCGTCTCAAGCTTTACAACAATTGTTGAGGTTGAATCTGGTGACGTTAAGGGACCCTCCTAAGAATCTCAACACAACCTCCCCAAAGTACAATCCTGAGGAAAGATGTGCATACCATTCTGACAGTCCAGGACATAACACCGACGATTGTTGGGCTCTGAAGAATAAGATCCAAGATCTGATTAATGAAAGAGCTGTGGATTTCACCCAGATGGGCCAGGCTGAATGCTCCTGTCATCCCTACAAGATGCACCAGTCGAAGTAACAAGTCCTGAGATTAGAAGACTTTTGTTCATTAGAATTTTTCAAGTTGTAATTTTCTTTTGTTCAAACATTTATTCATGTTAAACGTTGTTATTTCATTAATGCATCGCATATGTCTGTTTTGAAGCAATATATTCGTATTCACTATATGCAAATTATTTTCATATTTTTTCTGATGATCAATGCTCGATTAATAATTCTAAGCCTCTTGAGGGAGGATGACGAAAACGATACCACGATCTTTACGGTATGCTTTTGAACAGACCCCGCTGATGAGGTACAGGCATTGTTTCAATCCCTAAACACTGGAGTTATAAGTAAGATAATCCCTCGTCAACCCCTCTGAGCCAAAGAAGTAAGAGTTTTTTTTCTTTTCGAAATTTAAAACCCTTAATCATAACCTGGGGCAGGGTAGTCTCTCAGTTAATCCAAGTGCATAACAAATGGCACCAAAGAGGTCCTTACAAAAAAAGAAGACAGTGATGATTCCGAATAATCATAAGGATAGGCAGTCATTATATCTCAAAAATAAAAACCCAATAAGTCAAAACCTATGAAGGAGACTTACAAAACTGGGGCATCCCGCTGACTGTAATCACAAAAGAAACAGTTCAGGCAAAAAAATAGGGATAGCAAAATCAAAAAGAAAGAGGTCATACAAACCCTCAACAAAAACAAAAAATGACTGCCTAATCAAAATAAACCGTCAGTATCCGAACCATCACTGGTATATCAAAGCAAAGACGCAACAAAGTCTAACGCACGATCAACTGAGCTTAGGTTTGAAGAACATCACGAAGAGCGGGTGGGTACAAATGATTCGAGCCTTTATCCTTTGTTTCTTAAACCGTGAACCAGGCCACGTTATAACCCTTAAAAGTCCTAGCTGAAGCATGGGTTAGTTCGAAAGCATACTGTTACGAAAGGTGTCCTGACTCCTTAAGGCTCATGGTAAAGTACGGAGTTGACATCACGTTTTACAAACATTCACTTGTTTTATGAAAAAAAATGCATTTTCAAAATCTTCAAGACAGACATGAGCTTTGCATTTTTGATATAACATTGTTTGCATATGACTATTTGTTTGAACAGCATGGAATTCGCACGATGAATACCTAGTAAGCAAAAGCACTTCCTATCAAGGGGCAGACGTGATTATTGTCCATCATCTGGGGAAATTCAGTCAAGATTCGGAGAATCTCTCAAATGCCAAATAGCCTGGGGCAAATCTCTGTCTAAGTCACTTGGGAGCACTCCAACAACGAATCTTGTCTGATCAAACATCTTTTGGTGGCATGACAAAACACTTCTAACAGGGGCAACTCCCTACATTCTGAGAGTACGGACATAGTCGAAAAAATATTACGCATAATCAAAGACCCGCTAGGTTGACATACCTGGGAAAAAATTAGGGCCTCCCGGCGAACCAAAAGGGTTCGAGCAAAAATAAGGGATGAAATGAAAAAATATGTACACCCGGCAAGTCGAAAACCTGAAAAGGCGGCTTGGGCAAAAATGGGTATCCCGGTGGACTAAAAACCCGAAGGGGCGGTCCAGGCAAAAGTTAGGGATCAAAAGCGTACGACTATGTTCCGGCATCTCGTCACTTGCCTATCAGAAGAAGGTTTGTCAAACGGCAGTTATCAAAACCCCACCAGTATCTTCTCCTACAGAAACAGGGGCAGTAATGAGTTGTCTAAGCGATCTAATTGCTCTGTCCACCAGGGTACCAGGGTAAGTTCAGCTGAAGAACGTAACCAAGATATCTTAAATCCCCAGAGAGTGAGTCAGCAAGTCAATGCGCTCTCCCCAAGCAAAGTTATACTGTCAGCCCTAAGGAAGTTGGGCATCCTCCAGCAAATATCAAACATTCCCCAGCACATCATACAGACATTCCTAACAAGCATCCCCGGCAGTCTTGGTCTAAGACTGTTCCCCGGCGGTATACCAGACATTCAGTGGAATCTCTTCTCCAATATATCTCAAAGAGTTCCCCAAGAGAGTCCAATATAGTTCAAAGTTTCCCCAGGAAAGTTCAATCCATCTCTCCAGCAGGAAGCTCATCACCAGTAGATTCCGGAAGCTTCCCCCCTGTAGAGCACGAACGCGTCTCCCGGATTTATTCAAAAGTTATTTCCCTACCAGGATATAACTGGGTTATCCTCAGCCAAAAGCCATGGAAAGATCGTCCTCGGCGAAGTCTTCTTATCCCCAGCGGAGTCTATAAACACTTCCAACATAATAACGGTATCCCCAGCGGAGTTATCATCAACATCTCAACAACGTACCTCTCTTCCCGCAGAGTATTGTTCCCCAGCAAGATCGCTAGAATAATTTTATCCCCGCAGAGTAATCTATTTGTCAAGCTTATTCCCCAACGGAGTTATCTTCTCCTACCGGTATTCTTGCAACTATCATCCCCAGCGGAAACAACAAAGCACTATTCTCTAACATCAGCCCAGGATGCAACTTCCCGGCACCCGTCAAGGATTTACTTTCCTAGACAAAAACATACATTCATAAACATCGCATGCATATACGCATCATGAACATACAATCTCATTTATGTTGAGAACATCATTGCTTGATCCATATCATGCATTGCATATGACTGACCTTTACCTTTCAGGAAAGATCCAGTCAAGTTCTCAGCTATGTCCAAGACCTTCTCTGGTTCAGTTAAATCGACTCCTAAAGATTTTTTTGATTCTTATCCAGTCAAAGGCCTTCTCTGGTCCAGTTAAATCGATTCCTAAAGATTTTTCTGATGAAGACTCAGTTGAAGATTCCAAGACCTTGTCTGGTTCAGTTAAATCGACTCCTAAAGATTTTTCTGATTCTTATCCATTCAAAGGCCTTCTCTGGTCCAGTTAAATCGATTCCTAAAGATTTTTCTGATGAAGACTCAGTTGAAGATTCCAAGACCTTGTCTGGTTCAGTTAAATCGACTCCTAAAGATTTTTCTGATTCTTATCCAGTCAAAGGCCTTCTCTGGTCCAGTTAAATCGATTCCTAAAGATTTTTCTGATGAAGACTCAGTTGAAGATTCCAAAGATCTTGTCTGGTTCAGTTAAATCGACTCCTAAAGATTTTTCTGATGCTGATCCAGTCAAAGGCCTTCTCTGGTCCAGTTAAATCGATTCCTAAAGATTTTCCTGATGAAGACTCAGTTGAAGATTCCAAGACCTTTCCTGGTTCAGTTAAATCGACTCCTAAAGATTTTTCTGATGCTGATCCAGTCAAAGGCCTTATCTGGTCCAGTTAAATCGATTCCTAAAGATTTTCCTGATGAAGACTCAGTTGAAGATTCCAAGACCTTGCCTGGTTCAGTTAAATCGACTCCTAAAGATTTTTCTGATTCTTATCCAGTCAAAGGCCTTCTCTGGTTCAGTCAGATCGACCCTAAGATCTCCCTGATTCTTATTCCAGTTGAAGATTCCAAGACCTTGCCTGGTTCAGTTAAATCGACTCCTAAAGATTTTTATGATGCCGATCCAGTCAAAGGCCTTCTAGGGTCCAGTTAAATCGATTCCTAAAGATTTTTCTAATGAAGACTCAGTAGAAGACATCCAAGATTCTCTCATCGTTACTGTTGAGGTAGTAATCGCCCAAGGTTCTCTCATCGTCCCGTTGAGGTAGTAATCGCCCCAGGTTCTCTCATCGTTACTGTTGAGGTAGTAATCGCCCCAGATTCTCTCATCGTTACTGTTGAGGTAGTAATCGCCCCGGATTCTCTCATCGTTACTGTTGAGGTAGTAATCGCCCGAGATTCTCTCATCGTTACTGTTGAGGTAGTAATCGCCCCAGATTCTCTCATCGTTACTGTTGAGGTAGTAATCGCCCCGGATTCTCTCATCGTTACTGTTGAGGTAGTAATCGCCCAAGATTCTCTCATCGTTACTGTTGAGGTAGTAATCGCCCCAGATTCTCTCATCGTTACTGTTGAGGTACGCAAGTTCTCGCTAAGGAATCTCTTACGCGATCGACCTCAACATGGCATCTATAAGCCCATCTTCCTATCCATCAATCTCCAAATGGCATCTGTAAGCCCATTCCCCACATCACACTGTTAACATGTGAGCGCAAATTTCTGGGCACTCTAGTGTTCAATCATCTTCCACCTTCGGATTACGAAAGGCACGTCAGCCAATCTACATCCTCAGGTCTAAGAAGATTGAACAGGGGCAACTGTTGTACCCCAAAATTTGCCCTCCCATATTCTTCAAGATATGCAAAGAGCAAGCTTCAAAATCTCTCAAGAGTTGCACAGTCCAATGGCCTCCTAACAGTCAAAAATTAGGGTTTGGGTTCTGGCAAAGAAATTGAAGTTTCCAAGGGTCCAATCAAGTCCCACATGCCTACAAACATTGTCAAGCATCCTCATGCCAAGTTTCAAGACTCACAGCACAAAATTGCACAGTCAAAAACCCTAATTGCTCAACAGTCAACTGCAGGGGGAAAATGGTCATTTGACAGTCAAAAGTCAAAAAATTTGGTCAACATCTTATTTTGAAGCCACAAACATCATTTGATCAATTCTTGATCATGATTCTCAAGGCATGGCTCAAAAAGTCTCAAGATGCAAAAGTTTCTATTTTTGGACAGTTGAAAAAGTCAACTGCAAATTGACTAGGGCATAACTTCCACATGGTTTATCAGAAAAATTCCATCCAAATCTAATTTTTAAGAGAATGACATTTCCTGCAACTCCTCTTCACACTTCAAGTCCAAGAAATGCTCTCACAAAAAGTTATCAATCTCAACATTATAGGTCATTTTCAAAAGTCAACAAAAAGGCACTTTAAGTCAAAGACCATAACTTGATATTGGTAAATCAAAATGACATGGGACCAAAGGCATTGGTTAGAGGACTTCAAGACCTTTCCAAAATGTCCAAGAACATGATCAAAGCTTAAAAATTGAGCAAGATATGCCTTGTGGAAGTTGGGAAATTTTTGGGAATTTTGAAAAGTCAACTTTGCTTCAAATGCCTCAAAATTGCTAATGGGCCTCAATTTCTTCCAAGAATCATCACCCAAAAGCTATGCACGACCCATTGACATCCAAGGGAGTTATTTCATCATTTTTTATTAATTATTTGAATTTTTATTATTATTAATTCACTTAATTAAAATTAAATATGAAAAAATGCTAAATGCCACCTTTCAAATCTTTTTATGCAGCATTTCCACTCCTTATTCACTCAAGATTTCGTGCACATCAAAAAAGGAAAGATTCTATGCAAATAGGCATGTTCTTCATAACAAAAAGATTGAAAAAGATTCATGAAAATCACAAATTCAAGAACATTGATTGAATGGATTTTGGACTTGTTTTGTGAACCTAATTCACTCCACATATAAGCAGAAACACAACCCTAATCAAAAAAAAAGGAAAGCTGCGCCCAAGAACACCAAACAATTTTGCATTTTTTCACAAAATTCTCAAAATTGAAAACATACATAGAGCTCCTTTCAAGGCCTAAAAAGGATTCCAAACAATTGATGTGACCTTCCTGAACGTGATTCAACACCTTTCCAAGCCCCATACATCCAGAATCGGTATAACAAAATCAAACTTTTCTTGAAATATTGAATAATCGTGTTTTGATTTCCAGGCCTTGTTCATGCATTTTCATTATTGTTTTATACTAATATGATCATACTGAAGCTAATGGTGCCATTGAATTGAACTAATCTTGCCTGTATAGAAAATTGCCATGGACATTTTTTAGGGTTTCAGGAACCTTGAATTAGGGTTTTACGCTTGAGGAAAAATTAGGCAACGAGACCTATACCACTGGATTCAGAATGTCCAAACGAAGCAATTCCCCCCATCGCGCCTTTTTTATATTTACATGTGAGCTAATCGCTATTTTTATGTTCTGCATTTAGTGGGGGTTTAAAACCCCCGTTATCCATTCTATATTTTTCAGGCAAAATGAAGAATCCAGGAGAAAGACGCTGAGCTGTAGGCATGTGATTGGTCTATTTGAAAGTTAGCGCCTTTTTTTTATTTGTCCAGTATAACGCTTACTTTTTGCATATGTTAATTAGCACCCACTAAATAAACAAAGAAACGCGCTTGGCTTGGTGGTTGTTGTGTTGTCACGCAAGCATTGTGACCTGGGTTTGATTCCCAGGTCCCCCATATTCTTCATAATTTTGTTTGTAAGGCGTTCAGGTACAATTCTCTTCCCAGGTTCCATCATACACCTAACATCTTGGCACGCCACATGTCACCAGGGGTCAATCCAAAGGCTATCACGTGAATTCCACCGTATGCATTAGTCAGTTGTTCCTCACACAAGTCTGAAAAAGTCAAAAAAAGGCCTCATTCAATGGGCCTAATTGCTGCAAATATACCTCCAAATGGGGCAGATACCCCCCAATGTTTGTACATCTTTTTAATTTCTCTTATTTTCTTTTCTTTTTTTTTATTCTTTTGATCACTTTTTATTTAATTTATTTCAAATAATTTTCATAAGACACAAAAAAATCAGAAAGTCAAAAAAATAAAATATGTTTATTATTTAATTCACTAATATTTATTTTGTAAATAAATTTAATAATCAATTTAGTTTTAATTTTAGGTTTTTAACTTTAATGCTTTTTCTTAGATAATTAAAAAATACAAAAAACCAGAAAATCATAAAACAAAAAAATATGTTTTACTAATATTAATTTCCATTAATTTTGTAAATAAATTTAATAACCAAATTAGTCTAATTTTAGGTTTAACTTTAATGTTTTTCTTTAATAAACTAAAAAATGTAGAAATTAGGGTTTTAATACTTTTATTATTTTTCTTAATAAATAACATTTTTTCATCATTATTTAATTATTGATTATTTTGTAAATACTTGTAATTAATTAATTAGGGTTAAATTAGATTAAACTTAAACAATTTTCTTTAATAAATTAAAAACAATTTAGAACTAGGGTTTTATTTAGCTTTTAATTCCAATTAATTCTCTTTAATTTCATAAATCCAAAAACATAAAAAATAAGTTCTTTTTCTCATTTAATAATTAAATCAATTTTCAATTCCAATTTAGTTTCTTTAAAGGGTCCAACGCTCTCGCACTCGATTCTTAATTCTTTCCGCGCATTTAGTTTTTATTTCTTTTACGAATGTAATGTATTTGCCCCAAAGCCTTGTAATAGATAATTAGGACATCATTTACTTTCCGCACTTTCATTCAAATCGGGTCTTGGTTTAATTTGGCGATGTAGACCCGCGCCTTGTAATAGCGTAGGACTTTTATTTTTCCGCATTTTAATTTCTGCACCTTTAAACTGCTAATAATCACATGAAAGAATGTATGCTCAAATAAAATCAAAGCGTAGAACACTCAATGCATGACAAGACAGATAATAACTGAAAATGACACACAATTCACACACCACTCCTAGGGTACGTCTCACTGTTGCCTTGCCCCTCGAAACGTGGTCGTCGAGTAGAGGACGTTTTAGTAAGTCCTCATGTCCATGAACATGGCATGGGGGTAGCTTCTAAGGTATCCTCCTATTGCTCTGGTGACCACACTATCCCTAAACACGAATTGACCCGAATACCTCCAACGGTGGTGCTACCTACCTCTCAATGGTGGGATGGCACTACCTCAAGGACATTTACACAGACTAATTCCTTAGGGTAGGTAGATGACTCGTAGATACTTGCTCTAATTCAAAACAAAATAAAAAAAAAACATCTTTTCACACCGACACTTTGCAAAAAGCTTTCAAAAGCAACTTTTCAAACACTCTTGAGGACTGATACAAGAGTCGAACTGAAATTTTAAACGGAACTTTTTCAAACCCACTCACTTTGAAAAGCAAACATTTTTGAAAATACAAATGAGCAAGTATCTAAGAGCCCATGGATAGAAAGGGTGCTAACACCTTCCCTTTCTATAAATCTACCTCCCGAACCGAGAACTAATCTCAATAAGGAATTTTTCTGTGCTTTTGTCCTTTCCATATTGGAGAAAATAAAAGACGATGGCGACTCTTGCTTACCGCGACATTTCGCGAACCAGCGTTAAACAGTCAGTTCCAGATCCACCGATCACAGCTATCAATGTTGCCTTTCAAAAATAATCTTAGTCCCTCAAAGAGAAATGCTAAGATATCTCACAACATTGATATCATGGCTATACGATGACCCACGCATGTCCCTTTACATCCAAAGATAAGGCTTCTTACTAAATCAATGGTAAGATAGAAATATCAAAGGAAAGGAAGAAATGAACTAAAACTTTTTAGTAGGTAGATTGTTCCTAGTTGCTTGCTCACTTTCAAATCAAACATCCTTGCTTATTTTCAAAACAAACACCAAACACTTTCAAAAACACTTTCGAAACATTTTCCAAACATGAAATATTTTCAAAAGCCTAACACTTTGTATACGCTCTTACGAACGAGAACCATTACAAAGTTTGCCTAAATGAATGCGCCTTTTCAAAATACTTTCAAAAACCACACAAAGCACATTTTTCAAACAAAAGCAAGTGATATAGCAAGCAACTAAGAGCCCAAAGATAACTATGGATGAAAAGGGTGCTAATACCTTCCCTTTTCATAATCTACCCTCAGAACTCAAGAAATAATCTCAAAGGTCTTTCATGTTCTTTTCAGCCTTTCCTTTTGGATAAAAGAAAATGCGGTGGCGACTCTTGCTAACCGCAACATTTGCAAAAAAACATAAAACATCCTAAGTCAGTTCTCCCACCGTATCATAGAACTGGCGACTCTGCTGGGGAATTAACTTAAAAGTGGGGTTACCTTAGGGCTAGATCACCTTTATTTGATTTCATTGTTTGACTTATTTGCTTTACATTTTGGTTCCTTGTTTGGGCTTGTTTTAAATCATCTACCCGAATTTGGGATACCTTATAGGTAAGTAGCAATACATTGTGGAAACTGTGCGGGGTATACCGACATGGTCTAAGCGATAGCTACGTGAGTGTGACACGTTTGTAGGTACCGGTAGCCCTTGAGTAGTCAAGGAGAATACGGGGCCGCTGTGTGGTGTCATGAAACACTAACTGACTTTTAGAACCATTACTTGACCAACTTGGCCATTAGGACGTAGTGAGATAATCGACTTTGGTATAGTCCGAAGTTGGTTGATACTCGATACTACACTCATTGAGATTTGACTTCTCGGGATATTTCGGTTGCCATGAAAGAGGCTTGCACTGAAACAATGCTCGATAAGACGGATCAGTGATATTGAGATCCCTTAGAACAGGTTTGAGACAACTAAACTTTAAGAGGGTACTTACCCATGAGACTCCATGAAAGCCTAAACCTAAGGACTTGTTTGCCTTGTGTGTATATGCTTACTTGTACATAACATCATAAACATCATAAATATCATAACATCATAAGCATTTTCAATAACCATTTCAAGGATCTCAAGGGTCTATGATTCAGGGTCATGTTAAACCAGACGCCTAACAAGGGGAAAAGGGATTCATTCTCTAATAAAACATCGTCAAAGACCAAAGCACGGTAACTTGAGTCAAGGGCTATAACCCACTTGACAAGGTGAGCTTAATTCTCGTGGAAGGACATCCACCGATACGAAGTTCCCCAATCAAAGTTGTTGACCAACGTTCAATTTCTAACATCTTCTTGTGTTTACCCCGTGAGATCCTTGAAAACATTGCATCCACATATCATGCATGTCATCATAACAGGTTTTCCCATACAGTTTTCCTTATCTTCTTACTGTTTATTTCAGTAAGGATGGCCCTAGAATAGACCATCAAGAGCATTCAGATTCAAAATGCTCGACTTTAAAAGATGTTCTTAAACCTATCTAAGGGACAAGAAGAGGTGAAGGCACTCCTCACCAGGGGCATGATCATGGGAAACTCTAGGGACGACATAGATGACCAGTTAGAGCGGCTACAAACCGAGATAGTTATAATGAAGGATTAAATGATGGGACAACTGGTGGGCCGGATGGCTCTTATCCAAAACCTGGCTCAAGGACAAGAAGAGCTGAGAGCCCTTGTCAACCAATTTCATCTGGATGGTTGCAAACGTATGAAACAAACGGTCAAGATCAGGGATCAAGTCACTAATCAGCAGCCCATGAGACAAGAAGCTGGTTCAAGGGAAAACAGACCATTTCGAATTTCTGCCACGTCACAAGCCCAACAACAACCTTGTCAACGTTAATAGGAAAAATAGCAAAGGCAAAATAAGCTCGAGAGACAGTTTACTAACATCAACATGTCATTGGCCCAATTTTTGCAACACGTGTTGAAGTTGGAGTTGATTATGTTGAGGGATCCTCCTCAAAATCCCAATACCTCCGATCCTAACTACCATCCTGATACAATGTGTTCATTCCATTCCAATAGTCCGGGACATGATACAAATAGCTGTTGGGCATTGAAAAATAAAATTCAAGACTTGATCTACGAAGGAGTGCTGGAGTTCACACAAGATGGTCAGACTGAATTCTTCTGCCATCCCTCAAAGACTCACCACCTAAAGTGACAAGTTCAGACAAAGAGGCTTTTGTTCATTTGAATTTTCAATTGTAATTTCTTTTGCTTGTTCAAACAATTATCTATTAATGTCAAACTCTGTTTCGTTAATGTATTGCATATGTTTGTCTTGAGTTCATCCATTCTTTTTCACTATATTTAAACTATGCTTTTTCCTCTCAACTCTTGCTAAAAGTTACAAGCCTTTAGAGAGAGGATGACGAAAATAGTGCCTTAATCCCATACAGTATACTTTTGGACAGACCTTTCTAACGATGTACAGGCGTTCTTTAAAATCCTAAACACTGGAGTTATAAGGAAGATAATCCCTAGCCAACCCCTTTGAGCCAAAGAAGTAGAAGTTTTCTTTTTTACACAAATTGAAACCTTTAATCAAAACCCAGGGCAGGGTAGTCTCTCAATTAATTCAAATGTGCGTTCAGTCGCAAACTTTCACTTTGTAATACAATGAATAATGTCAAAAACATTCCTCTAGAATCAAAAGACAGTGATGGTTCCCTATCACATGGGCAGTCATTGTCTCTCAAAAAGAGAAAAGCCCGCTAAGTCAAAACCTATGAAGGAGACTTCAGAAAAAAACTGGGGCATCCTGCTGACTGTAATCTCAAAACAAGAACGGTCAGGAAAAATCAGGGATAATAAATCAAAAAGAGGTCACTGCAAATCCAAAATGTTGCAAAAAAATGACTACCTTCCGATAAACTAAACTTGTCTGAACCATCACCAGAACGTCGTTGGAGTTCGAACGTACAATTAACTGAGTTTATGACTGAAGAACATCACGAAGAACGGGTGGGTACAAATAAAATTTGAGCCTTTATCCTTTATTTCTTAAACCGTGAACCAAGCCACACTACAACCCTTCAAAAGTCCTAATTGAAGCATGGGTTAATTCGAAAGCATACTGTTACAAAAGGTATCCTGACTCCTATAAGGCTTTACTCTAAACCCTGAGTTGAATTTGCTTACAAAAATTATTTTATCTACTAAAACGCATTTTCAAAACTTCAAGACAAGCATAAACTTTGCATTATTTAAGTATCATTGTTTGCATAGGGCTAATTGTTTGACAATGGAGAAATTCATACAATGAATATCCAGTGAATAAAAACCCTCTCAATGAGAAAAATCATTTCAAGTGGGAAGACACTTCCAATGACAAATCTCATATAAGCAAGGGGGCATGACGTATCACTATCCAACACACCTGGAGCAGATCTAGTCAAGATTCCAAGAAATCTCTCAAGAAATGTTGAATATACCAGGGGCAGGTCTATATCTGAGTCACTTGAGGCATTAAACACGAATCCCAACAAAGGGTTATGTATAGTCAAACATTTCCTGGCAAACATATGCTGCTAGGGGCAATGACAAATCCCCCCAAAGTCCTTTTCATAGGGTGACCCCCAGCCAGGGTTTCAATCTCTGAAAACTTCTCCCCAACTGAGTAGACCTCAAGAATCCTCGAGGATTTATGCCAAAAGAATACTTATCCCTGACAGACTGATGACATGGTTTATTTCCCCCAACAAACTACAGATTCCCCAGCTTGAGTTTGCCTCTCCGATTTCTACAAATCAAGGGACCACAACTCCTCTTCCCCAGTAGACTTTTCTATAATCCCCGGTAAGTTACTGCAAAGTCTGAATCCGACCAGATATCAGTTCAACTTCATCCTTTCTAGCATATCACTGCAAATCCTGGAATCCGACCAGATAACAGTTAACTTATTTATCTCTAGCAAGTTATTGTGAAGCTGGGAATCCGACCAGATAACAACTAAACTTTCTTCCTCTCCATTCAAGAGATAACTCGCTAGTAGAGAAACAGACAACTGAGACTCCTGAACTCTTTTCCCCCCAAGCAAAAATCAACACTCCCCATAGAGTCTTCCTAAGCAAAGTCAATGTTCCCCAGCGGAGTTCTCCTCAAACAACAAAATAGGATTCCCCAGTGGAAGCATCCTAAAACAAGGTCCGAAGAGGAGCATACTCTTCGTCCACAACATCGGTCTGAGATTTCATTTCCCAAAACTCCCCAGCATTTGTCAAGGATTTATTTTCTAGACAGAGATACATTTCAATAACATTTCACATTTCATACATCTTATTTACATACATGATAAATGCATACGGCATAATCTCATTTATTTTAAGGACACCGTGCATTTCATACATCATGAGATTCCATACAGCTAACGTTTTACCTTTTCAGGGAAAGGTCAATCAACAGATAACTATCATTAACCATTTTCAAGTTCCAGATTAATGCCTGTCATAAGTCAGGAAAACTATCTGTGGACGACTGATTGTAGATTAGTACCTGTAACAAGCCAGGAAAACTATCTACATGAAGAGATTGAAGATTAATACATGTAACAAGCCAGGAAAACTATCTTTCTTTCTCAGGTCAAAGATTAATACCTTTGACAAGCCAGGAAAACTATCTTTCTTTCACAGGTCAGAGATTAATACCTGAAACCAGACAGGACAACTATCTCAATGACCAACCTTTCCAAGTTCCAGATTAATGCCTGTAACAAGCCAGGAAAACTATTTATGGATGACTGATTATAGAGTAATACCTGTAACAAGCCAAGAAAACTATCTACATGAAGAGATTGAAGATTAATACTTGTAACAAGCCAGGAAAAATATCTTTCTTTCTCAGGTCAGAGATTAATACCTGAAACCAGACAGGACAACTATCTCAACAACCAACCTTTCCAAGTTCCAGATTAATACCTGTAACAAGCCAAGAAAACTATCTGTGGGCGACTATTTGTAACAAGCCAGGAAATCTATCTACATAACCATCCCAAAGCAATCTTACACAGGTTTCTTCTCATACATTTCCAGATGAAGTTTCAGAGACTCATCATGAAACAACCTTACACGGATTCCTTCTCAAAATTTCTAGATGCAACTTTACACGGGTTCATCATGAGGAAATCTTACACAGGTTCCTTCTAATGTCCAGATGCAGATTCACACGGGCTCATCATAAAGAAATCTTACAAAGATTCCTTCTCATATATTTCCAGATGTAGTTTCACACGGACTCATCCCAAAGTAGCCCTACCCAGGTTCCTTCTCATACATTTTCAGATGCAGTTTCACACGGACTCATCCCGAAGCAGCCCTACCCAGGTTCCTTCTCATTCCCAGATGAATTTTTACACAGATTCATCATGAAGCAACCCTGCCCAGGTTCCTTCTTATTCCTAGATGAAGTTTTACATTGACTCATCATGAAGCAACCCAACCCAAGTTCCTTCTCATTCCCAGATGAAGTTTTACATGGGCTCGTCCTGAAGCAGCCCTACACCGGCAACCAAAAGTCCTCTTCTGGATAGATTCATTTCTTCCAATTAATAACAGGTGAATCCAAGGCCTCTTCTGGTTAGATTTATCTCTTCCTGTTCAAAACAGGCAAAGGACATCTATTATTTCAGTATAAAGCAACCAAAAGATTTATCTTGATACCTTCCAAGGTAACTCTGGATGGCATCTATAAGCCCATCTCCAACAAATTTCCATCATCTCTCCAAATGGAATCTTTAATCTCATTCCCTATACAATCAACCACCACATCATCGAGTGCAAATTTTTGGGCACTCTAGTGTTCAATCATCTTCCACCTTCAATTCAAGAATGGTAGACTCGCCAATCTAATTCTTCAGCTTTAAGAAGATTGAATAGGGGCAGTTGTTGTACCCTAAAATTTATCCTCTCATTTATCAAGACATTTCTTACAAAGATCTTCGAAAGCTCAAGCTTGCACCAGTATTGACTAGGTCAAGCCATCTCCTAACCATTGATACCTCAAGATTAGGGTTTGAATTTGCATAAGGACAATTGGACTTCTAATACTTCAAGTGACGTTCTTGGATCATTATGGACCTTCAAGAATTCTCATGTCAAGTTTTAAGTCTTCTCAGTCAATTGACCAAGAGACGAAAAATCAGCTGTGCTGATGAAAAAGTCAATTGTAGCACCAAAAGTCAAACTTTGACTTTTTTGTCAACATTAAGTCTCAAAGATAAAAATTCATCAAGAAATTCAAAAATATGAAACTTGATCATCAAGAAATCAAGAAAGTCAAAAGTCAATGTGAAAATTCAAACTCTTCAAGACTTAGAAATTTTTCTAAGTGTTTTTTATACATGATAATTTCATTTCTTCATGCCAACTTTTCACCATGATGCAAGATGATTCAAGGAAAACTTCCAACATGAAAGTTGTAGATCTCAATGAGATATAAAAATTTGTATGGCATGACTTTTCTAGAAATGCTTGGATTTTGAGTTATAAATTCATGAATTCATGGCATTTTTTTAATAAACACTTAGAGAAATTTTCAGCAGTTTTGGTCAGGATTTTATCCCGACTTCTTGGCATTTTTTCACATAGTTACAAGATGATTTTTTCAAAATGGCCAACATGAAAGTTATAGAGGGTGTTTCAAGCTTTCAAAAACATCCAAGAGCATGAATTTATCATATTTGAGCTAGGAGATTCAAGGATCTAAAGTTGGACATTCATTCTTGATTTACAAGGAAGATTTGTGATGAACAAGGAACCAAAATCTTAGCCATGCTGCATAATCTTCACTTTTCAGGCCTCTTGACTTGAAAATCTATCCATAATCATTTGTTTACACAATTAACTGAACCATTATCCAAGTGGTTCAAGTGTTGTCCATTGCATCTTTCCATTTTTGGCACAAAGGCACCATTGTTATTCTTGCAAAGTTCATTTTAATCATAAAGTCAATTTCTTGAGCCTCTAACTTGTTGTTCTAATCACACTCAACTTCTATAAGTCAGAACAAACATGTTTAAAGTGATCAACCACTTGAGATAGCTTGGTACAAGCATTGGAAACATGTTCTTCATGCTTGCTTCAAAAACAAGCAAGATAGCCATAACATGTGATTCAAAATCTGAGTTGTTTGAAGTCTCAAACCTTCTATATGAATAGAGAGGCCAATTGCAAGAGAAAGGGGCCAGAAAATAGAAGGAGAAACTAACACTAAAAATCATGTTTGCTGTCAAAAACCATATTTGTCCATAAAACCTCCATTTTTGAGCTTTGAAGTCCAAATCTTTGAATCTCATACCTTGTAAGTTTTCTCCAAACAAACCATCCAAACACTTCACATACACCATATAGAAGTTGTTAAAACATAAGAATAACTTCTGTAACATCACTATCACCATCTTCCAAACTCAAAAAACATACATTGCAACTTAACTTGGTTGGAGCGGTTCAACCATTTTCAGCACAAAAGGAAGGTTGGAGCTACTTCAAGAAGGTTCAAAGGAGCTCGATCAATCAAAACTTTGCACCTGAAAACATTTGTACATGTTCTAAAGCTTCTGCTTCAAGAGGTAAACTTTCTCAAACTGTGATATCATCATTCATACATCATTTGCTTTTGCGCTCAAAAGATATAACAAGACAGATCAAAGGGGAAAAACTAGCAAAAAGCCAGACTAGAGGCTGACACGGGTGCCTGTGTCACATGACACGGCCCGTGTCACATGACATGGCCCGTGTCAGCTTAGTTGGGTCAAAAACATAACAAAATGCAGGGACAGGGGATGACACGGGTGCCCGTGTCAAACGACACAACCCGTGTCAGTGTTATTGGTTCAGACACGAGTAGAAAAAGATGGACATGGGATGACATGGGCGCCCGTGTCATGGGACACGGCCGTGTTAGATTGGCTGGAACCAAAAAAGTGCAGAGAAGTCATGGACAGGTCCTGACACGGGTGCCCGTGTCAGCTCAGGCACCAAAATTTATTGATTTTAGAGATTTTTTAGTTTATTTTGGACATATTGGAGTGCTTGGAAATGACCTAACACTATCAAACCTTTGTTTTCAAATGAAACCTCAAAAACATTTTTCCAAACAATTAGTGTTTTTTTAAGTTAACTTAGACTTAGGTTTTTCTTCAACGAAATTAATTACAAAACCTTTTCTATAAAAACCCTAAAAAAACAATTTCTCTCACTTTACAACTTCTTGCATATTTTACTATTTTATGTAATTATCAAAGCCTTGTAATAGTAATAAGGGTTTACTATAATTGTCATCCTCATTTGTAAATTTGTATACCCCTTCCCCTAATGATGTAATAGCGTAGTAATTTTACTTTCCGCAATTTATCGCTTTTATATAAATGTTAGTAATTAGGATTTGTATGGAAAGACTAAAATCAACAAATAGAAAACCTTAATTCAAGATAAACAATGCATGTAAATCAAAAACACTTTCACACTTACACCCTTAGGGTAATTACACTTTGTTGCCTTACAAAAATGGATATGTTATGCATGTTGGATATCTTAGCAAAAGCAAATCAAAAATACAAGATCATAGTCCCTCGATGACGCTATCAATGTTGCCTTTCAAAATTGATCTTAGTCCCTCAAAGAGAAATGCTAAGATATCTCACAACATTGATATCATGGTTATACGATGACCCACGCCCATCCCTTTACATCCAAAGATAAGGCTTCTTACTAAATCAATGGTAAGATAGAATTATTAAAGGAAAGGAAGAAATGAACTAAGACTTTTGAGTAGGTAGATTGTTCCTAGTTGCTTGCTCATTTTCAAATCAAACATCCTTGCTTATTTTCAAAACAAACACCAAACACTTTCAAAACATTTTCCAAATATGAAATATTTTCAAAAGCCTAACACTTTGTATACGTTCTTACGAACTAGAACCATTACAAAGTTTGCCTAAACGAAGGCGCCTTTTCAAAATACTTTCAAAAACCACACAAAGCACATTTTTCAAACAAAAGTAAGTGATCTAGCAAGAAACTAAGAGCCCGTAGATAACTATGGATGAAAAGGGTGATAATACCTTCCCTTTTCATAATCTACCCCCCAAACTCAAGAAACAAACTCAAAGGTCTTTCCTGTTCTTTTCAGCCTTTCCTTTTGGATAAAATAAAAGTCGGTGGCGAGTCTTGCTAACTGCAACATTTGCGATAAAATGCAAAACATCCCAAGTAAGTTCTCCCATCGTATCACACATGGCATCTAGAAATCCCTGAGACTTCTCTATCAGAAATTTAGGAGAGAAACCCTTGACTTCATTCCTTGTTTCCCAATTAGATACAATGTCTGGTCGTTTCAGATGTAAGTCTACTTCAATGTCTTCAGGTTTCGGAGCTTGCTCTAGACTAGTGGGTATCTGATCAAGAATAGGCACTTCGAGCAACTTAGAGAATTCGTCCATTGTGGGTACCAATTAATAATCCGGGAAGGTAAAATAGTGATGCATCGGATTAAAGAAAAGGAAAAGAACGCTCATCATATCTTCATGAAAGCTAGTAGTAACCAAACTGAGTAGATGACCATGTCTCTTGGTGAATTGAGAATTGTCAGGAACCTTTGAGACTAATTCCTCGAGCTTGGAAGGTATCCTTACAAAGTTGATCTGGATAGTATTCCTATAATTAGAAGTCATGACCCAGCAACACAGAACAAAGATAAATCCCATAGATCTTTGAGATGGTTAGTCATGATATGATGTTATCATGTCATGTTCAAATAGATAATCAAACACAAGCATAGCATCCAAAGGCCTTAGGTTTAAGTCTTTCACGGGGTTTGTAGGTAAGCACCCTCTTGAAGTTTAGTTGGCTCAACCGGTCCTAAAGAAGTAACCGGGTTCTAGGGATCTCAATATCACTGATTTTTCCCATAACTTTCGTCTAGCACGACAACTGACTTGCCACCAAACAAAACTCAAGAGTAGAATATCAATGAGTGTAGTATCGAGTATCAACCAACTTCGGAATGCGCCAAAGCCGACTATCTCACTACTTTCTAATGGATAAGTTTGGTCAATTAAGGTTCTAAGATCAGTTAGTGCTTATGACACCACGTGGTAGCCTAGTATGATCCTCGACTGACTCGACGGATACCAGTACAAACCAATGTGTCTCACTAATCTAGCCATCACTTCAACCATATCAATATACGCCGTATAGTTTCCATGATCTATTGCTACTTACCTAAAATGTTCCCCAGGTCCGAGTATAGGATCTTTACAATAAATAAAACCCAAACAACCATTTTAAAAATAAAGCAGACAAATTAAACAAGGAAAACATTTAAAAGTGATATAAAACTAAGGTAACCCCACTTTTAGTTTTCCCCAGCAGAGTCGCCAGTTCTGTAATACGGTGGGAGAACTAACTTACTTTTCATTTTATCGCAAATGTGCGGATAGCTAGAGTCTCCACCGACTTTTATTTTATCAAATAAGGAAAGGGTGAAAAAACATGAAAGACCTTCGAGAAATCTGAGTTCGGAGGGTAGGTTATGAAAAGGGAAGGTTTTAGCACCCTTTTCATCTATAATTATCTATGGGCTCTTAATCACTAGCTCACTTTGAAAATGCTTTGTGTATGTGTTTGTTTGAAATTATTTTGAAAATGCCTAAGTACGGCAACTTCGTAATGATTCTTGTATAAGTTAAGAATGCGTATAAAGTGTATGTTTTTTTGAAAATATTTTATAGAAAGTGTTTGTAAAGAAGTTTTGTTTTTGTGAGCAAGCGATTACAAGCTATTTACCTACTCAAAAGTCTTTCGTGTTATTTTCCTCCTCCTTAGATAGTGTTATCCTGCCATTAGTTAGTAGGAAGACCTATCATTGGATGTGTAGGGACAAGCGCGGGTCGTCGTACAATCATAAAGGCAACTTATAGGGGCGCTTTAGCAATTTATCATAAGGGACTAAGATTGTTTATCGCAGGCAGCATCGTAAGGGTCATCGAGGGACTATGATCTTTTTAACCAAGGGTATTTGCTAAAGTGTCCCCACGTTCAAGGGACATGACTATTTTCATTCGAAGGCAACAAGTGGGATTACCCTAGAGGTGAGTGTGTGAAAAGTGATTCAATTCAGTTATTTATCTTATAATTAGGGTTAGATATGATTGCTTTTAAATCTTGCCATACAAACCCTAATTACAATACAGTAATATGGAAAGCAGTAAATTGCGGAAAATAAAGCTGCAGAAAGTAAACCTAAACTATTACAGGGCTTCGGGAGTGGGGACACAAAACCATAAAATCGGGAAAAAAAATAAAGTAAACCCTACTTAACTATTACATACTATATAGCAGATACATAATTGGGAAAAACTAATGCGAAAGTAATAAAGTGCGCGAAGATTGTAAAACAAAGGGAAAAAGAAAATTGAAAAACGTTTTGTGATCGTTTGATGATTAATCTAAAAAGCCCTAATTGATTTTAATTTAGAAAAATAATTAATTGATTAAAAAGAATTGATTAATTAAGCAAACCCTAAAATCTAGGTTAGTTTTTATTCAATTAAGAAACCTAAAAAATTTAAATTATGGTTTTATTGATTAAAAACCTAAAATTAAGATAAAACCTAAAATCAAATTAGAAATCTAAAATTAAATTAGAAACCTAAAATAAAATTAAAAACCTAAAATAAAATTAAAAACCTAAAAATAAAATTAGTGTTTGTGTTAACAAAAAGGTTTTGAAAAATGTTTGGTGAAAGAATAGGAAAAAGAAGGAAGAAAAGAGTGAGAAACATAGAATTGGAAAAAGAAATAACCAAATGAGTAGGGGTGAGTGTTGAACCCACTCCCTCAAGCATTCTCCATGCATAGGTTACCACCCAGCCAACGCGTTGGTTGTTTCAAGATAGCGGGTTCAATGCGTCATATGATAAACCTGCACCAATAATGAAAATATGGAAAGAAATGGCAAAACTGGGTGTGATACGGTGGGAAGAACTTACTGTTTTGGAATGCTGGTTTGCGTTTTGCGTTTTGTTTTTGCAAAATGTCACGGTAAGCAAGAGTCGCCACCGACTTTTATTTTATCCAACAAGGAAAGGAAAAAAGCACAGAAAAATTCCTTTTTTTGAGATATTTGAGTACGGGGGGGTAGATTATAGAAAGGGAAGGTATTAGCACCCTTTCTATCCGTGGTTATCCACGGGCTCTAGGTACTTGCTCAATTATTTTAAAAAATTGTTTTCTTTGTGCTTGTGGGTTTGAAAAAGTTTTTGTTTTAAAACTTTGATTTAACTCTTGCTTCTGTCCTCAAGAGTGTAATGAAGTGTTTTTGAAAACTTTGTTTGTAAAAGTGTAAGTGTGAAAAGGTTTTGTTTTGAATGAGCAAGTATCTAAGAACTAATCTACCTACTCGAAAAAGGAATTGTTCTATGCTAATTTCCTTTAGACAATGTTATCCTACTATTGATGAGTAGGTAGCACCGTCGTTGGAGTTTGAGGGTCAATTCGAATGAGGGACTTACGGTCACTAAAGCAATGTTAGGATGCCTTAGCAGTAACCCTAATGCCTTAGATCATTTGTTTGAGGCAACAATATCCGAGGAAACCATTTCGAGGCGACTATGATCTTTTAGACAAGAGGGCGACCTCTAAAATGACCTATACTCAATGACCGTGTACGAAGGCAACCAAGTGGGGTGTACCCTAAGAGTGTGCATGTGCGAGTGTGTCGTTTTCAGTTATTTTTTATCTTTGTACATGTTAAAGGTGATCTAATTTGATTTTAAGATTAGCATTCAGTCTTGTCATGCAACCCTATTATCAAACATCTAACAGTTATAATTTACGGAAATAAAATGCGGAATTTAAATTACAAGGCGTCGGGTATTTACATCGCCAAAGACAAACCCTTTTGAAAAATAAAATAAAGCGAATAAAAATAATTAAATGTCCTATTAACTATTACAATCCAGAAGCAGATACATTATTGGATAAAAATAAGTAACGCGTGCGGGAAATTAAATCGAGCGCATGATTAGGGTTTTGACCCTTTTGGTTAAAGAAAATATATTTTTGTTGTTTTTATTTTAAGAAAGAAATAACCTAAATTAATTACTAAATTAAATTAAATTAATTAATTAATAAAAATAAGTTATTTTTGGAGTTTTTGATTATTTAGGAAAGAAAAATAAAATTAATTAAATTGGTGATTAATATCTAATTAATTAAAATTATTTACAAAAAAATGAATTAAAGTTTTCTAATTAAAACCCTAGTTAATTAATAAATTTATTAAGAAAAAATAAAAGTTTAAATTTTGATTGAAATAAAAAAAATATTTTTTTGTGATTTTATTTGATAAAAAAGAAATTTTGTGATTAGTTAGCAATTAGATAAAATAAAATAAAGTACATAAAATAATTAAAGAACATATAAAGGGAATAAGGAATTGGGCATGTTTTTGTGGTGTCAATAGCAATTTCTTGGCCCATAAGTGTTGGCCTTTTTGACTTTCTGGAATCCAGTATGCGTGCATTGACCTGGACTATGGTGGACCTTCAATCATGGACCCTCAGATTTGGCATTTGTCCATCTAGCAATTGAATGAATGATGGCGCATGGTAGGTTGTAAGATAGAGCGTGCATTGAATCACCTGAAGAACAAAAATATTGAGAGAGTGGGGGACCTGGGATTCGAACCCAGGTCCTGAAGGGAAAACATGCGCTTTGTCCACCACTAAGCCAAACTGTTTCAATTGTTAATATAACGCATACTAATAATAATATATCAAAACAAAATAATTGCCAGCAAAATAAAAAAAAGTGTGTGTTTCATTTGAATGGTCCAATGGGCGAGTGACAGCTCTTCGTCCCTGTCCTCCCACTACTGTAATATTACCTGCGGATTAGAATCTGCAGCTAAAAACACAGCTCACTCCTAAAATCATCCTCAAGCAATGTAAACAACTTCCAAGAACATGGTTGAACTCGTCACGATCTCCTGATCTCAACCATGTCCTTCATATGGACCAATTGCACCTGAAACAGAAAGCCCAAAAAAAAACTCCAAGAACCCTAATTATGGTGATTCTTGCTACAGATCATATAAATGCAATTCGTTAATACCAAAAGCTTGCAAATGTTCTTGTGATTATAAATATGCAATTATTTTGTTCAATGGATGCAAGAATTGTGAGTTTCGATTTCAAGAACAGAGCTGGGTTACGTGAGACTTACAGCATGTTTGGACGTCTGAAAATGCTTGCTTTGGATCCAGATAGCTTGTGTGAATGCCCTGGAAGCGATTGTAACAAGTCTCGTGTCTTGAAACTGCCTCTAGCTTGGACTTTGATCTCTCACTTTTTGTGAATTTTTTTTCAATTTCTGTTCTGCCTCTCTCCGCAGCTTCCAACCCTTATTTTCGTCCCTTATGTTTGCTTATGTAATGCTCAGTGTATTAGGGTAACAAATTTGGTTCAAATCTTGCTCCAATAATGATTGCAAATTTGATTTGATTCTCCATGAAAAACCTTCCAAATTTGATTCATTTCAATCTTTTTGCACATGATTTGGTTTGATTCGAATTTGATGATGATAATGATTGAATGTGGAGCCTGAAATAGCCAAGAGATCATGAATTATCAATGCTTTGGATTTTCTATGATTTTATATGATTTAAAATAAATAAATTCAATTAAAAATCAAATTAAATAATAAAAATGAAATATGGGCTCATGGCTGAAGCTAGGACACGTGGGCAACTATGCAAACTCAAATCAAGTGGAAAAGAATGGGCCCATTTGACAAAATTTGAAGTTTTGAGGATAGTTGACTTTTGGCAACTTTGCAAAAAAGTCCAACTTCAATAATACATAACTTCTTCAATTTTGAACTTTTGGAAGTGTTCTAGGACTTTTTAGAAATCTTGAGATGTCTTCTAATCAACCCTTTTCATCTCATCTAATTTTGATATTCCATGCTCAAGTTATAAGCTTTGGCAAAAAAGGTGTTTTTGTTGACTTTCAAAAATGACCTATAATGTCCAAATTTATAACTTCTTGTGAGTGCACTTTTTGATCTTCAGGTACGAAGATGGGTTGTAGGAAATTTCTTCCTCTTAAAAATGAGCTTTGGATGGATCATTTCTCATAAAGTATGAGAAAGTTATGCTTGGTCAAAGTTGAGTTGACTTTTCCTGCAAAACCCTAATTTAGCAACTTTTGAGTCTTGATGAATTTTGAGAAATCCTTGATGAATCATGATCAACACTTGATCAAATGATGAAATATCCTTCAAAATTAGAATGTTGACAAAAAATCTTGAAGTTTGACTGTTTGTAGGCCACAGTTGACTTTTGCCCTAGCACAGTCGACTTTTGGCCCTTTTGAGCAATTGACTAAGCAAACTTCCTCTGCAAGGCTTGAAATTTGACATGAATGATCTTGAGAATATACTAGGACATTGAGGAGCACTTGAGTTCATTTGTACTCAAGGATCTCGATGCAACACAAAACCCTAATTTGGGGTAGACTGCCTTATGAGATAGCTTATTTGTCCAACTCTTGAGCAAACTTGAGCAACTTGGAGATTTTTCTTGCAATGTTTTGAGAAATATGAGAGGGAAAATTTTGGGGTACAACAACTTCCCATGTTCAATCTTCTTAAACCTGAGGATGTAGATTGAATTTCGTGCCTTTCGTGATCCGAAGGTAGAAGATGATTGAACACTAGAGTGCCCAGAAATTTGCACTCACATGAAGTGGTATCAGCCTGGTGATGTCGGGAATGGGCTTACAGATGCCATTTGGAGATTTCTGGAGGGAGGATGGGCTTAAAGATGCCATCTGCAGGAGTGTCGATCGCATAAGAGATTCCTTAGTGAGAACTTGCCTACCTGTTGTTGTGGAAGATTCCGCTTTGGGGAAGTCTGATTTTTGTTGAGATTTAGGAACTTGTCTGTACTTCAACTGAGAGAACATATCTGCTGAGTTTTAAGAACTTGTCCGTAGTTCAACTGGGGGAAACATCTTCATCGAGATTTAGGACTTTTCTGTAATTCAACGGAGGATAATTCTGTTGAGATTTAAGAACTGTATGTGCTTCGACGGAGGAGAATTGCCGAGATTTAGAACCTTATCTGTAATTCAACTGAGGATAATTCAGTTGAGATTTAAGAACCGATCAGTACTTCGACTGAGGGAAACATCTTCATCGAGATTTAGGACTTGTCTGTAATTCAACGTAGGATAATTCTGTTGAGATTTAAGAACTGTCAGTAATTCAACGGAGGAACTTTGTCGAGATTTAGAACCTTATATGTAATTCAACTAAGGATAATTCGGTTGAGATTTAAGAACCGGTCAGCACTTCGACTGAGGGAAACATCTTCATCGAGATTTAGGACTTTTCTGTAATTCAACGGAGGATAATTCTGTTGAGATTTAAGAACTGTCAGTAATTCGACGGAGGAACATTGCTGAGATTTAGAACCTTATCTGTAATTCAACCGAGGATAATTCAGTTGAGATTTAAGAACCGGTCAGTACTTTGACTGAGGGAAACATCTTCATTGAGATTTAGGACTTGTCTGTAATTCCATGGAGGATAATTCTGTTGAGATTTAAGAACTCGCCCATACTTCGATGGAGGAAAATTGCTGAGATTTAGAATCTGTAATTCAACCGAGGATAATTCAGTTGAGATTTAAGAACCGGTCAGTACTTCGACTGAGGGAAACATCTTCATCGAGATTTAGGACTTGTCTGTAATTCAACGGAGGATAAATCTGTTGAGATTTAAGAACTCGCCCCTACTTCGACGGGGGAACATTGCCAAGATTTAGAACCTTATCTGTAATTCAACCAAGTATAATTCAGTTGAGATTTAAGAACCGGTCAGTACTTCGACTGAGGGAAACATCTTCATCGAGATTTAGGACTTGTCTGTAATTCAACGGAGGATAATTCTGTTGATATTTAAGAACTCGTCCATTCTTCGACGGAGGAAAATTACCGAGATTTAGAACCTTATCTGTAATTCAACCAAGGATAATTCAGTTGAGATTTAAGAACCAGTCAGTACTTCGACTTGGGTAAAAGCTTCATAGTTGAGAATTTAACTGCATCCTTCCTGAAAGGTAAAGGTCAGTCGTATGTAATGCATGATATATATCAAGCAATGATGTTCTCAAAATAAATGAGATTGTATTATATGATGTGTATATGCATGCATCATGATGTATGGAAATGTAATGTTTTTAGCTGGGGAAAATAAATCTCAGATAGCTGCTGGAGAAAAGAGTTAAATTCTTCTTTTCCGCTGGGGATAGCGAATGAAGATGATTTGTGAGAATAAACCTGCAAGAGAGGATAACTCCGTTGAGGAATATTCTTATGAGGAGATTACTCTGTGGGGAAGAGATGTTCTGTAGAGGATTCCCCCGATAAATTCTGCTGGGGATGACTTACCCTTGCTGGTGATACTGAATCCTGTTGGGGATTGACTTCTGTTTGTGAGAGGGAAGAACTCCGCTGGGGATGATCTTTCAATTGCGACTTCACTGGGGATAACCTTTTAGACTCTAATGGGGATAATCCTTTTAGTTGCTGGGGACAATCTTCCAAAGTCTACTGGGGATGATTCTTCAAACTCCACTGGGGAAACTTTTCAGACTGCGTTGGGAAAAATTTCAGACTCCACTGGGGATATCTTGTACTCTGTCGGGGAATATCCTTATACTTCGTTGGGGAATATTAAGACCCTTCAGTGTTGATGGTAGATAAACTCTGCTTGGCTAGAATATTACTGATTCATTCACAGTTGCAAGTCTCAGTTGGGGAGAGCTATCATTACTGTCTTTTCTCTTACTCTGCGGGGAGTGAATGTTACCTTAGCCATATTCTTCAGCTAAATCTACCTTTGTACCTGGTGGATAGAGCCATTGTAAATTTTGGACATTTCTCATTGCCCCCTATTTCTAATATTTACGAGTAACCGTCTTTTGTTTCGCATGTAAATATTTATGAGCAACAATTAATGTCAAATGCATATATCAAAAATGAACATTGGACGTTTTTTGCAAAACAGAAAAAGGAAAAACAGTTTGAAATTTCTCTGAAAATGAATTGTATTGATTTTGAAGTTTGGCCTGTAAATAGGCGTTTTTGTACAAGAGGTTGACATCCTAGTAAGAGAACGTCGCTGAATAATAGAATTTACACAATTTGTGAAAAACTAAACAAAACAGCTATGTGAATAATCCCACTGGGTTCCAACTCTGCTATTGCCTTTATGTCCTCGAGCATCTCATCACTTGGCTACTTGGTTGAAGGTAGATCGGATTGATTAATGTCATTCGAGCTTGATATTCGATACCGAAGTCTGGTTGCAAGGTGATCCAACGAGACATAGTGTTACGCTTTGATCCCTAATTTTTTCCTGGACCGCCCTTTCGGGTTTTCAGTCCACCGGGATACCCTTTTTTGCCCAAGCCTCCTTTTCAGGTTTTCGACTTGCCGGGTGTACAGCTTTTTTCATTTTCATCCCTTATTTTTGCTCGAACCCTTTTGGTTTGCCGGGAAGCCCTTATTTTTGCCTAGTCCAGTCAACCTAGCGGGTCTTTGATTATGCGTAGTATCTTTTCACTATGTCTGCATTGACGGGGTGAGGAAGGTCGTCATCATCCCTGGTGGTTAGAATTATAGCTCCTCCTGAGAAAATGTTCTTAACCACAAATGGCCCTTCGTAAGTAAGGGTCCATTTGCCCCTGGGATCACCTTGAGGTAATATGATGCGCTTGATGACCAGGTCCCCAACTTGATACTCTTGTCGTCTGACTCTCTTATTAAATGCCTTGATCATCCATTTTTGGTACGTTTGACCATGACAAATAGCAGTAAGTCTCTTCTCGTCGATTAAGTTCAGCTGATCAAGCCAGGTCTGAATCCAGTCATCTTCGCTCAAACCTGTGTCCTTCATTATCCGAAGAGAGGGTATCTCAACTTCAATGGGCAAGACGGCCTCCATGCCATAAACCAAGGAATAGGGTGTTGCCCCTGTTGACGTTCGTGCTGAGGTACGGTACCCATGAAGAGAAAATGGTAACATCTCGTGCCAATATTTGTATGTCACTGTCATCTTCTGCACAATCTTCTTAATGTTCTTATTAGCCGCTTCTACAGCCCCATTGATCTTCGGTTGGTAAGGAGAAGAGTTATGATGCTATATCTTGAACTGCTTGCAGAGCTCGGTGATCATTTTATTATTGAGATTTGTACCATTGTCTGTTATGATCCTCTCTGGTACACCATATCGATAGATCAGATTATGCCGAATGAGCCTTGCCATGACGTTCTTGGTTACGGTAGCAAAGGAAGCTGCTTTAACCCACTTCGTAAAGTAATCAATTGCTACCAAGATGAAATGATGCCCGTTGGATGTTGTAGGTCTGATCTCACTGATCATATCAATGCCCCACATTGCAAAAGGCCAAGGTGTCGTCAAGACATTCAGAGGTACTTGAGGTATGTGCACCTTATCAGCGTAGACATGGCACTGGTGACAGGTCCGAGAATGCTGATAACAGTCGGCTTCCATTGTGGACCAATAATATCTAGCCCGTAGGATCTTCTTTGCCATAGTGTGTCCACTGGAATGAGTTCCGAAAGTACCTTCATGTAACTCTTCCATGATCCTTTCTGCTTCATTCTTATCCCCACACCGCAGTAAGGTTGAATCATGGTTACGCTTGTAAAGGATATCATTGCTGATGAAGAACTTCGCCACGAACCTCCTTAGAAACTTCTTATCATTAACAGATGCACCCTCGGGGTATTCCTGAGCCTCAAGGAATCTCTTCACCTCATGAAACCATGGTTTTTCTGTTACTTCTTCAGTTTCAATGTCATAGCAATGCGCAGGTTCGTCCAACCTTTCAATGATAATCCGGGGAGCTTCGTTGTCCCAATTGAATTTGAACATAGAAGACATCGTAGCTAGTGCGTCCGCCAACTGATTCTCCTCTCTTGGGAAGTGTTCAAAGGTTATCTCCTCGAAGTGGGGAAGCAATGTCAACACATACTCCTTGTAAGGAATAATATTAGGGTGTTTCGTATCCCACTCGCCTTTGATCTGGCTGATCACGAGAGAGGAATCTCCGAAAACACTTAAGAACTTAATCCTTAGGTCAATTGTTGCTCGAAGACCCATGATGCACGCTTCATACTCCGCCATATTGTTGGTGTAGTTGAAACATAGTCGGGCGGTGAGCGGAGTATGAGAGCCTTTAGGAGATATGATCATGGCGCTAATTCCATTACCCATAGCGTTTGAAGCTCCATCAAAGTACATAGACCATCAGGATCCTTCCTCGGGTCCTTCATTCGGTCCAGGTTCTTCACAGTCGGTTACTACCATGATGTTCTCATTCGGGAATTCAAAGTTCATAGACTAGTAATCGTCCACTGCCTGATGTGCCAAATGATCTGCCAACACACTTCCCTTGATTGCCTTTTGAGTCGTGTATTGGATCTCATACTCAGTCAAGATAATCTGCCATCTTGCTATTCTTCCAGACAAGGCAGGCTTTTCGAAGATATACTTGATTGGATCCATTTTTGATATCAATAGAGTAGTGTGAGTCAGCATATACTGTCTCAGTCGGCGAGCAGCCCATGCCAAAGCGTAGCAAGTTTTCTCGAGAAGTGAGTATCGGGTCTCACAGTAGGTAAACTTTTTGCTAAGGTAATAAATAGCATGCTCTTTTCGGCAAGACTCGTCATGCTGACCCAGCACACACCCCATTGAGTTGTCGAGTACTATCAAGTATAAGATCAAAGGTCTCCCTTCAACTAGAGGCATCAGGATAGGTGGCTCTTGGAGATACTCCTTGATCCTTTCGAAAGAGTCCTGACATTTATCATTCCATCTTACCACTTGATCTTTCTTCAGTAACTTGAAGATTGGCTCACAAGTAGCAGTCAGGTGCGAGATAAATCGGGAAATATAGTTCAAACGTCCCAAAAAGCCACTGACTTATTTTTTTGTTCGGGGAGCTGGCATCTCCTGTATAGCCTTCACCTTTGCAGGGTCCACTTGAATACCTTTATCGCTTACGACGAAACCCAGCAGCTTACCAGATCTCACCCCGAAGGTGCACTTGTTCGGGTTTAACCTCAGCTTGTACATCTTCAACCTGTCAAATAACTTCTGAAGATGGTCCAGATGTTCCTCCTCGGTATGGGATCTTGCAATCATATCGTTGACGTATACCTAAATCTCATGGTGGATCATGTCATGGAACAAAGCGACCATGGCACGCTGATACGTTTCCCCAGCATTTTTCAATCCAAAAGGCATGACCTTGTAGAAAAAGGTGCCCCATTGAGTAACAAAGGTTGTCTTCTCCATGTCTTCGAGAGCCATTTTAATTTGATTATAACCGGAGAAACCATCCATGAAGGAGAAGACCTTATGCTGAGCGGTGTTGTCAACCAGAACATCGATATGAGGTAGAGGGAAATCATCCTTGGGGCTTGTCCTATTCAGATCCCTATAGTCAACACACATTCGAACCTTACCATCCTTCTTCGGCACAGGAACCACGTTGGCAACCCACTATGGGTAAGAAGTAACTACTAGAAAACCGGCATCAAACTGTTTCATCACTTCAGCCTTGATTTTCTCAGACATCTCTAGGCGTATTCGGCGAACCTTCTGTTTTACTGGAGGACAATCTTCCTTGGTAGGCAGGCGGTGAACCACAATGTCGGTGTCCAAACCAGGCATATCTTCATAAGACCATGCAAAGATCTCAACATAGTCACGCAGCATCTGAATCAACCGTTGCTTAACACTAGGCTCCAGATTTGCTCCGATCTTGACTTCTTTCTTGTCTATCTCTGTACCCAGATTTACTGTTTCCACGGGCTCCTCATGCGGCTGTATGGCCCTCTCTTCTTGAAGTAACAGTCTAGCAAGTTCACCAGGCACTTTGCAATCATCTTCACCTTCGTCTTCGGCTAAGTTGATCGGACTTTCGAAGTCATAACCGGCAGTAGCAGAGTCGTTACCAGTGGGATCTAGAGTGGATGTAGACCTGTATATGTGAGTGTGTGTAAAATAGCTGTTTTGTAATATATATATAATAAAAGAGAGACAAGGAGCACAAAATTTGAAATGCAAGAAACGTCCAATGCTTTTATTAATGATATATGTAGATGACATAAATAAAGCCCTCACAAATGAAGCCACAGTGCCCCGGGTAAGACACCGGGCCGTAAAGTTTAAAACATTGTCTGTTACAAATTTAAAACAAAAGTCTTATTACTGGGTAATAAAAGAAATTGGGACGAAGTCCTTTGCCGTCCAATTGCTTAATCCACCATCAGCCGTTGGGTAAATCCAGCTGTCAAACTCAGATTCTTCAACATCATCTTCAATGGCATTCACTCCTGAATTGCTGATAAACAGGGGAGGTCTTCTGATCCGTGCGCTCCGAACAGCCCTTTGAGCTTCTGCAGTGAAACCCAAACCAAACTTGTTAGTCTTATGTGCAAAATTAGGGAGTTAGTCCAATTTGCACACCCACCTTTATCGACAACAGCTCGGGCATCCTTGAAGGAAGCCATCTTCATTGGAGGATCTTCAACAACAGTCTCAGTTAATGCCAGCATCTGGGGAACCTCTTCAAAATGTTGAAATGGGGTTTCGATGAACTCCCCGTCCATCTCTACATATCGGAAAGAGTTGAGGTGGCTCACCATGTACTCCTCTTTCCCTTGTACTGTCACAATATTCCCTTTCACCGGGTACTTTAGCTTCTGGTGGAGTGTTGAGGTTACCGCCCCAGCTTTGTGGATCCACGGGCGACCCAGCAAATAAGAATAAGATGGCCGAATGTCCATCACATAGAATGTAGATGCGAAAACCTGAGAACCAACCTTAATCGGAATATCCACTTCTCTGTGTACCATTCTCTTGGACCCATCAAAGGCTCTGACTACAATGTTGCTTGGTTTCAGCTCCAACCCTTCACAGTCTAACCGGTCCAATGCTTTCTTAGGTAACACATTCAACAAAGATCCAGTATCTACCAATACATGAGCAAGAGTAGTGCCCCTGCATTCAATGGAGACATGCAGGGTGTCATTATGATTCTTCCCCTTAGCAGTCAAATCAGCATCAGAGAAACCCAATCCATTATCAACAGTCAGACTAGCCACGCAATCTTTAAACTGATCAGTTGATGTCTCTTGCGGTACGTTGGCAGTCTTCAGGAAAGCGATCAGAGCCTTGGCATGGGCTTCTGATCATAGCAACAGAGACAACATAGAGATTTTGGATGGGGTTTGCCCCAGCTGCTCAACTACATTGTAGTCACTCTTTTTGATGATCTTTAAAATTTCCTCCATCTCTTGTCTAGACGCTTCAATGGTAATCTTCTTCGGTGCCTTCGTCTGGGCAGGCTCACCGGTGGTCTCTTTGCCTCGAGCGTCAGACGACTCGACAACATGGGTAAGAATTAGAACTTGAACAGGGACAGTAACAGGTGTACTGGTAGGTGTAATAACAACAGGCTTCCGGAAAGTTGGCGCAAAGATCTCAGGGGAGAAAAGCCTTCTGCTGCGGGTGACTTTACTAGATCCAAAAATATTGCTGACGTCAGTACCAGCATTCAAATCTTGTTTAACTCCGTGATAGTACACATCATCCCTGTAGTGCCAAGGGACAACTTTATTTGATGTATAGGGGATAGGCCCAGGAATGATGATGATCAATGGTGCAATTCTTGGAACGGATGTAATTCTAACAGGCTTTCTCGGGGAAGCCTTGGAAGAATTGTCGAAAATGGTGATTATAGCAACTTCTTCAGTAGGAACCAAAGGAACAAAAGTCTTCTCAAACAGAATTTCTTTATTATCCATCAGGCGTTGGACACCTGACTTCAAAAGATGGCAACCGGTAGGTAGGATGGAACACATACGGCAACCTTTGTCACAGCCCGGAAATAAATCGGCTAACAGAAGGTTCTTATTCACGGTCATCAAGGGAGTAACAATGTCTTTCACAAAAACCACAAACGAGTCTTCATCTACAGCATTTACTCCCTGCTTGGGCATAGGAGCAGTCACAACATTAGGTCTTTCAGGTGCTTCGAATTCAATATCCTTCACATCAATCAAGTCCTGTACTTTGTTCTTCAAGACCCATCAGTTATCCGTATCATACCCCGGGCTATCAGAGTGGAAAGCACAGTGGGCATTCGAATCGTACATGGGTGATGTAGTGTTGGGAGTCTCCGGGGCCTCCTTCAGAATCACCAAGTTGGTTTTCAATAATTGCGGCAGAATTTGGGATAAAGTCATGTTGAGCTGAGTGAATTGTCTTCGCGGCCTTTCGGCCCTTGGCTGATTATTGCGCTGAGGAGAAACAGCAAGTCTTGATATGACCACCGCATTGACTGCTTGGCGGTGTTCAGGTCTATTATGGCTTTTTGCGCTGTAAATTGCGCTTGACTCCTTCTTAAAAGGCTTCTTCTTGGTGCTTGATGAAGCACCCTTCTGTATTTTACTGGATTTGATACCGGCCTCAATCCTTTCCCCGGTCATAATCAGCTCCATAAACCTAGACGAAGAACTTCCAATCAGATGGTTGAAATACGGGCCAGACAAGGTCCCCAGAAACATATCCACTAGTTCCTTATCAGCCAAGGGTGGCTGCACTCTGCCAGCAAGGTCCCTCCACTTCTGAGCGTAATCTTTGAAACCTTCGCCCGCACCCATAGACATTGTATTGGAACTGCTTGTAGAAAGCAGCGGCCAAATCTTCCCAATTACGGATACTAGCTCCTTCTAGCTGGTAAAACCATTCAAGCTGAGTCCCTGAGAGACTATCTTGAAAGAAGTGGATCCAGAGGTTCTTGTCAGTGGTGTATGGTTGAATCTTCCTAACATACAACCGGAGGTGCAGTTTCGGGCAAGAAACTCCGTTGTATTTAGCAAAGATTGGTGCTTTGAACTTGTGGGGGATTACCACCCCAGATGACAGACCCAAGTCTCCAAAGTCCATACCAGGCACCTTCTGAACTTCCATCGCACTCAACCGGTCTTCCAGTTGCTTATATCTATCCTCAGTCGGAGGATACTGGTATTCATCAAAGTCGGTCTCGTTGTCTGAAACCACAGGGCTAGGAGCCCTCCTCTCTTCCTGATTATCTCCCTCTCTAGATGAGTGGGTCAAATCAACCTCTTCTCGCAAATCGTTTCTGAACCTGCGACCCATATTAAATAGGACCATCTTCTTCTTCTTCTTCTTCTCTTTCAAGATAAGGGTCTTCAGATCTTGCTGACCCTTAGCCAAACTCATGAACAATTCCTGGAATTGGGCGTTTTGGGCTTGCAGAGCCTTGATTGCTTGTTCAGTTGATGTTTCGGAAGACATGATGCTGAAATAAATAGTGAAGAAGATGAGAAAACCTGTAAGGGTACTTGTTATGAGGTGCATGGGAATGATATGCGCATGATATGATTTTAAAGATTTTAGGGATTCAAATTCGTAAACCACAATGAAACACACTTTTATTAGATAAACTTTGAATTCAATTGTTCAACAGATGCCTTTAAGGCGTTACAAGAAAGAAAAACTGAAAAGTAAGGCAAAACTAAAAAAATCAAAAAGGCAATCAGTGCTCCCATGGTCGTTTCTTATCGGTGCAGACATAGTCATTGAGAATCCGCTCGTTCTCTAGCTGCCTTGTCAACTTCTAAATTTTCCGCTCTTGCTTGTGATACTTTTCTCTATAAGTATCACGCTCTTCTCTCAGTTGCATCCACGATCTCTTTAATTCCCCAATGTCAGTAGGCATGTACGGATGGAGGATGGTAGGAGGATCCCTTCTTCATCAGCAACCTCAATAATGATAGGCAAGACGGCTTCGTACGACATTCCCAGCTTTTGGGCACGGATTCGAACCCATCGGAGATATGGCTCCATCGGAAGAGAAGTCTTCGCACCTAGCTCGTGCGGATCAGACATGTGTACTCTATCCCAAGCTCTTATGAATCTGCGGTGTTGCTCGTCACTATCCCCTTGGAAGTCAAAGACAATGCTCGGCATTAGCAACTTATGAGGTCCTTCCCTTCTGGCTCGCCCAAACTGACGTAAGGCCAAACACGGATTATAAGTGATCTCTCCATTGGTTCCTATCAGTGGAACATTTGGGTATTCCCCACAGCGATCAATAATAGCCACATCTTTCATACCCTTAATAGTCTAAATGATGTCATTATGGGAGAGAGACATAATTCTATAGGCCCATCCCATGCCTTCCTTGTTCTTCAAAACTGATTTGGGGAGGTGAGAAATAAACCACCTCGCCAGCAATGGTGCACAGCACATAAGGGTTCCCCGCTTCCGAGCAGTACGGGCATAATGAGAGTGAAAAATGTCACCCAAGATAGTGGGCACAGGATTACCGGACATGAAAATCTTTACTGCATTCATGTCGATGAAGGAATCCGAATTAGGAAACAACACCAAACCATATATGAGAAGAGCCAGAATGTCTTCAAATGCCTGGAAGTCTAGGCTGTCCCAGAACTGATTAGCTTTACCAACCAAGAATTTAGTCAAGAAGCCCTTTACTCCACTACGAGTTTCCCAATTAGACATCACCTCAGCCTTTGTCAGATGGAGGGCTGAAGCAATCTCTTCTGGCCTAAGGATCTTCTCCCAACCTGTGAACGGGGTCTGCTCCAGAATAGAGATACCAAGCAGATTAAAGAACTCCTCCAGAGTGGGGACCAACTGATAGTCCGGAAAGATAAAGCAATGGTACAGTGGATCAATGAACTGGACTAAGACACTCATCATCTGTTCATCCATCTTGGAGGTGACCAAACCAAGAAGGTGCCCATGTCTTCTGATAAAGGAGGTAGTATCTGAAACCTTTGCAACCAATTCCTTAAGCTGAGTGGGAACCTGGACAAAGTTGATCCGAATTGTGTTTCTACGCATGGGTTCCATGACCTACAAAATAGAACAAAGATGAATCCCTCATGTCTTTGAAATAGGTTAGTCCAATGCAAGATGAATGCAATGTCATGATGTCATGATGTCATGATAGAAAACAAACCACAAGTATCCATAAATAGAAAACATGGTAAGGGCACACAAGTCACACAGATAGCCCTTAGATTTTAGGCTGGAAAGGAGTCTAGGTACTACCCTCTTTCAGTTCAGTTGGTTCAAACCTGTTCTAGAAATAGTAACCGGGTTCTAGAGGATCTCAATATCACTGACCACCCTCCATCAGTCATAATTCCAGTTTAGCAACCTTTTCTTGCGGTCGGAATCATCGCGAGAGTTTGGTCTCAATGAGTTTAGCATATTGCTATTGTTCTATGGCCAAGTTGGTCAATTATAGGTTCTAAGGTCAGTTGGTGCTTAATGACCCCTTAGAAGACCCATATTCTCCTCGTTGCGCCATGAGGGATATCGGTACAAACTAAAGTGCCACACCAACGTAGCTACTGCTTTAACCGTATCGGTCTACACCGTACAGTTCCCTCACAGTTTATTGCTACTTACCTAAAGGGTATCCCCCAGATCCGGGTTAGGATCTATAGTAACTCCGATTCAAACCCACAAAGATAAAGCATACAAGTCAAGCAATTGAAAACAATATGACCTATTCCTAAGGTACACCCCACTTATAAATGTCCCCAGCAGAGTCGCCAGATCTGTGATACGGTGGGAAGAACTGATTGTTTTGGAATGCTGGTTTGCGTTTTGCGTTTTATTTTCGCAAAATGTCGCGGTAAGCAAGAGACGCCACCGACTTTTATTTTATCCAACAAGGAAAGGAAAAAAGCACAGAAAAATTCCTTTTTTTGAGATATTTCTGAGTACGGGGGGTAGATTATAGAAAGGGAAGGTATTAGCACCCTTTCTATTCGTGGTTATCCACGGGCTCTTAGGTACTTGCTCAATTGTTTTCAAAAATTATTTTCTTTGTGCTTGTGGGTTTGAAAAAGTTTTTGTTTTAAAACTTCAATTTAACTCTTGCTTTTGTCCTCGAGAGTGTAATGAAGTGTTTTTGAAAACTTTGTTTGTAAAAGTGTAAGTGTGAAAAGGTTTTGTTTTGAATGAGCAAGTATCTAAGAACTAATCTACCTATTCGAAAAAGGAACCATTCTATACTAATTTCCTTTAGACAATGCTATCCTACTATTGATGAGTATGTAGCACCATTGTTGGAGTTTGAGGGTCAATTCGAATGAGGGACTTACGATCACTAAAGCAATGTTAGGATGCCTTAGCGGTAATCCTAATGTCTTAGATCATTTGTTTGAGGCAACAATATCCGAGGCAACCATTTTGAGGCGACTATGATCTTTTAGACAAGAGGGCGACCTCTAAAATAACCTATACTCAATGACCGTGTACGAAGGCAACCAAGTGGGGTGTACCCTAAGAGTGCGCATGTGCGAGTGTGTCGTTTTCAGTTATTTTTTATCTTTGTACATGTTAAAGGTGATCTAATTTAATTTTAATATTAACATTCAGTCTTGTCATGCAACTCTATTATCAAACATCTAACAGTTATAATTTACGGAAATAAAATGCGGAATTTAAATTACAAGGCGTCGGGTATTTACATCGCCAAAGACAAACTCTTTTGAAAAATAAAATAAAGGGAATAAAAATAATTATATGTCCTATTAACTATTACAATCCGGAAGCAGGTACATTATTGGATAAAAATAAGTAACGCGTGCGTGAAATTAAATCGAGCGCATGATTAGGGTTTTGACCCTTTTGGTTAAAGAAAATATCTTTTTGTTGTTTTTATTTTAAGAAAGAAATAACCTAAATTAATTACTAAATTAAATTAAATTAATTAATTAATAAAAATAAGTTATTTTTGGAGTTTTTGATTATTTAGGAAAGAAAAATAAAATTAATTAAATTGGTGATTAATATCTAATTAAATCTAATTAATTAAAATTATTTACAAAAAAATAAATTAAAGTTTTCTAATTAAAACCCTAGTTAATTAATAAATTTATTAAGAAAAAATAAAAGTTTAAATTTTGATTGAAATAAAAAATATATTTTTTTGTGATTTTATTTGATAAAAAAGAAATTTTGTGATTGGTTAGCAATTAGATAAAATAAAATAAAGTACATAAAATAATTAAAGAACATATAAAGGGAATAAGGAATTGGGCATGTTTTTGTTGTGTGAATAGCAATTCCTTGGCCCATTAGTGCTGGCCTTTTTGACTTTCTGGAATCCAGTATACGTGCATTGACCTGAACTATGGTGGACCTTCAATTATGGACCCTCAGATTTGGCCTTTGGCCATCTGGCAATTGGATAAATGATGGCGCATGGTAGGTTGTAAGATAGAGCGTGCATTGAATCACATGAAGAACAAAAATATTGAGAGAGTGGGGGATCTGGGATTCGAACCCAGGTCCTGAAGGGAAAACATGCGCTTTGTCCACCACTAAGCCAAACTGTTTCAATTGTTAATATAACGCATACTAATAATAATATATCAAAACAAAATAATTGCCAACAACACAAAAAAAAGTGCGTGTTTCATTTGAATGGTCCAATGGGCGAGTGACAGCTCTTCGTCCCTGTCCTCCAACTACTGTAATATTACCCGCGGATTAGAATCCGCAGCTAAAAACGCAGCTCACACCTAAAATCATCCTCAGGCAATGTAAACAACTTCCAAGAACATGGTTGAACTCGTCATGATCTCCTGATCTCAACCATGTCCTTCATATGGACCAATTGCACCTGAAATAGAAAGCCCAAAAAAAAACTCCAAGAACCCTAATTATGGTGATTCTTGCTACAGATCATATAAATGCAACTCGTTAATACCAAAAGCTTGCAAATATTCTTGTGATTATAAATATGCAATTATTTTGTTCAATGGATGCAAGAATGGTGAGTTTCGATTTCAAGAACAGAGTTGGGTTACGTGCGACTTATAGCGCGTTTGGACGTCTGAAAATGCTTGCTTTGGATCCAGATAGCTTGTGTGAATGCCCTGGAAGCGATTGGAACAAGTCTCGTGTCCTGAAACGGCCTCTAGATTGGACTTTGATCTCTCACTTTTTGTGAATTTTTTTTCAATTTCTGTTCTGCCTCTCTCCGCAGCTTCCAACCCTTATTTTCGTCCCTTATGTTTGCTTATGTAATGCTCAGTGTATTAGGGTAACAAATTTGGTTCAAATCTTGCTCCAATAATGATTGCAAATTTGATTTGATTCTCCATGAAAAACCTTCCAAATTTGATTCATTTCAATCTTTTTGCACATGATTTGGTTTGATTCGAATTTGATGATGATAATGATTGAATGTGGAGCCTGAAATAGCCAAGAGATCATGAATTATCAATGCTTTGGATTTTCTATGATTTTATTTGATTTAAAATAAATAAATTCTATTAAAAATCAAATTAAATAATAAAAATGAAATATGGGCTCATGGCTGAAGCTAGGACACATGGGCAACTATGCAAACTCAAATCAAGTGGAAAAGAATGGGCCCATTTGACAAAAATTTGAAGTTCTGAGGATAGTTGACTTTTGCCAATTTTGCAAAAAAGTCCAACTTCAACAATGCATAACTTCTTCAATTTTAAACTTTTGGAAGTGTTCTGGGACTTTTTAGAAATCTTGAGAGGTCTTCTAATCAACCATTTTGGTCTCATCTCATTTTGATATTCCATGCTCAAGTTATAAGCTTTGGCAAAAAATGTGTTTTTGTTGACTTTCAAAAATGACCTATAATGTCCAAATTTATAACTTCTTGTGAGTGCATTTTTTGATCTTGGGGCATGAATATGTATTGTAGGAAATTTCATCCTATTCAAAATGAGCTTTGGATGGGTCATTCCTAATAAAGTATGAGAAAGTTATGCTTGGTCAAAGTTGAGTTGACTTTTCCTACAAAACCCTAATTTAGCAACTTTTGAGTCTTGATGAATTTTGAGCAATCCTTGATGAATCATGATCAAACCTTGATAAAATGATGAAATATCCTTCAAAATGAGAATGTTGACAAAAAATCTTGAAGTTTGACTGTTTGTAGGCCACAGTTGACTTTTGCCCTAACACAGTCGACTTTTGGCCCTTTTGAGCAATTGACTGAGCAAACTTCCTCTGCAAGGCTTGAAATTTGACATGGATGATCTTGAGAATATACTAGGACATTGGGGAGCACTTGAGGTCATTTGGACTCAAGGATATTGATGCAACACAAAACCCTAATTTGGGGTAGACTGCCTTAGGAGATAGCTTGTTTGTCCAACTCTTGAGCAAACTTGAGCAACTTGGAGATTTTTCTTCCAATGTTTTGAGAAATATGAGAGGGAAAATTTTTGGGTACAACACCTGGGATCAAAACCGTGACCTTGGAGAGGAGTGACTTAGAATGCACGTTTCTACCACTGGGGTGGCTATACACCCGTTAACATAATTGAATCAATTAATATATAATATATAAATAAATATATTGACCAGAGAAGCACCAGAAACTTAGCTCCGGTCATATTCTCTGGCGACCTGTTTTTTTAAATCCTGCAAAAAAACCAAAGCGTTAGTGATCCAACAATATCCTACTCCCCTAAAACAGAGGCTGCGAATCCAATGGGAGCATTTTTGAAGGATAAAACGTTAGGGATTAAGAGCTATGATAAAAACATATGAAATCAATGCTAGTATGCTGCTTCACAACTCAGTATGCATGGGACCTCAATGATTGCTCAAACCTGCACTATCAAACCTCATAAACATATTAGGGACGTTAGTACCTGTTAAAGCAAAGAAAAAAATTAAGATATGAACATCATGCACATTATGAAAATTGGCGATGACATGTAATGAAATTCACATGTTTTGGACCATCAAATTTGGTACAAACTTACTCTATATACCTGCTAGAAGATAATGGAATGGAGGTTTTATAGAGAAAGGGGTTGCAACAAGAGTTTGGAAATTCTAGGGTTCTTGAAAAAGTTTGATGTTTTTTTTGCAAATTTGTGGCAAGGTTTTTTCGTGTGTTCTTGTATGAGAGTTGATGAGATTATCTAGTGGTAAATTAGGGCAAGAATATGTGGGCTTGGACCTTGTATAAAAAGATATGATTTTATCTTAATTATTTTGTATTATTAATGAATAAATAAAAAATAATTAAAATAAAAAAGCTCAAAGGGTGTAATAACAAGGTTTGAGGTGTACAAAGAGTGTGATACACGTTTTGACTCTTAAACCATGGCCCAATAGCCCAAAATATCAAACTTGCTCAATTTGAACTTCACGCATTTGCTCAAAATTTCCCAACTTGCAATGGTCATAACTCACTGAGTTTTCATCTTTTGAAGGTGATCTTGGACTTTTTGGAAATCTCAAGGTGCCCTCTACAACCTCTATTTTGATCATGTTTGCTTATGAATACTTTATATTGATGTAAGTTGCCTTGACAAAAAGTGTCTTTTTGTTGACTTTTGAAATGACCTGTAATGTATTGGCTTATGTCTCTCAAATGATGCATTTTTTGGACTTGAGCTTAGAGAGAAAAAGTTGTAGATAATTGAATTCCATTAAAAATTAGCTTTGGTTGGGGAAAATATGATAAAGTATGTGAAAGTTATGTTTGGTCAAAGTTCAGTTGACTTCTCATAAGAAAACCCTAATTTGGCAACTTTTGACTTTTGATGATTTGAGGGCTTTTCTTGAGGAATCATGATCAAACCTTGATCAAATGATGAACGTGACTTAAAAATATTGATGTTGACCAAAAATCTCGAGGTTTGACTGTATGTTGACCATAGTTGACTTTTCACCCAATACAATTGATTTTCAGTCATATGAGCCATTGATTGGGCAAATTTATGATGCAAGGCTTGAAACTTGACATGAGCATTCTTGAAGACCTACGGAGAACCATGAAAACCACTTGAGACCTTGAGAACCAAATATTCCTTGTGAAACACAAAATCCTAGTTGTGGACCCATTGCTTAGAAGGAGAATTTGTCTGATCAATTCTTAATCCAACTTGAGCATTTGAGGACCTTATGAGAATGTCTTGAAGAAAAATGGGAGGGAAAGTTTTGAGGTACAGCAGTCATCGAGGGACTATGATATTTTGTATCGGAAGGAATTTGCTAAAGCATCCCTACGTTCGAGGGGCATAATTGTTTTATTTTGAAGGCAACAAGAGAGGCTACCCTAGAGGTGCGCATGTGCAAGTGTTTTGTATTTAATTATTTTGTCTTGAAGTTAGGTTATCCATCTATTGGTTTTTATCTTTACATACAACCCTAATTACTAAACGGTAATATAGCAAGTATAAAAAAGACAGTAAAGGTGCGGAAAGTAAAAGCAGAAAAGATAAACATAAACCTATTACACGGCTTTGGGGCAGTTACATAATAGAAAGCGGAAAGTAAAAACCTTAAGCTATTACAACCCGGAAAACAGTTACATAATAATGAAAAAGGAAAGCGAGAAATCTAAGCTATTACAAATTGCGAACCCCGTACACTTTATCTATGAAAATTAAATTAAATTTAAATAGAGAAAAAGTGAAATTTTTTTGATGATTTTTTTATGGAAAAGGTTTTTTTAATGATGATTAAAATAAACCTAAAAACTAATTAATTTTAATTAACAAAAATAGTTGATTAATTAAATTAATAAAAAAGATTAATGATGAATAAACCTAAAAACTAATTAATTTTAATTAAAAAAAATAGTTGATTAATCAAATTAATAAAAAAAAGTTAATGATGAAAAACCTAAAAATTAATTAATTTTAATTAACAAAATAATTGTATAATTAAATTAATGAAAAAGGTTAATGATGAAAAACCTAAAAATTAATTTTTTTAGGGTTTACAAAAAAACAATTATTTTAGGTTTGTAAAAAAAAGGTTTGTGGTTTTATGGTTAGGTCAATTTAGGTTTTCAGGGAAAAAATAGGGAAAAAGAACAAGTTAGAAGCAAAATCACACAAAATATCAAGGGTGAGTCTTGAACCCACGCCCTTAGCCTTCTACGCTGCATGGTTTACCACTACGCTAGAGCTCACATATTATGCATCAAACCTGATCTAATGATGTATATGAACACATGTAAACGTATCAAATTAGTTAACAATGTATAAATCAAAGGTTTGAATTTTAAAAAAAAAACTACCAAAATCGATGAGGATGAACGTGATGTTTTGGGCACTATCTTGACTACTTGAGGATTGAGATGGATTCCTGGGCACTTCAAGATGATAATGCAATGCTTGGTTTCAATCGATAAGGGCTGGAAACAAGGGTTTTGTGTTGCCCTAGTTTCTTGAATTTTTTGAAGTTTTGGAATAGTTTTCTCTGCAAGGGTTTTCGTGTGATGTTATGTCTGAATGAGGAGCAATATATAGAGAAGAATTAGGTTAAACCATTGTGGGCTTGGACCTTTTAAGAAAAGCCTTGACGTAATCTTATTTAATTTTGAATCTAAATAAATAAAATAAAAAATAAATGGAATAAAAATCAAAGGGGTGTATGAATAGGTTCTGAGGTTCACTATGAGGCCTAATCCACGTTTGGACCTTTAAACACAAGCCCATTAGCCCAAAAATTAGTGTTTGATCAATTTGGGTTTCATGCATTTTCTTGAAATTTTCCAACTTGTGCCAATCATAACTCTCTCAATTTTCATCATATGAAAGTGATCTTAGACTTTTTGGAAAGCTCAAGGTGTCACCTACAATCTATATGTTGATCATTGTTTCATTTAAATATTTATCTTGATGTAAGTTACCTTGATAAAAAGTGTCTTTTTGTTAACTTTTGAAATGACCTATAATGTTTTTGCCCATATCTCTCAAATGAAGCCTTTGTTGGACTTGAACTTAGAGAGACAAAGTTGTAGAGAATTAAATTCCCTCCAAAATGAGCTTTGGTTGATAAAAATATGATGAAGCATGTGAAAGTTATGCTTGGTCAAAGTTTAGTTGACTTCTCCTTAAGAAATCCCTAATTTGGTAACTTTTGACTTTTGATGATTTGAGAGTTTTTCTTGATAAATCATGATCAACCCTTGATCAAATGATGAATATGACTTCAAAATGTTAATGTTGACCAAAAATCTTGAAGTTTGACTGTATGTTGACCATAATTGACTTTTTGTTCAATATAGTTGATTTTCAGTCATCTGAACAATTGACTGAGAAAACTTGTGATGCAAGGCATGAAACATAGTATGAGCATTCTTATAAACATATAAGGAACCATGGAAACCACTTGAGGCCTTAGAAACCCAAAATTCCTTGAGAAAAATGAAACCCTAGTTATAAGTCTATTGCTTAGGAGGAGAATTTATCTGATCAATTCTTGAGCAACCTTAAGCATTTGAGAATCCTAGGAGAATGTCTTGAAGAAAAAGGGAGGGAAATTTTTTGGGTACAACAACACCATTTGAATATTATACATGCTATCTTACTCTGTTTTATGCTATATTTGCTGGGGTTAGAAAGGGATGTTACATTTCCTGTACACTTTCTTTTGAGTTGGTGTGAGAACTTTTCTATCAGCAACCATTCTCATGCCATTCACTTCAATTTCAATGACATCCTTAAGGATGTCCCATAACTCATCATCAAGGCTAATTATGTAAGTGTACATTTTACTCTTCCACCATTTAAAATGAATAGAGTCACCACTAAACGCATGTGGTTTAGCAGAATATTGACTCTTTTCATGAGTATTATAATCATGTGGAATACTAGTTCCAGTAACATAACTATCACCAACATCTCTCATCTAGTATGGTTTTCCTTTTAGGATCTTTTTCTATGCCGCTGTTAAGTGTTAAGCATGGACCTTGCTCTGATGCCAACTAAAGGTGAGAAAATACACAAGAAGGGATGGTTGAATTTTGTATCATATAACTTATGCTTTTTCAAAAGATCAACATGTGAATCTGACCAAGTTCAGATTCTAAGCTAGAGTATGCAACAAAAAAATATTTAAAGTATAGATGCAATAAGTAAATCACACACAAAAATTATCCTGGTTTCTCTCCATAGTGAAAGTAGTTCATTCTCTTTGCCACACAAGAGTTTTTTACTATAATAAGAAAAAGTACAATGTGTTACTTGTCCAACTTTAAAACTTGAAATTGAAAATCTCAAAGGACGGTTGACATTAGTTCTTTGAGTGATAGAGACATTGATTTTAAGAAAAAATCTCATGTCACTAGGAGAAATATAAAAATAATTTTATCTAAAGCTACATGTCATTATTGTGGTGATAAGGGACACATTAGACCTTTTTGTCATATTAGGAACATTCAAGTTCCTAGTGATAAAATGACATGAATTCCTAAGTGTATCTCAACTAACCCTAAAGGACCTAACTAAAATTGGGTACCTAGTTATATCTATTAATATTTTATACAGTAGTATATGAGAATATTAATGGATTCTCAATACAAGTGAAGTGAGATGTATCTAATCATATTTTTGATCGTATTATATTATTTTTGTTGTATTAGTGTTGTTATTTTCTAACTTTACTTGTGCATAAAGTTTAGTCTTAGATTACCGTAATTGGTATGATCGTTTTATTCTCCTTTATCTTCATATATTTGCACTTTATTTATCTTATTTTCTTTTAATTGTTTTGTTTACATCATGGCCACTTATGCATCAAAATTATTTTTCATATGCATCAAAACTATTTTTTTTCATATTTAAAGTTAATTTTCATCTGCATCAAAATAATGTTTTAGTTGCATGAAAATACTTTTAATTAAATTCTCCTTGTATTAAACGGTTTTGGAATTTAAAATTTTAAGCAAAGCATATTCTTTTAGTTTAGATATAAATTGATGATATTATTTTCGGTTCTACTAACAAATATCTTTGTTAAGATTTCGCTAAGTTTGACGTGAAGAATTTGAGATGTCTCTCATGGGAGAGCACACATATTTCTTAGGATTTCAAATCAAGCAGGCCAAAGAAGAAAATTTCATAAATCAAACAAAATACTGCTTAGAGCTTCTCAAGAAGTTCGATATGAAAGATTCAAGAAGTATCTCAACACCTACGACATCAAATGTGCTAATTGACGAAGACGAGAAAGGATTTGATTTCAAGATCACCAGGTATAAAGGTATAGAGGAATAATCGAATCCTTACTCTATTTAACAGTGAGTAAACCCGATAACATGTTTAATGCGTGCTTGTATGCTAGATATCAAGAGTCACCTAAGGAATATCACTTTAAGATCGTAAAATGTATTTTGAGGAATCTTAGCGAACCCTCCCAACATGGTATTTGGTATCCTAAAGGTAGCGTATGTAGCTTAATCAGTTTTTCTGATTTCGACTTTACGGGGTGCAAGTCGGATAAGAAAATCACTAGTGGTACCTGTCACTTATTTGGAGGATGTTTAGTTTATTGGCACAGTAAGAAGTAACACATTGTTGTTCTTTCTGCCATCGAGGCAAAATATGTAACCGCTGGTAGTTGTTTTGTATAATTTTTATGGATAAAGCAACAATTTCTAGGTTATGATTTAAAACTTGGTTTCATTTCCATAAAGTGCGATAGTACTAGTGCGATAAACCTCACTAGGAATTCGATACTTTATTCGCAAACTAAACACATTGATATCTGACACCATTTTCTTAGAGATCATGTTGAAAAAGAGATGTTTTTTTTTAATATGTTGACACTAAAAGTCAGCTTATTAACATTTTTACAAAACCATTGTCATCAGAACATTTTCACAAGATCTGTAGGGATTTGAGAATCATAGATTCCTTGTGTTTTAAATAGAATGGTAATTTTGTTTATTTTCTTTTGCTATATATATTTTGTTTTCACTAACACTATTTTGTAGCAAATAATAATTTCACCGACTACATTGGTATGACTCTATAACTCTTGTATCTGGTTTATATCATTTTGTGTGTTTGCTTTGTATATATTCATTGGTTTTCTTATTACATTCTTTATTTTACTCATTCATCTCTAGCATGTTTTTTATTCTTCTTATTTGCATTTAAGTGTTTCTTAATTCGTGTTTCTAATTATGTGCATTCGAGCATTTGTATACTTATTCATTCAATATTTAAACTTCCTTTACAAGATGATTTTGATAACTTAATTGTGTGTTGTTGAATTTTGTTACATGTATATTTGCATTTTGTTGCATGTAACATGTCTATCTTTGTGTTCTGTATCTGATCTTTGTTGTATATTCTTCTTAGTTGTTTAGCTCATGTGTTCATCTGGAATTATTTGTTTGCGGTTGGCTATGTAGTTTTTAGACTCATTTCGATCTATCTCTTTTTGATATTTTCAAAGGAGGAAAAATTGTAATGTGAGTCTAGAATTGTTTTATGCATTTTATACTATGTTGTTTGTATGCAATTTTTCAGAGGGGCACGAGCATTTATTTGCTATTGGCTTAGAAATGACTCAATTTTAAGTGAAATCTTTACAAGCGTAAAAAAGGGGGAGAACCCCAATACAGTTGTCTTGTTGTTTGTCTTATCGCTTTCGTGTTTCATTTATTATTATTATTATTTATTGAGTCTCCTTCATAATTGCACATCTCCGAATCAAGTTTGAATCAATTCGTTTTTAAACATGCATAAATCAATTGTTATATTTGAGATTTGATCATGGTGGCTTAAGTAAGTTGCAGGAGTCAATGAAATAAAAACCATGTGTGTCATTTTGGTTCTAGTTAGGTGGAAAGAAAAATCTCAAAGTATTTTGAAAACCATGAAAATTGAGATTTTATGTGCATGATTTGACTCATGTACATACTTTGACGCATTGAGAAACAATCAAGTTTAAGAATGGATAAATAAACTAATTATAAAATAATAAAGACAAGAAACAATCCAAATCTCATATTTCTAGGGATAATGTTTGATTAAACTCCACTATTGTTTTTATGAAAAGGATCATTAATACTTAACTATAATATTCAATATTACCTGACTTGAATCAGTCAAGTTTCCACATTTCTCTGTTTGGCTCTTTTCAAATTATTTTGAATCGGACTTTGCACTTGATTAGAATCAAGGGCATCCTGACTCAAATCAGACTTTGTACTTTATTCAAATCAGACAAGAAATCGGTCAAAATCTCTATGTTTTCATATTCCATTTCACTTACTCATTTGACTCAAATCATGAAATGTTCTTGACTCAAATATAACTAATTTTTTCCATCCATTTCTGTGTTAATCTCAAGCACATATAAATTAATTTTGTCATCTCATTTCCAATAACAACTTTAGCGAATTTCATAATCTACATTGTGATTTTTGTGAAATCAACACCCTCTCATTTTTGAAAACTCAAAAACTCTTGCAAACGAAATTTCTTTCATTTTCAACATCTAGTTTTGATTTCAGATCCTTATCATAAGAGATTTGTAATTAATTAAGGGAGACATTGTCTTGAAATTAATGGCTCTTGAAGTTTTGGTTAAGATTTTCAAGAAGCTTGCAAGACTGAGATTGTTATTATTGGTGTTGACGAATTCAAGTGAAAAGAAGGAGGTTCTTCTCTCCAGGTGACCTTGGTAGTGATTGTGTGGAAGGCTACAAACAAGGTGGAGTTCTTCTCAAATCTTTAGATATTTCATCGCTCAAGAAATCAGTGGGATCAAGGTGTGATTGCCACCCACTAAGGCTATGAGCATATTGGTGAAGTTTGAAGATTCAAGAAGCATTAATCGAGTAAAGATTGCACATAAGAGTTTGGTATTAAGCTGTATACAAGTCAAAATCCAGATAGGAGATTTATTTTTCTAAGTATTATTGAGGATTAGTGATTGTATGAACTCTTGCAATATTTGTCAAAATAAAAAGAAACAGAGCAGGTTCCAATGGAAAACCATTAAAAAGTGGAGTAGGAAGAGCAAGGACGAACTCTAAACCATTGTATATCTCGGTGTACTCTCTTTCTCTCTCTCCCTCTCTCTATTTCTCTTTATCTCTCTCTCTCTCTCTCTCTCACTCTTGCATTTTATTTTTGTAGGATATTGCATGCTTAGGTTATCAATTCTTAACATAGTTTATCGTTCAATTCAGCTGGTAGTGATTTATTACGTAAGGTTAGGTTTTGTTAGAATTGATATCTAATTGAGCTTTAATGGTGATTAAATTCTAGAAAACTAGTGTTGTTAGAATCCAATCATAATTGAAATATCGTATATGACACATCTCATGTAGTATACAATCATTCAATTATTCATTATTGAACAATTTGTAAGTTTTGTGAATTGTGTATTTGTCGACGTGATTGAAATCCAATAAAAGTATAAATCTCTATTTTCGCTTTGAGACTTTCGCTTCTGATATTCCATTTTTGGAAAACCGGTCAAAATTTATTTTGGGTCTATTCACCCCTATAGACTATTTCATTGCTCCATATTCTCATCCAACAAAGAAGACACTTGTTGAGCTTCTTGGATCAATTAGCACCCGTTTTATATCTCAATTATCACAGTGCACCATTATGACCATGGGGCCATTGTCATGAGGATAGATGTCAATGACGTCTCTTCTAGAGAAGATGATCCTAGATTCTAGCTCCATTCTTGAACTTAGTACGGGGCTTGCAGGCGAGCCCTCTAATGATCGGACTTGGCAAACGTATATGAGAGGAGTTAAATTTTCTGCTTCCAACAAACCCCCTGTTATGGTATGAATGGAGGCTATTACTTTCATAGATGTCATGGTGCCCCCTCTTGTCACCATGTTAAGGAGATGACTGTGGTGGCTTAACAATTGAAGGTGAGTGTGACATAGGTTAATTTTACCGGCCCCATAATAGACGTCAATTGTACTGGCTATAAGTACAATAGTCAGATAATGAGGATTTATTCACATTATGTTGATGAAAGATCCAACATATTTCTCTATAGAGTTTGTTAATTCCTTCTCAATCCTGAGATAGAGGCATTTATAGGGGTCTCTTTGATTCTAAGCTAGAAATCTGGAAAGCAGAACCCCTCATTCCTTGCTTAGAAGTGTAGAAGGGAGGAGACTCATTCTTCATTAAACTGTGAATGAAATTGATTGGATTCTTAGTGGTGTAATCTTCTTATTCGTAGTTCGTTGAATCAAATAGTATTTTATTTTATTGTTGTAGTTTTTTTCTTGATTTTTTTAATCATACTTTCAACTTTGCACATTTTGTGTTTATAGTTTTTAATATATTTTGGACTTTTGGCCTTTGCAAAAAATAACAACATAAATTATCATTTTAAATAAATGTTTAGGAAATTGGTAAAGGAGTAAAAATAAAGAAAATAATACAAAATTAAATTCTGTACAAATAATTTATCAAAAAATATTAATATAATTATGCTTTTGGTCCTTAACTCATTCTTAAAGATCAACTTTATCCTTTAATTTAAAATAAATATAATCTTCAACTTTACCATAATAGCAAGACAGAATTATAGTCAACTTTCTTCAACTTGAAGTTGTTGTTTTTTTTTACACAACTTAAAGTTGTTTTATACTCGATAATAATAATAATAAAAATATAATAATTGTTCTTTGAATAAAAAGGGTTTCTCTCACAGTTCCTTGTTGATCAGTGAAACATCCTGTTTCTCTTCCAACTACACTTTTTCTTTGATTCTCTCCGTTTCTTGTTTCTTTAACAGGTAATTCATTTATCCTTCTCATAATAGTTGGTTTTGTTTGAGCTCGAATTCTGAATTGGAAGAGCTTCTTGATTGCTTTATCAACAAGTTATCCACTTCTCCTTTTGGTTTGGTACACGGATTCAAATATTCTTCATAACATATTGCAATTTGATGAGTTTTAAAGCACAAGTAATATATTAGAATATCCCTAGGGTTGGTAACTTCATTTTCAATTTTCGTATATTGCAAGTGCAATGTTTTCTTATACTTTATCTGATTCTAAGGGTATACACGCTGAGTTGTTCTAAATTTTTGGTGAAACAGGTGTTTTTAGTCATGATACAAGAATAAACCAGATGGACGATAGTCCAATAGTTAGAGGTAGACGAACAATAAGGATAACTATAAACTAAACTATTAAAAAGAATTTATATTTAATGGTGAGATGTTATGACATTACACGATCTAGGTAGCCAACCGGACTTAATTGGAAAAGGCTTTTGTTACTGGGTCATGGTGTATATGCACCTAATCAAATAGCATGAAAATAATGGTTGTACTGAGAATATAATTGCATTCATGATATGCTATGCATTTGGAAATCATAAAAATTTAATGCAACTCAATTCACTTGCAATTAAAATGTGACATTGTTTATTGTCCAGGTTCCTGTATGGAAGAGACTTTTGATTTGAGAAATGATGTAGAATTGGCAACATCAGTCTCTGATAAGCATCGTGATCTTTTGAGGCCATCTGCTCGAAGTTATTCAATTTTTAGAGGTACTCACTGTCAACAATTATACCTGAAACACAAATAGTTTTACTTTCTTGCCTAATTTTTCATGGACTATTTGCTTGGATGCTTTATTTTAAATGGAAAACAAGGATTAATATGCTTATGATTCAAAGGACTTTGATCATCCTATTGCTTTTGTATATTGCCTTCAAGGCATACTTTAGAACATGTTTTGTGGTTCTAATTGAGTTTGCTGCTCCATTTTCCATTTCATTTGTTTCATCATAACAAAGAACTGTTTCTATTTGTACTAGTTGAAGGTAATACTCATAATTGTTCATGATTTTTAAGAGCTTATAGCACAAGCCCTTATCATATAGGTGGTTATGTATATGTTAATTTTTACAATGAAGAATGCTGTTATCATAAACTATTCTAGAGAGCTTAGGGAAATAAGATGAAAACATCTTAAGGACATGTCAGAAGTTGTTTATATGAGATCTTTCAAACGGTATTGAAAGTGCTTGTAACCGTAAACAAACTCAAATAATTTGGTAACATGCTTGTAACTAATGTTTCTATCTATATTTTTCAACTGAAATTGTGAAAACAAGTTCCCTCCGAAGCATTGACATTTCTGTGGCCATGACAGGTCAGGCAGCAGATGCTTCTGATCATGATAGAGGCAAGTATGCTCTAATTCGAGACCCGGAGGACCTCCAAACTGGACTTTATGACAAACCCCTTCCGTGTTTTGGATGCGGAATTGGATGGTTCTCGTAAGTAATTTACCTACATTCTTCCCCTATTTCTTTTCCTCCTCTAAATGGGTTAGTGACTTTTGTTTGTTTCATTTCATTGAAGATTTCTTGTTGGATTTCTATGTCCACCTCTGTGGTACTATGCAACTATTCTCTATTTTGGAAATTACTATATGAAGGATCCTAGGGAACGTGCGGGATTGGGAGCCTCTGCAATTGCTGTAATATTTCTCTCTAATCCCTTGTTTATCTGTTTGTGTATGCTCACGTACACGAGCACACGCAAACATGTTCATGTACTGCAAATATTGTGTTATTGTAGCTCGCATTCCTAATTCATTTTCTGAATGCTCTGGCGATCTTGCAGGCTTTAATATCCTCTGTGGCATTGCTTATCATAGGAACTATTCTTCTGTTGCATTCAATCTGATACTGTGAAAATATAGAGGTGATTAAGAGGGATATATGAAAAATAAAATAAAAGTGCATACATGTATTTCGAATTATAAAGGGAAAAAATGCTTATGGATTATTGGTGGAGTACATATCTCTAAATTGAGAGAAGATGATAAGTCTTTTATATGGTACATTTGTGTATATAATGTGTAAACTGTTAGTGCAAGGTGATGAAATTGAGGAAGAAGAGAGAAAGGAATAAATGCTAAAAACTGCCACTAATGATTGAAGGAATTGATTGTATTCAAAATATAAACCTAGTACACCTATTTATACACAAACAAGAATGCCACATAAGCCTTAATCATAGAAATTATCTACAAATGACAAATACTAAATTACCCTCTAATACCATCCCGTAATTTAGTAACTTATCAGAAGTTAATAACACCAATTTCATCTCTCAAGCGAAGAAATTGGTCTGTTTTTATTGCCTTGGTCAGAACATCTGTCAGCTGCTTCTGAGTGCTACAGTGCAGAACTTCTAACACTCCTTTCTGCACTTGACTTCTGAGAAAGTGATACTTCGTCTCAATGTGCTTGCTTCTTCCATGTAGCACTGAATTCTTGGCAAGATTAATTGCAGACTTATTATCAATCATCAGCTTCAGAGGTTCCTCAACTTCAACCTTCAAATCATGCAGCAGATTCAGAAGCCAAACTGCTTGACAAGCAGCTACAACACCTGCAATGTATTCCGCTTCACATGTTGACAAAGCCACAACAGGCTGTTTCTTGGAACACCAAGAAATTGGACCTCCCAGAAACTTGAACAAGTACCCAGAAGTGCTTCTTCTGTCAACTCTGTCTCCACACCAATCAGAATCAGAATAACTCAGAAGTTCTGATTTGATCTTTCCTCCAGAAGGAAATAACACTCCATATTTCAGAGTTTCTTTCATATACCTCAGAATCCTGACAGCAGCTTGGTAATGAGACCACTTTGATTTGCTCATGTATCTGCTGACCATTCCAACTGCATAACAAATATCAGGTCTGGTATTACACAAATACCTCAGAGAACCAACCATCTGTTTGAAGGTTGTAGCATCCACATCCTCTCCATCAGAATCAGAATCCAACTTCTGATTCGTATCAGCAGGTGTGATATAAATCTTGCAATTTGCTAGCTTAAATCTCTTCAGAAGCTCCAGTTCATACTTCTTCTGATGTAAGATGATTCCTTTCTCAGAGTATATAAATTCCATTCCTAGAAAGAAACTCATTTTTCCAAGATCTGTCATCTCAAACGCATTCATCAGAACTTTCTTGAACTCAACTATTTCTTGTTCAGAACTTCCTGTGAGTAATATGTCATCAACATACAAACAGACCAGAATCATATTACCTTCTGAAGTGTGCTGAACATAAACACCATACTCCATCTCACACTTCTGAAACCCTTGTTCCTTGAAAAACGAATCAATCTTCAAATTCCAAGCTCTGGGCGCTTGCTTCAGTCCATACAGAGCTTTATTTAACCTGTATATCATCCCTTCCTGATTCTTTTTCACAAATCCAGGAGGTTGTGACACATAAACTTCTTCTTGTAATGGACCGTTCAGAAATGCAGACTTCACATCCAGATGTATCAAAGGCCAATTTCTGTTTGCAGCTAAAGCAATCACCAGTCTGATTGTTTTGTGTCTAGCTACAGGCGCAAACACCTCAAAGTAATCTAGTCCAGGTTTCTGAAGAAAACCTCTGGCCACTAGTCTCGCTTTGTGTTTGCCAATTGATCCATCTGGCTTTAGCTTCTGCTTGAAAACCCATCTGACGCTGATGGCTTTCTTGCCTTTTGGAAGTTTTGTCAGCTTCCAAGTCTTGTTTCTTTCAATGGCCTCAAGTTCTTCGTTCATGGCATTCAGCCATACTTTCTTCTTGAGCGCTTCTTCAATACCCACTAGTTCAGAATCTACTAGCATGGCACACTGAACGATTTCTCCTTCAGAATCTACTTCAGTATCATACAACATGCTAAAATCTGCAAACCTACTTGGTATTCGTCTGATTCTTTGTGGCCTCTGATCTTGTTCTGAAGCTTCTCCAGAACTCGGAACTGTGCTAGCTTCTGGACTTTGTCCAGAATTATTTCCTTCAGAATTACCACCTTCAGAGTTACTTCTGGAAACTTATTCTCCAGACCCCATGTCTTCAGAGTTTTCCCTTCCAGAAGTATAATCACCATCAGATTCTGGATCATCATCAGAATCTGGATCAGAATCAGATCCACTATCAGAATCTCCCTGAGATTCTGACTCATCTTCAGAACTTTCTTCAGAAACTAACCCTGGTGTTGGCACTAACCCAGAGTCTGATCTCAACTTTGTTGGTTTCTGGACAATAAAGCTTGTAGACACTTGTACTGTGGTACCCCACCAATAACATTGTTTTGCTTCTATCATCCAGTTTTCGTCTTCTAGCCTCTGGAACGTGTTTGTAGCATACAGAACCAAACACCTTCAGATGGCTAACACTTTGCTTGTCTCCGGTCCATTTTTCTAAAGGAACAGTTTCCTTCAACTTCTTTGTTGGACACCTATTCAGAACATATGCTGATGTGGCAACATCTTCTCCCCATAACATGTGAGGTAACTTCTTCTCTTTCAGCATACTTCTGGTCATATCAAGCAAAGTTCTGTTTCTTCTTTCAGCAAGACCGTTGTGCTGAGGAGTATATGGAGCAGTAACCTCATGTTCTATTCCATTCTCCTCACGGAACTTATGGAACTCTGTAGAGTTATACTCACCTCCACCATTTGTTCTCAAAATCTTCAGCTTCTGACCACTCTACTTCTCAGCCTTCACCTTGAACTTCCAAAACTCAGTAAACACTTCATGCTTGAACTTGATGAGTGTTACCCATGTCATTCTTGTGAACTCATCCATAAAAGACACGAAATATTTATTTCCTCCAAGTGAAAGTACTGGAAATGGTCCACACACATCAGAATGTACTACACCTAGAGCATGCTTTGCTCTGGGGGCTACTTCTGATGCAAATGGCAATATGGGTTGCTTGCCTTTCATGCATATCTCACATGACTTTTGAGGCTTCACAATCTTCGAAATTCCATGTACGAGCTTCTTAGAACTTAGATGCCCTAAGCTTCTATAGTTCAAGTGCCCCAACCTCTTGCGCCACAGCTTACTATCAGCTTCAGCGCCTTCTGCACTGAGACACTCCGCTTCAGAAGTTTCTACATTCACCTTGAATGTTCTGTTGCTTCCCTGCTCAGACTTCATAATCAACTTCTGATTAGAATCATACAACGTCAAGAGGTTGTCCTTCATAACCACTGAAAAACCTTTCTCAATAAGCTGACCCACACTCATCAGATTGCTTTTAATTCCAGGAACATACCAGACGTCCTTGATCAGAATGTTTCTTCCATTCTTCACTCTGACTCTAACATTTCCCATACCTTCTGCATTAAGGTACTTATCATCAGCACATCTGATCTTTGTTCTCTTTCTGGAGTCAAAGTCTATCAGCCATTGTTTGTTCCCAGTTAAGTGGTTTGAATAGCCAGTGTCCATATACCACCAATCTCCTGAACAGTTTCCATCAGAATCAGAAGCCATCAGTAGCACAGGTTCATCATCAAAATCTTCTCTGGCTATATTTGCTTCTTCTGATTTCCTTCCTTTGTTTCTACAGTCTCTGGAAAAATGCCCAAACTATTTACAGCAATAACATTGAACCTTCTTCTTGTCATACCTTTCCTTTCCCTTCTAATATTTCTTTTCATCAGAAGTTGAGGTTTCTGACTTCTGGAATTTATCACCATGTTTATTCTGCTTCTGGTCCTTCTTGACAAAAGAATCTTTCAGAGCTTGCTCCACTTCCCTCTCAGAAGTTCTTTCAGTCAGACGCAACTCTTGTGCTTCTAGACTGCTTTGCAAATCTTCTATTCTCATGGTTTCCAGATTTTTAGAATGTTCAATAGAAACAACAATGTAATCAAACTGAGGTGTAAGTGACCTCAGAATCTTTTCTATGATTACCTGTTCAGAAAGTGTTTCTCCACAAGCCTTCATTTCATTAGTGATCAGAATCATTCTGGAGATGTATTCAGAAACTTTCTCACTGTTCTTCATGCTGAGATTTTCATATTGTTTTCGCAGGGACTGAAGCTTTACCTTCTTTACTGATACGTCACCACCATAACATCTGGTCAGTATATCCCATGCCCCTTTCGACGTCGTCGAATCAACAATCTTCTCAAACACATTTTCATCCACACACTGATGGATAAAGAACAAAGCTTTCTGATCCCTCTTCCTCGTAGCTCTTTCTTCTGATTTTTGTTCTTCAGTAGCACCTGTTGCAGCTGGAACATAACCTTCAGAAACAAGATCCAGAACATCCTGAGCACCAAACAGCACACGCATTTGTATCTTCCATCTGTTCCAGTTTTTGCCATCAAAAACTGGAAGTTTAGTGTTCAAACTACTGCCTCCATTCATCTTAAACCTTGCACAAAGAACTCAGATCTCAGATTTTCTCACTCAGTGTTTCCCAAACCCACAGAATCAGTGTGATTCTGTTTCAGATTTTTGTTCAAGATTCAAAAAAAAAATCAAACACACAGCTCACTATCACTCGTGTTTCCCAGAGTTTCAGAACAAACCAAGAGTTCTAGATACCAATTTGTTAGTACAAGGTGATGAAATTGAGGAAGAAGAGAGAAAGGAATAAATGCTAAAAGCTGCCACTAATGATTGAAGGAATTGATTGTATTAAAAATGTAAACCTAGTACACCTATTTATACACAAACAAGAATGCCACATAGGCCCTAATCATAGAAATTATCTACAAATGATAAATACTAAATTACCCTCCAATATAAACAAAAGAAGTCTCACATATTTTTTACTGTATTTTTTCCAACCAAAATATTTCTATGTTGAAAACACACTGAATGACAATTTTAATACAAATACAAACAAGGCATACAAGAAGTAATCAATCATGTTCACAGTTTAGTTCTCGACAACAACTGAACCAAACTGGAAATATGGTTTAGGGAACCGAACCGAACTGGATTTAGTTCATTCCAAGCAAAGCTAAATGGTCCACTTCATTGTGATTTTAGTTTTCAAATCGGGTTTTTGGTTCATTCCAAACAAAGCCAAATGGCCCAATGCATGGTAATTTTAGTTTTCAAACCGGGTTTTTTTTTCTTAACATAAACTGAGATGTTATTTTCAAAGTGATTTTGTCACGACAATGTATATTTTGAATTTTGTAATCAATCAAACGAAGAATTAAGAATGGTATTCAATTATTCTACACTTTTGATTTTATAGCATCAGAAGCAATTGATATTTTATTGAGAATTCAAAGGTTTATGAATAATAATGTTGTATCTCTTAGATCTATAAATGTAGTTTTTTAGAGTCCATTTAAAAAGGAGTAGCGACACAGTTTATTGTCCGCTTACTTTTTATTTCTGGATAACACTTTTAAACAACAAAATATTCAAGACACTCTTTTTGTTTTGATAAGCAAAATTATAACTACTACACATTTGTATTAAAAAAAAATTTGCATGGAGCGATTTAGCCGTTTTATCGTTTCTCCGCAGAAAAAGTCAATCAACTTTTGTCAAGCCAAATCACCCAAAACGAATCTAAACACTTGATCAAGCAGAATTTTTTTTTTGAATAACCAGGTATTAAAAAAAATTCGCAAATAACCATGTTTCAGATGACTCCCCAAAGGAGGAGCCATCTCACTTGGCGCCTCCACCAACATTTTTTCCCTAGGCGCCATCTCACTTGGCGCCTTCTCTCTCTTTTAGCCAAGTGAGATGGCGCATGCACTTTAAAAGTGAGAGGAGGCGCCATCTCACTTGACTCCTAGAGCAAAATGTTTTTTTATAAATAATTCGTCCGTTTCTCCATCATTTCTCACACTTTCTCGCACTATTTTCTTATTTTTTACTCTGTTATTTGCGTCATGACATCGCCCATGATTTTTACTAGAGATGGTTACGTTATCTTCTCCGCCACGAAACCTGCGATGAAAATAAAATTCTGGCACATTCACTCCATGGAGCGTCTGAAGTGGAAGTTGATGCGATGGCTAGATGGAGACATTGTGGAGGGGGGAAAAATTCGAAGGATCCACCGAAGACGAACAATAACCTCACATGCGACTGGAAGACCTAATGTATGGTTGGAGGAAGTCAAAATAGACAGCGACGTAATGTTGATGATGCATGGGTCAGATGAAATTGTTTTAACAATTGTAATTTCATAGACGGAATATCGTGTTTTTTTTCTTGTACGCGCAATATTTATTGTAGCAAATACTGTTAACGAAAAACCCTAATGTTTACAACATAATTAAGGAAAGATTTTATGTATTACAATTTTTATGTGGTCGAGGCAGACGCACGATTCGAACAATTTATGCGATTGTGTCCGACCTGACGGCATAAACCACACTTTATTTCCAGCTTGTCAAGGTCGTCCATTTCGGTTGTGATGCACTTACTTTTGGGACGACCCTTCTTGTTCCTTCGCATTTGGTCATTGTGCCATACTATTTCGCCGTCGTATGCAGACCAATAATCTGGTTTTGCTATCAAAGGAAAGTTGTTGTTGTAAACGTTGAGCAACGTTTCAGATTTATAAATGTGTGACAGAAGTTGTAGCGCGTCTTGATGTGTATAAGCACAAGCGGCAATGACATGAGAGCAAGGCATATGAAAGGCTTGAAACTTGTCACAATCGCACCAACGAGAAGGTAGTACAACCCTATATTCTTGTCTTGGCAGACCTTCGTTGTGGTCGATTGTATCTTTCACAATGAAGTTGTGGCTGTGTCGGTCAAACCCTATAACCATATGAGTGTTGGCTTTGGCACTTTCTGCCTTAATGTACTTCATGCATCTTTCACTCCATAGCTGTCAAAATTGCAACACTGCATTCCATATTTCACCTCTTTTGGCAAATAACGAAGCCATCCTAAAATACGTATATTTTACCAAAGCAGTGATCGGGAGGTTTCGTATGCCTTTGAATACCCCATTCATCGATTCAATTAGATTTGTTGTCATGTGCCCCCATCTTTGGCCATTGTCGTATGACCTAGTCCATTTTTCCACCGGAATATTGTCGATCCACCTACCGGCTTCCGGATTTTACAAAGGGATCTCGTTGCGATAATATTTGAACGTGGGTTGTGTCAATGCATATCTCGCATTCATAACGGCTTTCCATAGTGTTTTGTCCTTGATCTCCCTCGTGAAATTTTGGACGATATGTCTAACGCAATAGAAATGCATAGAAGGAGGGTCATGCCAACCGTTTGCAGGATTATTCTAGGCACTTTCAATGGAGGCATGTCTGTCCGAGATCAAACAGAGATCTGGTTGAGGAGCCACGTGTGTTCACAGGTTTTTCAGAAAAAAGCTCCAAGCACCACCGGTATCCCCCTCGACTAGGGCAAAGGCAATTGGGAAAATGTTGTTGTTGCCATCTTGTGCAACTGCCATCAGTAGCGTGCCTTTGTATTTCCCATACAACCAAGTCCCATCAATTTATATAATTGGTTTGCATGATGCAAACCCTGTGATGCAAGGTTAAAATGCCCAAAACACTCGACTAGATATTTCGTTTCCGTTTAGTTGACTACCATCTTGGGCGTATGCTGGCACTGTTTCCAGAATGTAAACAGTACCCGGAGAATAAGTCTTGAGTGCATTCAGGTAGCGAGGAAGTTCTTGGTATGACTCCTCCCAGTTTCCGTACACCTTTTCAATCGCCTTGGTCTTTGCTAACCACGCCTTACAGTAAAACGGAGTATAGTTAAAAACCATAGTAATGTGGGAGATGATGGTTTTCACCTTCAAAGATGGGTCGTTGCTGACGAGTGGTAGGATTTCTTGACAAATGAGATCGTAATTAAGTTTTTGATGGTCCTGTGATTGGGTAGAACTGACACAAGTGTGGGTAGACATGGAACCTATGACCCAGCAATCACATCTTAATCTGTATGGTGCAGTGAGCTTGAACATACAATCAGGGTGGACACACTTGATCTTGTACCTTTCTGGGTTGACACGGTCCACCTTAAAATCGACCGAGTTGAGCATGTGGAATTTTTTTATGGCTTTGATGCATTCCTCTCTGTTACGAAACTTGTCCTTCTCTTTTAAGTTTTCATCCGACTGCATATACGGATTGAAAAATAAATCAGAAGACGGTTCATCTCCGCCAATGTTGAAGTTTGTCATGTGCGGAAGTGGTGTGTAGATCTCGTTTGCAGGAATACTAGGTATCCCATCGTCTTCGGAATCATCATTCACCATTTCATCAAAATCTAACTCGTCATCTTCTTCTTCTTCATCAACTGCATCTACCTCTGCTTGTTTGATCTCCAAAGGATCAACCACTTGTGTCACCTGAGGCTCTCGCAACATAATGTACAACTCAATAGAGTCGTACCCAGAATACACATGACTAGAAAATATATTCTGAAGATCCTCGTCATCTTGAACCTCAACCTTATAAAATATTATTTGGTTGTTACCAAAAAAACTGGATTCTGATAAAATATTTGTGTCACCGGGCCTCGTCCAAGTTTGGCCTCCAATCGTTTTCTGAAGTACGAAAAAGTGGCTTTCCCGTTTTAAAGAAATTGGATGTTATCTGTGTCTCTAAACAAAAACCCAGAGGTGGGACAAATGTATGTCTCACCGTTGAAATGTGCATTGATGACATATTGGGGTGCAGAGGCCATTGTGTATGGTTGTTTGAAGGTTGGAAGGTTTGAAGGTTGGAAGGTTTGAAGTTTATGAGTTATTCAAAGGTTTATATGTTTGATTATTTGAAGGTTTGAAGGTTTGATTGTATGAAGGTTGGAAGGTTTGACAGATTAAGTGAATCAGTATTTTGATAAATGTAAGACTAAATAGGTCATACTGAATTTGAATTAAGTAAGGTTGTAACCTCCAAGGCTGCCACCTAGCCTGCGCCTACTCTGCACCTACATTGTAACATGTAAGTATCCTCCTATCACCTCCAATAGTGTTACATGCATTTAGGCATGGCTTCTCCAAGGTTGTCACCTAGCTTGCGCCTACTCTACAACCCGTGCCACCTCTTATTCTCTAATGGGGATGGCGACACCTTTCATTTTTGTACTCTTTCGCCAAGTTCAATGGCGCCTCCCTTAATGTCCAATCGTGTTACATGAATGCAGAGATGCCTTCTTCAAGGCTGCCACCTAGCTTGCGCCTACTCTACACCTACACTGTAACATGTAAGTATCCTCCCATCACCTCCAATAGTGTTACATGCATTCAGGCATGGCTTCTCCAAGGCTGTCACCTAGCCTGCACCTACTCTGCAACCCGTGCCACCTCTTATTCGCTAATGGGGATGGCGACACCTTTCATTTTTGTACTCTTTCGCCAAGTCCAATGGCGCCTCCCTTAATGTCTAATCGAGTTACATGCATGCAGAGATGCCTTCTTCAAGGCTGCCACTTAGCTTGCGCCTACTCTGCACCTACACTGTAACATGTAAGTATCCTTCCATCACCTCCAATAGTGTTACATGCATTTAGGCATGGCTTCTCCAAGGCTGTCACCTAGCCTGCGCCTACTCTGCAACCCGTGCCACCTCTTATTCGCCAATGGGGATGGCGACACTTTTCATTTTTGTACTCTTTCGCCAAGTCCAATGGCGCCTCCCTTAATGTCCAATCGTGTTACATGCATGCAGAGATGCCTTCTTCAAGGCTGCCACCTAGCCTGCGCCTACTCTGAACCTACACTATAACATGTAAGTATCCTCCCATCACCTCCAATAGTTTTACATGCATTCAGGCATGGCTTCTCCAAGGATGTCACCTAGCCTGCGCCTACTCTGCAACCCGTGACACCTCTTATTCGCCAATGGGGATGGCGACACCTTTCATTTTTGTACTCTTTCGCCAAGTGCAATGGCGCCTCCCTTAATGTCCAATCGTGTTACATGCATGCAGAGATGCCTTCTTCAAGGCTACCACCTAGCTTGCGCCTACTCTGCACCTACACTGAAACATGTAAGTATCCTCTCATCACCTCCAATAGTGTTACATACATTCAGGCATGGCTTCTCCAAGGCTGTCACCTAGCTTGCGTCTACTCTGCAACCCGTGCCACCTCTTATTCGCCAATGGGGATGGCGACACCTTTCATTTTTGTACTCTTCCGCCAAGTCCAATGTCGCCTCCCTTAATGTCCAATCGTGTTACACGCATGTAGAGATGTCTTCTTCAAGGCTTCCACCTAGCCTGCGCCTACTCTGCACCTACACTGTAACATGTAAGTATCCTCCCATCACCTCTAATAATGTTACATGCATTCAGGCATGGCTTCTCCAAGGCTGTCACCTAGCCCGCGCCTACTTTGTAACCCGTTCCACCTCTTATTCGCCAATGGGGATGGCGACACCTTTCATTTTTGTACTCTTTCGCCAAGTCCAATTGTGCCTCCCTTAATGTCCAATCGTGTTACATGCATGCAGAGATGCCTTCTTCAAGGTTGCCACCTAGCATGCGCCTACTCTTCACCTACACTGTAACATGTAAGTATCCTCCCATCACCTCCAATAGTGTTACATGCATTCAGGCATGGCTTCTCCAAGGCTGTCACCTAGCCTGCGCCTACTTTGCAACCCGTGCCACCTCTTATTTGCCAATGGGGATGGTGACACCTTTCATTTTTGTACTCTTTAGCCAAGTCCAATGGCACCTTCCTTAATGTCCAATCGTGTTACATGCATGCAGAGATGCCTTCTTCAAGGCTTCCACCTAGCATGCGCCTACTATGCACCTACACTGAAACATGTAAGTATCCTCCCATCACCTCCAATAGTGTTACATGCATTCAGGCATGGCTTCTCCAAGGCTGTCACCTAGCCTGCGCCTACTCTGCAACCCGTGTCACCTCTTATTCTCCAATGGGGATGGCGACACCTTTCATTTTGTACTCTTTCGCCAAGTCCAATGACGCCTCCCTTAATGTCCAATCGTGTGCATGCAGAGATGCCTTCTCCAAGGCTGCCACCTAGCATGCGCCTACTCTGCAAGAGTGACACTTAGCATGCATGCATGCACCAGCTACCACCTAACTTACTCTATGAAATTTTTTGCCTATAAATACAGAGCATAACATACTTCTCTCGCACCCACAATCGTCTCACTCTCTACTACAAAGTCTTTCTTTCATAATCTATTACAATTTCTAAGTCTTTCATAATCTCAGGCATTTTCAACAATGGCTCTTCTCACAATGGGGGATTGTCACAGAGGCACAAGGGACAATATTGCAGCATTTGTAAGTTTCTTTTATAGTTATACATTTTTTATACTTCTGTTAATGCTTTGTTCATCTTACTTAATCTTACACCTTTACATTATTAACTCAGGATACCAAAAGATTCAGAATCCGGTCTCACAACTACCTGGCTCCCGACCCATTTATCGTACCATATCTGAAATACGCAGGTTTCAAACATGTTATAAAGATCTCCAACTGCACAATAGATTCAAAGTTCATACTTGCCATGTTAGAAAGGTGGAGACCAGAGACCCATACATTTTACCTACCAATAAGTGAATGTACCGTCACGCTAGAGGATGTGTACATGTTATTGGGTCTCCCTGTCGACGGTAAGACCGTTAATGGGTCGGTTCAACAACCCAATTCTCTATGTGAAGAATTGTTGGGCAGGGATATGGTTGAAGGTGGTGGTGCGAGAGGTCAAGGTATACTACTAACTGAGCTTAAAAATCATTATGCAACTTTGGAATTAAACGAAAATTCCTCCGAGCAAGACAGGGTAATAAAAGCTATAACTTATCTAATGATACTATTTGGAACCTTTTTATTTCCCGAAAGTACGGGAAATAGTGTAAATTTTATGTATTTAAATTTACTTAGAGATTTCGAAAAAACTAGAAAGTATAGTTGGGTTTCTGCTGTTATAGCCCACCTATACAGTTCCTTGTGCAAAAATGCAATCAAGGAAAAATGTACATTTTATGGCTGCACTTTTTTACTTCAAGCCTGGGGTTGGTGGAGGATGGAGTCCCTAAACCCCGTCAACAACAACACATTCTTTTTCCCGTACGCAACAAAGTAAGTCATCTAGTTATATCATTTATTATTGTTCATCTCTTCACCAAATATATGTTAAAAAAATATTTTTCATTTCCTTTAGGTATTGCGTGAGGCGTATGGATTACGACAAGAATCCAAGATTCAATGTCGCACTATACCGCAATCTATTGGAAATATGAAAAATAAAATAAAAGTGCATACATGTATTTCGAATTATAAAGGGAAAAAATGCTTATGGATTATTGGTGGAGTACATATCTGTAAATTGAGAGAAGATGATAAGTCTTTTATATGGTACATTTGTGTATATCATGTGTAAACAAAAGAAGTCTCACATATTTTTTACTGTATTTTTTCCAACCAAGATATTTCTATGTTGAAAACACTTTGAATGTCAATTTTAATACAAATACAAACAAGGCATACAAGAAGTAATCAATCATGTTCACAATTTAGTTCTCGACAACAACTGAACCGAACTGGAAATATGGTTTAGGGAACCGAACCGAACTGGATTTGGTTCATTGCAAGCAAAGCTAAATGGTCCACTTCATTGTGATTTTAGTTTTCAAATCGGGTTTTTGGTTCATTCCAAACAAAGCCAAATGGCCCAATGCATGGTAATTTTAGTTTTCAAACCGAGTTTTTTTTTCTTAACATAAACTGAGATGTTATTTTCAAAGTGATTTTGTCACGACAATGTATATTTTGAATTTTGTAATCAATCAAACCAAGAATTAAGAATGGTGTTCTGGACTGGGCCGGGCTGGCTCAAAAGCAATGGTGAAGGCCCAATCCAAACGGTCTTGCAAGGAATCACGCCGACCAAGGGCCATAGCCGTGCCCGACACTCTATGCCAGCGCGACATCCTCGACTTCATGTTGTCCTGCTCGACCCCAGCTCGAGCACCCCTCCCAGGGCAGACTCTGTCCACTACACCACCATCTGGATCCCGAAAAGACCGCGTCCTCGTCCGTCTGTACTTCACGCAGAACATCCAGGAAGGGGACCACGTGCGGGTCCCCACTACACACGTAGAACCTGGCAGTTCCTCCATTGGGCCAAACCTGCCCGGCCCAATGAAGGAACCTTGGCCCAGCGCTGGGGGCTATAAATACCCTCTGTTCCCAGAGGGTCAGGTATTCATTCTTTTACCCATACTCATACTATTGCCTGCTCGTGCTCTTACTTACTTCAGCATCGGAGTGCCTTGCAGGTACCCCCCCCCCCCCCCCCCGCCTCGTTCAAAACTTCAACTCGGAGCCAGCCGTGACGGTCCAAGTCTGATCAGGTTAGATCAGTGGCGCCGTCTGTGGGAATCTAGCTTCCCCGTCTTGCAAAACTCAAAGACCAAAGCTCAAACTCAACTACCACTGTCATGGTTGATCAAGCTCGCGATGAACAGAACGTCCGCGTCGTCGACACTAACAACGGCCTCGCGGACAAAAACGGACACCTTGACAACGCCGGCAACCCCGGTCACAACATCATCCCTGCGTCAACTGCCCCCGGACCTTCAACCTACCGCGAAGGAGCTACTGCTTCGTCTTCCTCGGTCCCTCCGCCACTCGAAGACGACGAGGCGGCTCTCGTGAACTACCAGGCAGCCCGGTTCCAGGAAGTCCCCGTCCCTGCCGGGGCGGACGCCACAACTCAAGCGCTGTTCGCAGCGATTAATCAAACAAACTATCTCATCTTCGCCCAAGGGGAAAGACTAAGGGCGCTTGAAGACGACCGAAGACCCCCGAGGAGGCATCGGAGGCCCCATACTCCACCTCCTCGAGTGACTGAAGTCCAACTCCCATCTCCCCCGCGGAGACATTACAGAGAAACCTCTCGAAGCCAGTCACCCCGACCAAAGGGGAAACGGCCCCATCTAGAGAGGCAGCCCATCATCCCAGTCGGAGGACCTAGTCGCGACCCGGCGAGACAGGAAAGAAGGCACTCCGGAGACGGGCGTGTAAGATTCAACCAACGAGCATCATGCTCGAGAGAGACTCAGCACGACCAGGACCGTCGTGCCCGACAGTATTACAGGTCCCCATCTCTGTCTCCGGAGAGGAGCGACGAGGATGACCCCCGCAGTCCCCTGTCGCAAGCTATCATGGAAGCATCCATCCCCCCGGGCATGGAGAAACCCCCGCACTTGAAGGAGTACGATAGAGTCGTGGACCCGGTTGACCACATAGACGGGTTCGAGGCTATGTTGCATTACCACAATGTCGGAGGGCCCATCAAATGCCGACTATTCCCCACGACTCTCAGGAAGGCGACAATGGACTAGTACAAAGGACTCGCCCCGGGCTCAATCACCTCGTGGCGAAACCTGAAGAACCAGTTCATCAGTTCATTCACAGCTTCTCGACGGCATCCAAAGACCGAGGCGGCTCTCGAGGCCATCATCCAAAGACAGGATGAAACCTTGAGGGAGTTTATCAATCGCTTCAACCGGGAAGCCATACAGGTCCCCTGCGCGGACCATATGAAGAGATATCTGCTGGAGAGGGGGCTCCTCCCCGGCACAGAATTCAGAAAAGCCGTGGGCGTCGAGCCACCCAGGACATTCGACGCCCTCCTCGAAAAAGCTCGGGCATACATGGACTACGAGGAGAGGGAAGCGGCCAATAGAGCCTGAGACCCCAGGACTCGGGGGTCCAACAGCAGCTCGCGCCAGGAAGCTCCTCCTCCTCGACGAACCAGGGAGAAAAGAAAAGAAGACAGACCCCGGGAAGTCCGAGAACAAAGAGGACCCTCGGGACGTTTCACCGAGTACACTCCGCTCACAGCTTCCCGCGAGCGCATTCTGGCGGAGTGTGCCAGCACTGACTTCAAGGACGGCGGTGTTAAACGTCCCCGACCTGCCTCCGCCAAGCCCGGAGCAGACAAAAACAAATATTGTCAGTACCATAGTTGCCATGGTCATCTGACTGAGGATTGCGTCCACCTCAAGGACACCATCAAAACCCTCATCAAGGGAGGGAGGCTCGCGTAGTACCGGCGAAACGACGCTCCCCGTCGTGACGCCCAGGAGACAAGGGAGCCGGAGGAAGATGCCCGACCATCTGACGAGTCGGTCCCCATCCAGACCGCCTTCTCCGTGACCAGGCCCGAGGACTTCGACATCCCTGAGCACCTGCAGGAGCCGCTCACAACGCGCAGCATGTGGGAATATTTCCCCTCTGCCATGGTCATCAACTGCGGCGGATTCAACGACTTGACCATTAATTCGGCTAAGAGGAAGCTGGACGAACTGGTCGACACGGCGCCCCCGCAAACAGTGACGTTCGAAAGGGTGAAGGGCGGGTCAGAGCCCATCACCTTCTACCTAGAAGAGCTCCCCGGCGGAGCCCCAAATGCGGTCATCCCCTTACTGATAAGGGCAAGAATGGCCAATTTTAATGTGCATCGCATCCTCGTCGACGAAGGGAGTTCCGTCGACGTGATGTATAGCCAACTGTTCCGAACTCTACAGATGGACGACTCACATCTCTCGCCGTATGTAGGGTCGGACTTACAAGGGTTCAACGGCTTGACCTCCAAACCTTGGGGATATGTCGAGCTCCTGGTTACGTTCGGCTAAGGGACGGCTACAAGACAAGTCAAAGTACGCTTCCTCGTCATCGACTGCCCGTCTCTATACAACTGCATTCTGGGGAGACCAACACTGGCAGAACTGACAGCGGTGCCCTCGACCGTCCACCTAAAGATGAAATTCTACACCAAAAGGGCACGGGTAGCTACCATCCAAGGAGACCTGGCCGCTGCTCGGAGGTGTTTCAACGCCGCATCTAAGGGACGCGACACTGTCGACATAGGGACAAGGCCCGCCAAAAAGACACGACAAGAGCCCGACAAGCAAGAGTCCGTCAAGGAAGAAGCCCAGAAAGCTCCACCAAAGGTCGACTCTATAGCTCTGGACACTCGTTTCGACCAGGACAAACCTCTCAACGGCGAGCAAATCCCACTCCGACCAATACTGGACGGGGATTTTGAGCTCGTCCCCCTCGGCACAGACCCGACCAAAGGAGTGAAGATTGGCAAAGATCTCCCCGATCTGGCAAGGAAGCAAATCAAAGGCGAGAATGCTGATCTGTTCGCCTGGAGCGCCGTGGAGATGCCCGGACTCGACCCTGAGGTCGCCTGTCACCACCTCGCCATAGATCTTGCCGCTAGGGCCGTAGTACAACGTAGATGTAGGCAGTCTCCAGAAAAAACGGAGGCTGCTGAAAAAGCTGTAAAAGACCTCCTAGAGGCAAATTTTATTTCTGAAGCCCGGTATTCCACCTGGCTGTCAAACGTTTTACTTGTTAAAAAGAATAATGGAAAATGGAGGATGTGTGTTGACTACACCGATCTCAACCGGGCTTGCCCGAAAGATGCTTTCCCTTTGCCTAACATAGACATGTTGGTCGACAACTCGGTCGGCTTCAAAACATTGTCATTCATGGATGCCTACTCGGGCTATAACCAAATACCGATGGCCGTGAGCGACAAACACTGCACGGCTTTCATGACCAGCTCGGGCAACTATTACTACAATGTAATACCCCTTGGACTGAAAAACGCCGGGGCAACTTACCAGCGCATGATGAACAAGGTTTTCCACAAACAGATTGGCGACATGCTCGAGGTGTATATGGACGACATGATCGTCAAATCCCGAGCAGACACCGACCATGAAGAACACCTCAAGACGGTCTTTTCCCAAGCAAGACAGTGTAAAATGAGATTCAACCCCGAGAAATGTACGTTCGGAGTCAAGGCAGGAAAATTCCTCGGATTCTACCTAACAGAACGAGGAATTGAAGCCAACCCCGACAAATGTCGGGTGTTCTCCGACCTCTCGACACCAACGTCGAAGAAGTCAATACAAATCATGAACGGCATGCTCACATCATTGTCCCGCTTCGTCGCGAGGTCCGCTCAGCACGCCCTCCCCTTCTTCAAACTCCTTCGTAAGGAAGCAGCCTTCGAATGGAACGAGGAGTGCGAACAGGCGCTGCGCCACCTAAAGCAAAGTCTATCTCAACCACCCGTACTATCTCGACCAGCTGACGGGGAGCCACTGTTCTTGTACTTGGTCGTCTCGAACGAAGCCATCAGTGCGACTCTCGTCTGCGAGACCACCGACGGACAGAAACCCGTATACTTCACGAGCAAAGCCCTGCAAGGAGCCGAAAGCAGATACCAACAGATAGAAAAGGTGGCTCTAGCCCTCGTCAACGCGGCGAGGAGGCTCAGACACTATTTTCTGGCCCACACGATCATTGTGCGAACCGACCAACCGGTGAGGCAACTCCTGGGTCGGCCCGATATGGCGGGAAGAATGTTGAAATGGTCCTTGGAACTCTCCGAATTCGACATTCAATACGAGAGTAGGAAAGCCCTGAAAGCACAGGCTATGGCCGACTTTTTCGCGGAAATGACCACTCATGACCCACCCGCGGGGAAGGAACACAAGTGGACCATCTTCGTCGACGGGGAATCCAGCTCGTCCGGAAGTGGAGCAGGAATCCTTTTGGAGAACGAGGAAGGCGTAGTGATCGAACACTCCTTGGCTCTTTCCTTCCCGACGTCGAACAACCAAGCAGAGTACGAAGCCCTGCTCGCAGGACTGGGACTAGTCGAGGATCTGGGAGCCCGTGAGGTACAGATCTACACCGACTCCCAACTCGTCGCCTCCCAAGTCCGGGGGAGTTACCAAGCCAAGAACGACAACCTCGTCGAATACTTAAACTTAGTCAAAAAATACATGACAAAGTTTGTACGGGCGGAAATTTCACATGTTCCCCGCGAGCAAAACACAAGGGCAGACATATTGTCCAAACTCGCTTGCACGAGAAAGAAGGGCGGGAACAAATCCGTCATCCAAGAATCCCTAGCACACCCGAGTATCGAAAGATCCTCGACGCCAATCGAGGTCCACGCCATAGGGGATGCCTCGTCCTGGATGACCCCGGTTTACAATTTCTTGACGAAGGGCGAACTCCCATCGAACCAGACCGACGCGACCGTCACCAAGCGGTGAGCATGCTCCTACGTGGTGCTCGAGCACAAACTGTATCGCAGGGGATTCTCCATCCCCCTCCTAAAATGCATCGATGAATCCACGGTCCCCGAGGTACTGCGGGAGATACACGAAGGGATTAACGCCCAGCACATGGGCGGTAAGTCCTTGGCGAGGAAAGCTCTTCGAGCAGGATATTATTGGCCGACGATGCAGCAGGACGCCAAGGAACACGTTAAGAAGTGTGACAACTGCCAGAAGCACGGTGACATGCACCTCGCCCCCCTCACGAACTGAGCATATTGTCGTCCCCATGGCCGTTCGCATGGTGGGGTATGGACATCCTCGGACCCTTCGTGTAGGGGACTTACCAAAATAAATTCCTCATCGTGGCCGTGGATTACTTCACGAAATGGATAGAAGTCGTGGCCCTCGCGAAGATCACCTCGCACAACATCCTCTGTTTCTACAAGAGAAACATCCTCGCCAGGTTCGGAATCCCGAGAGCACTGGTGACCGACAACGGCACCCAGTTCACTGACCACGGGTTTCAAGACTTCGTCACCAGACTAGGGACGAAACAACACTTCACTTCGGTCAAGCACCCTCAAACCAACGGGCAAGCCGAGGCCGCGAACAGAGTCATCCTCCGGGGACTCAAACGCAGACTCGGCGAAGCGAAGAGGGGATGGGTCGAGGAGATGCACAGCGTCTTGTGGGCGTACCGTACCACTCCCCACTCAACGACCGGCGAGACCCCATTCCGACTAACATACGGCACCGAGGCCGTTATCCTGGTAGAAATCATGGAACCTTCGAGACGGACAGAGAACCCCCTCGACGAAGAAATGAACGATGAGGCACTCAGGGATGAGCTCGACCTAGTCGAGGAAATCCGATCTGGGGCGGCCCTCCATGAAGCCACCATAAAAAAACGAGTGGCTCTACGCCACAACGACAAGGTCATTAAGTGCGAGTTCGAAATCGGCAGACTGGTATTACGAAGGAACCAGAAAGACTCTCACGAAGGGAAGCTGGTCGCGAACTGGGAAGGGCCTTATCGCGTCCACAACACCACTGGTACCGGGGCGTACTACCTCGAGCAACTAGACGGAGAGCCACTACCACGACCCTGGAACGCTGCTAAACTAAAGCAGTACTATAGCTAAAAACCACCAACACCGAGGACCCTCGACTGTCGACTCCGGCGCCCAGTCAACGAGGAGAAAACGTCTGATCCCGTAGAGAGGCCGAGGTACATGCCCGACCTACGTCCAAACCGCATAACATCGTTCAACAGACAAGAACAAACGATAGTGCCCGACGTGGACACCTCTATCGAGCCCCACCGTCGAAGTACCTGTAGGGCAGAACACCTAGCTCACGATGGGCAGTTCACGCCGCGGGTAGATAACCCCGATTCGGGTCAGATACCCGACCAAGCGGCTTCGCTCCGCACGCCCGACGAATCTCGAAGAACGTCGGACCATCTACAAGGGTCAAAAATAAGTCTCTCCCCTCGAGGTCACCACTTAGGAGAATCTGGCCACCGAGGAGAAGCCGAGCATAGGCGCGAACAAAGGACTCGGCAAATTTGCCAACAAAGTCACAACCCCGTACGGGCACGACTCGGGCCCATAACTTAGGCCAATTTCAGCACAATAATATTAAACACAAGCACGGGTAAACAATCAAAAATTGAAACAAAACATTCATTCAAAATGCCCGTAGGCAACAAAGCAGATAGAAATAAACCGACCAAGAAGGCCGGCAATGTTCAGGAAATACAAAGAACGGGCACGCAGGCCCACAAAATAAGAACGGGCACGCAGGCCCAAAAAATATGAACGGGCACGCAGGCCTAAAACAAACATCAACAAAGGCGCGCAGGCCCTATCAGAATCTCACAACTCAGCTTCCTCAGAGCTGTCACCACCAACAGCAGGAGACTCGGGCGGAGGCACGACCTGACCATCAATGATCTGAGACATATAGCTTGCCCCTTCAGTGTTCAGGCCGAGATTCAACAGGGAAAGCTGGCTGACCGCGGCTTCGAAGCCGTCCTCCATAGCTCCGACACAGTTCCCCTCGAGAAGTTGGATGCGAGCGACCAGTTCCGATCGACTCCTCAAAGGAGCTGTATCCTCCGACTCATCCTCTGCAGGAAGCATAGCGGCCTTTAGGTCCTCGATCTCTCTGGAGAGGCGCCCGTTGTCAATTTCCAGGCGTTCCCGGTCCTCACGGAAATGGTCCCTCTCCTCGGCCAGCTTCCCTGAGTTCTCTCTTTCCAGAGCCAGCAATTCTGTCTCCGTCGCCAGTAGCTCGGCTTGCTCGCGGAACATCTCCTCGGAGCGCTCCAGAGCAGCCTTCAACTTTCGCAAACTCGAGGTGAGGGCAGCTTTTTCCTGTTCCATCTCTTTGATACGGTCAGAGTCTTCCCCCTCATCTGCCAACACAACGGCCATCTCGGCCATCTTGACCAATCCGACCATATTGGCGGCCAGGTGCTTTCTCCGACTCTCCTTGCTCATCCGCCTGATGGTCTCGACTTCATCAGCACTCACGAACAAAGGAAACCCCTCGAAGAAACCCTCCTCTTTAAAGCAAGGGGGCAACCCAAAGGACCTCACAGAACTGGAGTCCTCACCGACCTCCGGTTGGCTTTCCACCTGATTCCTCTTCCTCGGTATCAGATCGGTGCGTGGCTCGACCTCCTGGACATCCGGGATCCCTCCCGAAGCAGCTCCCAAGCTAGGTGGCGAGTCCACCCTCGTCGCCTGAGAAGTGCCCGGGCTAGATGGCGGGCCCATCCTCGTCGCCTGAGGAACTTTCACCACCCTCTTATTGACCTTCTTGTCGCAGGACAACTTCAAGAGCCTCTCCCTTCGTCCGGCCATCAGACCTGCATGAAAAACCCCCGGGTTAGCGACGAGCAAATAAGCGAACAAGTAACAAGTGAAGAAATTCAAACAAGACAAAAACAATAACGACCTAGCAGACTCGCGGCCTGCTCGAAGGACTGGCACTCCACAAGCGCCTTCGTGTCGATCGGTCGGGCCTCGAAGGTCGGGTAACCTTCTTCGTCAAGTATATCCTTCCCCTCCCTCGTGGCCCATCTAGCGGGGAAGAAACTGTCGACGTACCGACAGAGAGTACCATAAGCCTTCTCGTCTTCGGGGCTCATCTCGCCCGCGGACGTATGGTAGTACCGGGTGCCATGCTCATAGTGCCTCGAGGTCCAATGCAGGAGAAATTTGGCCACGCGCCCTAACACCGGGCATCCCTCGTCGTCTAGAAGGGCTTCTCTGTTGTCGTCAGTCACGACTATTTCTTTCTCGTATACAGATTCTAAACCCGTTGTGGTAACCAGCCTCACAATGTACCACTTGTCTTTAAAGCCCCAGACGGAATCCATGTACATTCTGAACATTCTCTTCGACTGCTTCAAGGAAACCCAGCTATGCCTCCCTCCCCGGGATTGGCGCTGTAAGTGGAAGACTCTGAAGAAAAGGGGTATGGTCGCCCCAATCTTTAGAAACCGACAAGTTAGCTCGAACGCCCAGATGAAAGCGAGCGAATTTGGGTGAAGCTGCGACGGGGCCAGCTCCAGATGGCTGAAGACCCCGACCTGAAAATCGCTGAAGGGCAGCTGTAATCCAAGGTCCTTGAAGGCAATTTCATACATAGGGAATCCATACTCGGGGAACTCCGAGCAGATCCGTGCGGTGAAAGTTGGTCGCGAGACGACAAAGTTCTTCTGGAAACCGGGCTGGCCACTGCCCTTCTCGAGGATGGTGTATGCACTTCGACTACGTCGACTGTAGGCCGAAGCTATCCCTCTGGGCTCGACGCCCACCCATTCCAGCAGAGGATCCTCTATGGTGTCAACCAAATTCACATTTTCATCAGCACTTTGGTCTTCCACCTCGGTGCGCCCTGAAGAACACAGTTCGTCCGCCATGGTTACCTACAAAGCACAGGAAACCGATCAAATGGGAGCAAAACCACACGCTCGCCATAACGGACGGGATGAAAGGCACGACAAACCGCGTCGCTCCATGCACGACCACAAAGTTGGTGTTTCGGACAAAAAGAGCATAGTCCCAGATACCACGACAAGTCTCCCTACAGATCGCCTAAGTGGGCCAACGTCTCGACCACTCACGAATATGTCGACCTAGACTATGAACGTGGCGAGCGATATCATGCATCTCAAAACTAGAGCCATGAGTTCACCGGGCACCACCAAGAATTAGGTGCCCCGAATCATGAAGATCCCGGGCAACACTGCTAGTTAAATACCTAAACAATGCATTTGTCGGGCGCAAACATGCGTTCGTCGGGCATAAACATGGATTTGTCGAGCTAAACACGAATATATCGGGCTAATCCCGGGCGTACGGTCTTTAAGCGTCTAAAAACAATGAAAAATTATGCATCACAGAGGAAAAACAAAGGAGACAAGACACTTACTTGGAATCAGGAGGGAAATGTGACGACTGAGAAAGAGAATCAGCGACGGAGATTGCGGCGATCCTATGAGTATCTGGGAAGAACAGCAAATAGCAGAAACAGAGGAAAGAGGAGAGGCGCGAAGAGGGAAAACACGTTCTGGGGCCCAAGGACCCTATTTATAGTGATGACGTGGAATACGAAATGTCACCCCGGGGAACCACAGAACTTCCCTCCTTGACGTGTAGCTCCCCTAGGCAATGATGACCCTATCTTCAGTAGGTTGGCGGCACGGTTCCCAAGAGATGCCTCAAGTGCTCAATGAACGCACCCCGTCGAGAGTCCCCGAGCGCTCCTCGAGCGGAATTATCTCATGGGCCCGACACGGGGAAAACTCCTCGAGCAAGCCGTGAGAACTACATCTTTTAGCCGGGGACGGGACCCCGTAATGCAGGCGACCTAAGATCAAGTCATGGCTCCTTCTACAGGAACCACGACTTGGGGGGCTCCTGTTCTGGATTGGGTCGGGCTGGCCCAAAAGCAATGGTGAAGGTCCAATCCAAACGGTCTTGCAAGGAATCACGCCGACCAAGGGCCATAGCCGTGCCCGACACTCAATGCCAGCACGACATCCTCGACTTCATGCTGTCCTGCTCGACCCCAGCTCGAGCACCCCTCCCAGGGAAGACTCTGTCCACTACACCACCATCTGGATCCCGAAAAGACTGCATCCTCGTCCGTCCGTACTTCACGCAGAACATCCAGGAAGGGGACCACGTGCGGGTCCCCACTACACATGTAGAACTTGGCAGTTCCTCCATTGGGTCAAACCTGCCCGGCCCAATGAAGGAACCTTGGCCCAGCGCTGGGGGCTATAAATACCCTCTGTTCCCAGAGGGTCAGGTATTCATTCTTTTACCCATACTCATACTCTTGCCTGCTCGTGCTCTTACTTACTTCAGCATCGGAGTGCCTTGCAGGTACCCCCCCCCCCCCCCCCCCCCCCGCCTCATTCAAAACTTCAGCTCGGAGCCAGCCGTGACGGTCCAAGTCTGATCAGGTTAGATCAAATGGTATTCGATTATTCTACATTTTTTATTTTCTAGCATCAAAAGTAATTGATATTTTACTGAGAATTCAAAGGTTTATGAATAATAATGTTATATCTCTTAGATCTATAAATGTAGTTTTTTAAAGTCCGTTTAAAAAGGAGTAGCGGCACAGTTTGTTGTCCACTTACCTTTTATTTCAGGATAACACTTTTAAACAATAAAATATTCAAGACACTCTTTTTGTTTTGATAAGCAAAATTATAACTACTACACATTTGTATTAAAAAATTTCTTGCATGGAGCGATTTAGCCGTTTTATCGTTTCTCCGCAGAAAAAGTCAATCAACTTTTGTCAAGTCAAATCACCCAAAACGAATCTAAACATTTGATCAAGCACACTATTTTAAAGGAAATTTTATCCCATACACCATCAATCATCTTCCTACTTCTAATAATATCACCGTATAAATAATTTTCATTTGAAAGTTTTTATTTTTTTTTAAATTTTATTTTGAAATTCTCCGATCCAGTATTAAAAATTGAGAGAATTTGAAAAAAAATTGTGTATTGAAAATCTTACCACTGAATTCTCGATATGTTAAAATTCTCAAAAATCTTTTTACCAAGTTATCTCGTTCATTAATACTTCTGAAAGTATTTTTACAGCGTTTTCTGGTCCATATTAATGTTGAAAAAAAATCAAAATTGTTTTGAAAAAATAGCATGCTAAATAACTTATAGGTAAATTATGTGATGGCACTAACAAAAGAAAACTGTAGCCTAAAGTAAATACCGTAGTCTAAATCTCTAGGCGACGGTTTTTCGGCCATGGAATATACAGTTTTTCATCTACTATAAAACTCATGCCCTATTAGAACAGGCAATGATTTTTTCACGTTGGGCCACCGACTTTCATTGTTGCCTAAATTTATCTTTGTTGTAGTATCATCGAATAACTTACCTATAAGTTTTTTGGAGTGCAATTTTTTTAATAAAATTTTTGACTTTTTTTCCCAGACATAACATAGATCAAAGAACTTAATAGAAAGGTTTCGAGGAATTTTAGTGTATTGAAGAACTTGGTAGAAAAACTTTTGAGTGTTTTAGTGTACCGGAGAATTTGGTGGTAAGACTTTCAATACACAAAATTTTCTTAAACTCTCTCAACTTTCAATATTGAATTGGAGAACTTCAAAACCGAATGAGAAAAAAAATATATAATTTCAACTATTTATACAATGATATTTTGGTCAGATTTGGAGAATAATGGAGTATAGGATAAAATGTTTTATTTTTAATACTATGATTTGTGATTTATGATTAACTCATGTTGGATCATGAGGGGTCTGAAGATCATCACATTGGACTTTCGACACACATTTTAAATGAATTGGAAATCACATATTAACCTAAAACCTCGCGACGGTGGATTTATGAGTTTTCTCACTTATAAACGGTTTAATATCTACTTTTTTTTATCCAATATAAGACTCATACTCACATTTCATATGCCAACAAATCATAATAAAATAAAATTATACTCCCAAATCAATTCAATTCGTGAACTTCAAGAACACGTGTGTTTCAATAATAATGTAATGACTATATCTATCATATAAGAAAGCAATATGTTATGGAATTTCTAACAACACCCTTGATCTATTTTCACATTAAATCACTTTATTGGAGGATAATTTCCGTCTTTTGCCAACATGTTCAAATTAGTGTCCAATTTTCGAAAACTCCCTTGATCTATTTGCTCTTTAATTCACTTTATTGGGGGCATTTTATATTTTTTTGCAACATGTTCAAATTTCCCTTTTAAATGAATGATTGTATTGGACTACCACACTTCTCCAAATATCATAATTGCTTTTTGTTCCCAATGTTACATTGAAAATATTTTATCTCTTCTCTCCTCGAATATCATTTCTACTTCAATTTTAATTTAAATTTCTCTCTCTTACTCTTCTACATGTTCTCGTTGTTCCCCTTCTTTCTTTTATCTCCCTCTTTCATTCTTCTCTCTTCTTCTTCTTCTTTTATTTTTAAATTTATTTATTATTTAACTTTTTTTGTTTGCTAGAGTTTTTGCAAACTCACTATTGTTAATTATTTGTAGTTGATCTAAAGAGAATGATTGTTTGAAAGCAAAGTTTCATTATCGTGAGGCGAATGTTGACAATGTTATTTATAAGTTCAATAACATTGTCGATGTCAATATATTTTATTTTACTTCGTGTTTAAGATTTATGGTTTTAGGATTTATATGTTTTAATGATTGAGGGTTTTCTTACTGTGTTGATTTTTATTTTCTCAATTGTGTTGTTTTAGGACGAAGATGATAAACTTGATTACATTGCAAGGATTGTCAATTTCTTTGAAACCCAATAGAAAGATTTATATTTTACGGTTCAATAGTTTTATAGAGCTGAAGAAACTGTAAGATTTGATTTTTTTAAAACATTTTTTGTGTGATTGTTTACAATTTTTAGGGTTATGTTTGATTTTGGAGATTTGAACGTGTGTTGTAGGTTATTAAGATTTATCTCGAGCTTATTCACAAAAAGAGGGGTTTTATATAGTTGTTGTTGATATTTTTGTTATTATTACAGGTTTCAAAAAATTAGATCTGGTTGTAGTGAGTTTTGATTTTTCCCCCTTTAAAAAAATTATGATCCCCCTTAACAAATAAAAATTCCCTCACCATAGACATTGAGTCACTTTTCCATCAGAATCTTCCTACGTGGCATTGCTAACTGCGTAGGTGACTTTTTTTTTTTTTTCATTTATTTTTAAAAATCCACATGTATTATTTTATTTATTTTTGTTGTAAATGTGTCTTAAAACCTTTGTTGATGAAGATAAAGAAAACATATTTTTGAGATTGCATTTACCGCGAAAATAAGAAGTTTTAGAAAATCGAATGAAAAGTCAAAAAAGAAAGAAGAAAAATATCGGTCGGTGAATAGTGCTGCCTATAACGCTCCAAAATAAATGATTAGAATTATTTTAGATATTTGATTCTGTGTTGGTTTATGCTTGTATGTGTTGTATGTATGTTAGAGGTTATAAGGCCTAGAGAAGGATATTTGCCTTAAAACTACAGGAATGTGTAGTATTAAAAGAGGGTGTGTGAGTAAAAGTGTAGAAACATGGGTGTAGGGAGAATATTACCTTCTTATTATTATTATTATTATTATTATTATTATTATTATTATTATTATTATTATTATTATTATTATTATTATTATTATTATTGTTGTTGTTAGAATAATGATTATAATAATATTAAATAAAATTATTATTAATAATGGAGTGAGGGTGTTATGGTAAGAGTGAGTGGGCTAAGTAGGGGCATAAGGAGAAAGTCCTTATAAGGACTATTGGTAAAACAAGAAAGAGAAAAGAATGAGATTCATTCTAATCGATCGTAGAATTTTGGAGGAATAGAGAAGAGAGAAAAGGCAAGGGAAGGCTAGGTCAAGGGTTCTTCCACCATTATTGAGGCAATCAAGCTTTGGAAACCAAGGTAAGAGGGGAGAATAGATTCTTTAATTTGGTGATGATAGAATGAGAGGGTAGTGAAGGTTCCTTTCCCTCTTAGGTTTTTTTGATTTTGTATTCCTTGTGTGTTTCTTTTGATTGTGATGATGAATATTGTGATTTCGTTTATATTGGATTGTATTGGTATAATTGTGATAATTATGATGTGAGATTTATGATTATTGTGGATTACTATGGGAAAAACATTCAAAAGAATAGATTAGAGATTCACTTAGGTATTGGTTTGTAAACCCTTAAAATTGGTAATAGAATGCACTAATAGTAACGATAGTAAAGACATGTGTTAAAATGCTTAAAATGAGGATTTTAAGGCTATACTCAGTTAGATTCAAGTGGAAAAGAGTCGGTGTTAGTGTAGAAATTCGTAGCAGAAAAATTCAGCACAAAACAACATGCGTCGACTCGAAGGGGACATGCGTCAACTCATGCAGGTTCAAGACTCTGTATGCGTCGACCTAAGGGTCGACCTGAGCACACCGAGGCAGACAGAATGCCGATGTGTCGACTTGAAGGGGTCATGCATCGACTCATGCAATCTAATTTTTGACAGATTTTTCTAAAGGTCATAATTTGAGTTTCTGAACTCCGTTTGATGCGCCATTCAAAGCATTGGAAAACTAATGAAATGAATTATAACTTGGAAGAATAAAACAATTCATAGGATGTAGTTTTATAGTGCTTGAATTAAGATTAAGTTATGAACTATGTAGTACTAACATAAGAAGTATGCTCTTTGCTATGAATTAACTTAACCATGTCTTGATACAACTTGATAGATGTTTTCTTTATGATGATATGGTGTCATTGTGATAATGATGTATGCTTCCATTGATTTTTTGATGATAATACTGAACTATTATTCGTTGTGATTTATTTTGATGCCTTTGTAAGGGCTTGTGGTTGTATGGACATTCATGAGGAAGGCCAGTGATTCAGAAGGAATCATGGTGAGTATGGGAGAAACTGCACTTACCAGTGTTTAGTTCCGCAAAGTCGGATTCTATGTCTAATGAAGAATGGGAGTTTGAACATCTACATGTATGTGGTTTTATACAGTAATATGTAAAAGATAATGTTTATAATCATATAGTTAATGAGACACACACAATAACTTTGTAGGAGAAGATAGAGTCCTCGTATGCCTCAAAATCAGATAATAATAAATTATTCTTGTTGAATAACTTTATAAGTTTGAAGTATAAGAAGGAGACTTCTATTTCAGATCACTTGTGGATTTTAAGGGCTCCATGATCAGATGTCAAGAATGGGTATTAAATTTGATTATGAACTTTTGAGACTATTTCTATTGTTATCTTGGCCAGAGTCTTGTGAGACATTTCAGGTTTCTATCACAAGTTTTGCGTTGTTTCTTTGGAAATGATTAAGGGAGATATTCTTAATGAGGAGATGAGAAGGAAGGAACTAATATCTTCATCTCAATCCGAGGTACTTGTCACTGAAAATAGGGGAGAATTCATAAAAAGGAACTGACGGGTGGTAGAGAGAATAACATAAGCAAGTCTAAGTTGTGATACAAGAATCTGGAGTGTTACTATTGTCATAAACGGGACATGTACAAAAGTATTACTATCGGTGTAAAAGGAAAACAAAGGCAAGAAGGGTAAGTTTAAACAAATAGATCATGAATATCATGGTGATGATCATGTTACTTGTAACACCCCACTTTCTCTTTTTCAATTAAATCGATAAATGACTAGATTTTCAGATAAGATAGTTTTGTAGACAAATCAGAGTACTCATTAGTGGGATGTCACATCCTCAAATAAACAAAATCATAGAAGTATTATTTCACTTTATAGCATAATATCTCAATCGATTTGATCAAAACAACAGAAAATATTTTCAAATAATTCACATAACGTCCTCAAGGCCCCAAATCAAATAAAACTCCCACTCCTTTGTGGTCCAACATGATTTTGAAAATAAATATACGTAACAACAATTCAAAATAAATAACATAGAACTAAATTTCAATCTCGACGTTACGTAGCAGAGCGACTCCTACGACTCGATCGAAAAGCAACACAAGCATCTAGGAACTACTCAGGTACCTAATTATCAGTACTCCCCAAGGAGCACAGACGCAACAACATAAAAGGGGTGAGAATTACATTCAATAATTTAAACGGTGAGAAATGGCATGCTAAGGAGTAGTAAATAAATACACATACAATTACATGGTTATAATGCACACCCAATTATCACATATACAAACCAACATTGTCATTACACATAGCTCATCACAGTGTACAATATGACTCTATGGACTATACATCATGCATGTGGTACCAACACAATGTCATACCCCCAAATTTGTCCGTCCTTAGTGCTACCGTCAAATTTATTTTCGAATTTGGATTTTAAAAAATATAATTATTTGTATTTTAAAAAAAAAAAAAATAATTGATCGTCTTCATATATTTTCAATTGACTTTTTATTTCAAATAAATAACATAGCACAATTGATAAAGAAACATATTTATGATTTTATTTCTGACCAATGATTGACTTATAAGGGTCCCCTTTTATTTTCAATTGCATCCCTTTTTTTTTCAGGCGCCAATTCTAACGGGAAAAAGAAAAAAACTCATTCACGGTACACTCAGTCCACAATTTTGCATCAAACCATTACACACCAATTCATGTACCCAAATTTCCTAACCCTCCAAGTTTTTTTTTGTAAAAACCACCCATACAGTAAATATTATCCAGTATACTCACACAGAATTCTCATCAAAATTCTCCATACATGAAAAAGTCCCATGAGTCAAACCATATTTGTTTTCCTTCCAAAAAGTCTCTATTTTTAGTCTTGTCCTAACTCCCCCTTCACGTGAACCTTGTTTCTACAACCCTCACAATAACATCCTTCAAGTCATCATTAATAATTTGTCATTGATCCCTATCCAATACCTTCATGGAATTCTTCATAAACCTGTCCAACGAATTCATTCACAAAACTACCCAATGACATCACAGTAAACCATATTTCATCAACACAATTTTAACCATATTTCAAAACAACACTTCAATCTCTGTGAAGGTTGCTGCGAAACGTAGAGAGAAGGAGTTGGTTGGATTGGAACAAGTCAAGGGTTAGTTTTGTTTTATTTATCTTTGCCTTGTCTTAAAGTGAAGGCAAGAGGTGCCCCATATTGTTTCTCTTTTTTCAGATGGTTTGTTTCTATTGAGATAGTCACTACTTGTTAATTAGGTTTGGATGCATGTGGGTGGATTTTGGGCCTGGACCATTAAATTTCACCTACACCTCCAACATTACTAATTTATTGTAGAATGCAATCATGCCTCTTTTGATCTTGTTATTTGATTATTTTAACATTTGTTTGGTGGGTGGTAGAATTAGTTTTTCTTAAGAATTAGTTTCCTTAGTTTTTGACCAATCTTTAATTTGAATAGGCTTAGTTAAATTATTTTAATCCATTAAAAAATACAAGAAATGTGTAATTAATTATTTCTTGTAGATAATTCAAACATTAGTATATAAATAGCTAATCTTATACATTCACCAAATATATTTTTCAATTAAATTAATTCAATATTAAAAATTCACGTAACTCGTCAAATACTCCATCTGCGAGTGACATGTGATCAACATCTGGCCACGTGATGAGGAAGACTATATCAGACTCCTTCCGCATCCTCCTGACGGGCAACACATGATCAATATTTGACCACGTGATGAGAAGACTATATCAAACTTCCTTTACTTTGTGTTATACCACATACTTTAATCAAATTAAAACTTAAAACAGTTAACCAACAATAAACTATTTTTCTACTAACATAGTAAAACTTTCAGATTATTTTAAAAAAGGATTAAGGAGAATTACTATCAAAATTAACTACGAACTACGTCTACGATCACTCATTTTCCAAACTCATACAAGGTTCAAGGATAAATCGAAAGCAATTCTACGCAATCCTATAAAAAACATCGACTAACACTGCAAACTACGAATTGGAACTCTGATTTCTTCTAAGAGGATACGTAGGCATACGACTAAAATCGTGGCGAGTTCCCCTAATTAAAAAATTAAAACCCTATTCCTAAATCTTAAACCCAAACCCTAGTATCCTTGTGAACAAGGTAGATAAGGGATGCCTAACATCTTCCCTTGAAAAGAATGTCAAGTATGATCATTTGAGAGTCTTTGATTGTAATAATTTTGTGCATATTTCAAAGGATGAAAAATCCAATTGGATGCAAAGTCAAAAAAAAAATATTCATCAGCTATGGGCAAGATGAGTTTGGTTACATGTTGTATGATCTTTTAGGGAAGAAGCTTATTTAAAGCCACAATGTAGTATTAGTGGAAGACCAAATAATTGAAGACATTGATAAGATAGAGAAGACTACACCAAGAAAGATATTAGTTTATCTAATATTGATATAGTTCGGTTACCTTGTCATAATCTAGATGCTATTGGTGGTGATAATCAGAATGGTGAGACATATGATTATGCTGATGATCAACAAATTAGAGATGAAGTAAATATTCCAAGTAATAATAATGAAGGGGAGAGTGATATGTCACAAGATGAGAATCTTGGTGAAGCTCCAGTATCATCTCAAGTTCAACTTAGGAGGTCTAACAAGCAGAGACAACCTTCTACAAGGTATAATTCTGATAAGTATATGACCTTGAATGATGAGGGTGAACCTGAGTGATTTCAAGAGGCCATGGAAAGTGGTTACAATCAAAAGTAGTTGGATGCAATTCATGATGAGATAAAATGATTGCATGATAATCACACTTATGATTTAGTGAAGTCTCCTAAAGGAAAAATGGCTTTGGAAAATAGGTAGATTTATAGAGTTAAACATTAGAGAAACTCTAACTCTCCAAGGTATAAAGCCATATTATTGGTGAAAGATTTATGATAAACAAAGGGTGTTGATTTTAATGAGATTTTATCATCTCTTGTAAAGATATCATTAATTAGAATTGTGTTGAGTTTGGCTGTTACACTTAATTTAGAGGTTGAACAAATGGATATGAAAACAAATTTCCTTCATGGTGATTTAGAGGAAGATATCTACATGAAACAACCGATGGTTTTCAAGTTAAAGAAAAAGAAGATCATGTGTGTAAATTTAGAAAGATTTTATATGGATTGAAGCAAGCTCCAAGACAGTGGTACGAGAAGTTTGAGTTTGTTATGTGTAGTCAAGAATACCAGAAGACTACTTCAAATCATGGCTTCTTTGTTAGAAAATTTTCTAATGATGACTTCTTTATCCTATTATTATATGTTGATGATATGCTTATAGTAGGGGAAAATATTTCTAACAATAACAGGTTAAAGAAACAATTAGGAGAGTCATTTTCCATGAAAGACATGAGAGCAGCTAAACAGATTCTTGGCATTAGATCATGTGTGACAGAAAGGAGAAGAAACTTAGGATGTCATAAGAAAAATATATTGAAAGAGTGCTGCAAAGATTCAAAATGGAAAGTTCTAAGGCAGTAAGCACTTCTCTTGCTACTCATTTCAAGTTGAGTTCTAATCAAAGTCCTTCAAGTGAAGATGAAATATTTGATATGAAACGTGTTCCTTATGCGTCTGTTTTGGGTAGCATGATGTATGCTTTGGTGTTTACAAAACCAAATATAACACATGCAGTTGGTACAATCATTAGAGTTTTGTCAAATATAAGTAGAGAGTATTCGAATGTTGTAAAATAGATTTTAAGGTATCTTCGCGATACTACTTTTGTGAGGCTTTGCTTTGGAGGAGATAAGCCTACTCTAGTGGGGTACTTTGACTCTGATATGGTTGGAGATGTTGATTCCACAAGGTCCACTTCAGGCTACATGATTAAATTTACATGGGGAGTTGTGGCTTGGTAGTTCAGATTGCAAAAAGTATGTAGCATTGTCTACCACAAAGGTTGAGTTCATTGCCATTACCAAAGCATGCAAAGAGTTATTATGGTTGGAGAAATTTTTGCACGTGCTTGGTTTTGTTCAAGACAAATATGTGTTATTTGTCGACAATTAAAGTGCTATTCATCTTGATAAGAATCTGACTTTTCATAATAGGTCCAAAACACATTGATGTGAGATATCATTGAATACATGATGCTTCGGATACTAAGTTGTTAAAGTTAGCTAAAGCTTATGCAAATGATAATGATTATGATATGATGACTAAAGCATTATCAAGAGTAAAGTTTGAACTTGTTGTGATATCGTCGGTTTTGTGATTTCCTCCACATAGTTGGGAGGGGAGATTTATTGGGTTTGGGTTCCCTTCCTATGTGGAGAAATGCCCAAATATGATTAGCCCATTTGTATCACTTATTTAAGTGGAGAGAGTCAATTTAGGGTTAAGAGAGATAGAGAGAAAATAAGGCTTCAAAAAGAGACCAAAGAGAAGAGAACTTTATTCTTATTTTTCTGCAATCAGTCTCACTAAATCGACAATTTAAGATACGGTTGGATCGAGCTTAAATTTGAAGGGCAGTTTTGCAAGATTTCTATCTAGCTTTTGACCGTTCAGATCTTCAAAATGAGATATAAGCTGAGAGAGGCCTGCTTAGCACTAAACCTGCAAATTTGAGTAATTTTTCAACTTCTTGATTCTTATTTGTAAGCAAGTTTGCTTTGTATTTTACGGGTGTTAGCATTAGTTTGTGAATCACTTTAAAACTCTCTTGTACCCTTATTTGATTATAGAGAAGATATTTCTTTGGTCTAGACGACTCATAGTTTTTACTCTCATGTTGAAGGATTTTCTACGTTAAAATATCAGTATTCTTTTGTGCTTTTATTTGTTCTATTTATCGTCATATATTTATTATTGATCCTCAAAGTTCTTATAAATTTGAGAAATTTTATATCCGTTGCATATTAGTTTGTTATTATGTGTTTATTTCTCATCATCCACATCAATCAACATCACAATGATGAACATATGAAAAAGAATCACGTCAGCATCAAATCGTCCTCATCAATCTATGGTACGCAAGTTCGACCACACATCACCCACACATTGTGATCGGTGGATCTGGAACTGACTGTTTAACGCTGGTTCGCGAAATGTCGCGGAAGCAAGAGTCGCCACCGTCTTTTATTTTCTCCAAATGGAAAGGACAAAAGCACAGAAAAATTCCTTAAAAGAGATTGCTCTCGGTTCGGGAGGTAGGTTATAGAAAGGGAAGGTGTTAGCACCCTTTCTATCCATGGTTATCCATGGGCTCTTAGATACTTGCTCAATGTGTTTTCAAAATATTTGCTTGCTTTTCAATGTGGGTTTCAAAAATATTCTTTGAAAAGTTTCAGTTCAACTCGTACGCCAGAGTGTTTGAAAAGTTCGTTTTGAAAGGTTTTTGAAAGTGTTGGTGTGAAAAGTATTTTGATTTGTTTGAAATTAGAGCAAGTATCCTCGAGAACCTACCTACCCTAAGGAATTCGTCTGTGTAGATGTCCTTTAAAGTAGTGCTATCCCACCATTGAGAGGTAGGTAGCACCACCGTTGGAGGTGTTCGGGTCAATTCGAGTGTATAGGGACATGGTGGTCACCAGAGCAATGGGAAGACACCTTAGAAGCTACCCTCATGCCAGGTTCCCGGATCATGAGGACTTACTAAGACGTCTTCTACTAGACGACCACCTTTCGAAAGGCAACAGTGAGGCGTACCCTAGGGGTGGTGTGTGAATTGTGTGTCATTTTCAATTTATTGTTTGTCTTGTCATGCATTGGTGATCTAACGATTCGATTTTATTTTTGGGCATTCATTCTTTCATGTTATTGTTTAGCAGTTAAAAGTGCGGGAATTTAAAGTGCGGAAAAGATAAAAGTCCTACGCTATTACAAAGGGCGCGGGTCCACATCGCCAAAATAAACCGAACCCGATTTAAAATAAATTGCAGAAAAGAAAGGTCTAATAGCTATTACATGGCTTTGGTACAAGTACATTATATTCACAAAAGAAATAAATGAAACGCGCGAAAAAGAAAATAATCAAATGCGAGGGCGTTGAACCCTTTAAAGGAATTAAAATAATTAAGTTATCTAAAATTAAAATTAAATGAAAAATGGTATTTTTGTGTTTTTTAGATTTAAAAGAAAAAAGAAAAATTAATTAAAATTAAATTAAATATTAGACCTAATTCTATTATTTTTTAAGTTTATTATGAAAATTTTGACTTTTAACCTAATCTAATTCTAAATTAATTTATGCACCTTTTTTAATTTATGAAAATAAATAAATAACATTATTATTCTGAAAAAAGGGAAAAAATAAAAAAAAGAAAATAAAAGTCATTAAACCTAAATTCTAATTTTTTGGATTTTTATTAAAAAGAGATTAAAGTTGCACCCTAATTAAGCTAAATAATTTACATGCTAATATTTATACAAAAAAAAATATTTAAAATAAGATAATTATTAATTTTTTGACTTTTCTGATTTTTGTGATGTTTTTGCATTTTGGTTAAAAATTAAATAAAACAAATAATTAAAATAACATAGCAATTAAAAATAATGAAAATATAAGCAAAATAAATTAAATGGGCAAACCAGGGTGGGGTGTAGCCCCATTGTGGAGGTGTTGATTTGAAATTCTGGCCCATTTGACTTTGAATCCATTGACTTTTCCAATCAGGTGTGGCATGTTGACTGGCATCCACCATATGCCTTTGATCTGAGCCTTTTGATAAGTCTCCTAAGACACGTGTGCAATAGATGAGGAGGACGTATGGTATGTACTAACGTCAGCGCTGCATGGAACCTTGAAGTGAAAAATAATATGAGAAATTGGCCAGACCTGGGACTTGAACCCAGGTCATTGAGGTTAACGCATGGATAGCTTGCCAGCTGAGCTACTTGATTTCAATTAACATAATATAGTTAATAAATAATAAAAAGAATAATCAAGACATTAATGATTCCACGCGCGCGAATTTGAATGGACCTGTCCCTGCGTGACACGAGTCCTTCTTCTTCGTCCCTGTAAAACAAAACAAGTAAGCAACGGTTTTGCAACCGTGGGGTTAGGCAGGCTATGGAGAAATAGCGAATAGCGCCATGATATATATAAATTCATCGCGAGATATGCTTTTTCTTCGTCTCCAGGCGTTGAGTTCAGCCATGGTAGTCTCAAAGGCCAATTTTGCTTTATGGTGAAAGCCCTAATTTTTCCTTCTGAAAACCCTAAATAACAACCATGGTATCTTGGCCAAAAGTGCACGAAAATTCAATTAAAAGCTATGGTCAGCTTGCAAACTTCACATTGAATAAGAATTCATGAATGAAATTGCACAAAGATGCGTAAATGATGATATGCGATTTGAATTTTTTTGCTTCACAGTTGGACTTGTAGCTACCGTTTCAGGGTGTTTTTGTTGATGTTAGTGATTGAGATGCGTTCAGAATTTGTCCAGGATGCTGTTGGAAAAAGAATTAAGGCCTAAAGTTTTTTCTAACTTTGATTTCAGTTTTGACTTATATGCCTCATTTTTCAAATTGTCAATCCACTTTTGAGCGAGCCTTTTGCTGTATTCTGGTTAGGGTTGGACTCAGTGATCATAATGGAATGGAATTGGCTTACTCTTTGACCTAGATCCAAGCTCATGAAGGAATTAGTCTTAGGGTTTTCACTCTTAACCATTTTTCCTCCTTTTTAGCCAAAACCTAGACCTAGTGTGCAAATGAACCCTAGCCTGATTTCTTGAGTTGGTTCATGATACATAGAAATTGTCCAAGTTCACATGACACTATTCCATTGGTTTTTAAATTTTATTTGAATTTTCAAAGAATTAAAATGAATTAAATCATCAAAAATTAAATAAAATAAAAAAAATCAATATTTGGTCTTGAAATTAACCATGGGACACGTGTGTGGCATGACAAGGATGAACCAAGTGGAAAAAATGGGGCCCTTTTGTCAAAAATTGGATTTTCAATGATAGTTGACTTTTGCCATTTCACAAAAATTTCCCAACTTCTACAAGGCATAACTTGCTCAATTCTTAAGCTTTTCACATGTTCTTGGACATTTTGGAAAGGTCTTTGAGTCCTCTAACCAATGCCTTTGGTCCCATGTCATTTTGATTTACCAATCTCAAGTTATGGTCTTTGACTTAAAGTCCCTTTTTGTTGACTTTTGAAAATGACCTATAATGTTGAAATTGATAACTTTTTGTGAGAGCATTTCTTGGACTTGAAGTATGAAGATGAGTTGTAGGAAATTTCTTTCTCTTCAAAATGAGCTTTGGATGGAATTTTTCTGATAATCCATGTGAAAGTTATGCCCTGGTCAATTTCAGTTGACTTTTTCAACTGTCCAAATATAGCAACTTTTGCATCTTTGATGATTTCTGAGCCAAATTTTGAGAATCATGATCAAGCATTGATCAAATGATGTTTGTGGCTTCAAAATGATATATTGACCAAAAATTTGAACTTTTGACTGCCAAATGACCATTTTGCCCCTACAGTTGACTGTAGTGCAATTTAGGGTTTTGACTGTGCAATCTTGAGCTGAATGCCTTGAAACTTGATATGAGGATGCTTGACCATGTTTGTAAGCATATGAGACTTGATTGGGCCTTTGAACACTCCATTTTCTTGATCAGACTCAAAACCCTAATTTGACTGTATGGGAGACTGTTGCATTGCACAACCCTTGGGGAGTTTTGTGACTTGGCTTGGCAATTTCTTGAGGAATATGGGAGGGCAAATTTTGGGGTATAACACACATGTTCTGATCTGACCTGATCAGAAATGGACCGTCACGGCTTGCTCCGGGCAGAAAGCTTTTTGAACGAAGTGGGGGGGGGGGTACCTGCAAGGCACTCCGATGCTGAAGTAAGTAGGAGTACGAGCAGATAATAGCAAGTGTAAGGTTAGAATGATGAATACCTGACCCTCTGGAAGCAGAGGGTATTTATAGCCCCCAGCGCTGGGCCAAGGTTCCTTCATTGGGCCGGGCAGGTTTGGCCCAATGGAGGAACTGCCAGGTTCTACGTGCGTAGTGGGGACCCGCACGTGGTCCCCTTCCTGGATGTTCTGCGTGAAGTGCGGGCGGACGGAGACGCGGTCTTTTCAGGGTATCGTTGGGGGAACAGTGGACTGAGTCTTCCCTAGCTGGGGTGCTCGAGGTAATGTCGAGCTGGACCTCAGGATGCGGTGCTGGACCGTAGCATGTCGAGCTGGAGGTGTGCTGTCGAGCCTGCGACTACCCGTCGGGCACGGTCGTACTCTTTGGTCGGCGTGGCCCTTGTAAGTCCATTTGGACTGGGCCTTTGCAATGCTTTTGGGCCTGTCGGGCCCAGTCCCGAACAGGAGCCCCCCAAGTCGTGGTTCCTTTGTGAGGAGCCATGGCTTGAACTCAGGTCATTTCCTCATCGAGGTCTCGTGCCCGGGACAGAGGTGTAGACCCTCGAGGGCCTCCTTGTGCCGTGCTCGGAGACATCTTCCGCGGTGGATGCCTGGAGGATCCTCACCGGGCGCGTCTGTCGAGCATACGAGGTATCTTTCGGGAACTGTGTCGCCACCCTATGGGGATAGGGTCATCATTGCGTTGGGAGTAGCGCGTCGGAGAGAGAGACTTCGTGGTTGCCCGAGGTGACGTTTGGTATTCCACGTCATCACTATAAATAGGAACCTTGGGCCCCATAACACGTTTCTATTCTTTGTGCTCTCTCTACTGTTGCTCTTCCAGATTTTTCCCAGTCGTGATCTTCTGTCACAGATTCTTCTACTCCGTAGCCGAATCCTACTTTTTGATTCAAGTAAGTGGTTTATCTTCTTCATTTTCCTGTTAAAATGCATGATTTTTGGCGTTTGTAGATGTTTTAGGGACTGTGCGCGTGGGATTAGCCCGGTAAACTCATACTTAGCTCGACATATTCATGCTTAGGACCGGAAAACGCATGTTTGTGGTCGGCATATTCATAGTTTTAGGTGATAAACTTCAGCGCTGCCCGGGGTCTTCATGATCCAGGGCGCCTGATTCATGATCGCGCCCGGTATGTTCATGGTCTTGGCCGTAGGCTTCATGATGTGGCTCGCCATGCTCATACCTTGGGTCGACATGTTGGAGAGTGGCCGCGTAGTTGGTTTGAGGAAGAACACATCGAGTTTCAGGATGTCGGGGAGGCAACCACTCGTGTAAACTGACTATGTGGTCGTGCGTGGGACGACGTGGTTTGTCGAGCGTATGGCTTCGTGCCCAATTGACTGGTTTCCCGTGCTCTGCAGGTAACCATGGCGGACGAGCCGTGCTCCTCCGGGCGCCACGATCGTGAAGAACAAAGTGCCGATGAGTCGGTCAGCTTGATTGATACTGTCGACGACCCTTTGCTGGATTGGGTGGGCGCCGAGCCCCGAGGGATCGCGTCGATCTACAGCGGGGGCGACCGAAATCCATATGCTGTCCTCGAAGCGGGCCAGGGCCAGCCCGACTTCCAAAAGAATTTCGTTGTCATACGCCCGTCTTCCCGTTCAAGGATCTGCTCGGTGTATCCAGAGTATAGCTTCGCGATGTACGAGATCGCGTTCAAAGATCTTGGGCTGCAGCTGCCCTTCACTGATTTCCAGGTCGGGGTCTTCACTCACCTGGAGCTGGCCCCGTCCCAGCTACATCCAAACTCACTCGCCTTCATCCGGGCGTTTGAGCTGACGTGTCGCTATCTGAGGATCGGGGCGACCATATCGCTCTTCTTCTGGATTTTTCATCTGCAGCGCCAGTCTCGAGGAGGGAAACACAGCTGGGTCTCCTTGAAGCAGTCGAGGAGACTCTTCAAAATGTATATGGACTCCGTAAGGGGTTTTAAAGACAAGTGGTACGTTGTGCGGCCAGTTACCACCTCGGCTTTAGGATCCATGTACGAGGAGGAGGAGCCCCTAAGCGATGATGACGGGGAGGCGGTTTTGGGCGACGATGGGAATCCTGTGATGGCCCGTACGGCTAAGTTCCCTGTGCACTGGATGTTCAGGCACTACGAGCACGGGACTGGTTACTACCACACTGCTGCCGGGGACATGTGCTCGGAGGACGAGGAGGCGTACGCCACACTTTGTCGGTTTGTCGATAGCTTCTACCCTGCCCGGTGGGCTACGAGGGAAGGGGACGATATCTTGGACGCAGAGGGTTACCCAACGTTCGAGTCCCGGCCGATTGATACTAAGGCACTCGTGGAGTGCCAGACGTACAGGCAGGCTGCCCGTCTGCTAGGTTGTTTATTGCTTCAATTTCTTTGCTCGTTATTTATTTATGAGCTTGCTCGATACTAACCCATCTTTTATTTCGTGCAGGTTCGATGGCCGGTCGACGGGAAAGGCTTTTGAAATTGTCCTGCGACCAGAAGCGAGGCAGGAGGGTCGTGAAGGCCCCCCAGGCGACGAGGATGGGCCCGCCACACAGTCCAAGTGCTCCTCAGCCGGTGAGGGTGGACTCGCCGCCAAGCTCGGGGGCCGCGTCGGATGGGACCCCAGAAGTTGAAGAGGTCGACCCTAGTGCCGTCCTGATACAGAGGAAGAGGACCCGGGTGGAAAGTGGTCCGACTGTTGGCGAGGACGCCAGTGCTGTCAGGTCTTTCGCGTTCCCCCCTTGCTTCAAAGAGGAGGGCTTCTTCGAGAGATTCCCTCTGACAGTGGTTGCCGACGAGGCTGAAGCTATAAAAAGGATGAGCAAAGAGGATCGGAAGATGTATCTGGCCACCAGCATGGACGGGCTGGTGAAAATGGCCGAGATGGCCCTGGTGTTATCCGAGGAAGGGGGGATCCTGTCCGTATCGAAGAACTCGAGCAGGAGAAAGCGACCCTTACCTCGAGCTCGCGGAAGTTGAAGACCGCTTTGGAACGCTCCGAGGAGATATTCCGCGAGCAGACGGCGATGCTGGATGCTGAGAGGGAGATGTTGACCCTGGAGAAGGAAAAGTCGGGGAAGCTTGTCGAGGAGGGGGAGCTTCTCCGCGCGGACAGGGATCGTCTGGGGACCGAAGTCGGGCGCTTGGCCCATCAGATCGAGGAAATGAACGTGGCCATGCAATCTGCCGAGGACGAGCCGGAGGACATAGCGGCTTTAAAGAGTCGGTCGGAGCTGGTCGCCCATATCCAGCTCCTCGAGGCAGATTGCGTCGGTGCTCTGGAGGAGGGGTTCGACTCTGCAGTCGGTCAGCTCTCCTTGTTGAACCCAGGTCTGGTCACTGAGGGTATAGGCCACACACATCAGATCGTGGATGGCGTGATCGTGCCCCCGCCCGACTCTCCAAGCGTCGACAATGATGGTTATGGGGAAACCTGACTAGGATAGCGGGCCTGCGTGCCTTTGACATTTGTATTCTTTGGGCCTGCGTTCCCGTTTGTTGTACGTTATGAACATCGCCGGCCTTCTTGGTCGGTTTATAATTGCTTTGTCGCCTTCGGGCATTTTTATCTGAATGCTGTTTTACATTTTGAATGTTTTGCCCTTGCTTGAAATCGTATATATTTGCATAAAATTTTAGCCTAAGTCATGGGCCCGAGGCGTGCCCGCAAGCGGCTGTGATTTGGCGAGCGAATCTGCCCGCCTTCCGTTTGTATACGTGCCCGGCCCTCTTTCGCTGGCCAGAGTCACCTAAGTGTTGTGCTCGAGGGGAGAGACTTCCCTTTGACCCTTTTAGATAGCCCGTCATTCTTGACGACTTGTCGGGCATTTGGAGCGAAGTTGCTCAGCCGGGCGTGAAGCCCGGTAGGGACTATTCGCCCTTGGCGTGAACTGCCCATCGCGAGCTGGGTGTTCTGCCTTATGGGTACAACGACGGTGGTGCTCGGTATAGCTGTCCACGTCGGGCACTATCGATCGTCATCGTTTGCCGTGCGATGCTGTGCGATTTGGCCGTATGTCGGGCTTGTACCTTAGCCTTTATACGAAGTCGGACGTTTTTCCTCGTTGACCGAGCGCGGGTGCCGTTGGTCGAGGGTCCCAGGTGTTGGTAGTTTCTAACTGTAGTACTGCTTTAGCTTAGCAGCGTTCCAGGGTCGTGGTAATGGCTCTCCGTCTAATTGCTCGAGGTAGTACGCCTCGGTACCCGTGGTGCCGTGGACGCGATAAGGTCCTTCCCAGTTCGCGGCCAGCTTCCCTTCACGGGAATCTTTCTGGTTCCTGCGTAATACCAGGCTGCCGATTTCGAACTCGCGCTTGATGACCTTGTCGTTGTGGCGTAGAGCCACTCGTTGTTTTAGGGTGGCTTCGCGCAGGGCTGCACCCGATCGGATTTCCTCGACTAGGTCGAGTTCATCCCTTAGTGCTTCGTCGTTCATTTCTTCATCGAGGGGGTCCTCCGTTCGTCGGGATGGTTCCATGATTTCGACCGGGATGACAGCCTCGGTGCCATATGTCAGTCGAAATGGTGTCTCACCCGTCGTTGAGTGGGGTGTGGTGCGGTATGCCCACAAGATGCTGTGGAGTTCCTCGACCCATCCTCTCTTGGCTTCGCCGAGCCGACGTTTGAGCCCTCGGAGGATGACTCTGTTCACGGCTTCGGCTTGCCCGTTGGTCTGAGGGTGCTCGACTGATGTGAAATGTTGTTTTGTCCCTAGTTTGGTGACGAAGTCCTGGAACCCGTGGTCGGTGAACTGGGTACCGTTGTCGGTCATCAGGACCTGCAGAATTCCGAACCTGGCGAGGACGTTTCTTTTGTAGAAACGGAGGATATTGTGCGAGGTGATTTTTGCGAGGGCCTCGGCCTCGATCCATTTTGTGAAGTAATCCACGGCGACGATGAGAAATCTGTTATGGTAGGTTCCTTGTACGAAGGGCCCGAGGATGTCCATGCCCCACCAGGCGAACAGCCACGGGGACGACAATATGCTCAGCTCGTGCGGGGGGGCGAGGTGCATATCCCCGTGCTTCTGGCACTTGTCACATTTTTTTACGTGTTCCTTGGCGTCCTGTTGCATCGTCGGCCAGTAGTATCCTGCTCGAAGGGCTTTCCGTGCCAAGGATTTACCGCCCATGTGCTGGGCGTTGATCCCTTCGTGTATCTCCCGTAGTACGTCGGGGATGGTGGATTCATCGATGCATTTCAGGAGGGGGATGGAGAATCCTCTTCGGTACAGTTTCTGCTCGAGAACCACGTAGGAACATGCTCGTCGCTTGATAATGGCAGCTTCGGCCTGGTTCGACGGGAGCTCTCCTTTTGTCAGGAAATTATAAACCGGGGTCATCCAGGACGTGGCATCCCCGATGGCATGGATCTCGACTGTAGTCGAGGGTGGTTCGATGCTTGGACGTGCTAGAGATTCCTGGATGACGGATTTATTTCCTCCCTTCTTTCGCGTGCTCGCAAGTTTGGACAATATGTCTGCCCTCGTGTTTTGCTCGCGGGGAACATGAGAAATTTCTGCTCGTACGAACTTTGTCATGTGTTTTTTGACTAAGTTCAAATACTCGATGAGGTTGTCGTTTTTGGCCTGGTAGCTCCCCTGTACTTGAGAGGCGACGAGCTGGGAGTCGGTGTAAATTTGTACCTCGCGGGCTCCCAGGTCCTCGGCTAGTCTCAGTCCTGCGAGCAGGGCTTCGTATTCTGCCTGGTTGTTTGACGTCGGGAAGGAGAGAACTAAGGAGTGCTCGATTACTACGCCTTCTTCGTTTTCCAGGAGGATTCCTGCGCCGCTACCGGACGAGTTGGACGCTCCGTCGACGAAGATGGTCCACTTGTGCTCCTTCCCTGGGGGAAGGTCGTGAGTGGTCATTTCCGTGACAAAGTCGGCCAAGGCCTGTGCTTTCAGGGATTTCCTGCTTTCGTATTGAATGTCGAATTCGGAGAGCTCCAAGGACCACTTCAGCATCCTGCCCGCCATATCTGGCCGACCCAGGAGTTGCCTCACCGGCTGATCGGTTCGCACGATGATGGTGTGGGCTAGAAAGTAGTGTCTGAGCCTCCTCGCAGCGTTGACGAGGGCCAGAGCAACCTTTTCGATCTGCTGATATCTGCTTTCGGGCCCTTGTAAGGCTTTGCTCGTGAAGTAGACAGGTTTCTGCCCGTCGGGGGTCTCGCGGACAAGGGCTACGCTGATGGCTTCGTTTGAAACGGCCAAGTATAAGTACAGCGGTTCCCCGTCGTCTGGTCGAGACAACACGGGCGGCTGAGACAGGCTCTGCTTCAGATGGCGAAGTGCGTGCTCGCATTCCTCGTTCCATTCGAAGGCTGCTTCCTTTCGAAGGAGTTTGAAGAAGGGGAGGGCGTGCTGAGCGGACTTCGCGACGAAGCGGGATAGTGACGTAAGCATGTCGTTCATGATTTGTATCGACTTCTTTGACGTCGGTGTTGGGAGGTCGGAGAATGCCCGGCATTTGTCGGGGTTGGCTTCAATCCCTCGTTCTGTTAGATAGAATCCAAGGAATTTTCCTGCCTTAACCCCGAACGTGCATTTCTCGGGGTTGAACCTCATTTTGCACTGTCTTGCTTGGGCGAAGACTGTCTTGAGATGAGCTGCGTGATCGGTGTCTGCTCGGGATTTGACGATCATGTCGTCCATATATACCTCGAGCATGTCGCCGATCTGTTTGTTGAAAACTCTGTTCATCATACGTTGGTAAGTTGCTCCGGCGTTTTTCAGTCCGAAGGGCATTACGTTGTAGTAATAGTTGCCCGAGCTGGTCATGAATGCCGTGTAGTGTTTGTCGCCCAGAGCCATTGGGATTTGGTTATATCCCGAGTAGGCGTCCATGAACGACAAAGTCTTGTAGCCGGCTGAGTTGTCGACCAGCATGTCTATGTTAGGTAAGGGGAAAGCATCTTTCGGGCAAGCCCGGTTGAGATCGGTGTAGTCAACGCACATTCTCCATTTTCCATTATTCTTTTTCACAAGTACAACATTTGACAGCCAGGTGGAATACCGGGCTTCAGAAATAAAATTTGCCTCTAGGAGGTCTTTTACAGCTTTTTCAGCAGCCTCCGTTTTTTCTGGAGACTACCTACGCCTACGTTGTACTACGGCCTTGGCGGCTGGATCAATGGCGAGGTGGTGACAGGAGACCTCAGGGTCGAGTCCGGGCATCTCTGCAGCGCTCCAGGCGAAGAGATCAGCATTCTCGCGCAGACAGGCCTTGATTTGCTTCCTGGCCAAGTCGGGGAGGTCTTTACCAATCTTCACTCCCTTGGTCGGGTCTGTGCCGAGGGGAACGAGTTCAAAATCCCCGTCCGGAATTGGACGGAGTGGGATTTGCTCGCTGCTAGATGGCTCGTCCTGATCGAAGAGAGCGTCGAGGGCTATGGAGTCGACCTTTGGTGGGGCCTTCTGGACTTCTTCCTCGGGGGATGCTTTCCTGTCGGGCTCCTGTTTTGTCCTTTTGGCGGGTCTGGTCCCTATGTCGACGGTATCCCGTCCCTTAGAAGCAGCATTGAAGCACCTACGGGCGGCGGCTAGGTCTCCTTGGATGGTAGCTACCTGTGCCCTTTTGGTGTAGAACTTCATCTTCAGATGGACGGTCGAGGGCACCGCCGTCAGCTCCGCCAGTGTCGGTCTCCCCAAGATGCAATTGTATAGAGACGGGCAGTCAATGACGAGGAAGCGGACCTTAACCTGTCTCGTAGCCGTTCCTTCGCCGAACGTAACCAGGAGCTCGACATACCCCCAAGGTTTGGAAGTCGAGCCGTTGAAGCCTTGTAGATCCGACCCCACATACGGAGAGAGATGTGAGTCGTCCAGTTGTAAGGTCCGGAACAGCTGGTTGTACATCACGTCGACGGAACTCCCTTCGTCGACCAGGATGCGATGCACGTCAAAATTGGCCATTTTTGCCCTTATCAGTAAGGGGATGACCGCGTTCGGGGCTCCGCCGGGGAGTTCTTCTAGGTAGAAGGTGATGGGCTCTGACCTGCCCTTCACCCTTTCGAACGTTACAGTTTGCGGGGGAGCTATGTCGACCAGCTCGTCCAACTTCCTCTTAGCTGAATTGATGGTGAGGTCGTTGAACCCGCCCCCGTTGATGACCATGGCGGAGGGAAAGTATTCCCACCTGCTGTGCGTTGTCAGGGGCTCCTGCAGGAGCTCGGGAATGTCGAAATCCTCGGGCCTGGTTACCGAGAAGGCGGTCTGGATGGGCACCGACTCGTCTGATGGTCGGGCGTCTTCTTCGGGCTCCTTGGTTTCATGGGCGTCACGACGAGGAGCGTCGTTTCGCCTGTACTGCGCGAGCCTCCCTCCCTTGATGAGGGTTTTAATGGCGTCCTTGAGGTGGACGCAGTCCTCTGTCAAATGGCCATGACTCCTATGGTATTGACAGTATTTATTTTTATCTGCCCCTGGCTTGGCGGGAGCAGGCCGGGGACGCTTGACGCCGCCGTCCTTGAAGTCTGTACTGGCACACTCCGCCAGGATACGCTCACGGGAAGCTGTGAGCGGAGTGTACTCGGTGAAACGGCCCGAGGGGCCCCTTTGCTCCCGGACTTCCCGGGGTCGGTCTTCTTTCCTTTTCTCCCCCGTACGTCGGGGAGGAGCCTCTTGTCGTGAGCTGCTGCTGTTGTTTGGACCCCGAGCCCTCGAGTCTCGGGCCCTGTTGGCAGCTTCCCTCTCCTCGTAATCCATATATGATCGGGCCTTATCGAGGAGGGCATCAAAAGTCGGAGGTGGCACAATACCCACAGCCTTTCTGAATTCTGTGCCGGGGAGGAGACCCCTCTCCAGCAAGTATCTTTTCATATGGTCCGCGCAGGGGACCTGTATTGCTTCTCGGTTGAAGCGGTTGATGAACTCCCTCAAGGTTTCATCCTGTCTTTGGATGATGGCCTCGAGGGCCGCCTCGGTCTTCGGATGGCGCCGAGAAGCTGTGAAGGAACTGATGAACTGGTTCTTCAGGTTCCGCCACGACGTGATTGAGCCCGGGGCGAGTCCTTTATACCAGTCCATGGCCGCCTTCCTGAGAGTCGTGGGGAAAAGACGGCACTTGATGGGCCCCCCGACATTATGATAGTGGAGCATGGCTTCGAACCCGTCAATGTGGTCGACCGGGTCCGCAACTCCGTCATACTCCTTCAGATGTGGGGGCTTCTCCATGCCCGGGGGGATGGGTGCATCCATGATGGCCTGCGACAGGGGACCGCGGGGGTCGTCTTCGTCGCTCCTCTCCGGAGAAAGACATGGGGACCTGTAGTTTTGTCTGGCACGATGGTCGTGCTGAGTTTCCCTCGAGCGTGATGCTCGGTGGTTGAATGTCACACGCCCGTCCCCGGCGTGCCTCTTGTCGTGCCTTGACGGGTCGCGACTGGGTTCTCCGGCAGGGATGGCGGGCTGTCTCTCGTAGTAGGGCCGCCTCTGCTTTGGCCGGGGAGAGGGGCTCCTGGAGTTCTCCCTGTAGTGTCTTCGCGGGGGAGAAGGGTGTCGAACTTCTGTGACCCGATGAGGTGGAGAATGTGGCCTCCGATGCCTCCTCGGGGGTCGTCGATCATCTTCAAGTGCCCTTAGTCTTTCTCCTTGGGCGAAGATGAGATAGTTTATCTGATTGATGGCCGCGAACAGTGCCTGAGTCGTGGCATCTGCCCCGGCGGGAACTGGGACTTCGTGGAACCGGGCAGCTCTGTAATGAGCGAGAGCTACCGGGTCGTCCTCGAGTGGTGGTGGGAGCGGGGAGGATGATGAGGTGGCTTCATCCCTGTGCGAGGAAGTTCCGAGGACGGTGGTTGCAGGAGCGGTGTTGACGGGATTGACGACGTTGTCGAGATGCCCGTTTTTGTCCGTCGTGCCGTTATTGGTATCGGTGATACGGACGTTCTGCTCGTCGCGAGCTGGATCAGCCATGACAGGTAGTTGAATTGAGCTTTTGTCTTTTGAGTTGTTCGTTAGACGGGGAAGTTAGTTTCCCACAGACGGCGCCACTGATCTGACCTGATCAGAAATGGACCGTCACGGCTGGCTCCGGGCAGAAAGCTTTTTGAACGAAGTGGGGGGGGGGGGGGTACCTGCAAGGCACTCCGATGCTGAAGTAAGTAGGAGTACGAGCAGATAATAGCAAGTGTAAGGTTAGAATGATGAATACCTGACCCTCTGGAAGCATAGGGTATTTATAGCCCCAGCGCTGGGCCAAGGTTCCTTCATTGGGCCGGGCAGGTTTGGCCCAATGGAGGAACTGCCAGGTTCTACGTGCGTAGTGGGGACCCGCACGTGGTCCCCTTCCTGGATGTTCTGCGTGAAGTGCGGGCGGACGGAGACGCGGTCTTTTCGGGGTATCGTTGGGAGAACAGTGGACTGAGTCTGCCCTAGCTGGGGTGCTCGAGGTAATGTCGAGCTGGACCTCAGGATGCGGTGCTGGACCGCAGCATGTCGAGCTGGAGGTGTGCTGTCGAGCCTGCGACTACCCGTCGGGCACGGTCGTACTCTTTGGTCGGCGTGGCCCTTGTAAGTTCATTTGGACTGGGCCTTTGCAATGCTTTTGGGCCTGTCGGGTCCAGTCCAGAACATGTTCCATCGGGCCCGTGGTAAATGAAGAAACAAACATATTGTTGGGGGTTTGTTGATGGATGTCCATAGACAATAAAAAACCATAAAACTGCATAAAAAATACGTCAAAGAATTGAGACGACGGGTCCCAGCCCGAGCTTAGGATTCCCATAAGAGACATAATTTGGATTGATGGAAAGACTCTAAGATACTACAATATTCAGCGACCACACAGCCATTGAAGGCGTAGAACTTATCAAATATTGATGTTGGATCCCTTCATTATAAGGTTTCCTTTGCATGAACTTGCATGGAGTCAAGCAATGCCTTTTAAGATATCCATTTCGTATGGAAGTTATTAAAATTTAACTTCTCACAAAAGATAATCTTGCAAGCCTTGGATAGATCTATCCAATATTAAATTTGTATATACTATTTCTGGGTTAATATCATGAATTAGTTTTGTCAACATTTGTTTTTGGATATATATATCAGCTCTTTAATTTAGGTTAAAATTTCTATGAATTATCTTTTCTCAAATTTTGGAGCTATGATGCATGGACACTAAGCATAACACTGAAACGTAAAATTTTGAATTAAATTTTCCATTCTGGGTAAGTTCTCTTAATTTTGTTGCCTTTATTATGTATTGCTATTAAACTTGACTTAAATTTTAGATGTTTAAATGTTTTCTTTAAAGTTTGATACCTAGAAAACTTGCAACTAAATGTATATATATCTATATCAATGTTTCCACAAATATAATTCTAACCGTTATGATTTTTTTATCTTCAAATATTCTATCAATCCAATTAATAGCATGCATAAAACAAAAGTAAAATAATTTACGATGATATATATAATCATAGATTTCCTTTATTCATTAAAGTGGGTAGGTTTAGCTTAACTTCTAAAAATACACACATTGGCAAATGTTGTTTTTGCACTTTGGAAATTCAGGAAAAAGACACATAGATTCAGGACAATCTGCATCAGAATGGCATGTATTTATTCCTATAATGTCAAATGTGAAGAAAAAATGAATGTTAATAATAAGAAAAAATATTAGGTGAGAAATAAATAAAATATTGAAAAAAATTGACAAACTGGACTTACCACCAATTACAGTGTTGAATAAGAAAACTAAAGCAATCATAACACAAATTTTTTTGTTAAACCCAGACATATTTCTTTTTTCTTGTTTTCATGTAGAAATAGAAAGTTGTAACATAATTTTATAGTGTGAAAACTTCATTATTTAAATTATATAATTCTTTTTAAATGTCTCTTAGAAGTATCAATGTGTTAAATATCTTTAAAAAAAATTGTTTTTAGCATTTATGAAAGTGCGAGAAATCATTTCAAAAATTTAAATTATTATTAAATTTCTATTAAATGTCTGTTAGTCGAACATAAACGGTCTTAACAAATAGGTATTAAAAGTTTTTTATTAATATTTTATTTTTCTTATTTCCTTTTTGCCCTTTATTATAGATAATTAAATAAATATAAAGAAAAATAATAATTGTTGACTAGTTAAACATGATCCGTAAATATACAGAGTCAAACAAGTAATATACAGAGTAACAAAATTAAATTTAATTATAAGTTCTAACTATTTAATATTTTATAGAATAAAGTTTAGATATAATTTCTTATGTGTTCTTCTTACTATTTTCTAATAAAAATATGATAAGTGTTTAATTTCTTTTATATATATATATATATATATATATATATATATATATATATATATATATATATATATATATATATATATATATATATATATATATATATATATATATATATATATATATATATATATATATATATATATATATATATATATATATATATATATATATATATATATATATATATATATATATTATTATTTTTATTTTCATTCTTTAAATGATATTTAAATATGTTTTTTATGTTTTCATTAGAAAATAATAAGAATTATATTTAAAAAATTGTATTTAAATTTGATCCCATTTTATATTTTGTTGCTAACAAAAAGGATAAAATAATTTTGAAATGCAAATACAATTAAAAGTGTTCAAAGTCAAACGAAAATTAAAATAGTTAATACAAAGTAGTTTTTGATGTTTCAAATGATTAAAACCATTGAGAAAATCAAATCAATCTTAGATTGGTTTTCTAGCACTTTTATCATGATATACCTTTCGGAAATAAGTAAAAGAATTTTAAATTTTTTTATCTTAAATATAAATAAATGTGAATCAACCTAAGTGCGTTTAATATCTTTATTTTAAAAATTATTTTTATATTAATTATTTGATATTATTAATAGATGATAATTTAATTAAAGATATATTAATAATTATGTTATCTCTTAATTAATGTAAAATTTATCTTTTTTATTTATAAATTAGGTTGGAGTAATATTTATGAGATTTATCCTACTATTATGTATGTGGAGCTTTGGAGAGTTGGTGTTAACTTTTATTATTTTTGTTGTTTTTAGATTGTTGCTTTTGTTGGTAGTTTTTGTATTTTGTTTCTCATTGTTTTTCTTTTATTTATTGGTATTTTTCGTGTAAGTTTAATTCTGAGTTGGTTAAAGGCTAAAGAAATTAAGTCTCAAGTCAATGTCAATTCATTCTAAATAACGTAAAGTATAAAGGTATGTTATGCGAAGATCAAGGTATTTTTTTATTCATTTTATTATATTCATTTTGAATTTTGAATTAATTTGAGTGTTGTAGTATTAATCTTGTAAGTTTATCATGTGTCGTTATATAGGAGATAAGCATCACCAGTTTAAAATCATGCATCTTGTAGATACATATAATTCTGATTCCAGAACGGAACAGTTGCGTCGTCTATGAAAATTAACTTTCAATTTCAGCAAAATTCCACTAGTAAATTCTCTTCGATCTGAAATAATATATTCTTTGGAAGAGCTGGAAATGGAAATAGCAGATCCATTCGCCACACCGCAGATATTTGTCGAATCTTCTGATTCAATCTCACATCAGTTGTTATCAATCGATAAGATCCGCACACAACGACATACTACGTAGTTATATCTAGAGTACATTTCCTTAGCTACAATTATCGTCGAATAATGAAGCGTAGATCGACTGGCAATAGGATTTCTAAATCATTAAAAGATCAATGAAATTTTTAACTTCGATTTACCGTTAATCCTATCTATCACCATCCTCAATCATACTCTGGCAGGATTCCTAATACATGAAGGGAGCTCTTACAACATCCTTTATGCCGACACTTTGGAGTATCTAGACCTCCTGCAACCAGATCTGAATCCGTATTGCAGTGGAGATCTATTGGCCTTCAACAATTCGATAACTCACCATTACGGAACGTAGATTTAATGTTTTTGTTTTAAGAAGGGGCGTTTGAGAGAAGATTAACCATCAACTTCTTCATAATTCTGTGTAGAAGTGCCTATAGAGGTATCTTGAGGAGATCCTTCTTAAAAAAGCTAGACGCATTAGCATCCCTAGTGCACCTGAAGGTAGCATATCAAGATAGAGATGGAAATCCAACCATTGTTAGTGCCGACTTAGAGGAAGCAAAGTATACCAAAGAGCTCATCCTTAAAGGCATTCTCGCGTCAGTGACAAGAGTAGCTGAAGGGCCTGGATGCCAGTGCATTTGACTTGGACACGCGAGAAGATGAAGTTAGGCTTATCCCAGACGGTGAGTTCGAGATTATCCAACTCATCGATAACCATGCTCGATTAGTAAATATAGGATTTGGGTTCCCTTTTGAAGTAAGAACCACATTAATTGAATTTCTCCATGAAAAAACTGATCTTTTCAATATCTCACCACATGATAATGCACGACATCAATCATGTTGTGGCCTGCTACCAACTAAACATTGATCTTGGAGCCTGTTACATCTCCCAACATCGAATGACACAAACCCCGTAGAAATCAGAGGCTACTACGAGCACGGCGAGAGGCATGTTAGATGCAAGGTTCATTTCTAAAGTGAAGTATACAAAATGGTTGTCCAACATCGTTCTAGTGAAGAAAGCCTCGGGGAAGTGAAGGATATTTATTGATTGCATCGATTTTCATAAAGTGTACCTAAAGGACTCATACCTTCTCTAGAACATTGATAAAATTGTACATAATATAATTGGGCACAAGTACTGTCATTCACGGACACATACTCTGAGTATAATCAAATACCTATGTTCGGGACCAATCAGAAAAAGACAACATTCATGGTCGAGCACGCCAACTATCAGCTTAACATTGTGCCCTTTAGGTTAAAGAATGTTGGAGAGATATATCAAAGGATAATGAACTAGACCTTTAAAGAGGAGATAGGGGAGGCACTTGAAGTATACATGGATTACATGATCGTAAAGTCTCGTCAATAGGAACCCCATGCTCAACATATCCAACGAGTATTCAAAAGGCTATGACAGTATAACACAAGGCTCAATCTAGAGAATTACACCTTCAAGGTAAAAGTCGACAAATTCTTAGGATCATACCTAGATGAGCAGGGAATCGATGCAAGCCTCGACAAGTGCAAAATAGTGGTATGAATGAGCGCTCTGACCTCGAAGAAAGAGGTCTAAAATATGAATGGCATGTTGACTGCTCTGAACAGGTTCATTTCAAAATCCACCCAGCATGCATTACCATTTTACAAACTGAATGGAAAGAGGCAAAATTCGAGTCTTTGAATAAAACCTTGGAAATGCCATATGTTCTCTGTAACACCCGATTGGTTTAATTAATTATTTAATTAGATTTTTTCGATAAATTTCGAATTATTTGTTGAAATCGTTGACATGTTGTGTTATGTTGTGAGTTGTTGACATAAGTTGCGGTGTTGTTATTAGTCGGTTAAATTAGTTGATTAATAATATTAGTAATAATATTAGAATTATAGAATATTAATAATATTAGTTGTTGGGCTTGTTTTGGTGATAGACGTAGTATTAAGGGGGTGTGAAAATTAGGCCCAATAGAAATAATAATATTATTAGGTTAAGTTAAATAATAGAAATTAGGTTAATTAAAAAGGGTTAAGAAAGAGAGTAGAGAAAGTGTTGTACGTGAGAAGTTGCAGAGAAGAGGAATAAGGAGAAGAGGTACAAGGCTAGGGTTCATAGTAGAGATATAGAACAACCTCTAATCCAAGGTAAGGGTGAGGTTTTGATTCTATAATGGGGTTTATGATGAATGTTACGTAGGAATTGGGTTGTGTAAAATTGTTGATGTGTGTGATTGTTGTATGAACGAATTGTTGTTTGGTATCTGTGGTATTTATGCTAACATTGCAGTGATTCAATCGATGAATCTAGTGTTGAAAATTATTCTATATTGATGGGGTTATAAATGTTATGTTGCTGTGAATACGTGTAGTGTTTTCTGAGATCATAAGTAGGAGAAGGAACTATTAATCGCAGGAAAAATATGGACAGAATTATAGAACGACCAGGAGGAAGATGGACTGTGTGCCGAGCGGCACACATATAGTGGTGAAGGGTGCCGACCGACACTATGTTCTGTGCCGAGGGGCATGGCTATACATGCTGAGGGGCACGGCTATGCACGCTGAGGGGCATAAACCATAAGCCATTATCTCCTTTTAATTGTTTCCCGTGTCTTTCCTGTGTGTCTGTTACTTTAGTATTTAATTACATAAATGGATGTAGCAGAGTTAGAAAAGAATGAATAACAACATAGTCTATTTATTAGTAACAAAAGTGAATAATTTGTAGATTAGCATAAAAAATAGCAGGTAAGATTAATAAGTAACCGAGTTAGTAAATGTTAGTAGAAAGTTAGTAATAGCAGACAACAAAATGATAATTGTTAGTAGCAGTAATGTATGGAAAATAACATTAGTAGATATTTAGCAGAAGGACCTCAATAGTAGTAGGGTAGTAATAGCAGAAAATAACATAAAAAAATTTATAAATTAAAATAGCAGTAGAGGTAAACTAGTGTCAGAAATTAATAGCTTCATTGATTTAACTAAAAATAATTGGTTAGTGGAATATTATTAATAGGACTTGGTCGATAATAGTATATATATTATATATATATATATATATATATATATATATATTTATATATATATATATATATATATATATATATATATATATATATATATAATATATATATATATATATATATATATATATATATATATATATATATTATATATATATATATTATATATATATATATATATATATATATATATATATATATATAAGTTTTTATGATTTTGTTGCTATTAATTATTGAAGTTGCAGGTGAATATATTATTGTATTGTCTCTATTTATTGGCTAAGACTAAGTTGTAGGCTTATGGCCAATGTTGAATTAAGTTGAATTATTTTTTTTGTTATTACGTTCATGTTGTTAATGTATACATAGCATATCATGTTAGAGCTGATGCTCATTAAGTTGGTCTGGATTGGAAAATATAAAGTTGAAGGCTTATGCCTTGTTGATGCCTCTATTTATTGGCTGATTTCTAAGTTGGGAGTTCTGCTCCACTGGTACCACATGCATGTGCATAGTAATAGTTCGCATTCCACGTTGCATATTTGAGTTGTTGTGTTGATGAATTAATCGTTATATTTTGTTGTGATTGATGTTGTTTATAAATTGTGAAGCGGTGATTTTGTATGATCTAATTCTAATATATTATTTATCGTACATCCGATTATATTGTTTGATATCTCACTCCTTCTGTTTGAATGTTACCCATATGTTGGTAACATGCAGGTAATCCATAGTGAAGGTTGTTTACCTTCGTTAGTTCGAGTCAGTATCGTCGCTCTGATACGTAACACTCGGGGGGATGAACGCTTGTTGCTTCATTATTGTTATTACTTCCGTTGCTGAATTTTAAATTGATTTACTAAGTACTATGTTGTTTTTAAAGTTGTTTCCAGTTGTACAAGATGTTATGTCCTTTTAAGTTGGATGTTATGATTTCCGCTGCGTATTTATGAAAGTTGTTGGTTTCAAAAGATTAATTTATATTGTTGTTGGTTCATCCAATGTTAATGTGTTATGTATCTGCAATGAATGCCGTTGTTTTAAGTTGAGATTGTAGCATCCTGATTTAGTTGTTGAATTTTTATAACTTTGATTTTATAATAATTGTCGGGTAGAATTGGGGTGTTACGTTCTCACTCGACCACTCCCTAAAGAAACACTTTATATGTATCTAGCAGTATTTGAGGAGGCAGTGGCATCGTCCTAATTATAGAAATTGACTCTGGCCAAAACCTTGTATAGTTTATATCAAAGGCCTTAGTAGGGGAAAAAACACAAGATAAGAATATTAAGAAAACGAACTCTGCATATGTGACGACATCATGTAAGCTCAGAAGTTACTTCCTCGCATATTTCATGATTGCTCTGATGGATTTGCCTTTGAAGCATGTGCTTTATCGGCCAAATTTGGTCGGGAGGCTTACAAAATGGGCCATTTAGTTATCAGAGTTTGACGTATCTTTCGAAGAAAGGAAGGTGTTAAAGTTCCAATTATTTGTTGGCTTCCTAGGCGAAATGACCCTCTTACTCCATGAGCTTAATCGTACATAGGTCATACTCAAAAATTTATCATTCAACATTTGGGGAAGTGCCACATGCATCATTCTGGAAAACAAATAGGGGCTCATAGTGGAATTTCCCTCATATTAGAGTTCTTAGCCACCAATAACCGAGTCGAGTTTGAAGTTATAATTGTAAGAATGACTCTAGCTAAAGAGAAGGGGCATAGCATATCAAGATGCAGACGAGCTCCCAATTATTCATTTCCCAGACAATGGGGCGGGGCTAAGGATCTGTTATTGCAATTGTACCTCAATATTTCTACCAAAAAATTGGTTAGATTGTAAACATTAGAAATTGCTCATGTTCCATGTGAAAATTCTTGGTTAGCCAGCATGAGGAACCCCCGAATTGATCACTCTTTTACTTAGAAAACTAGTAAAGCACCAATCATTGACACCCCGGGGAAAGACAATGTTGGTTGTTGACAGTGTGTTCCCACCATCTCTTGCCATACCCATATCAGATTACCCTGTAAAAAAAGTACCAGTGAATATATCATGGTTAGAGGAATTTTGTATAAAAGAGATTTGTCTACACCTTTGTTAAAATTCCTAGGGAAAGGAGAAGTCGCTTATATGTTTTTAGGGGTGCACAAAGGGATAGTCGGGCAGTACCTCATGGTCAAGGCATTGGCTAAGAATATTTCATGAGAAGGGTAATTCTTGTTGACCATGGTTAAAGATGCCCAAGAGTACGTGGAAACGTGTGCCCAATTTCAGTGGCATAAGGATGTCTTCAATGCCCCATCAACATAGCTACATGTTATAATTAACGTAACCATGGTCATTCCTAAAATAGAAACTAGACATCCTTGGCGTATGCGAAGAGTGACTCCCTACAAGAATCATTGGACACCACCCTCCTTTGTATAAAAGAGTATGAGAAAGAGGTTTCATAGCTCACCAATAAGGCGGGGTCTACTTCTGGCATCTATTTTGAGCATGCCAAGCAAAAGGTCCTCTTTATCTACCCCAATATGGATTTGAGCCTAATGTATTTTCTCAAAGTCGTCATTGGTGGTCGGCTTGTGGATGAGGTGGAAGTGGCCTCCCTAGAGCTTGAAAATATTTCCCACTCGATAATCCCATGACAAGGGAGAGGTGAGGGATGATGGTGAGTCTGGAGCCTCTTAGCCAGAGAATGATATTGAGAAGTAGATGACTCAGAAGGAAGAATGATGATTTGGTTATTTTCCAGCCCTTAGTGTCTTTATATTTATTTTTCCCTTATGGGATTTTTTTTGTTCTTTTTTTGCCCCTTCGGGAGATTTTATAATTGTAATGAACAGTTAATCCCCTATAGGGTACCTTTTAGGTTAACTTCTCTTATTTTTATCATCTTCCAAAGTTATCATTGTGTGATCAACCCTTTATCCTTTGGTTGAGAGGCGTATGTCATCATTATTCCTCTTTCAATAATTTGGTTGCTTATAAGGGGGCTTAAAAAGGATGGTTTTTGGTTGCCTATATGGGCAACGAGAATCCAGTGAATTGATCACCCATATGGGCGACAAGGATCCCACTTGAGGATTTAATGAATTAATCGCCCCTGTGGGTGGCAAGGATCCCACTTGAGGATCCAGTGAATCGATCGCCCCTATGGGCGGCAAGGATCCCACTCAAAGATCCAACAAATTGATCGCCCATATGGGCAGCGAGGATCCCACTCAAAAATCTAGCTAATTGATCAAAACTATGGGCGGCAAGGATCCCATTTAAGGATCCAGCAAATTGATCGCCTCTATGAGCAGCAAGAATCCCAGTTGAGGATCCAACAAATTAATTCCCTCCATGGGAGGCAAGGATCCCACTTGAGGATCCAGTAAGTTGATAGCCTCTATACGCGACAAAGATCCCACTTGAGGATCCAACAAATTGGTCACCTCTATAGGAGGTAATGATACCACTTGAGGATCCATCGAATTGATCACTTCTATGGGTGACAAGGATCCCATTTGAGAATTCGGAGAATTAACCGCCTTTATGGTCGGTAAGGATCCCACTTAAGGATCCAGCATTTTGATCACATCTATGGGCAGAAAGAATCCCACTTAAGGATCCATCAAATTGAGGAAAGGATCTTACTTGAGGATTCAACCAATTGATCGCCTCTATGGGCGGTAAGGATCCCAATTAAGGATCCATCAAATTCATCGTCTCTATGGGTGGAAAATATCCCACTTAAGGATTCAATGAATTAACCGCCTATATGGGAAGTAAGGATCTCACTTAAGGATCCAACGAATTGATCGTCTCTATGGATGATATTCCTTCGGGCCTTTAGGTTTCATATAAAGAAATGTATAGCCAAAAAATATGAATTCTCTAAAATAATAAAAATGGGGATCCTAATGAAAAATTCTCTCCCTATACAAAACGACAGAGGGAAAAAAGTGCATCCCATGAAATAACTTGTCTTTACAATCAGCAGAGATGCAATACTCTCCTATAAAAGTTGTTAAAAAAGTGCCAGAATAGTAATAAAGAAAATAAATGAATGATAGTTATGTCGATCTCTCCAAAGGGCATCCTTTCTGGACCTTCAATCTTAAATCTCCTCAACGGTTGGACATGAATCCTCCTCACCCTTGAAGGTTTCTTCTGGAGGCTTTATTCCTGAGCCCATCCTTCTAGCTTTCCCGCCTGGAATGTGAACCCTCTTCATATTCAGGCTTTTTTCATAACACTTCCTAGTGATCTCTTGATCTCTTTGTAAAACTCTCCCTCACTCATTGGGGAGTGGGTACTTCATGTATAAATACATAGTGGACAAGGCGGTGCCCAGCCAATTAAAAGTTGGCCACTCTATAATTATATTCTAGGAAGAGGGGGCATCAATAACTAAATACATAACCTTTATCTCTTTGGTTTGATCCTGCTCTCCAGATGTGGTCCTCAAGGTGATGCATCCTTTTACAAGTACTTTTTCTCCATAGAATCCAACCAATGATCCTCTAAAAGGCTTCAAATATTTTAGATCGAAGTGAATTATTTCAAATGCCTTCCTATACAGAATGTATGTGGAACTCCCCTGGTCAACAATAACTCTTTTAATCTCCCATTATTCTTATTTTACAGTAATGACCATGGGATCTTCATTATGATGATGGATGTCAGTTGTATCTTTCTCAAAGATGGTGATTATGGTTTCTGGAATTTGGGGTTCACCTTCAGTTTCGACTTCAAGGAGGTCTTCTACATTCAGAATCTAGCGAGCATAACTTCTACAGGTAGAGTTGGTTTCTTTTCCCCCAGTAAATCCTCCTACGATGTTATTGAGTGTGTGGCACACAACTTTAGTATCTTCGCTCTGAGACACCTCCTTTTCTTTGTTGGGCATGAGGCTTCCAACATCATCTCGCCCTCACAGGTTAGACTTGTCTGGTGCATGGGAGGAGTCGTTCTTCACATATTTCTTTATATTTCTATCTTGTATTAGTCTCTCGATTTATTTTTTGAGCTGATAACAATCTTCATTATGGTTTCCATTGACTCTATGGAAATTTCACCATCTTCCCGATTTAAAACACATCACATTCTCCTTATGAGCAGGTGATGTAGGAATGTTGTGCAGGTGGAGAACCTCGTGCTAGATCTTGTCCTTTATGGTCCAGGTAGAATTTATTTTCCTCTTGTGTTGTGAACCCTCGACATTAGGACCACGCTCCTTGACATCACACGCCATCTTTTTGGTGTTTCTCTTTACGCCCTTTATGTAGCATCTTGCTCTGGTGATCTCTTCTGCCAACGAAAGTGATTGCTTCTGGGTGAAGGACTCATTAAAGTGTCCTAAATTGGTTCAATTTTGGAACACCCCCACAAACATCTCTTGGTTTGGTGAGACGACCCTAATGGTGGCTTCGTTAAAATGGATGAGGTAGTCCCTCAGTGACTCTGATGGACCCTGGAATATGTTGAACATGTTGGTGGTGGATGTAACACCCCAAAATAATTAGATTATTTATTTAATTTTTTAATTTATTATGATGAGTATTTGTGATGTATTTGTGAGTATATGTGATGTTTGATGAATATGATGTGTGATGTGATGATATGTGGGGCATAGTGGGAATTAAGTGATATTAAGTGGTTTAGATAATTAGTAATTATTTAGAATTATTTTAATTAGTAAAATTAGATAATATGAGGTGTAGAAATAATAAAGACAAGATAGTAATTGGTAAAGTGATTAGTGAGGGTAAGATGAGAAGACCATAGAAAGGGTCCAAGGGTTAAACAAGGAATATAGGGAAAACTGTGTCATTCTGCGCGATTGTGAAAAAAGTTAGAAGAACACAGCAAAGCTAGGGCAGGAAGAGGACATAGGGATTTTTGGTAGAACACAAAGAATAAGATCAAATCTATAATCTGAGATAAGGGAGTTATCCTTGTTATTATTATTTTTATATGGTTTATATGTATGTAGGTTGTTTAGGGTTTTTGTGATGCATTGATAACATGATGATTATGATGAATCTTTGATGAAATTATGAATAATGGATGCTAATAATGTCATAATTTGATTTATGTAATGTGTAATAAGAAGTGTTGTTGTTGTATGAGGAGAATATGTGATTTGTATGAGTTTTTGGTCTGTTTGAATGTAAAATCATGTGGAAATTGGGACTGATGCAGTGCAGAAAACACACAAGAAATTTCCTATTTGTGTTGCGTCGCCGGGAGAGCCTTATGCTTTTCCGGGTGAGGGAGATTCACCCAAGCAGCGCCAGGCGATCAAGAGGGGAAGGGAAGGGGTGAAAAATAGAGCCCCTAGAATATTGTATGAAAGAAATGGTCTCGCTCCAGCTTCGTCGGGCGAAGCAGAGGCGAGATGAACTCGTCGGGCGTGCTAACAGCTTCGCCGGGCGAAAGAGGAAAAAAGGAAAATGCATGCTCCTAGAATCATGTATGGGGAAGGGTTTTTCTCCTAAGCCTCTCTGGGTGAGTGTCAGGCGAGCAAGTTGCTTCGTCGGGCGAGCCTCAGGCGAGAGGCAGATGGCAGAATCTTTAGAGTGTCGTAACTTGAGTTACCAGACTCCATTTGATGCATCGTTCAAAGCGCTGGGTAGCTAACACAGTGAACTATAATTAGGTTGAATAAAATGAGTAAAATTGTTAATATTTTTATTACCTATGCTATGATGAAATTATACTTTTATGTGATGGATTACAATGACATGTGTGGTATGACAAGTTGTTGATACTATGATGATATTATGTTGTTGTTATGATGATATGATGATATTGTGAAGATTACATGTATATATATGATGTATGTGATGATATTATGATGATTACATGAATGAGTGATGTGTTTTGACTAGAAGTGGTCATGTTTTATTATATTATTGTGCATTATGCACTCATGGCATATGTTAGGACTTTGGTCCAGTGATGTTACTAGGATAATTGGTCCAGTGATGGTGATAGGACGTTAGTCCAGTGATGGCTTCAATCCTGTACTGTGGATTGAGTGTAATATTATGATGTACTCTGGTTCCAAGCAGGAATCGATCATATTAGTGGGGATCTTTAGAGGAACGGTGACTGATTCATCAGTGAAGTTTTGGTACCACATGCATGAGTCAATGATATTTCATTGCATTATGTGTAACGTTGCATAATGATTGATTAAGTGTTGTTGATGACATTGTGATTTTGTGATATTTTATGATTATTGTTAATGTGATGATACCATGATATAATTGATGATGTATTGGCGATGTATAGGTGTGAGTATAATATATCAGATATGTTGATATGTGGAATCCATGATGACTTGTTGTTGTACTTCTATATTTATTCCATATATATTTTTTAATAATTTGTGGTTACTCACCCTTTCTGCTTGGAAATGTTGTCTCTATATGTGGCTAACTGCATGTGATCAGGAATAGTTCGTTAAAGCTTAGAGGATAGCTTCAGAGTGCGTTGTTTATTTCAGTTGATTTTAGAAGGTCTTGCTCTGATATGTAACATCAGGGTCTTTGGGATCGTTTGAACCGAACTATATGTTCCTTGCTAACACGATGTGTTGAGATGCTTTATTCTATTTTAAGATATTTTGAAGTTTAACTTGTGAATTATGAAGTGTGATGGTATTTTATTAGAAGTATTTATTAAAGATGTTTTGAGACGATATTTCTGTTGCGATGTGTTGAAGTTTCATGATAATATTATCAAGAGATAAATGTTTTAATTTTTGAAAACCCGTGTTACAGAGTAAGATATGCATGTATGATTTTATATGAAGATGTGACACCCTTTTTGGTGATTTACTCTAATGTATTAAATATAATATTCGTGGTGTTTTAAAAGGGTCTTACATTAGTGATATTAGAGTAGGTCGGACTATCTGACCAGGTTTTCTTATGATATGCATGTCCTATCAGTTGATTAGTGTAAGTACACAGCTGAGACACTATTTTTTTCTGATGTTAGTTTACTGTGTGTAGAATGGCTGGAAGAAACGATGATGAGATTTCTGCTAGTTTGCAGGCTATGGCTCAGGTTGTGCAACATTAGTCTAATGCTGGTGTAAGTGATGGGTCGCGTGTCTTGGAGACGTTCCAGAACCATCTGCCTACTTTTAAGGGTCGGTATGATCCTGATGAAGCGCAGACTTGGCTCAAGCAAATTGAAAGGATATTTTGAGTCATGGATTGCTTAGAGGCATAGAAGGTGTGGTTTGGTACACATATGTTGGCAGAGGAAGCCGATTACTGGCGGGTCGGCACCCGTTTGAGACAAATAGCAGAAGTTGAAGTCGTTACTTGGATTGTATTTAGCTGGGAGTTTCTGAGGAAGTAATTCCCAGAGCATGTGCATGGGAAGAAAGATATTGAGTTTCTAGAGTTGAAACAAGAGAACTTAACTGTGACTGAGTATTTCCATACCCCAATTTTTTAACTAAGATCCCATCTTCATTTGTATTTTTTATATACATCGTGATCACGAAATATGGTCGGTTTTGAACTTCTCACCTTCAAGCATTGCCTGTGCATATATTATCGAGTGTTTTGAACATTTTATCTTATGCGTGACTAATTTCTAATCAAGCACGAAGTGTATGTTTTGTGTTTCTTTGATTTCATGTGCAGAAACAGGCCTGAATCAAGAGCATCAGGCGTCACGCCTCAATTAGGGTTTTGAGTCTCTCAAGCCAGAAGTATAATTGATCATTGATTCTCAAAGACTGGTTCGTCAAGGCACAACTTTTAATCTCAGAGCATGGAGTCTTGAACATAGTTCAGGTTTATTTTGATCACGGATGTCTCGAGTGTGACAACTTGTTTTGGGGAACTTTCAGAGAATCGTGTGTTTATTTGCATGCTCTGTTCAACAAATGGCCTCAAGCTTCTCCAAAATTATTCAAAAAAAAAATAGTCAAGGTTCCATTACCACTGGTTCACGTGTGTTTCACCTTGCCTTGAAATACAAGAAAAGATCAGGCTATGCAAGTCAATTCCAAACACTTCGACAAAAAGTCGTCTGGAAGTTTTCTTTAAAAGTTGAAGACAAATTGTGTTTAGAAAGCCATGAAAAGCCTTTATAGGATGTTTGTCATGATTTAAGAGTTTCTAGATCTCTAAGTTCAGTTCATTGTGCCAAATTCTCAATGCGATAACATTTCGCCTCAAATCCCTCTTCTAGTGATCATTTAAAGCTTTTAAATATGGTTCGGTTTCTTATACTTACATGACGCGGGGTGAATTTCGTTAGAGTGGGGTGATTGGATTCAAGAGCGCTTTGGAAGAATTTATTTAGAATACTTGGAATTTTCATCATGTGAATTCAAGGTTAACTAAATAGAAGTTATCAAAAGGGTTCATTCAAGATTCAAATCATTCATCACATTGCATTTGTTCAAGATTATTTTTGTGTGATTACTTTGATGGATTCCCACCATGGCCATTTGAATTCACATGAGACATTTATTAAAGAAGATATTGAAAAGAGAAATTTGATTCAAAATAATCATTCATCATAAGAATAAATACATGATGGTTACAACTTCATTACAAGATCAATTCATGTAATTCATTTGGATCTCTAATACAAGATGCAAGATTGAGGTCTTAAGGCTTGCATCATTGTGCATTCATTGTTCAAATATTCATTCAAGTATCAATCAATTCCTTTCCAAATTTAAGTGGAAGATTTCGAATTTCATCAAGAGTAATATATAAAGATTCAAAGTTTCAAATGATCCAAAATGTTTACAATTACAAAGGAATTGAGAGAATTATATTCAAGACAAGTTTCCATTCTTGTTACATAAAAATATAAATTCTAGACTTAATATTAATTTCAAAGCTTTAAACCTTGATCCAGTAAACCTTGATGTCCAACAATGCAAATTAGCCCAATATCATGTTGCAGCCCCTACAAACCAGTCCAAAAAAATAGCAATCTGCAATGGTCTAAATTCTACCAGAAAACTGCTATAGATCAGTCAAAGCAGTCTGTTATGCCACTGCTGCCTTGCATCATAACAACCAAGAGGTTACCCCAAAGTGGCAACTCAAAACTGTATGAAAAAAAGCATAAAAATAAGGCATTCATAACTGTTCAAATTTCTCACATTTACCCCCCTAAAATCCCACATATTTCACTATAAAAGGCCACCTTCATGGACAGAAAAAGGGGGAACTTGTTCAAGAATCACAACAATAATAAGAGTTAAAGAAACTTGAGCATCAACAAGAGAGGGAGGGGGGACTTACTATTTCTCAAAGCTCCATCAGAGAGACTCCGATAGGTATTACTCTTCCCCATTATTTCTGCATAGTCATTTCTTTCAAACATCAGTATCTTATTTGTTCACAAATTTCTCTTTTCCGTTATGTTATTGTTTGTTCATGTCCAAATTAAAACTTGCACCTACATAAGAATTGATAGTTACTGTTGTCATTTTTTTTTGAATTTTTAAAGATCTAATATTTATGGTTTGTTACAAAAACATGAGAAAGACAAAGAAATTTCCCTAACCTGTGGTTTACGAAAATCCCTCAATAGTTTTATGTTAACACTATTAACCTCTCGAAACCGCAGCAACACCCTCAAACCTTTTTCATCATCCATGTTCCTAAAAACAATTAAAAGGAAATAACACAAGCAATGTCAAAGGTCACCGATTTATTTCCAACAAAAAATACAACGAAAACTCAACAAACTGCTTCAAACACCCTTCTTCCATTCAACTCCCTTCATCTATCGCAGTGCATCATCTCTATCCTGTTCACAACCGCAAGGTCTTTCTCCAGAATTACGCAAACTGAAACATCGCTTTGTTTTACTGATTAGTATTCAGGTTCAGTCCCCTGTATGAATAACTAACAAGTCCTATTACACCAGTGCCAGTACTGATGGTGCCTATCCTCAATGAATGTCTAAGAATAAAAAAACCAAAGCCAATTCACTCTCTTCCAATCAGTTCATGCCGACAACTCCCCGTCACTACAATGAACACAAGGCTAACCAACAAGAACTCTCAAACTTGAACCTTTTTACAGCTTCCTGAAAAAAACACCAGCAAAACTACCAAGCATAAAACTAGATCCCTATCGACATTAAAAATCTGTCTGATGCCTCCATTCTAGGAACTTGAAGACTCCCCCTATCCATCAGATTGGACCTCCCAAACACTCCTTTGGGTTTGAGATCCACTGGTTTAATGCATAACCGAACCCATGACTCTTACTTTTGATCCATTTCCAGGAAAACATTTGGATTTCTTCAATGAATGTTGCGCTTTTTATGTCAGAGCTTCTGAACACTTTTTCATTTCGCCTCTTTCACAATGTCCATACACATGCAAACCAGATGATGATTGCATGTACTCAGCCTCGTAAAGTGACTGCTATGTCTGTTTCGTGCCGTGTGGCTGAAGAGATGGATGTTACTATCGGGGAAGAGGTTGGTTATATCATCCGATTTGAAGATTGTAGTAGTGCAAGGACAATTTTGAAGTATTTAACATATGGTATGCTTTTGAGAGCAACAATGGCGGAAGTTGGAGGTGGTTATAGAGGAAGCAGGGACCGAGGATATGGAGGAAGTGGTAAAAGATGATGGTGATGATATGGATGGGAGAGATAGGATCGTTACTTTTTTTGTTTCAACTTTCCTTTTAATTGAATTTTATTGAAATAATAATAATTAAATATGTAACTTTCCCTTCCCAATGTTGACAATAAATCTGGCGCCTCTTTGTTTTTAGGGTTTCAAAAACCCTTCCTTGTTCTCTTCCCAAACTGGATCGGCCCAATGGGCCTGTCGGCACAAATTACATCATCATCATCACCTTTTATTTCAACTAAGCATGGATATAACAGATAAAAAACATAGTTCAGTGGCAAGGTATATCTGTTGCAACCTAAGAGACCTGAGTTCAATCCCTACCTATGACATTTTATTTCGTTCTTTTAGCCTTACTTCTATTTCGTTTTTTAGTTCTTTTAGAACTTACTTCCCCAAATTTTATTAAAAATATATGATAACAAAATATTAGTTTAATTTATTTCATATAATTATTTCTTGTCATTATAAAAATACAAAAATACATGTTAATAAATTAGTCTTTTATTTAATTTTTATTTAATTTTTATTTAATTTTTATTTATTTAATTAATCAAAAGTACATGCTTTTATAAATTAGTCTTTTATTTAATTTTTGTTATTTAATTAATCAAAAATACATGCTTAAATTAGTCTTTTATTTAATTTTTTTAATTGTTTAAAAATACATGCTAGTATAAATTAGTCTCTTATTTAATTTTTGTTATTTATTTAATTATTCAATTTTTGTTTTAATTAACTTCATTCTCGATCATTTAATCTTTATATCTTTCGTTCGTCTAAAATCCAAGGGAAATGTTTTAACTTTATTGACTTCATGTCATCAAATATATCTGATACGATTGTGCAAAACCCCTTCATATATTTTGATTTTTATTAATCTTAAGTTAATTTTCCTAAAAGACTCAATTTTAAAACTCACACCTTTTAAGTCAAAACTTCGACACTAGATCGTCGTATCTTCAAAATCTCATTCACACCCATTTTAGAAAAACAAACAATTTTAACCGAAAAACGGATATTTCAAAAGGTTCCTGCAGAGTTTCGCAGATGCATTAGGTGCTACTACCTTCCCTTTGTATAACCAACTCCCGAACCTTCGATCTCTTTCAAAAACGCATTGTATTTTCATTACTTTTAAGTATTAATATACATTGCACATTTAAGGGTTTTATTTCTCTCTTTTCCCTTTTCCCTTTTCCCTTAGAAATAATAAAGCGCGATGGCGACTCTTGATTTTGCGAGTCGAGTTAATTAATAGCTCGATCTCTTATTTACACCGCTACATTTTTTAACGTTACAGAATTGGTGACTCTGCTGGGGAAAGATTGACCTCTTGCTGGTCCATCCCTAAGTGGGTTAAGCCTAAATTGTCATATATGTTTTTATTATTATTTATTTGTTTGATTATATGTTATATATTGTGGTTATTTAGGTGTTGATGATACTTAAAAAGGACAAGTCCTATACCCGGACTAAGTTACACTTAAGAATGTGATGGGCGATATAGTCATGTTAACTTTGAGGGAGTAATCCCGAAGAAGAAGGCATAAATTTCCCACTCAGTGGAGGCTCCTTTAAATGTATTATTCATTTACCGAGTAATCAGGAAGATGTTACTGCTTTCGACCTAGGAGTCAGAAAAGCTGAGAACCCTTAACCCATCTTAGCCTCTTAGGTGTATTGCAGAGACTATAACGGAGTAATCCGGAAGTAGTTGTCACGCGATGCTGCACTCAGACGAATTTCTCTTGAGAATATTGTTAATTACCAAGTAATCAGGACGTTGATAATATCTAAAGGAGGATCGTAGACTCTGGGAACTTTTAGAACCTTGTTTTACAGGTGTGGTTAAACCGTTAGTACATACCTTGGGGGTAGTCTTTATATTTGACTCCATGCTCGTAGAGTTGAACCTTTGAACCCCCATGTTTGTGAGCTTATGTGCAATTGTTGCATTATCATTCATTCATGCATCCATAAGCATTCTTTAAACATGTTTTTCAAGGAACTTAAGAATGATTTTTGCAGACATCTCAAGTACTTTTTACCATGGATTTTGGAAAAAGGAACACTTGAGTTACAGTTTCAAGGATCCTGAGATTGAAGAGTTGAAGAGTTTGATTCCCAAGATTGAGAACCTTACGGATTTTTGAAAGAAGTATGGATCTATTATTCCTCTTTTGAAGCGTAAGATGAAGGAGGGTATCCTTACTATGTTGGTCCAGTTCTATGATCCGTTGTATCGGTGCTTCACTTTTCCTGATTACCAATTGATGCCTGTAGTTGTTTAGTTATTGGCTTGCATTTTTGGTAAAACCCAAGTGTATGTGTGAATGTCATGACTGATGTCATAACATTCTAGTTTAGTTTGTACTGATTCATTAGGTACCTTTGCAGAAAAATATTGTCATTCAGGTACTGATGTTTATAAGTGTGTATCTGAGCATTTTGCAAAATGATCACATTTTTCTAAATCAGTAGACAGGTTTTTCAGATGTCATAACAGATGTTAAGATATCCTGTTCTGAACTAACAGGTTTGCAATTTGGTTAATTCTGAGTTTTTTCAGGAAAATGACTCAGTCTTTCCAGAACAGAATCCTGCGTTTTCTTTGGGTCAACCTAGCTCAACCCTAACCTGTTTGGTAAAGTCTTGTGACCTAGTCTTAAGGTCAAATGGAATTAACCCTAGTTTTTTGTGGAAACCCTAACTGAAGATGCAGCTGCTATATATTCAACAGAGCTGCTGTTTTGCAAGTAATCCCTCTTTTGGTCAGAAGATCATTTGTAAACTGTATAGGTTTAATTATTGTACTTCAAGCAATTATCATTGTGATAAGTGACTTGGAATAGGTTTTTAATTGTAAGGGTTGTGTAGCACTCAAAGCTTTGAAGCAAGAGTGTTTGTATGTTTCTTGACTAAAGCTGTGAAGCAGAGTCAAGTTAGGTGTGTGTATCACTCAAAGCTGTGAAGCAAGAGTGATTGTGTTGCTTGATTAAAAAGCTGTGAAGCTTAATCAAGTGTATGTTTTTGAAGAGTGTCTTCATCAATTCATTAGTCAAATTGTTTTATGTATCACTGTTGTGATTGAGGGGGAGTGAGTAGGAACTCAGGTTTAAGTTGTACTTAGATTGAAATTGCATTGGGTAGGTCTTAAGTGAAGGAGATAAACTGGTTGGTTTATTCCTGAATTAACATCTCTTATAGTGGATTTCCTCCCTGGCTTGGTAGCCCCCAGAGTAGGTGTTGTTGCACACTGAACTGGGTAAACAATTGACTGTGTTCTTTACTGTTTTTGTATTTACTGTCTTATAGAAAGTCAGATACGGTGTCACAACATTAAACGTGACATTGAGTA